>CM069411.1:3067517-3689980 GCA_035609135.1 Eleutherodactylus coqui
TAGGGGGCGCAGCCAGTTGGGGGAAGAGGGGGCGCGGCCGGTTGGGGAAGAGGGGGCGCGGCCGGTTGGGGGAAGAGAGGGGGCGCGGCCGGTGGAGGGAAGAGGGGGAGCGGCCGTGAGGGGGAAGAGGGGGGAGCGGCCGGTGGGTGGAAGAGGGGAGCGGTTGGTCCGGGAAGAGGATGAGAGGCCGGAGGGGAGAAGAGGGGGGCAGCCGGTGAAAGGAAGCAGCCAGTGGTAGTAAGAGACAGAACATCTGGTAGAAGGAAGTAGCTGGTGGGGGGAACAGTGGGAGCGACTGGTGGGCGGAAGAGGGGGAGCGGTCGGTTTGGGGAAGAGAGAGAGCGTCTGGTGGGGGAAAGAGGGAGAACGGCCGGTGGAAGAAAGCAACTGACGGGAGGAAGAAGGGGGATGGCACCCGATGGAAGGAAGCACCCAGTGGGAGGAAGAGAGGGAACATGTTGTGGAAGGAAGCAGCCGGTGGGAGGAAGAGGGTGAGCAGCGGATAGGAAGAAGAGGGTGCAGCCTGTGAAGGGAAGCGGGGGAGCAGCCAGTGGGAGGAAGGGGGCTGGGGAGGGTAAAGGGAGAGCATCTCCCTAGTTGGAAGGAAGCATCTGATGGGAGGAAGAGGGGAAGCAGCCGGTGGGGGGAAGAGGGGGAGCGTCCGTTGTGGGGGGGGAAGAGGGGGAGCATCAGTTGTGGGGGGGAAGAGGGGGAGCGTCCGTTGTGGGGGGGAAGAGGGGGAGCGTCCATTGTGGGGGGGGGAAGAGGGGAGCGTCCGTTGTGGGGGAAGATGGGGAGCGTCGTTGTGGGGGAAGAGGGGGAGCGTCCGTTGGGGGGAGAGGGGGAACGGCCGGTGGGGGGGGAGAGGGGAGCGGCCGGTGGGGGGGGAGAGGGAGAACGGCCGGTGGGGGGGGGAGAGGGAGAACGGCCGGTGGGGGGGGGGAGAGGGAGAACGGCCGGTGGGGGGGAGAGAGGGAGAACGGCCGGTGGGGGGGGAGAGGGAGAACGGCCGGTGGGGGGGGAGAGGGGAGAACGGCCGGTGGGGGGGGAGAGGGAGAACGGCCGGTGGGGGGGAGAGGGAGAACGGCCGGTGGGGGGGGGGGAGAGGGAGAACGGCCGGTGGGGGGGGGGAGAGGGAGAACGGCCGGTGGGGGGGGGGAGAGGGAGAACGGCCGGTGTGGGGGGGGAGAGGGAGAACGGCCGGTGGGGGGGGAGAGGGAAAACGGCCGGTGGGGGGGGGAGAGGGAGAACGGCCGGTGGGGGGGGAAGAGGGAGAAAGAAAGGCCCGTGGAAGGAAGCAGCTGATGGGAGAAAGAGGGGGGGGGCAGCCGGTTGAATGAAGCAGCCAATGGGAGGAAGAGACGGAACATCTGGTGAAGGGAAGAAGCTAGTGGGGGACAGAGGGGGTGCGGCCGGTTGGGGGAAGAAGGGGTGCGGCTGGTGGGGGGAAGCGGGGGAGTGGTAGGTGGGGGAAGAGGGGGAGCGGACGGTGGGGGGAAGAAGGGGTGCGGCTGGTGGGGGGAAGCGGGGGAGTGGTAGGTGGGGGGGAGAGGGAAAACGGCCGGTGGGGGGGGGGGAGAGGGAGAACGGCCGGTGGGGAGGGAAGAGGGAGAAAGAAAGGCCCGTGGAAGGAAGCAGCTGATGGGAGAAAGAGCAGGGGGTCAGCCGGTTGAATGAAGCAGCCAATGGGAGGAAGAGACAGAACATCTGGTGAAGGGAAGCAGCCGGTGGGGGAAAGAGGGGGCACGGCCGGTTTGGGGAAGAGGGGGTGCGGCCGGTTTGGGGAAGAGGGGGTGCGACTGGTGGGGGAAGAGGGGGAGCGGCCGGTTGGGGGAAGAGGGGGAGCGGCTGGTGGGGGGAAGAGGGAGGAAAGGCCGGTGGAAGGAAGCAGCTGATGGGAGAAAGAGCAGGGGGGTCAGCCGGTTGAATGAAGCAGCCAATGGGAGAAGAGACAGAACATCTGGTGAAGGGAATCAGCCGGTGGGGGAAAGAGGGGGCGCAGCCGGTTGGGGGAAGAGGGGGCGCGGCCGGTTGGGAGAAGAGGGGGCGCGGCCGGTTGGGGAAGGGGGGCGCGGCCGGTGATTGGAAGAGGCGGAGCGGCCGGTGAGGGAAGAGGGGGAGTCGCCAGTGGGGGCAAAATGGAGAGCAGCCAGTGGACGGGGAGAGGGGGAGCGGCCGTGGGGGGGGGGGTTGGAGAGGGGGAGCAGCCAGTGGGGAGAGGGGGAGCGGCCGGTGAGGGGGAGAAGGGGGGGGAGAGGGGGAGCGGCCGGTGGGGGGGGTTGGAGAGGGGGAGGAGCCGGTGGGAAGGGGGAGAGGGGGGAGCGGCCAGTGAGGGGGAAGAGGGGGGAGGCGCCGGTGAGGGGGAAGAGGGGGAGCGGCCGGTGGGTGGAAGAGGGGAGCGGTTGGTCCGGGGAAGAGGATGAGAGGCCGGAGGGAGAAGAGGGGGGGGCAGCCGGTGAAAGGAAGCAGCCAGTGGTAGTAAGAGACAGAACATCTGGTAGAAGGAAGTAGCTGGTGGGAGGAAGAGGGGGGAGTGGCTGTTGGGGGGAACAGTGGGAGCGACTGGTGGGCGGAAGAGGGGGAGCGGTCGGTTTGGGAAGAGGGAGGGCGTCTGGTGGGGGAAAGAGGGAGAACGGCCGTGGAAGAAAGCAACTGACGGGAGGAAGAAGGGGGAGGGCACCCGATGGAAGGAAGCAGCAGTGGGAGGAAGAGAGGGAACATCTTGTGGAAGGAAGCAGCCGGTGGGAGGAAGAGGGTGAGCAGCGGATAGGAAGAAGAGGGGGTGTAGCCTGTGAAGGGAAGCGGGGGAGCAGCCAGTGGGAGGAAGGGGGCTGGGGAGGGTAAAGGGAGAGCATCTCCCTAGTTGGAAGGAAGCATCTGATGGGAGGAAGAGGGGGAGCGTCCGTTGGGGGGGGAAGAGGGGGAGCGTCCGTTGTGGGGGGGGAAAAGGGGAGCATCCGTTGTGGGGGGGAAGAGGGGGCGCGGCCGGTTGGGGGAAGAGGGGGCGCGGCCGGTTGGGGGGAAGAGGAGGCGCGGACGGTTGGGGGAAGGAGGGGAGCGGCCGGTTGGGGGAAGGGTGGGGCGCGGCCGATGAGGGGAAGAGGCAGAGCGGCCGGTGAGGGGAAGGGGGGGCGCGGCCGGTTGGGGAAGGGGGGGCGCGGCCGGTTGGGGGAAGGGGGGGGCGCGGCCGGTTAGGGGAAGGGGGGGCGCGGCGGTGAGAGAAGAGGCGGAGCGGCCGGTGAGGGGAAGAGGGGGAGTCGCCAGTGGGGGCAAAATGGAGAGCAGCCAGTGGACGGAAGCAGCCAATGTGAGGAAGAGAGGGATCATCCAGTGGAAGAAAGCAGCCAACGGGAGGAAGAGGGGGAGCAACCGGTGGAAGGAAGCAGCCAATGGGAGGAAGGGAAAGAACATCTGGTGGACGGAATCAGCCGACGGGAGGGAGAGGGGGGGCAGGTAGTGGAAGGAAGTAGCCGACGGAAGAGGGGGGCAGTCGCTGGAAGGAAGCAGCTGATGTGAGGAAGAGGAGTAGCAGTCGGTGGAAGGAAGCAGCCAGTGGAAGGAAGAGAGGGAACATCCAGTTGAAGGAAGCTGCCGGGGGAGGGAGAGGAGCAGCCGGTTGAAGAAGTAGCCCGCCCGTGGAAGAAGAAAGAAAGCAGCCAGTGGGAGGAAGAGGGTGGGCAGCCGACAGGGGGAAGAGGGGGGGCAGCCGGTGGAAGGAAGCAGCCAATGGAGGAAGTGGGAAACAGACGGTCGGGGAGAAGGAGAGCAGCCGGTGGAAGAAAGCAGCCGACAAGAGGAAGAGTGGGGGAGTCGGTGGGAGGAAGCAGCCAACGGGAGGAAGCAGCTGATGGGAGGAAGAGGGATGAGCAGCTGGCATGAGGAGGAAGATGGTTAGCAGAAATCGGTCCACATACTGCAGTATATATCCTGGGGTGGGAGGTGCTTTATAAGAGAGGAAGGGCTGTGGCTGTTAGGGGCAGTTGTGTCCCCGGCAGTGGGTAGTTGGCAGTGGGGTAAGTGATCCCTCTATTCTGCAGGTTTACAATCCTCGGATCCGGGCTGATTCCCAGATTCTCCAAGTGATCAGTAAGAGCCGAGCAGAGATCCGCAGGATGAGAGTCTGGGCTCCTGACGGTGAGTGCAGGGACCAGGAGGGGGCAGGCATGTGGCAGAAGAGCGAGGTGGGTGGGGCTTCTGTAAAGTTTCAAAGATGAGCTGGGAGAAGCTTTACTCCTGGTGCTCCTCTCTGGTGTCCCTGCTGATGGTTTCCTCTCACTGATGTTTTTATTTGTGCCGTAGGGATTTGTTATCGGTTGTACTCTGAAGACATCTTTGAGTCTCAAATGTCGGAGTTCTTTCCTCCTCGAATTCTGCAGGAGAACCTGAGTCGCACGGTCCTGCTGCTCAAGAGACTGGACATCGCTGACCTTGGGCAGTGCGACTTCTTAGATCGACCCGGTAACATGTTAGCAGATAAATGAGTGCGCCTCCTGTAGGCAGGGCAGTTCCTACCAGTCATGGAGTAGTCATTCCACTCACCTTAGTTCTGTGAGCTTCCTGATCCCCGGAGACCAGACCCCTATCATTGGGAATGGCTATTACTCCTTGTCCCCCTGTTACACTCCTCATATATCCCTCTGTCTTTCCCCCTAGCCCCGGAGTCCCTCATGCAGGCGTTGGAGGATCTGGACTACCTCGCAGCCCTGGACGATGATGGGAACCTATCAGAGGTTGGCATCGTCATGTCAGAGTTCCCACTTGATCCTCAGATCTCCAAGTCCCTCCTGGCCGCCTGCGAGTTCCAGTGCGTCAGCGAGATGCTCACCTTGGCAGCAATGCTCACCGGTACCAGAAGGATGAGAAATGGGGGAGGGGCTGTGTAAAGCTGTGGGAGGGGTGTTATATGAATAGTGGGAGGAGTTATACAGAGGAGGCGGGCCACTGGGAAGTCATATTGAAGAACAGGAATATATGGATGGATGGACATGGAGTATAAGAGAGGTACCGGTAGTTATGATGGGGGTCTTTGTGCAGATAGAGTGGGGGTTATCACCGGAGATAGCTCTTACCCATCTCTTGTTTCCATCCTCTGGCCCAGTTGCCCCCGGCTGCTTCCTGCCTCCTCCCCATAATGCATCTGTGCTGAGTTTTCGCCGTGATCTACAGCATCCTGAAGGTGATCACTTGACCCTGATCCACCTCTACAACTACTACAAAGAGCGTGAGTACTCCTCCTTGCTGATGGTCTCTACTGGGTGGTGCGTGCTCCGTCGATAGGCTTCCTCCATCTGTTATCCTGAGCGCCGCCTCTCTACAAGTGATGAACCTTCCACCCTTTTGGCCTGTAGATGGGGATGGTTGGTGCCCCGATGCTGCGGTCTGCCCGCGCTCCCTGCACTTGGCTGACCTGCTGCGGGCAGAGCTCCTGGACATCATGCAGAGGATTGAGCTCCCGATATCTCCCCCTACGTTCCCTGATGAGGACTGCATCCTGAACCTCACGAGGGCCCTTCTGTCCGGAGGCTTCCTTAAGGTGGGATCACGTGACCTAAGACTTCATGTAATGTCTTACCCTCTCATTCATCCTTCACTCATGTTTCCACCAGGTGGCCCGGGATGTGGACGGACAAGGGAATTATGTGATGTTGACTCACAAGCATGTGGCCAACCTGCACCCTTCTTCTGTGTACTGCGGCCGGACCCCTCCACCAACCTGGGTCCTGTACCACGACTTCAGCATCTCCCAGGACAACTGCATCAGCGTGGCCATGGAAATCCTCCCTGAGATGTGAGCAACTCCAAAACTGGACCCTCTGCTGCCTACACTTATTTGTGCAATGTCCTCTCCACCCTCCTTGTGCCATAACAATTATGACTTCATTGGCCATAGACATGGGTCCTGGATGATCGATAGTGAGCATCTACTTTAGTGGATCATTTAGTGACTAAAGGGGATGCTCAGTGCCGGACCTAGTCCAATAATTTAGTATGCACTGAGTGATCACTGTATTAGGGACACCTACCCAATAACCTTTTTGGGTGATCATGGCTCTCAGAGGTCGAGGAATGGATTCCACAAGGTGGTGAGCATCCTGCACACTCGCTCCACACTCGCTGCAGCAGCTCCGGCAATTGGTGCACATTTTGTGGTAACATCTCACAGCCCTTTCCAGCATCCCAAACCTGTTCAAAGGGATTACAGTCCGGTGAGTTTGGGGGCCGGCGGTGTGGAGAACTCATTGTCATCCAACCACTCCCTAGTGACCCGAGCTTCATGACGCAGAACGTTGACCTGGTGAAAGATGGCGCTGTGGTCGGGGAAGACTTCCTGAAGATGTGGGTGCAGATGGTCAGCTGACAGGTCCCTGCAGTGTTCACCATTCAAGGACTGTGCCATGATGACCAATGGTTCTAGGTCATGCCAGGAAACCGCTCCCTACACCATGACAGCAGGTTGTTGGTGCACTGCTGGGGTTCCATGTTGTTTATGCCCAGCCATCAGCCTGGTTCAGTAGGAAATGGGAATCGTCACTCCAGATGACCTTCTGCCACGTTTCCAAGATCCATTAACCTCTTTCCTGGGCCCATGTGAGGCGTTGTTGGGGTCCTCAGGGGCACCCTTGTCAGTCTTTGGCTGTTGAGCCCCACTTGACGTACAGTACGCTGCATGGTCATTGTCGAAATTGTCTAACATCCCTGCTGTTGTACTGCTGGCTCAGTCAGTCCACTGTGGCACGTAGTTGCTGACATACCAGAAATGCCACTCGCCTCTAGGATCTACCATACGTGGGCCGCCGCTGTGGGATTTGTCAGATGTCTCCCCTTGGTTCAACCAGTCTTGGTCCACTCTTGATACTGCAGTTCATGGGTCAGCCAACAAGTGAGACTGCTTCAGTAATACTGGCATCACCCCTCTGCCCACCAACAATCTGTCTGCGGCCAAAGTCACTCACCGCCTCTATCCATGACCGCCAATTGCTACCTTCTGCTGCAGCGAGGAGAGGTCAGCACATCATGTGAGCTCAGATCATGATGCGGCCATCGTGCAGTGCCCATCACTGATCACAAGATGCCACGTGCCGGCTCCTCCTAATGCAGTGATCGCTCAGTGCAGTGTTCTTCTAAGGAGCCACCTCGCAGCTCCATAGTCATGGATAATGGTAATCTCCACGGATGGGACGGAGGGGCTTCACGCTGATGGCTCTGACACTTACTGTCTGTGAACTCTGTCTCCTCATGCAGGTTGGTGGAGTTTGCCCCTCAGTATTACCTGAGTAATCTCCCTGTAAGTGAAAGTCGTGATCTACTTATGGAACTACGGGATAGACTTCAAGATACTGTGCGGAGTGAAGAAGAGGAGGAGGTCTCCCTCAAGGAGGAGGAGGAGGAGGAGAAGGACTTGTGCTGTCTTCAGTGAGGAAGACGTCCTGTTTACTGCACCACTCTGCACCTTACTCACTACTGAGCCAAGGAGAGTCGCCAATCCTTCAAGGAGTAAGGAGCGGGGCCGCCATTTCCCAGATGTGAGGGAGTGACCTGTAGGACCACATTATCTCCATCTGTGGTTCTGTGTAGCTTGGGGTGTAAAGCAGCTGTACATACCATTGTCCATGAGCGATAATTAATCAGACGGAGATGTGTAAGATTATGGCTTCTTCATGAGACCTTCTGCCCCGTACTACAGTGGGGAGAAGTCCTTCCCGGGGAACTTGTATCATGTGGCGCTCTCGCCAGGACACTTCATTCTATCTACATGGCTTCATCACAGAACACGTATGATTGATGTGTGACTGATACTCCATCACATGATTACTGTATGATTTGGCGCTCTCGGCAGGATTTTCGGAAGGATCTCCCATGAATTGCGTTGGGTGTGGGTCAGGACATTGGTAAAATAATTTATGGTTTTTTACAAATCTGAAGATCTTCAGGTATTTTAAAAGCTGATCCTGTTTTATCTTTTGTCTTGTTGCACTTTCCTTTGTCTCATTGAGACGTCAAGTCTTCAGTGCCTGACAACCAATTGTTTACAGATGTACAGTAATGGGGGTCTACTCCCGGGGGGGGGGGGGGGGGGTTGTAGGATGTTCAGTAATGGGGCGTCTACTCCCGGGGGGGGGGGGGGTTGTAGGATGTTCAGTAATGGGGCGTCTACTCCCAGGGAGGGTTGTAGGATGTACAGTAATGGGGTGTCTACTCCCAGGGACGGTTGTAGGATGTACAGTAATGGGGCGTCTACTCCCAGGGGGGGTTGTGGGATGTTCCGTAATGGGGGTCTACTCCCGGGGGGGGGGGGAGTTGTAGGATGTACAGTAGTGGGCCGTCTACTCCCGAGGGGGGGGGGGAGTTGTAGGATGTACAGTAATGGGGCGTCTACTCCCGGGGGGGGGGGGGGGGGGTGTTGTAGGATGTTCAGTAATGGGGGTCTTTTCCCGGGGGGGTTGTAGGATGTACAGTAATGGGGCGTCTACTCCCGGGGGGGGAGTTGTAGGATGTACAGTAATGGGGCGTCTACTCCCAGGGAGGGTTGTAGGATGTACAGTAATGGGGCGTCTACTCCCAGGGGGGGTTGTGGGATGTACCGTAATGGGGGTCTACTCCCGGGGGGGGGGGGAGTTATAGGATGTACAGTAATGGGGCGTCTACTCCCGAGGGGGGGGGGGTTGTAGGATGTACAGTAATGGGGGTCTTTTCCCGGGGGGGTTGTAGGATGTACAGTAATGGGGCGTCTACTCCCGGGGGGGGGGGGGGGGTGTTGTAGGATGTTCAGTAATGGGGGTCTTTTCCCGGGGGGGTTGTAGGATGTACAGTAATGGGGCGTCTACTCCCGGGGGGGGAGTTGTAGGATGTACAGTAATGGGGCGTCTACTCCCAGGGAGGGTTGTAGGATGTACAGTAATGGGGCGTCTACTCCCAGGGGGGGTTGTGGGATGTACCGTAATGGGGGTGTCTACTCCCGGGGGGGGGGGGGGGGAGTTATAGGATGTACAGTAATGGGGCGTCTACTCCCGAGGGGGGGGGGGGAGTTGTAGGATGTACAGTAATGGGGCGTCTACTCCCAGGGAGGGTTGTAGGATGTACAGTAATGGGGCGTCTACTCCCAGGGAGGGTTGTAGGATGTACAGTAATGGGGCGTCTACTCCCAGGGGGGGTTGTAGGATGTACAGTAATGGGGCGTCTACTCCCGGGAGGGTTGTAGGTTGTACAGTAGTGGGACGTCTACTCCCAGGGGGGGTTGTAGGACGTACAGTAATGGGGCGTCTACTCCCAGGAGGGTTGTAGGTTGTACAGTAGTGGGACGTCTCCTGTCCGGGGGGGGGGGGGGGTTGTAGGACGTACAGTAATGGGGCGTCTACTCCCAGGAGGGTTGTAGGTTGTACAGTAATGGGGGTCTACTGCCGGGGGGGGTTGTAGGATGTACAGTAATGGGGCGTCTACTCCCGGGAGGGTTGTAGGATGTACAGTAATGGGGGTCTTTTCCCGGGGGGGGGGTTGTATGATGTACAGTAATAGGGGTCTACTGCCGGGGGGGGTTGTAGGATGTACAGTAATGGGGGTCTGCTCCCGGGGGGGTTGTAGGATGTACAGTAATGGGGGTCTTTTCCCGGGGGGGTTGTAGGATGTACAGTAATGGGGGTCTACTGCCGGGGGGGGGGGGGGGGGGTTTGTAGGATGTACAGTAATGGGGGTCTACTCCCGGGGGGGTTGTAGGATGTACAGTAATGGGGGTCTACTCCCGGGGGGGTTGTAGGATGTACAGTAATGGGGGTCTACTGCCGGGGGGGGGTTGTAGGATGTACAGTAATGGGGGTCTACTCCCAGGGGGGGTTGTAGGATGTACAGTAATGGGGGTCTTTTCCCGGGGGGGTTGTAGGATGTACAGTAATGGGGGTCTACTCCTGGGGGGGGTTGTAGGATGTACAGTAATGGGGGTCTACTCCCGGGAGGGTTGTATGATGTACAGTAATGGGGGTCTTTTCCCGGGGGGGTTGTAGGATGTACAGTAATGGGGGTCTACTCCCAGGGGGGGTTGTAGGATGTACAGTAATGGGGGTCTACTCCCGGGGGGGTTGTAGGATGTACAGTAATGGGGGTCTACTCCCGGGGGGGTTGTAGGATGTACAGTAATGGGGGTCTACTCCCGGGGGGGTTGTAGGATGTACAGTAATGGGGGTCTACTCCTGGGGGGGTTGTAGGATGTACAGTAATGGGGGTCTACTCCCGGGGGGGGGGGGGGGGGGGGGGGTTGTAGGATGTACAGTAATGGGGGTCTACTCCCGGGGGGGTTGTAGGATGTACAGTAAAGGGGCGTCTACTCCCGGAGGGGGGGGGTTGTAGGATGTACAGTAATGGGGTCTACTCCTGGGGGGGTTGTAGGATGTACAGTAATGGGGGTCTAGTCCTGGGGGGGTTGTAGGATGTACAGTAATGGGGGTCTACTCCCGGGGAGGTTGTAGGATATACAGTAAAGGGGCGTCTACTCCCGGAGGGGGGGTTGTAGGAGGTACAGTAATGGGGCGGCTAGTCCTTGAGTGGTTGTAGGATGTACGGTAATGGGGCGTCTACTCCCAGAGGGGGGGGGGGGGGGGGTTGTAGGATGTACAGTAATGGGGGTCTACTCCCGGGGGGGTTGTAGGATGTACAGTAAAGAGGCGTCTACTCCCGGAGGGGGGGGTTGTAGGATGTACAGTAATGGGGTCTACTCCTGGGGGGGTTGTAGGATGTACAGTAATGGGGGTCTAGTCCTGGGGGGGTTGTAGGATGTACAGTAATGGGGGTCTACTCCCGGGGAGGTTGTAGGATATACAGTAAAGGGGCGTCTACTCCCGGAGGGGGGGTTGTAGGAGGTACAGTAATGGGGCGGCTAGTCCTTGAGTGGTTGTAGGATGTACGGTAATGGGGCGTCTACTCCCAGAGGGGGGGGGGGGGGTTGTAGGATGTACAGTAATGGGGGTCTACTCCCGGAGTGGTTGTAGGATGTACAGTAATGGGGGTCTACTCCCGGAGTGGTTGTAGGATGTACAGTAATGGGGGTCTACTCCCGGGGGGGGTTGTAGGATGTACAGTAATGGGGGTCTACTCCCGGAGTGGTTGTAGGATGTACAGTAATGGGGGTCTACTCCCGGAGTGGTTGTAGGATGTACAGTAATGGGGGTCTACTCCCGGGGGGGTTGTAGGATGTACAGTAATGGGGGTCTACTCCCGGGGGGGTTGTAGGATGTACAGTAATGGGGGTCTACTCCCGGAGTGGTTGTAGGATGTACAGTAATGGGGGTCTACTCCCGGGGGGGTTGTAGGATGTACAGTAATGGGGGTCTACTCCCGGGGGGGTTGTAGGATGTACAGTAATGGGGGTCTACTCCCGGGGGGGTTGTAGGATGGCACATTTTCCGTCCCGTGTAATCAGGTGTACAATAATATGGCGTCTACATGGGCGTCTTCCTCTGGAGAATGGGTTTGTGCAATGTCTGGCCGCTGTCAGTGACCCTCCTCTATCACCGCATGTGGTGCCTCCATCATCACAATAAAGCTCTGATGGACTCCGCCTTTCCGCTTTTGTGTTTTTCACTCATTCTCGCCAGTATTTACAGTGCTGTGAAAGGATTTGCACCTTTTCCCTAATTTTTTTCTATTTTTGCTAATTTTTCCCCCTTCAATAAATCGAATCAAACTTCTTTTAACTCTTTAATGATGCTTCCTTTTTATCATTTTTGTTTCGGGTCTTTCCTCCCTACTTCCAAATAGTCATAGCTGTTATTTATCCCTCGCCGTGTTGTTTGCAGGCCGAGCTGTAGTGTTCGGTGGTGTTTGCGGGCCGAGCTGTAGTGTTCGGTGGTGTTGTTTGCGGGCCGAGCTGTAGTGCTCGGTGGTGTTGTTTGCGGGCCGAGCTGTAGTGTTCGGTGGCGTTGTTTGCGGGCCGAGCTGTAGTGTTCGGTGGTGTTGTTTGCGGGCCGAGCTGTAGTGTTCGGTGGTGGTGTTTGCGGGCCGAGCTGTAGTGTTCGGTGGTGTTGTTTGCGGGCCGAGCTGTAGTGTTCGGTGGTGTTGTTTGCGGGCCGAGCTGTAGTGTTCGGTGGTGGTGTTTGCGGGCCGAGCTGTAGTGTTCGGTGGTGTTGTTTGCGGGCCGAGCTGTAGTGTTCGGTGGTGTTGTTTGCGGGCCGAGCTGTAGTGTTCGGTGGTGTTGTTTGCGGGCCGAGCTGTAGTGTTCGGTGGTGTTGTTTGCGGGCCGAGCTGTAGTGTTCGGTGGTGTTGTTTGCGGGCCGAGCTGTAGTTTTTGGTGGTGTTGTTTGCGGGCCGAGCTGTAGTGTTCGGTGGTGTTGTTTGCGGGCCGAGCTGTAGTGTTCGGTGGTGTTGTTTGCGGGCCGAGCTGTAGTGTTCGGTGGTGTTGTTTGCGGGCCGAGCTGTAGTGTTCGGTGGTGTTGTTTGCGGGCCGAGCTGTAGTGTTCGGTGGTGTTGTTTGCGGGCCGAGCTGTAGTGTTCGGTGGTGTTGTTTGCGGGCCGAGCTGTAGTGCTCGGTGGTGTTGTTTGCGGGCCGAGCTGTAGTGTTCGGTGGTGTTGTTTGCGGGCCGAGCTGTAGTGTTCGGTGGTGTTGTTTGCGGGCCGAGCTGTAGTGTTCGGTGATGTTGTTTGCGGGCCGAGCTGTAGTGTTCGGTGGTGTTGTTTGCGGGCCGAGCTGTAGTGTTCGGTGGTGGTGTTTGCGGGCCGAGCTGTAGTGTTCGGTGGTGGTGTTTGCGGGCCGAGCTGTAGTGTTCGGTGGTGTTGTTTGCGGGCCGAGCTGTAGTGTTCGGTGGTGGTGTTTGCGGGCCGAGCTGTAGTGTTCGGTGGTGTTGTTTGCGGGCCGAGCTGTAGTGTTCGGTGGTGGTGTTTGCGGGCCGAGCTGTAGTGTTCGGTGGTGGTGTTTGCGGGCCGAGCTGTAGTGTTCGGTGGTGTTTGCGGGCCGAGCTGTAGTGTTCGGTGGTGTTGTTCGCGGGCCGAGCTGTAGTGTTCGGTGGTGTTGTTTGCGGGCCGAGCTGTAGTGTTCGGTGGCGTTGTTTGCCGGCCGAGCTGTAGTGTTCGGTGGCGTTGTTTGCCGGCCGAGCTGTAGTGTTCGGTGGCGTTGTTTGCGGGCCGAGCTGTAGTGTTCGGTGGCGTTGTTTGCGGGCCGAGCTGTAGTGTTCGGTGGCGTTGTTTGCGGGCCGAGCTGTAGTGTTCGGTGGCGTTGTTTGCGGGCCGAGCTGTAGTGTTCGGTGGCGTTGTTTGCGGGCCGAGCTGTAGTGTTCGGTGGCGTTGTTTGCGGGCCGAGCTGTAGTGTTCGGTGGCGTTGTTTGCGGGCCGAGCTGTAGGGTTCGGTGGCGTTGTTTGCGGGCCGAGCTGTAGGGTTCGGTGGCGTTGTTTGCGGGCCGAGCTGTAGGGTTCGGTGGCGTTGTTTGCGGGCCGAGCTGTAGGGTTCGGTGGCGTTGTTTGCGGGCCGAGCTGTAGGGTTCGGTGGCGTTGTTTGCGGGCCGAGCTGTAGGGTTCGGTGGCGTTGTTTGCGGGCCGAGCTGTAGGGTTCGGTGGCGTTGTTTGCGGGCCGAGCCGTAGTGTTCGGTGGCGTTGTTTGCGGGCCGAGCTGTAGTGTTCGGTGGCGTTGTTTGCGGGCCGAGCTGTAGTGTTCGGTGGCGTTGTTTGCGGGCCGAGCTGTAGTGTTCGGTGGCGTTGTTTGCGGGCCGAGCTGTAGGGTTCGGTGGCGTTGTTTGCGGGCCGAGCTGTAGGGTTCGGTGGCGTTGTTTGCGGGCCGAGCTGTAGGGTTCGGTGGCGTTGTTTGCGGGCCGAGCTGTAGGGTTCGGTGGCGTTGTTTGCGGGCCGAGCTGTAGGGTTCGGTGGCGTTGTTTGCGGGCCGAGCTGTAGGGTTCGGTGGCGTTGTTTGCGGGCCGAGCTGTAGGGTTCGGTGGCGTTGTTTGCGGGCCGAGCCGTAGTGTTCGGTGGCGTTGTTTGCCGGCCGAGCTGTAGTGTTCGGTGGCGTTGTTTGCCGGCCGAGCTGTAGTGTTCGGTGGTGTTGTTTGCGGGCCGAGCTGTAGTGTTCGGTGGTGTTGTTTGCCGGCCGAGCTGTAGTGTTCGGTGGTGTTGTTTGCGGGCCGAGCTGTAGTGTTCGGTGGTGTTGTTTGCGGGCCGAGCTTTAGTGTTCGGTGGTGTTGTTTGCGGGCCGAGCTGTAGTGTTCGGTGGTGTTGTTTGCGGGCCGAGCTGTAGTGTTCGCTGGCGTTGTTTGCGGGCCGAGCTGTAGTGTTCGGTGGCGCTATTTAATGTATCGTATAATGTACTGAAGTTCAAAAACATTTTAACTGGAGTGAAGTGGGGAGAAGCAGCTCTCATCCTTGGAGGGCTCTTGTTTACATGGTACGCACTGCTACAAAAGTCTGATATGGTTCTTCGGTGTCGCACCATTCAGACGATGACAAATTCAGACAGGTTTTTTTTTTGCTATACTACTTTAGAAAAACCATTTCAGACGGCCATAACCTTTTATTTTTCTCTCAGCACCGTTGTGTGAGGGCTCGCTGTCCTGCAGGAGGTCTGGTAGTCTATTGATGCCATGTCCGAGGTCATTCAACTGTTTTTGGATAATTACTTCTTTATTGATGTTAAATATAAAAGTTTTTCACATATCAAATAATTAGAAGCATTTAGATGAACCTAAAAACAGGTCCAAGAGGCAAATTTCAGAGGCTTATCCAAGTGGAGGCATGCTGCTGTAGAAGTCCGCCAACTGCATGAGTGAGGATATAACAACATAGACGATCTGTAAATGATCGCAATAAGGTAGGTATAATAAGAGCAGAGATGCCTCCAGGCAATGTGTGGTACAACCGAACAGTTCATCTGCTCCCCACCAACTCCCTGACCTCCCGGCAATGTGTGGTATAACCGAACAGTTCATCTGCTCCCCACCAACTCCCTGACCTCCCGGCAATGTGTGGTATAACCGAACAGTTCATCTGCTCCCCACCAACTCCCTGACCTCCCGGCAATGTGTGGTATAACCGAACAGTTCATCTGCTCCCCACCAACTCCCTGACCTCCCGGCAATGTGTGGTATAACCGAACAGTTCATCTGCTCCCCACCAACTCCCTGACCTCCCGGCAATGTGTGGTATAACCGAACAGTTCATCTGCTCCCCACCAACTCCCTGACCTCCCGGCAATGTGTGGTATAACCGAACAGTTCATCTGCTCCCCACCAACTCCCTGACCTCCCGGCAATGTGTGATATAACCGAACAGTTCATCTGCTCCCCACCAACTCCCTGACCTCCCGGCAATGTGTGGTATAACCGAACAGTTCATCTGCTCCCCACCAACTCCCTGACCTCCCGGCAATGTGTGGTATAACCGAACAGTTCATCTGCTCCCCACCAACTCCCTGACCTCCCGGCAATGTGTGGTATAACCGAACAGTTCATCTGCTCCCCACCAACTCCCTGACCTCCCGGCAATGTGTGGTATAACCGAACAGTTCATCTGCTCCCCACCAACTCCCTGACCTCCCGGCAATGTGTGGTATAACCGAACAGTTCATCTGCTCCCCACCAACTCCCTGACCTCCCGGCAATGTGTGGTATAACCGAACAGTTCATCTGCTCCCCACCAACTCCCTGACCTCCCGGCAATGTGTGGTATAACCGAACAGTTCATCTGCTCCCCACCAACTCCCTGACCTCCCGGCAATGTGTGGTATAACCGAACAGTTCATCTGCTCCCCACCAACTCCCTGACCTCCCGGCAATGTGTGGTATAACCGAACAGTTCATCTGCTCCCCACCAACTCCCTGACCTCCCGGCAATGTGTGGTATAACCGAACAGTTCATCTGCTCCCCACCAACTCCCTGACCTCCCGGCAATGTGTTGTATAACCGAACAGTTCATCTGCTCCCCACCAACTCCCTGACCTCCCGGCAATGTGTAGTATAACCGAACAGTTCATCTGCTCCCCACCAACTCCCTGACCTCCCGGCAATGTGTGGTATAACCGAACAGTTCATCTGCTCCCCACCAATTTCTCATGTCGGCACACATTTATTTTTATGGTCTATATTGGGTTTGCAACAGTGTATTCTGTCCAAAACGCCCAGGAGGGGAACGAGTTAATTTTGGAGGGATTTCTAAATGGAAATATCTCCTCCGAGTGATAGGTGCTGTTACTGCTCCATGGGAGGGTGCTCTGATGATCTCCAATGTTTGGTGATAGCCAGGATTATGTCAGACATTACAAGAGGGGCAGCCTACTTGAATTTAGGAAACAGAGTGCCAGAGCCAGGCTGGGGCCACATAAAGCTGTGCTACAATATGTATCAGGTTGAAAATCATGTTCCAGAAAGATCTAACCACTGGACAGGAGCAGCACATGAGAAGTAAGTGCCCTTCGAACCACACCCTCCCCAACATGTTTCAGACAATGTCTGATTAATCTTGGCCAGTCTGGTGGGGGTTAAATACCAGCGCATATGAACTTGTTGAGGACAAAAATTGTGACTGTTCTGAAAATATAAAGGAAAATCTGTGAAAACTGCATCAAAAAGTTGTGGAAGAATTTCAGAAAATGTTCTGCAACATAAAATATGAAGACTCTGAACATCCCAGCAGCTACAGTCCATAATATCATCCAGAGAGTCTGGAGAACTTCATGTGTACAAGGGACAAGGCTGACGGTCAGTACTGGATGCTGGAGATCTACCGGCCCTCAGGGGGCGCTGCATTATATACAGGCATGATTCTGTACTGTACACAGTTCACAAATACAAGTTAGAGCCGTATCATGCAGAGAAGAAGCCAAATATCACCACAATTCAGAAGCGCCGGCGTCTACTCTGGGCCAAAACCCATTTACAATGGGCCGAGTCAAAATGGAGAACTGTTCTGTGGGCAGAGGAAGCAAAACTGGAAATTATTTTTGGAAATCACAGATGCCGTGTCCTGCGGACTTAAGAGAGGAGGGACCATCCAGCTTGTTATGAATTTCTCCATATCTTCTGACTCTCTTGATGATGATATGGGCTGTAGATGGTGGGATATTCAAAGTCTTCACAATTTTATGTTGAGTAATATTGTTCTGAAATAGTTTCATAATTTTTATACACAGTTTTTGACAGATTGGTGAATCTCTGACATTTGTGGCATCTGAGAGACTCTGCCTCTCTAACAGCTCTTGTTATAGACACTTATGTGACTTAGTAGAAAATTGACCCTCCTGTTTTTTTTTTTTTTTTTTTTATGAGTACCACTCTCCTGCCAGCCCCCTGCTCAGAGCAGGATCACTAAATCATCCCAGACAGATGTCTGCCCAGCCTCTGTTTGAACACTTCCATTGAAGGAGAACTCCCCACCTCCTGTGACAACCTGTTCCACTCATTGATCCCCTCACTGTCTAATATCTAATCTGTGTCTCCTCCCTTTCAGTTTCATCCCATGGCTTCTAGTCTTTCCTTGTACAGATGAGAATAGGGCTGATCCCTCTGCACTGTGACAGCCCTTCAGATATTTGTAGACCGCTATTAAGTCTCCTCTCAGCCTTCTCTTCTGCTAAACATTCCCAGATCCTTTACCCGTTCCTCATAGGACATGATTTGCAGACCGCTCACCATCTTGGTGACTCTTCTCTGAACTTGCTCCAGTTTGTTTATTTTTTTTTTTTTTTTAAATAGGGGTCCCCAGAATATTTCTGCTCATCAGTTTGTGGGTTACACAGCAGGACAACAATCCCAGAGAACAAGCAACTCCACCTCTGAATGGAGCTAAAGAAACAAAATGAAAGTTTATCAGCGGCGGAGTCTTACCTTGAATCCCATTAAGATGCTGTAACAAGATCGTAACCCTTTTCTGCGCCATGGTGTAAATATACACCATGGCTGGGAAGCAGTTACCTCCCCAGGGTGTTCACTTACATCCTGTAGATGGCACAGGCTCAGAAGCCAAGCCCATGGGAGCAAACTATGACAGTGGGGATTGGTGAGAACGCTTAATACCTACTATTAGTACTGTGGTGTAGAGACGTCAGTCTGTCAGGCACTTTGTGCGTCCGGCCTTGGGCCTATCTCAGTTTCCAGTTTGTTTGTAGTTTGCCAAGCCCTAGGAAAGCTGAGTGACTTCAATGTTCTAATCCCCCCTTCCTCCTCTGTATGTGGCAAGCCTTTGATGTCCAAGAGGACTGGAAACCCATTGTGGCCCCCGGTGGCCATACACTGGCTAATGACAAAGGGATGCTAATTGACCCCATGCTGGTGTCGAGCAACACCTTCCTCCGTTCACACAGCCAAAGCAGCGCCAACTTCACCTCAGAAGGAACTCTTTTAATAAAGGATATTTGGGCTTATGAAGGTCCGACCCGATATGAATAATAATTTCAGAATCGAGCTGGCCAGCCGAACAAAACACATGGACACGTGTTGAGGTCCAAGGCCCAGAACACCGAGAACTGCATATCTGGGAAACTATGGAAGTGAACCCATCCATGCTTGGGCTCAAAATGTATGTAAAATCATAACAGAACATATGCCAGGCTCAAATTCACGATCAGAAGCCCTCCCGCTGAGATATGACTTAAAATGGGGAATTATGACTTTTCCACCAGGGATCCAGGACCTCACCCCAACCCTCCTGAATAACATCAGAGGGGCGGTGGAGGAAGTGTTCTGAGGGACCCTTTATGATGTGGGACTCCTCAGACCCCAAATCCTCAGATCCTATAGAGATACGCCTCGGTGTAAGGTTGTTCCATCCGCTTCAGTGACTGCACATATTGGAACATTGGACCAAATCGGGATCTTTTATTTTGCCCTGTTTATTTTAAGGATCTGTCTTGTGTATTTATACTTATTCCTTATTCTCCCATGTAACAACCTTTTCTGTATATCTGTGTACATATCAGATATATTGCTCTGCTGGACCTTTTCTAGATTAAATCTGAAATTTAAAAGTCAGCCTTGTCCATTTTAAAAGCAAATCATAACTCTGCAGATTGTGTTCAGAATTCATCATCGGGTTCCAGTTTACTGATAACTAAACTGGTGGTGGCAGCGTTTATTTGTGTGAGTATTGAAGAGCTCTGGAGTGCGTAAAGAAGGGATCACGTGGAGGATTCGAGCTTTCGCTCAAATTATGATTCACAGCCTGATCTGGCACTCTCCAGTGTGAAGTTAGCCTAAAAGTGAAGCGAGAAGTGACAAACTTGCCTGCTGTCCTATTGCAAGTAAAGCAGTGGGAAAGAGTGCCTGCTGTTGCCAGTTGCCTCACAGAGACGAGTTTGTAAGACAAGAGAAAATGTCGTAATTACTGGAAGAAAGAGTTCTGTATCTGTTTGAATCTTTAAATGGGGCTAATTGAAAGATGTGGTAACTTGTTGGGACTCCAGGAGGTGGACAAAGAAGTCCTGAATACTATGGCCATGTAGTTGGGTTACACCCAAAACAGGAATGACATCTAAGCAGTTTTGGCTCAATTGGCTAGTAGATGAACCCCATCACTATTAAGGAGATTGAAGCTGCAGGAAGATCATTTGCATATTCCCCGTGAATTCTGATAAGAGCAAAGAATCACTGCAAGTGGGAAGATTGCTGGGATTAGCCGGGTCTAGCTGCTCGGAGGATATTGCCAAACCAGAGATTGGAGCTGCAGGAAAGTCATTTGCATATTCCCTGTGCATTCTGGGAAGAGCGAAGAGTCACTGTAGGCAGGAAGATGGCTGGGATTACCCAGGTCTAGCTGCTCGGAGGACATCGCCAATCCGTGCGCCATTACTGTACACTTAGTTGAATTTTACAAGCTATATATCTTCACTACAATTCTTGACTTTTAGAAGTTTGAAACTCGACATCAACTGACAACATGGATAGGAGCAGAGCCATATGGTGAGCTGCAGCGTATGCTATATGTTCACAGACCGACCAGAGGAAAAGCCAAACTGCACCCGCCAGGAATGCAAGCTTGTGTCTACTGGAGGAAAAGGGGCATAGTCTTCAGGAGAGAAGAGCTATATTGTAACTCATTAAGGAAGGTGAGGATTTCCTTGACAAAGTAGAAGAAAGTCTTCAAAATGTTGAAGGAAAAGTAATGTCCAACGTACCTGCAGAAGCCGAGGAACAGAAGCCTGCGACCCAAATAAGCCGGAGGGTTAGGAGTCAGCCAGCATCCATACTGCTCGGGAACCTGGTACTGGTTTCTCAGCAGAAGCAGAAAGAGGTACAGCAAGAAATGACTCTACCCACAAAGAACAGAGCACAGGAGAAAGAGGTCCAGCAAGAAATGACTCTACCCACAAAGAACAGAGCAGAGGAGAAAGAGGTCCAGCAAGAAATGACTCTACCCACAAAGAACAGAGCAGAGGAGAAAGAGGTACAACAAGAAATGACTCTACCCACAAAGAGCAGAGGAGAAAGAGGAACAGCAAGAAATGACTCTACCCACAAAGAGCAGAGGAGAAAGAGGTACAACAAGAAATGACTCTACCCATAAAGAGCAGAGGAGAAAGAGGTACAGCAAGAAATGACTCTACCCACAAAGAGCAGAGGAGAAAGAGGTACAGCAAGAAATGACTCTACCCACAAAGAGCAGAGGAGAGAAGAAAGAGGTACAACAAGAAATGACTCCACCCACAAAGAACAGAGGAGAAAGAGGTACAGCAAGAAATGACTCTACCCACAAAGAGCAGAGGAGAAAGAGGTACAGCAAGAAATGACTCTACCCACAAAGAGCAGAGCAGAGGAGAAAGAGGTCCAGCAAGAAATGACTCTACCCACAAAGAGCAGAGCAGAGGAGAAAGAGGTACAGCAAGAAATGACTCCACCCACAAAGAACAGAGGAGAAAGAGGTACAACAAGAAATGACTCTACACACAAAGAGCAGAGCAGAGGAGAAAGAGGTACAGCAAGAAATAACTCTACACACAAAGAGCAGAGCAGAGGAGAAAGAGGTCCAGCAAGAAATGACTCTACCCACAAAGAACAGAGGAGAAAGAGGTCCAGCAAGAAAGGATTCTACCCACAAAGAGCAGAGGAGAAAGAGGTCCAGCAAGAAATGACTCTACCCACAAAGAGCAGAGGAGAAAGAGGTACAGCAAGAAATGACTCTACCCACAAAGAACAGAGGAGAAAGAGGTCCAGCAAGAAATGACTCTACCCACAAAGAGCAGAGGAGAAAGAGGTACAGCAAGAAATGACTCTACCCACAAAGAGCAGAGGAGAAAGAGGTACAGCAAGAAATGACGCTACCCACAAAGAGCAGAGGAGAAAGACGTCCAGCAAGAAATGACTCTACCCACAAAGAACAGAGGAGAAAGAGGTCCAGCAAGGAATGACTCTACCCACAAAGAGCAGAGGAGAGAAGAAAGAGGTACAACAAGAAATGACTCTACCCACAAAGAACAGAGGATAAAGAGGTCCAGCAAGAAATGACTCTACCCACAAAGAGCAGAGGAGAGAAGAAAGAGGTACAGCAAGAAATGACTCTACCCACAAAGAGCAGAGGAGAAAGAGGTGCAGCAAGAAATGACTCTACCCACAAAGAGCAGAGGAGAAAGAGGTACAACAAGAAATGACTCTACCCACAAAGAGCAGAGGAGAAAGAGGTACAGCAAGAAATGATTCCATCCACAAAGAGCAGAGGAAAAAGAGGTGCAGCAAGAAATGACTCTACCCACAAAGAACAGAGGAGAGGAGAAAGAGGTACAGCAAGAAATGACTCTACCCACAAAGAGGAGAGGAGAAAGAGGTACAGCAAGAAATGACTCTACCCACAAAGAACAGAGTAGAAAGAGGTACAGCAAGAAATGACTCTACCCACAAAGAACAGAGGAGAAAGAGGTACAGCAAGAAATGACTCTACCCACACAGAACAGAGGAGAAAGAGGTACAGCAAGAAATGACTCTACCCACAAAGAACAGAGGAGAAAGAGGTACAGCAAGAAATGACTACCCACAAAGAACAGAGGAGAAGAGAAAGAGGTACAGCAAGAAATGACTCTACCCACAGAGAGCAGAGGAGAAAGAGGTACAGCAAGAAATGACTCTACCAACAAAGAGCAGAGGAGAAAGAGGTACAGCAAGAAATGACTCTACCCACAAAGACCAGAGGAGAAAGAGGTCCAGCAAGAAATGACTCTACCCACAAAGAGCAGAGGAGAAAGAGGTACAGCAAGAAATGACTCTACCCACAAAGAAGAGAGGAGAAAGAGGTACAGCAAGAAATGACTCTACCCACAAAGAGAAGAGGAGAAAGAGGTACAGCAAGAAATGACTCTACCAACAAAGAGCAGAGGAGAAAGAGGTACAGCAAGAAATGACTCTACCCACAAAGAACAGAGGAGAAAGAGGTACATCAAGAAATGACTCTACCCACAAAGAGCAAAGGAGAAAGAGGTACAGCAAGAAATGACTCTACCCACAAAGAGCAGAGGAGAAAGAGGTACAGCAAGAAATGACTCTACCCACAAAGAGCAGAGGAGAAAGAGGTACAGCAAGAAATGACTCTACCCACAAAGAGCAGAGGAGAAGGAGGTGCAGCAAGAAATGACTCTACCCACAAAGAACAGAGAAGAGGAGACAGAGGTACAGCAAGAAATGACTCTACCCACAAAGAGCAGAGGAGAAAGAGGTACAGCAAGAAATGACTCTACCCACAAAGAGCAGAGGAGAAAGAGGAACAGCAAGAAATGACTCTACCCACAAAGAGCAAAGGAGAAAGAAGTACAGCGAGAAATGACTTTACCCACAAAGAACAGAGGAGAAAGAGGTACAGGAAGAAACGACTCTACCCACAAAGAGGAGAGGAGAAAGAGGTCCAGCAAGAAAGGACTCTACCCACAAAGAACAGAGGAGAAAGAGGTACAGCAAGAAATGACTCTACCTACAAAGAACAGAGCAGAGGAGAAAGAGGGACAACAAGAAATGACTCTACCCACAAAGAGCAGAGGAGAGGAGAAAGAGGTACAACAAGAAATGACTCTACCCACAAAGAGCAGAGGAGAAAGACGTCCAGCAAGAAATGACTCTACCCACAAAGAACAGAGGAGAAAGAGGTACAGCAAGAAATGACTCTACCCACAAAGAGCAGAGGAGAAAGAGGTACAGCAAGAAATGACTCTACCCACAAAGAGCAGAGGAGAAAGACGTCCAGCAAGAAATGACTCTACCCACAAAGAGCAGAGGAGAAAGAGGTACAGCAAGAAATGACTCTACCCACAAAGAGCAGAGGAGAAAGACGTCCAGCAAGAAATGACTCTACCCACAAAGAGCAGAGGAGAAAGAGGTCCAGCAAGAAATTACTCTACCCACAAAGAACAGAGGAGAAAGAGGTACAACAAGAAATTACTCTACCCACAAAGAACAGAGGAGAAAGAGGTACAACAAGAAATGACTCTACCCACAAAGAGCAGAGGAGAGGGGAAAGAGGTACAGCAAGAAATGACTCCACCCACAAAGAGCAGAGGAGAGGAGAAAGAGGTACAGCAAGAAATGACTCTACCCACAAAGAGCAAAGGAGAAAGAGGTCCAGCAAGAAATGACTCTACCCACAAAGAGCAGAGGAGAAAGACGTCCAGCAAGAAATGACTCTACCCACAAAGAGCAGAGGAGAAAGAGGTACAGCAAGAAATGACTCCACCTACAAAGAACAGAGCTGAGGAGAAAGAGGTACAGCAAGAAATGACTCTACCCACAGAGAACAGAGGAGAAAGAGGTACAGCAAGAAATGACTCTACCCACAAAGAACAGAGGAGAGGAGAAAGAGGTACAGCAAGAATTACTCTACCCACAAAGAGCAGAGGAGAGGAGAAAGAGGTACAGCAAGAAATGACTCTACCCACAAAGAGCAGAGGAGAAAGAGGTACAGCAAGAAATGACTCTACCCACAAAGAGCAGAGGAGAAAGAGGTACAGCAAGAAATGACTCTACCCACAGAGAACAGAGGAGAAAGAGGTACAGCAAGAAATGACTCTACCTACAAAGAACAGAGCTGAGGAGAAAGTGGTACAGCAAGAAATGACTCTACCCACAGAGAACAGAGGAGAAAGAGGTACAGCCAGAAATGACTCTACCCACAAAGAGCAGAGGAGAAAGAGGTACAGCAAGAAATGACTCTACCTACAAAGAACAGAGCTGAGGAGAAAGAGGTACAGCAAGAAATGACTCTACCCACAAAGAACAGAGGAGAAAGAGGTACAACAAGAAATGACTCTACCAACAAAGAGGAGAGGAGAAAGAGGTACAGCAAGAAATGACTCTACTCACAGAGAGCAGAGGAGAAAGAGGTACAGCAAGAAATGACTCTACCCACAAAGAGCAGAGGAGAAAGAGGTACAGCAAGAAATGACTCTACCCACAAAGAGCAGAGGAGAAAGAGGTACAGCAAGAAATGACTCTACCCACAAAGAGCAGAGGAGAAAGAGGTACAGCAAGAAATGACTCTACCTACAAAGAACAGAGGAGAGGAGAAAGAGGTACGGCAAGAAATGACTCTACTCACAGAGAGCAGAGGAGAAAGAGGTACAGCAAGAAATGACTCTACCCACAAAGAGCAGAGGAGAAAGAGGTACAGCAAGAAATGACTCTACCCACAGAGAACAGAGGAGAAAGAGGTACAGCAAGAAATGACTCTACCCACAAAGAACAGAGGAGAGGAGAAAGAGGTACAGCAAGAATTACTCTACCCACAAAGAGCAGAGGAGAGGAGAAAGAGGTACAGCAAGAAATGACTCTACCCACAGAGAGCAGAGGAGAAAGAGATACAGCAAGAAATGACTCTACCCACAAAGAGCAGAGGAGAAAGAGGTACAGCAAGAAATGACTCTACCCACAAAGAACAGAGGAGAAAGAGGTACAGCAAGAAATGACTCTACGCACAAAGAACAGAAGAGAAAGAGGTGCAGCAAGAAATGACTCTACCCACAAAGAACAGAGGAGAAACGGGTGCAGCAAGAAATGACTCTACCGACAAAGAGAAGAGGAGAAAGAGGTACAGCAAGAAATGACTCTACCCACAAAGAGCAGAGAAGAAAGAGGTACAGCAAGAAATGACTCTACCCACAGAGAACAGAGGAGAAGAGAAAGAGGTACAGCAAGAAATGACTCTACCCACAAAGAGCAGAGAAGAAAGAGGTACAGCAAGAAATGATTCCACCCACAAAGAGCAGAGCAGAGGAGAAAGAGGTACAGCAAGAAATGACTCTACCCACAGAGAACAGAGGAGAAAGAGGTACAGCAAGAAATGATTCCACCCACAAAGAGCAGAGGAGAAAGAGCTACAGCAAGAAATGACTCTACCCACAAAGAGCAGAGGAGAAAGAGGTACAGCAAGAAATGACTCTACCCACAAAGAGCAGAGGAGAAAGAGGTACAGCAAGAAATGACTCTACCCACAGAGAACAGAGGAGAAAGAGGTACAGCAAGAAATGACTCTACCTACAAAGAACAGAGCTGAGGAGAAAGTGGTACAGCAAGAAATGACTCTACCCACAGAGAACAGAGGAGAAAGAGGTACAGCCAGAAATGACTCTACCCACAAAGAGCAGAGGAGAAAGAGGTACAGCAAGAAATGACTCTACCTACAAAGAACAGAGCTGAGGAGAAAGAGGTACAGCAAGAAATGACTCTACCCACAAAGAACAGAGGAGAAAGAGGTACAACAAGAAATGACTCTACCAACAAAGAGGAGAGGAGAAAGAGGTACAGCAAGAAATGACTCTACTCACAGAGAGCAGAGGAGAAAGAGGTACAGCAAGAAATGACTCTACCCACAAAGAGCAGAGGAGAAAGAGGTACAGCAAGAAATGACTCTACCCACAAAGAGCAGAGGAGAAAGAGGTACAGCAAGAAATGACTCTACCCACAAAGAGCAGAGGAGAAAGAGGTACAGCAAGAAATGACTCTACCTACAAAGAACAGAGGAGAGGAGAAAGAGGTACGGCAAGAAATGACTCTACTCACAGAGAGCAGAGGAGAAAGAGGTACAGCAAGAAATGACTCTACCCACAAAGAGCAGAGGAGAAAGAGGTACAGCAAGAAATGACTCTACCCACAAAGAACAGAGGAGAAAGAGGTGCAGCAAGAAATGACTCTGCCCACAAAGAACAGAGCAGAGGAGAAAGAGGTGCAGCAAGAAATGACTCTACCCACAGAGAACAGAGCAGAGGAGAAAGAGGTACAGCAAGAAATGACACTACCCACAAAGAGCAGAGGAGAAAGAGGTACAGCAAGAAATGACTCTACCCACAAAGAGCAGAGCAGAGGAGAAAAAGTTACAGCAAGAAATGTCTCTACCCACAAAGAACAGAGGAGAAAGAGGTACAGCAAGAAATGACTCTACCCACAAAGAGCAGAGGAGAAAGAGGTGCAGCAAGAAATGACTCTACCCACAAAGAGCAGAGGAGAAAGAGGTACAGCAAGAAATGACTCTACCCACAAAGAGGAGAGGAGAAAGTGGTACAGCGAGAAATGACTCTACCCACAAAGAACAGAGGAGAAAGAGGTACAGCAAGAAATGACTCTACCCACAAAGAACAGAGGAGAAAGAGGTACAGCAAGAAATGACTCTACCCACAAAGAGCAGAGCAGAGGAGAAAGAGGTCCAGCAAGAAATGACTGTACCCACAAAGAACAGAGGAGAAAGAGGTCTAGCAAGAAATGACTCCACCCACAAAAAACAGAGAAGAGGAGACAGAGGTACAGCAAGAAATGACAATCAATTGTGTAGTAAGCACACTGAATCCTCTTGAATGGAGAAAAATTGCTGCTGTGAAGGAGAGAAGGAAAGTGCTGGTTGTGGGGGATTCCCTATTGAGAGGAACAGAGGCCGCTGTTTGTAGACCTGACATAACCTCACGAGAGGGCTGCTGTCTTCCAGGGGCACAAATCAAAAACGTGTCTGATATGCTGTGAAGACTCTTCAGTCCTACAGAACACCACCCATTCCTACTAATACATGTAGGGACTAATGACACTGCAAAAAAGGACCTTGCAACTATCTGCAGAGACTTTGAAGACCTCGGAGAGAAGGTGAAGGAACTAGGATCACAGGTGGTCTTCTCATCCATCCTCCCAGTTGATTGACATAGAATAGGATTCTAGAGGTGAACAACTGGCTACGTTGATGGTGCCGTCAGCAGAGATTTGGATTCCTAGACCATGGAGTGAATTACCTATATGATGGACTGCTTGTAAGAGACGGGTTGTACCTTACAGACGGGTAAGCATATATTTGGTGGGCGCCTTGCTTCACTCAATAGGAGAGCTTTAAACTAAAACAATATGGGAAGGGAAGTAAAAGGAAAAATATACATCTAATTAATACATTTGAGAACCTTACTGTTAGAAGTGAAAAAGAACAAAGACAAAATATTCATAATGCAAGTGGAGGAACAAGAGACCCCGATCACAAACTAACGTGTCTACACAAATGCACAGAGCTGGGAAACAAACAAGAGGAATTGGAGCTCCGAACACAGGAAGAGAAATATGATGTCATAGGCATCACGGAAACTTGGTGGGATGATACACATGATTGGATACAAGGCTTGTAGGATACAACGTATTTATAAGAAACAGACCTAATGAAAGGGGAGGAGGTGTTGTGTTGTATGTTAGGAGAACATTCATCTCCACCAAGATTCAAGCTTCAGAGCTGGGAGTTCTGTAGGAACTGTTTGGGTAAGAATACAAGGAGAGAACAACAGAAAGGACACCATTGTGGGCATTTACTATAGGCCGCCTGGACAAGCAGAAGATATGGAGGAACTCTTTCTACATCAGATGGCCAAGATCTCAAAGAAGCACAACATAGTGATCATGGGAGATTTTACCCATCCAGACATTTGTTGGGAATCTCTCAGGTAAAAGTAATGGATCCAACAAATTCTTATCCGCTCTTGGTGACAACTTTATCTTCCAGAAGGTAGAAGAGAAAACAAGAGGATCTGCTATCTTGGACCTAATTCTTACCAACAGGGAGGGAATGGTTGAGGAAGTAAGGGTGGCCGGGACCTTAGGAGGCAGTAATCATGATATCCTTGGATGTTGGATAACAAGGGGAGGAAGACCTGAGAAGACTCAGACCTCAAGGATGGATTTCAGAAAGGCAGATTTTACTGAACTCAGAAAGAGGAGAGGAAGAATCCAATGGCTGGATGTTCTTAAAGGGGTTGTCCCGCGCCGAAACGGGTTTTTTTTTTTTTCAACCCCCCCCCCGTTCGGCGCGAGACAACCCCGATGCAGGGAGGTAAAGAAAGCTCACCGGAGCGCTTACCTTAATCCCCGCGCTCCGGTGACTTCTCTACTCACCGCTGAAGATGGCCTCTTCCTCCGTGGACCGCAGCTCTTCTGTGCGGTCCACTGCCGATTCCAGCCTCCTGATTGGCTGGAATCGGCACGTGACGGGGCGGAGCTACACGGAGCTACACGGAGCCCCATAGAAGACTGCAGAAGACCCGGACTGCGCAAGCGCGGCTAATTTGGCCATCGGAGGCCAAAAATTAGTCGGCTCCATGGAGACGAGGACGCTAGCAACGGAGCAGGTAAGTATAAAACTTTTTATAACTTCTGTATGGCTCATAATTAATGCACAATGTACATTACAAAGTGCATTATTATGGCCATACAGAAGTGTATAGACCCACTTGCTGCCTCGGGACATCTCCTTTAAGGACAGAAATGTCCCAGAAGGTTGGGAAATATTGTGAAATGAGATTCTCAAAGCACAATCATTACCAATCCCTAAAAGAAGGGAGAATGGGAAGCATTTAAAGAGACCCGGATGGATGAACACAGGACTTGTAGACATGTTAAAGAGGAGGAAAAATATGTTTATCAAATGGAAAGAGGGGAAATATCTAAAGAAGAATATAATGGGGTCTGCAGAAACTGTAGGGCAAGTGTCAGAAAAGCTAAAGCTAGTAATGAATTGAGGCTTGTAAGAGAGGCCAAAAGCAATTAAAAAAAGGATTTTGGGGGTATGTCAAAAGAAAAGTCAAAGATGCTCTTGGATGCTTACAAGATGAAAATAGTGAATTGGATAAGAATGATGTTGGGAAGGCTGAATTTTTAAATTCCTATTTTGTATCTGTTTTCTCTCAGAAAGTAGACGGAACATCAACTGTTCTTCCCTGTGCTATCGGGGTAATAAAATAATGCAGACTACCTATAAGCAGAGAGATGGTGAGGGAACACTTAGCTAATTTACATGAATTCAAGTCTCAAGGTCCAGATGAATTACATCCCAGGATACTAAAGGAAGCAGGGGAGGTAATTGCTGAACCACTAGCTGTAATCTTTGAAAATTCCTGGAGAACAGGAGAAGTCCCAGAAGATTGGAAAAGGGCAAATGTTGTCCCTATCTTCAAAAAAGGGAAGAAGGTGGATCCAGGAAACTACAGGCCTGTGAGCCTGACTTCTATACTGGGAAAGATCATTGATCAAATTATTGAACAGCATATATGCAAGTACTTGGATGAGAATGGAGTAATTAACCAGAGCCAGCATGGGTTTGTAACAAACAAGTCATGCCAGACTAATCTGATTTTCTTCTATAACAGAATTACAGACTGGGTTGATCAGGGAAATGCGGTGGATATAGTATATCTTGACTTTAGTAAAGCATTTGACAAAGTATCTCATACCATACTTATTGAAAAAATGACCAAACCTGGGATTGACAAGGCAACTGTTAGGTGGATTCACAACTGGCTGAGTGATCGTACTCAAAGAGTGGTCATAAATGGCTGCACATCCAAGTGGAAGAATGTATCAAGTGGGGACCACAAGGCTCTGTCCTGGGCCCAGTGTGGGTCAACATTGTTATAAATGATCTGGGGGAGGGAATTGATGGGAAACTGATCAAATTTGCTGATGACACAAAGCTAGGAGGGATAGCTAACACTAGGGAAGAGAGAGAGGATTCAAAAAGATCTAGAAAAGCTTGAACAGTGGTCGGCGACTAACAGAATGGTATTTAACAAGGAGAAATGCAAAGTCCTACATCTGGGCAAGAAGAATGAAAAAAGTACATACAGAATGGGAGGAATTGGGCTAAGCAGCAGCACATGTGAAAAAGACTTGGGTATACTAATAGATCATAGACTGAACATGAGTCAACAATGTGATGCAGCAGCCAAAAAGGCAAACACAATTCTGGGATGTATTAAGAGAAGCATAGAGTCTAGATCACGTGAGGTCATTATCCCCCTCTACTTTTCCTTAGTCAGACCTCATCTGTAATACTGGGTCCAGTTCTGGGCACCCCACTTTAAAAAAAGCATAGACAAACTGGAACAAGTTCAGAGAAGAGTTACCAAGATGGTGAGCGGTCTGCAAATCATGTCCTATGAGGAACGGTTAAAGGATCTGGGAATGTTTAGCAGAAGAGAAGGCTGAGAGGAGACTTAATAGCTGTCTACAAATATCTGAAGGGCTGTCACAGTGCAGAGGGATCAGCCCTATTCTCATCTGCACAAGGAAAGACTAGAAGCAATGGGATGAAACTGAAAGGGAGGAGACACAGATTAGATATTAGACAGTGAAGGAGATCAATGAGTAGAACAGGTTGCCATGGGAGGTGGGGAGTTCTCCTTCAATGGAAGTGCTCAAACAAAGGCTGGACAAATATCTGTCTGTGATGATTTAGTAAATCCTGCACTGAGCAGGGGGTTGGACCCGATGACCCTGGAGGTCTCTTCCAACTCTCCCATTTTATGATAACGAACCAGCTAAATTCATTGAAGATTTATGGGTGCTACAAATAGATCCTAAGAGAAGGATGATAACAATCCTGGTCCTCCGGAACACTGTATGGCTATTCTCCAGCAATGATCTGAATATGGAGAGGGCTGATTGGATGACCTGGGAAGTCTTTCTGGTATCTACTGGACAGAGTAGTGGCCAGCATATGGAGCGGACTGGTATTGATAGCAGGGAAGGCCTTTCCTCTGATAGATTGCATGGTAGGAGTAGTGGCCAGCACATGGCTGGGGCTGATTGGGTGTGGACCTTCTTCAACTAGGCCCATTAAGAAATGCAGTACAGGTCTAACAAGATAGACAGTATCCCAGATTACAGATGCAACAGCTAATCAGATGACATTTAAAGGGGTTGTCCCGCGCCGAAACGGGTTTTTTTTTTTTCAACCCCCCCCCCGTTCGGCGCGAGACAACCCCGATGCAGGGACGTACAGAAAGCTCACCGGAGCGCTTACCTTAATCCCCGCGCTCCGGTGACTTCTATACTTACCTGTGAAGATGGCCGCCGGGATCCTCTGCCTCCGTGGACCGCAGCTCTTCTGTGCGGTCCACTGCCGATTCCAGCCTCCTGATTGGCTGGAATCGGCACGTGACGGGGCGGAGCTACACAGAGCTACACGGAGCCCCATAGAGAACAGGAGAAGACCTGGACTGCGCAAGCGCGGCTAATTTGGCCATCGGAGGGCGAAAATTAGTCGGCACCATGGAGACGAGGACGCTAGCAACGGAGCAGGTAAGTATAAAACTTTTTATAACTTCTGTATGGCTCATAATTAATGCACAATGTATATTACAATGTGCATTAATATGGCCATACAGAAGTGTATAGACCCACTTGCTGCCGCGGGACAACCCCTTTAAGTCTACATAAGAGATTAGGATGAGTCCGGCCAGGCAGTTAATCTACAAAATCAAATAAAAAGATTCTGAAAACTGAATTAATCTGAACCTTCTATTAGACCAGACCTGGGCAAAGCACGGCCCGCGGGCCACATCCGGCCCGCTGAATAGCTTGGACCGGCCCGCAAAGAGTGTCCTGGTGACTCACCAATGAGTCCGGTGCTCATGTCCACGGGGAAAATCGGGCCCGCTACGGATTCTACATGTAGAATCTGCAGCGGGTCCCTCCTGCCCCGCGGACATGAGCGCTGAAAATACAAATAAATGACAATAAACTCACCTCCCATCCGCTCCGTTTCTTCTCTTCGCGGCGGCGTCATCTTCTCTCGTCGCGGCCGGATCTTCATTCTTCGGCTCGGCGGATGTGCACGATGACGTCGGTGACGTGCCCCGCGCATGCGCCGGGCCGAAGCAAAATGATCCGGCCGCGGCTGAGAGAGGATGGCGCGGCGCCGAAGAGAAGAACCGGAGCGGGTGAGTAAAATGTGATTTTTGTGTCCCGTGGATCCGGACGGCTTCCATAGGCTTCAATAGAAGCCCGCGGGAGCCGTCCCCGCGGGAGACCCGCATGAAAATGGAGCATGGTCCAGATTTTTTCATGCTCCATTTTTTTTTAAATCACTTTTATTGACGATCCGCGGGTATTTATCTACCCCGCGGGTGGTCAATGCATCCCTATGGGGTGCGGATCCGCGGGCAGGAGAAGAGTTAAAATCCGCTGCGGATTTTAATTCTTCTTTTCCCCGTGGACATGAGCCCTAAGTGATGCCACTGTAACTTCTGAGTGGAGATGGGAGTGCTCCTTACTGCTCCCCTCTCCATTGGCAGACACGGGGGCCAAGCCGTAAAACGGGGTGAAACACTGGGTGTTCACCGCGCCGTATTACAGCGCCATTCATTTTCAATGGCGGCCGTATTCTGGCCGCAAATCGGGCAGCTGGAATACGGCCCCATTAAGGCAATGTGCATGGAGCCTTCGTATGTTGGTCTGGCCCTCTAAAACCATTCCAATTTCTCATGTGGCCCCATGGGAAAATTAATTGCCCACCCCTGCATTAGACCCATTAAAGGGGGTCAGTACTGTCTGCTAGAACTACTTAAGAGTATCTGAACCTTTTACTAAAGACAATAAAAAGGATTCAACTTTTTACTATAACTTCCAACCCTCGTGTTGGAGCCATCAAATAGGATGTGTTCCTTCTACAAGAAGGAGCTGAAGAATTTACTAGAGCCACCAAAGGGGATCTAAATCTTTTATTAGAACCACAAAAAGGAAACCAACCCTTCCACTTCAGCCACCAAATGTGATTGGTACCTTCTATTAGAGCCACTGAATAATATCTGCGCTTTCTACTATAGCCACCAACAGACCGCTAAACCTGTTAGAGCCATCAACTGCAATTTAAAGCTAACTAGAGCCACCAAGGGGACCCAAATCTTCTGTTAGAGCTACCAAGGAGGAGGATTCAACCCATTTACTAGGGCTACCATAGGTGACCCAAGACCCACAAAGGGGGTTTGTACTTTCTGTTAGAGCTACTGAAGAGTATCTAAATCTTCTACTATAGCCAACAATAAACAATCGAGCCTGCTGAAGCCACCAAAGGACATTCAAAGCTAGAGCCATGAGATGGGACCGGCAGCAAGGCTCCAAGGATTGATCTCCAAGCTTTCTCCTAGGAGCTGAAGCTTTGGCTAGTCACCAAAGGGGAACTGAATCTTCCACTAGAGCCCCTAAAGTGTCTCCAGGTTTTCCAGTAGAGCCACCAGATTATCACCGTCATCATTGTTGTACCAATTGTGAATAATAAGAAGAAAGGAGTTGTACCTAATTGGGGACAATGGGATTGATGGTTGAGTTATTCCTCCTGTTCAATTTCCCATTGCACAACTTATTGCCCGTCAGGTTGGAGCAGATTTCAAAAGTTCTGGACAACATTGTGAACTGAAGTTGAATACTTGTAGATGTTTGTTGTCATCAAAGCTAAGAGTGTCACATCATGACCCCCGTGTATTCCCACACACTTAAAATGTCACTGGAAACTACTGTCTATGATTCAAAGCTGAGCACAGAAGAAAAGAGGAAGATGTGACGTGTGCAGAAATCAAAAATTCTTCTCGGGCAGAAAGCGAAAGTGGTTGAAGGAGCAGCTCATGAGTACATCGCATGGTCTCTTATGTACTCCTGAGGAAAGAGGCTTTGCAAATAGCAGGAAATGCCTTGAAGAGGTGAAATGTTTTTTGCTTCAAGAACAAGTACCTGATAAGTGCTGCTGCACGAGACAACCAAGAAGTTGAAAATATTGGATTCCCATATGAACAGTGCCCCACTTCTAGCACAAGTGCTGAGGTTATACTAGTGATATTTTCAGCCAGTAATAATGATCTACATCTCCTGCAATCGTGCAACTGCTTCACAAGTCTGATCAAATGGGGTATGGCACAGCTCTACCAAAAAAGGAGCTATTGGACAGTTAGAGTGCACCATAAGAGGCTGGTGGTGGACGGTTAGAGTGCACCATAAGAGGCTGGTGGTGGATGGTTATAATGCACCATAAGAGGCTGGTGGTGGATGGCTATAATGCACCATAAGAGGCTGGTGGTGGACGGTTAGAATGCACCATAAGAGGCTGGTGGTGGATGGTTATAATGCACCATAAGAGGCTGGTGGTGGATGGCTATAATGCACCATAAGAGGCTGGTGGTGGACGGTTATAATGCACCATAAGAGGCTGGTGGTGGATGGTTAGAATGCACCATAAGAGGCTGGTGGTGGACGGTTAGAGTGCACCATAAGAGGCTGGTGGTGGACGGTTATAATGCACCATAAGAGGCTGGTGGTGGACGGTTATAATGCACCATAAGAGGCTGGTGGTGGACGGTTAGAGTGCACCATAAGAGGCTGGTGGTGGACGGTTAGAGTGCACCATAAGAGGCTGGCGGTGGACGGTTAGAGTGCACCATAAGAGGCTGGTGGTGGACGGTTAGAGTGCACCATAAGAGGCTAGTGGTGGACGGTTAGAGTGCACCATAAGAGGCTGGTGGTGGACGGTTAGAGTGCACCATAAGAGGCTGGTGGTGGACGGTTAGAGTGCACCATAAGAGGCTGGTGGTGGACGGTTAGAGTGCACCATAAGAGGCTGGTGGTGGACGGTTAGAGTGCACCAAAGGAGGCTGGTGGTGGACGGTTAGAGTGCACCAAAGGAGGCTGGTGGTGGACGGTTAGAGTGCACCATAAGAGGCTGGTGGTGGACGGTTAGAGTGCACCAAAGGAGGCTGGTGGTGGACGGTTAGAATGCACCATAAGAGGCTGGTGGTGGACGGTTAGAGTGCACCATAAGAGGCTGGTGGTGGACGGTTAGAATGCACCATAAGAGGCTGGTGGTGGACGGTTAGAGTGCACCATAAGAGGCTGGTGGTGGACGGTTAGAGAGCACCATAAGAGGCTGGTGGTGGACGGTTAGAGTGCACCATAAGAGACTGGTGGTGGATGGTTAAAGTGCACCATAAGAGGCTGGTGGTGGATGGTTAGAGTGCACCATAAGAGGCTGGTGGTGGATGGTTAGAGTGCACCATAAGAGGCTGGTGGTGGATGGTTATAATGCACCATAAGAGGCTGGTGGTGGATGGTTATAATGCACCATAAGAGGCTGGTGGTGGATGGTTATAATGCACCATAAGAGGCTGGTGGTGGATGGTTATAATGCACCATAAGAGGCTGGTGGTGGACGGTTATTATGCACCATAAGAGGCTGGTGGTGGATGGTTAGAGTGCACCATAAGAGGCTGGTGGTGGACGGTTAGATTGCACCATAAGAGGCTGGTGGTGGACGGTTAGAATGCACCATAAGAGGCTGCTGGTGGATGGTTAGAATGCACCATAAGAGGCTGGTGGTGGATGGTTAGAATGCACCATAAGAGGCTGGTGGTGGATGGTTAGAATGCACCATAAGAGGCTGGTGGTGGACGGTTAGAGTGCACCATAAGAGGCTGGTGGTGGATGGTTATAATGCACCATAAGAGGCTGGTGGTGGACGGTTAGAGTGCACCATAAGAGGCTGGTGGTGGACGGTTAGAATGCACCATAAGAGGCTGGTGGTGGACGGTTAGATTGCACCATAAGAGGCTGGTGGTGGACGGTTAGAGTGCACCATAAGAGGCTGGTGGTGGACGGTTAGAGTGCACCATAAGAGGCTGGTGGTGGACGGTTATAATGCACCATAAGAGGCTGGTGGTGGACGGTTATAATGCACCATAAGAGGCTGGTGGTGGACGGTTAGAGTGCACCATAAGAGGCTGGTGGTGGACGGTTAGAGTGCACCATAAGAGGCTGGTGGTGGACGGTTAGAGTGCACCATAAGAGGCTGGTGGTGGACGGTTAGAGTGCACCATAAGAGGCTGGTGGTGGACGGTTAGAGTGCACCATAAAAGGCTGGTGGTGGACGGTTAGAGTGCACCATAAGAGGCTGGTGGTGGACGGTTAGAGTGCACCATAAGAGGCTGGTGGTGGACGGTTAGAGTGCACCATAAGAGGCTGGTGGTGGACGGTTAGAGTGCACCATAAGAAGCTGGTGGTGGACGGTTAGAGTGCACCATAAGAGGCTGGTGGTGGATGGTTAGAGTGCACCGTAAGAGGCTGTTGAGTAGTTAGAGCGATTGATAAGATGGCCGTTCTTGGAGCAAAAGCCAGTGGAGAAGGAGACGGAGCAATGTGGTAGTTGGGGGAAGCACACACAATGAATTATGGGACTTGTAAACAGCCACTGTATTGCTGTCCCGTGTGCCTCCACTAAATCCCCACCACAATTCCTAGTGCTTGTTGTAACACAGCAGGGAAAGAAGGACTTGGGCATGTAGCCAAAAGGGTATTTTTACACAACACTACACACTCTAAACCCGTCCTGTGCTCTTTGGAATAGTTTTTGAGTAAAGACAGTCATGGGATAAATGGCAGAGAACTCCACAGACTAGAGAATTTTCTCCCTAATACAATGGAGACAACTCAACTAGTGATGTCTCTGATCTCAAAGAACTGAGAGCGGTGGATGCAACCTCAATCTGATGGATGTTCCAGAATTTATTTGATTTTCAGTGGTCACATCATCCACCTCATTTGGAAATTAGTTCTGGAGTTCCAATCCTTTATGTCATAAACCTTATGATATCCTTATATGGACACTGCAACCAGTCCTATATCTGTATTTCACTGGAAAAGAGCCAAAAATATAGTACCTGATAAGGTGCAGAGCAGGCACGATTGCCATAAGGTCGGCACAATGGCCGTAGACCCCAACAATATGCAGCAAGCCCGTCAGCTTATGCATCTTGGCCAAGCCTTGCCATCGGCCCGTCAGCTTATGCGTCTTGGCCAAGCCTTGCGATCGGTCCGTCAGCTTATGTGTCTTGGCCAAGCCTTGCTGTCGGCCCGTCAGCTTATGCGTCTTGGCCAAGCCTTGCAGTTGGCCCGTCAGCGTATGCGTCTTGGCCAAGCCTTGCCGTCGGCCCGTCAGCGTATGCGTCTTGGCCAAGCCTTGCCGTCGGCCCGTCAGCGTATGCGTCTTGGCCAAGCCTTGCCGTCGGCCCGTCAGCGTATGCGTCTTGGCCAAGCCTTGCCGTCGGCCCGTCAGCTTATGCATCTTGGCCAAGCCTTGCCGTCGGCCCGTCAGCTTATGCATCTTGGCCAAGCCTTGCCGTCGGCCCGTCAGCTTATGCGTCTTGGCCAAGCCTTGCCGTTGGCCCGTCAGCTTATGCGTCTTGGCCAAGCCTTGCCGTCGGCCCGTCAGCTTACGCGTCTTGGCCAAGCCTTGCCGTCGGCCCGTCAGCTTATGCGTCTTGGCCAAGCCTTGCCGTCGGCCCGTCAGCTTACGCGTCTTAGCCAAGCCTTGCCGTCGGCCCGTCAGCTTATGCGTCTTGGCCAAGCCTTGCCGTCGGCCCGTCAGCGTATGCGTCTTGGCCAAGCCTTGCCGTTGGCCCGTCAGCGTATGCGTCTTGGCCAAGCCTTGCCGTCGGCCCGTCAGCGTATGCGTCTTGGCCAAGCCTTGCCGTCGGCCCGTCAGCGTATGCGTCTTGGCCAAGCCTTGCCGTCGGCCCGTCAGCGTATGCGTCTTGGCCAAGCCTTGCCGTCGGCCCGTCAGCGTATGCGTCTTGGCCAAGCCTTGCCGTCGGCCCGTCAGCGTATGCGTCTTGGCCAAGCCTTGCCGTCGGCCCGTCAGCTTATGCGTCTTGGCCAAGCCTTGCCGTCGGCCCGTCAGCTTATGCGTCTTGGCCAAGCCTTGCCGTTGGCCCGTCAGCTTATGCGTCTTGGCCAAGCCTTGCCGTCGGCCCGTCAGCTTATGCGTCTTGGCCAAGCCTTGCCGTTGGCCCGTCAGCTTATGTGTCTTGGCCAAGCCTTGCCGTCGGCCCGTCAGCTTATGCGTCTTGGCCAAGCCTTGCCGTTGGCCCGTCAGCTTATGCGTCTTGGCCAAGCCTTGCCGTCGGCCTGTCAGCTTATGCGTCTTGGCCAAGCCTTGCCGTCGGCCCGTCAGCTTATGCGTCTTGGCCAAGCCTTGCCGTCGGCCCGTCAGCGTATGCGTCTTGGCCAAGCCTTGCTGTCGGCCCGTCAGCTTATGCGTCTTGGCCAAGCCTTGCCGTCGGCCCGTCCGCTTATGCGTCTTGGCCAAGCCTTGCCCTCGGCCCGTCAGCTTATGCGTCTTGACCAAAATGCTGAACTAACACCCGCATTTTATTAGTGTGTATCAATATTCAGTTTATGCAATTTGCTGTGGACTTCTGGGGGAGCCCACGATGTCAGCCAGTGTGACCCACTGTTGACATACAGGGCAACCCACTGCCATGTCAGTGTGAGTTGTAATCCTGTACAGTGGGATGCGCCCATCTATTGGCTTCTGTGGTATCGTTCATATTGCAGATTTGGTTGTCTGCAGTCGCTCCCCCCCCCCCCCAATCTGGCCTGGTTCAGTGGGCAGCTGCATATAAGTCTGCAGTGGACAGTTTAGCTCCTCTGGTTTATAGTCTGGCTTGCTGCATATTGTTGGGGTCTGCGCCCATTGTGCCAGTCTTATGGCCATTGTGCCGGCTCTGCACCTCATCAGGCACTACATTTCTGGCTCTTTTCCAGTGAAATACGTTTTTGTGTTCCACCTCACCTCTGTGATTTCAGTCCTATATCTGCTCCTATCTTCTATAGGCTCTGACCCGATTATATCGACACTTGTTGTACGGCTGGTCCTATAATCTATGAGCTGTATGATATCATTACATGGCCATTATGGCTGCTCCTCATTTCTATGGGCTGTGATATTATTAGTACATGGACACAATGGCTGGTCCTGTATCTTTTCCTGTCTAATCTGGACATTATAAAATCATTCCATCGACACTATGGCTGGCGTCATATTCTATGGGCGCTGATATCATTATATGGACACTACGACTGGTCATATATTCTGTAGGTTCTCTAATATCAGTATATGGACATTATGGCTGAACCTTTGCCTATTTATTAAATTCCACATTAATTTCACCCCCCAGAAATGGAGAACGATGCCCATTTGGAAACTGCCCACCCTGTAGACCACTGACAGAGCCTTGTAATGAAGGTGGGATCTGCCGACATCTATATCATTACATTGGAGGGGCAGTAAGTCACTTTGGCTATTAGTACAGAATGAGAGTTAGTCCCCAGATGACCCTGTGATGAGATCAGTCGTGGGTGCTCTTGCGTCATCTTCTCTGTCCTGTTCGGCATCCAGGAAGAGGAGCGACATCCCGTAGCGTGTGGAGTGTAGATTGCGAGGAGTGAGTCCCGTCATCAGAGAGAGAGAGAGCCCTACAAAAAGTTCCAAACAGGTACCCATTCACACCACAGGCTTTTCCTGTGTGGCCGTCAATAGTTAGGATCACCGCACAGAGGTACTTTATTGTGACCCCCACACATCTGCCGTGAGGGGTGTTTATTGGCTAAGCCTTTTTTAATAACAGTCTGCCAGAGAGTCTGTGGAGTGACCCGTACCCCATTCCTCCTCTGGAGTGCTCCCAGTCCAGGAGCTGTGACATACAGGTAATGTGGACTAATTGGACCGTATTCATCCTGTGTATCCTCCCTGACCTCTGAGCTACAGCCTGCTAATGTTCTAGAGTGAATTGTACCTGAATGACCTGTTATACAAGTTATTATATTCAGTAAAAGTTATACGGGGCCCTAACCTTCCTGGGGACCCGAGGTACTATACACAAGTCTCTGTGTATAGTTCTCCACCATTTAGCATACCGGTGTGTGGGAACAGTGGCGTCATGAGTGATAAGTACCTCCCACATGAGCCCATTTATTGGCATTCCCTATCCTAGGGGTGTGGAAGCTGGACTGCGATACTACACTGGCCTTGGCTACGTGTCATCCCTCCGGGACCAGAGCCAGGTAAGCTAGCTTTTTGTGGCGTCACTTGGCACAGGATCTAACCTGCTGTGCCTAATCAAGTTCAATGGCGCCACCCAAGATGGCGCCCATTTCTTGTTAATGTCATCCTCTGCGACTCACTCCCACCAAGTAACTCCTGCTAAAGTTGTTCGGTGCCAAAAGGACAACACTCTGGCTGGGGGGGGGGGGGGGGTGACCTATTATACTGGGCGGAGGACCCACAAATCACTAAGCTGCCTACTTTCCCAACACCTGAGGACATAGAGGGCTCTACAAAGCCTCAGGCGCAGCATTTCTTTAGGAGGAATGGGGTGGCTGCCCAGGCATCCCACCCGGTATGGATCCTGATTCACCTGGGCAATGGAGTCGTCCGAGAGTACATCCCGAAACGGTTGCGCCCGTTCGTGCTCATGTACGGGGACGCCAACTTCAGCTTCCATTTTATGTGGGAAAGACAGACCTCGGCCCGTTTACTCCCACAGACGCCGCTGAGGAGACCCGCTGTGTCCCCTCTGCTCAGTATGGACACGGCATCCTCTTCTCCTTCTACTTGCTCCACAAGGATGGAGGATGATGTGGAGTCACTGCCAGGAGGTGCTGCAGCAGCTGCGTCTGATGTGGCAACACTGGACGGAGATTAGTAGGATGCTGTTACCACAGAATGACTTCCACTTTCCTTCGGACCCTTTTTGTTCTCCTAATGCGTTGACGCCAGAGACTGCAAAGTCAATATTTTTTTTTTTCATGTTAAAAAGTTTCTTTTTCAAAAAGTTATGCAACATTTTAAATACGTTCCAGTGTGTGCAGGAGGAAGTGAGGGCGTATGGCAAGCTAAGAGCTTCTTTGCTCTCACTGTCATTTTTCATGCTTAAAGTCATTTCATATTCGTGCATAATTAATGTCTAGTATAATATAATCAATCTCATGCTAATTCAGTACAGTCACCGTATGTATGAGACTGCGTGTATGGTACGATGGTATATGTGTAGGACTGGAGGTCCGTGTGTAGCCCTTAGTCCAGTCTTCCGTGTTCAGCAGCCCGTTCAGCCTGTCTCAGGGGGCGGGGCCTTTCATTCTCCTCATTCATATCACGGACAGCGGTATTGCCTTAAGCCACTGACTGCCCTGATGATGATTTTTGCTCTCTTTTTCCTGCCAGTCGCCTTTTCATATTTTTGTGTTTGGTAACCGTGTGTTTCCTCTTTGGAGCAAAGTGTTATGTAAGAAGCTCCATAGTAATACTAGCGCTCTTGGATTCTGTCCAGCCTAGTAGATTTTTCTCTAATGTACTTGTAAGTCAGTCCTTACGCGCTGTCATAAATAGAAGCCACACATGGAGATGACACTTCCTTTAGTTGGAGCACACGGGGAGGGGGGGGGGGGGGCGACATCCTTATATACAGGTGACCTTGGGGGAGGAGTTGCGTTTACAGGTTTCGCCTTGCACACTCCGTGGCTGAGCAGTGTGTTCTTAAAGAGGATGAAAGTCAGACACTCAAGATGGCCCGACTCCAGATGTATACACTGTGTTTTATAGGCGCCGGGGGGCGGCTTCATTCTTAAGTGTGGGGGGGGGGGGGGGACTGTAGGGGCCCAGAACACCATCCTGGTCCCCTCCAGAAATGTCATACATGTTTGTCCTATGTAGATGCAATGTGCAAGCTGTCCTGTCATATCCAGTGTGGGTGTTGCACAGCTCTGGCATTTGAGAGGTTAACCGTAATAAAATAATTGCCTGCATGTACTTGAATCAGTCTGTCATGTCATGTGGTACAAGTGAAGTTATAAATGAGAGGGGTAAGAGGTCTTCCATCTTGTCTGCTTAGAGAGTGCTAACACAAAGCCGCATGGAAGCACCTTCAGCTTCCATGTAGGTGAAGATGGAGGAAGAGGAGTGACATCCTGTGGCGACTGCAGTCTGGATGTGAGAGGAGTGAGTCCTATCATCAGAGAGAGAGAGCCCTACAAAAAGTTCTAAACAAGGTACCCGTTCACACTACAGGCTTTTCCTGTGCAGCCATCCATATACACAAGTCTCTGTGTTCATTTCTCTGCCACGTAGCATACCGGTGTGTGGGGATAAGTACTACTCCCCCCATTAACCTGTTTATTGGCATTCCCTAGGGGTGTGGAAGCTGGCCTGTGATCCTACTCTGGCCTCCAGGATCAGAGCCTGGTCAGTGCCACTGTGACGAGTCAGCACTTATCCCTCCCAGCTCTGCACAGCAGCCAGGTGCCCAAGGTCACCCCGCTGGGGTGTTGCACTCCTACAAGACCTGTCCTCCTCCTCCCTCTAGACCTGTCCTCCTCCTCCCTCTAGACCTGTCCTCCTCCTCCCTCTAGACCTGTCCTCCTCCTCCCTCTAGACCTGTCCTCCTCCTCCCTCTAGACCTGTCCTCCTCCTCCCTCTAGACCTGTCCTCCTCCTCCCTCTAGACCTGTCCTCCTCCTCCCTCTAGACCTGTCCTCCTCCTCCCTCTAGACCTGTCCTCCTCCTCCCTCTAGACCTGTCCTCCTCCTCCCTCTAGACCTGTCCTCCTCCTCCCTCTAGACCTGTCCTCCTCCTCCCTCTAGACCTGTCCTCCTCCTCCCTCTAGACCTGTCCTCCTCCTCCCTCTAGACCTGTCCTTCTCCTCCCTCTAGACCTGTCCTTCTCCTCCCTCTAGACCTGTCCTTCTCCTCCCTCTAGACCTGTCCTTCTCCTCCCTCTAGACCTGTCCTCCTCCTCCCTCTAGACCTGTCCTCCTCCTCCCTCTAGACCTGTCCTCCTCCTCCCTCTAGACCTGTCCTCCTCCTCCCTCTAGACCTGTCCTCCTCCTCCCTCTAGACCTGTCCTCCTCCTCCCTCTAGACCTGTCCTCCTCCTCCCTCTAGACCTGTCCTCCTCCTCCCTCTAGACCTATCCTCCTCCTCCCTCTAGACCTGTCCTCCTCCTCCCTCTAGACCTGTCCTCCTCCTCCCTCTAGACCTGTCCTCCTCCTCCCCCTAGACCTGTCCTCCTCCTCTCCCCTAGACCTGTCCTCCTCCTCCCCCTAGACCTGTCCTCCTCCTCCCCCTAGACCTGTCCTCCTCCTCCCCCTAGACCTGTCCTCCTCCTCCCCCTAGACCTGTCCTCCTCCTCCCCCTAGACCTGTCCTCCTCCTCCCCCTAGACCTGTCCTCCTCCTCCCTCTAGACCTGTCCTCCTCCCTCTAGACCTGTCCTCCTCCTCCCTCTAGACCTGTCCTCCTCCTCCCTCTAGACCTGTCCTCCTCCTCCCTCTAGACCTGTCCTCCTCCTACACCTATCCTCTGTCCTCCTCCTACACCTATCCTCTGTCCTCCTCCTTCTAGACTCGCAGAAAGCAATAATAGTGGCAGCATAAGCAGGCGTAAAAAATAAAATATCACCTTTATTTCTCCAGGGTCATCTTTATATGGCAGGCTATGTTTCGGCCAAGAATAGGCCTTTATCAAGCTTTTAACTTAGGGGTCTTTCCATGGACATGCTCTCTTTTATGGTGGTGGTCTTGTCACAGAAATGATCTTCTGGAAAGGTAGTCTTCTGGGGACAATGAGCTTCTGGAGAGGTGACTGTAGTCACCATGGATCGGGCATCCTGATCTCTCAGTACAAGTAGAGAGCTGAGGAGATTCTGCACTGAGACATGCTGCTTACAGACGTCACACACGGGAGAGGAGGTTGGTGTAATAGGTCACCCACAGCGATGATGACATTACATAAGACTGTAGTATAGAGCAGCCCTCAACTGATGAGATCACACCTTGTGGCATTATCTCTGCCTCCAACCTCACTGCAAACTCCTTTATATCACTAGGAAGTTTGTGGATGCCGAACAGAACAGAGAAGATGAAGACGCAAGAGCACCCACGACCGATCTCATCACAGGGTCATCCGAGGACTTAGATCTCATTCTGTACTAGAAGCCAAAGTGAATTACTGCCCCTCCAATGTAATGATATAGATGTCGGCAGATCCCACCTTCATTACAAGGATCTGTCAGTGGTCTACAGGGTGGGCAGCTTCCAAATGGGCATCGTTCTCCATTTCTGGGGTGTGAAATTAATGTGGGATTTAAGAAATAGGCAAAGGTTCAGCCATAATGTCCATATACTGATATTAGAGAACCTACAGAATATATGACCAGTCGTAGCTGTCCATAAAATGATATCAAGCCAAGCTTGATTAAGCCCTATTCTTGGCCGAAACGCAGCCTACCTTATAAAGATGACCATGGAGAAATAAAGGTTATACCGGTATTTTATTTTTTACTCCTCATTATGCTGCCACTATTATTGCTTTCTGTGGGACTATACATTAGGCCTCTTGGCTCCGGCCTGTTTTTGTGGTTTGCATTTCTTCCACCTCACTCCAAGGAGGAACTTTGTGAGTGCTGCTGTGTATCTCTCTTGCTGAAACTCCCTCTAGACCTGTCCTCCGCCATCTCTATTACTCTGTGCTCTTCCTTCTACACCTGTCATCCTTCTTCTAGACCTGTCTTCTGCCATCTCTATTACTCTGTCCTCCTCCTTGTAGACCTGTCCCCCTCCTTGTGGACCTGTCCTCCTCCCTCTACACCTATTCTCTCCTACACCTGTCCTCCTCCTTCTAGACCTGTCCTCTGCATCTATATTAATCTGTCCTCCTCCTCCTAGACCTGTCCTCTTTCTACACCTGTCCTCCTCCTTCTAGACCCGTCCTCCTCCTTCTACACCGTGTCCTCTGCCATCTATTTTACACTGTGCTCCTCCCTCTTAATCTGTCCTCCTCCCTCTACAACTGTCCTCCTCCCTCTAGACCTGTCCTCTGCATCTATATTAACTCTGTCGTCCTCCTCATAGAGCTGACCTCCTCCTATTCGCCCTGTCCTCCTTCTCCTACACCTGTCCTCCTCCTTCTAGACTTGTCCTCCGCCATCTATATAACTCTGTGCTCCTCCTCCTGGACCTGTCCTCCTCTTCCTATTTTACTGTGTGCTCCTTCTATACCTGTCATCCTCTTACATTACTTTGTGCTCCTCCTTCTAAACCTGTCATCCGCCATTAATATTGCTCTGCGCTCCTCCTTCTATACCTGTCCTCCTCTTCCTCCTACAACTGTTCTCCTCCTTCTAAATCTGTTCTCCTCCTTCTAAACCTATCCTCCCCCTTCTTCTACACCTGTCCTCTGCCATCTATATTACTCTGTCCTCCTCCTATTTTACTGTGTGCTTCTTCTAGACCTGTCATCCTCTTATATTACTCTGTCCTCTTCCTTCTACACCTGTCCTCCTCCTACACCTGTCCTCCTCCTCCTCCTCCTCCACCACCTGTGCTCTTCCTCCTTCTATATTGCTCTGTGTGCCTCCTACACCTGTCCTCCTCCTCCCCCACCTGTCCTCTTCCTCCCTCTACACTGGTCCTCCTCCCTCTACACCTGTCCTCCTCCTACACCTGTCCTCCTCCTTCTCCCCCACCTGTCCTCTTCCTCACTCTACGCTGGTCCTCCTCCTTCTAGACCTGTTCTCCTCCTACACCTGTCTTCCTCCTCCTCCTCCACCACCTGTGCTCTTCCTCCTTCTATATTACTCTGTGCGCCTCCTACACCTGTCCTCCTCCTCCTCCCACACCTGTCCTCTTCCTCCCTCTACACTGGTCCTCCTCCTCCTAGCCCTGTCCTCTGCCATTTATATTACTCTGTTTTCCTCCTTCTAGACCTGTCCTCCTCCTTCTATATTACTCTGTGCTCCTCCTACACCTGTCCTCCTCCTCCCACACCTGTCGTCCTCCTTCTAGAACTGTCCTCCTCTTTCTACACCTGTCCTCCTCCTTCTAGACCTGTCCTCTGCCTTCTATTTTACACTGTGCCCCTCCCTGTAGACCTGTCCTTTTCCTCCCTGTAGACTTGTCCTCTGCCATCTATATTACACTGTGCCCCTCCCTCTTACCTGTCCTCCTCCCCCCTCTAGACCTGTCCTCTGCCATCTATATTACCATTACCCTGTCCTCCTCCACCTAGACCTGTCCTCTGCCATCTAAATTACTCGGTCCTCCTCCTCCTTCTAGACCTGTCCTCTGCCATCTATATTACTCTGTCCTCCTCCTTGACCTGTACTTTTCCTCCCTGTAGATCTATCCTCTGCCATCTATATTACACTGTGCCCCTCCCTCTTGACCTGTCATCTTCCTCCCTCTAGATCTGTCCTCCTCCTCCTATATCTGTCCTCCTCCTATATCTGTCCTCCTCCTCTTATATCTGTCCTCCTCCTTCTAGACCTGTCCTTCTCCCTGTAGACCTGTCCTTCTCCCTGTAGACCTATCCTTCTTCTCCCTGTAGACCTATCCTTCTTCTCCCTGTAGACCTATCCTTCTTCTCCCTGTAGACCTATCCTTCTTCTCCCTGTAGACCTATCCTTCTTCTCCCTGTAGACCTATCCTTCTTCTCCCTGTAGACCTGTCCTTCTTCTCCCTGTAGACCTATCCTTCTTCTCCCTGTAGACCTGTCCTTCTTCTCCCTGTAGACCTATCCTTCTTCTCCCTGTAGACCTATCCTTCTTCTCCCTGTAGACCTATCCTTCTTCTCCCTGTAGACCTATCCTTCTTCTCCCTGTAGACCTATCCTTCTTCTCCCTGTAGACCTATCCTTCTTCTCCCTGTAGACCTATCCTTCTTCTCCCTGTAGACCTATCCTTCTTCTCCCTGTAGACCTATCCTTCTTCTCCCTGTAGACCTATCCTTCTTCTCCCTGTAGACCTGTCCTTCTTCTCCCTGTAGACCTGTCCTTCTTCTCCCTGTAGACCTGTCCTCTGCCATCTATATTACTCTGTCCTCCTTCTAGACCTGTCCTCCACTATCTATACTACTCTGTACTTCTCCTTCTAGACCTGTCCTCCTCCTCCCTCTAGACCTGTCCCCCCATCTAGATTACTCTGTGCTCTTCCTTCTACACCTGTCCTCCTCCTTTTAGACCTGTCCTCTGCCATCTATATTACACTATGCCCCTCCCTCTACACCTGCCCTCTTTCTCTTACACCTGTCCTCCTCCTTCTAGACCTGTCCTCTGCCATCTATATTACACTATGCCCCTCCCTCTACACCTGCCCTCCTTCTCTTACACCTGTCCTCCTCCTTCTAGACCTGTACTATTCCTCCTCCTTCTAGATCTGTCTGCTGCCATCTATATTACTCTGTGCTCCTGCTCCTCCTCCCCCTTTACTGTGTGCTCCTTCTATAGCTGTCATCCTGTTACATTACTCTGTGCTCCTCCTTCTAAACATTTCATTCGCCATCTATATTGCTCTGTGCTCTTCCTTCTATACCTGTCCTCTTCCTTCTCCTAGACGTGTCCTCCTCCTCTGCATATATCTATATTACTTCCCAAATCTGAACCATTCGCAACCTGATTGATTGGATTTACTCATTCCCGGTGATTGATTACTTGGGTTGGCTGATTCACGGTGATTGGTTGTTAAGGTTGGCTCGTGTAGAAGTGGGGAGTAAAAGGCTAATATGCTCCTCTTCCTAGATGTGTCCTCTTCCTTCTACACCTGTCCTTCTCCTCCCCCTTGACCAGTCCTCCGACATCTATATTACTCTGTCCTCCTCCTCCTTCTAGACCCGTCCTCCTCCTTCTCCTACACCTGTCCTCCTCTTTCTAGACGTGTCCTCTGCCATCTATATTACCCTGTGCCCCTCCCTCTAGATCTGTCCTCCTCCTTCTAGACCTCTCCTCTGCTATCTATATTACTCTGTGCTCCTCCTCCCCCTTTACTGTGTGCTCCTTTTATACCTGTCATCCTCTTACATTACTCTGTGCTCCTCCTTCTAAACATTTCATCCGCCATATATATTGCTCTGTGCTCCTCCTTCTACACCTGTCCTCCGCCATCTATATTACTCTTTGCTCCTCCTTCTACAACCGTCCTCCGCCATCTATATTACTCTTTGCTCCTCCTTCTACAACCGTCCTCCGCCATCTATATTACTCTTTGCTCCTCCTTCTACAACCGTCCTCCGCCATCTTTATTAGTCTTTGCTCCTCCTTCTACACCTGTCCTCCGCCATCTATATTACTCTTTGCTCCTCCTTCTACACCTGTCCTCCGCCATCGATATTACTCTTTGCTCCTCCTTCTACACCCGTCCTCCGCCATCGATATTACTCTTTGCTCCTCCTTCTACACCCGTCCTCTGCCATCTATATTACTCTTTGCTCCTCCTTCTACACCCGTCCTCCGCCGTCTATATTACTCTTTGCTCCTCCTTCTACACCCTTCCTCCGCAATCTATATTACTCTTTGCTCCTCCTTCTACACCCGTCCTCCGCCATCGATATTACTCTTTGCTCCTCCTTCTACACCCGTCCTCCGCCATCGATATTACTCTTTGCTCCTCCTTCTACACCCGTCCTCCGCCATCTATATTACTCTTTGCTCCTCCTTCTACACCCGTCCTTTGCCATCTATATTACTCTTTGCTCCTCCTTCTACACCCGTCCTCCGCCATCGATATTACTCTTTGCTCCTCCTTCTACACCCGTCCTCCGCCATCTATATTACTCTTTGCTCCTCCTTCTACACCCGTCCTTTGCCATCTATATTACTCTTTGCTCCTCCTTCTACACCCGTCCTCCGCCATCGATATTACTCTTTGCTCCTCCTTCTACACCCGTCCTCCGCCATCTATATTACTCTTTGCTCCTCCTTTGGGACCTTGGCTGTGTCCAGAGTTGGTTACTTCTACATGATATTCAGGGTTTGTGAGGGGCGCCCATCCCATCATCTGTAATCTTCAGGGAGTTTTTGGTGAGTTAGCTCGTTGTTATCAGGGAATTTGTGGTTGAATCTGCAGGGCGAGACCTTTTTACCAACTGTGATAAATATATCCTTCCTCTTTCTAAGCAAGCACTTATCAGTCCACCGCCCCCATCTGGACACCCCACACCATTAATCACCCTAGAATAAAAGACCTCAGCATCAGGACTCACTCATCACACCGAACAGAAAGGAAGGTGAGAAGATACCACTGCACCATGGTATGTATGCACCAGCCGGACCATCACCACACTACGATGCAGTAGATATAGATGTGTTATATTGTGTAGTAGAGACATACAGTATGTGTTATATGGGGTGAGATACAGACTGTGCTCCGTGGAGTGTTGAAGAAATGTGTGTTACGTGTGGGAGGAAAAGAGGTTATATGCAATGTACTAGAGACCTATATCAGACAGTATATGGGGTTGTGGAGTGTAAGGGACATATGTGCTAGAGGGGGTGCAGTATATACATATGTAGTACACATCCCTGTCCCCCTCGCCCCTGGTGGTCTCCTCTGTGTATTGCAGCCACTTCCATGCGGTTCAGCTCTCTGTCTCCTACTTAATAGACCCCATTGTGAGGATGGAAATGTTGCACCCACTTTCAGTCAATCCCATGATGTATCTTGCTGCTAAGTTGCAGCATCTTCGGGGTTGGAGATTGACCAAGAAGGATTTTGTGTGCTCAGATCTGTGTGCCGATATCTTAGTTGAGGCCTTGGAAGCAAATAGATTTAAATGATCCCCGGTGAAACGCCTACACTCGATGGGGTCCTTAAGGTAAAAGGGATCCAAGGTATTCTTGGGTGTGCACAACCTACCACAATCAGGGACACTGGTTGGTTGCCTGAGCACTCCAGTCTGGAGGGACATGTGATGCAGAGTGCTCAGGCAGCGGCATGCAGTCTTGAAGGTTGAGAGTTCAATCCCCGCATGGGTCAGTTTGACTCAGCAGCTCTCCGTCCTTCCGAGCTCGGTAAAATGAGCACCCAGCGTGGTGGGGGGTAATAAATTACTTGAAAGAGCTGCAGAATAACAAGATTTATTTACTTACTGGCTGGAAACCGAAAGGTGTCCAGTGCTTATCCCTCAATCTTAGCGCAGGGGGCTTTTAGACGGAATGATTATCACTTTCACTCTTTTGACCGATAATCGTTCAGTCTAAACGCGAGCCAATGACTGAATGACGAACAATAATCACCTGCAGCCATAAAAACAATAGCGGGGTCTGCTGCGGGTGCGGGGTGGGGTGTGCTGCGGGTGGGGTGTGGTGCGGGTGCGGGGTGGGGTGTGGTGCGGGGTGGGGTGTGCCGCGGGTGCGGTGTACTGCGCGTGTCGGGTGGGGTGTGCTGCGGGTGCGGGGTGGGGTGTGCCGCGGGTGTGGTGTACTGCGCGTGCCGGGTGGGGTGTGCCGCGGGTGCCGGGTGGGGTGTGCCGCGGGTGCCGGGTGGGGTGTGCTGCGGGTGCGGGGTGGGGTGTGCTGCGGTGGGGAGTGTGCTGCGGGTGCGGTGGGGAGTGAGCTGCGGGTGCGGTGGGGAGTGAGCTGCGGGTGCAGGGGGGAGTGTGCTGCGGGTGCAGGGGGGAGTGTGCTGCGGGTGCGGGGTGGAGTGTGCCGCGGGTGCGGGGTGGGGTGTGCCGCGGGTGTGGTGTACTGCGCGTGCCGGGTGGGGTGTGCCGCGGGTGCCGGGTGGGGTGTGCTGCGGGTGCGGGGTGGGGTGTGCTGCGGTGGGGAGTGTGCTGCGGGTGCGGTGGGGAGTGAGCTGCGGGTGCGGTGGGGAGTGAGCTGCGGGTGCAGGGGGGAGTGTGCTGCGGGTGCAGGGGGGAGTGTGCTGCGGGTGCGGGGTGGAGTGTGCTGCGGGTGCGGGGTGGAGTGTGCTGCGGGTCGGGGTGGGGTGTGCTGCGGGTGTGGGGTGGGGTGTGCTGCGGATGCGGGGTGGGGTGTGCTGCGGGTGCGGGGTGGGGTGCGGGTGCGGGGTGGGGTGCGGGTGCGGGGTGGAGTGTGCTGCGGGTACGGGGTGGGGTGTGCTGCGGGTGCGGGGTGGGGTGTGCTGCGGGTGCGGGGTGGGGTGTGCTGCGGGTGCGGGGTGGAGTGTGCTGCGGGTCGGGGTGGGGTGTGCTGCGGGTGTGGGGTGGGGTGTGCTGCGGATGCGGGGTGGGGTGTGCTGCGGGTGCGGGGTGGGGTGCGGGTGCGGGGTGGGGTGCGGGTGCGGGGTGGAGTGTGCTGCGGGTACGGGGTGGGGTGTGCTGCGGGTGCGGGGTGGGGTGTGCTGCGGGTGCGGGGTGGGGTGTGCTGCGGGTGCGGGGTGGGGTGTGCTGCGGGTGCAGGGTGGGGTGTGCCGCGGCGCCTGCACAGGATTACAGAAAAGAATGGAAACCAGTATGCATGCCATCAGGAACAGGGGCGGCCGGGCTCTTACAGCTCATTAGAATGCAGCCCAGGAAAACCTCAAACAGATTGTAAAGGTACCGCGGAGGCCAGAACCCCCTAGTGAGAAGGACACCTCATCAGCAGCGCTGCTAAAGGTCCCTCGTGGACTGGATAGTAAAGTCTCGCCAAAAGGCTCCCTATAAACAATTCTCTGTAGTCAGTAGTCGGCTGTAGAAGCGCTGAGAGGAAACAGTCCTGAACATAACTAATGGCCCAGGACAGGTAAAGTGTAGTGTCTGCAGCGAGGACAGGTAAAGTGTAGTGTCTGCAGCGAGGACAGGTAAAGGGTAGTGTCTGCGGCGAGGACAGGTAAAGTGTAGTGTCTGCAGCGAGGACAGGTAAAGGGTAGTGTCTGCAGCGAGGACAGGTAAAGTGTAGAGTCTGCAGCGAGGACAGGTAAAGTGTAGTGTCTGCGGCGAGGACAGGTAAAGGGTAGTGTCTGCGGCGAGGACAGGTAAAGGGTAGTGTCTGCGGCGAGGACAGGTAAAGGGTAGTGTCTGCGGTGAGGACAGGTAAAGTGTAGTGTCTGCGGCGAGGACAGGTAAAGTGTAGTGTCTGCGGCGAGGACAGGTAAAGGGTAGTGTCTGCGGCGAGGACAGGTAAAGGGTAGTGTCTGCGGCGAGGACAGGTAAAGGGTAGTGTCTGCGGTGAGGACAGGTAAAGGGTAGTGTCTGCGGTGAGGACAGGTAAAGGGTAGTGTCTGCGGTGAGGACAGGTAAAGTGTAGTGTCTGCGGCGAGGACAGGTAAAGTGTAGTGTCTGCGGCGAGGACAGGTAAAGTGTAGTGTCTGCGGCGAGGACAGGTAAAGTGTAGTGTCTGCGGCGAGGACAGGTAAAGGGTAGTGTCTGCGGTGAGGACAGGTAAAGTGTAGTGTCTGCGGCGAGGACAGGTAAAATGTAGTGTCTGCGGTGAGGACAGGTAAAGTGTAGTGTCTGCGGCGAGGACAGGTAAAGGGTAGTGTCTGCGGCGAGGACAGGTAAAGGGTAGTGTCTGCGGCGAGGACAGGTAAAGGGTAGTGTCTGCGGTGAGGACAGGTAAAGGGTAGTGTCTGCGGTGAGGACAGGTAAAGTGTAGTGTCTGCGGCGAGGACAGGTAAAGTGTAGTGTCTGCGGCGAGGACAGGTAAAGTGTAGTGTCTGCGGCGAGGACAGGTAAAGTGTAGTGTCTGCGGCGAGGACAGGTAAAGTGTAGTGTCTGCAGCGAGGACAGGTAACGTGTAGTGTCTGCGGCGAGGACCGGCAAAGTGTAGTGTCTGCAGCGAGGACAGGTAAAATGTAGTGTCTGCGGCGAGGACAGGTAAAGTGTGGAGTCTGCGGCGAGGACAGGTAAAGGGTAGTGTCTGCGGCGAGGACAGGTAAAGTGTAGTGTCTGCGGCGAGGACAGGTAAAGTGTAGTGTCTGCGGCGAGGACAGGTAAAGTGTAGTGTCTGCGGCGAGGACAGGTAAAGTGTAGTGTCTGCGGCAAGGACAGGTAAAGTGTAGTTTCTGCAAGAGGACAGGTAAAGTGTGGAGTCAGTTTTTACCCATGCAGCACCATGCCGCTCACCTTGGCACTGTAAAGCTACAGCAAGCCCTGTGGGCGAGTTTGGGATGAATTCAAAGCCCCGTGGGCTGAAGCTGATTAACGGAGCATCCACATGATTAGGATATCGCTGCACCCTGTGTCCGCCCGCTTCCTTCTACAAGTTGATTGACACCGAGTTGGAAGATCCTCATTAATCTGGTCGGGCAGTGAAGTACTGGTGCAATGATGGACGGTTGTTTGTGTTACCTTGGGTAAGAGAGAAAGGACTCTTGGACATGACTTGCAGTCGGACTACTCGGCCTCCAACCTGTTCTGCTCGTTGCACTGTTAAAATAAAGTTGAACATTTGTTCCTGGCGCAGAAGATGTCTGATGACTGATGGCTAGGCCCGATAGACGAGAACAGCCACATAGATCCGTGTCAGAGAGATCCGGCCACAGGCCTAGCCGGAACGCCTCATGACTACCAGATATGGGGCTACAGACTATGTTGTACGGGGTGTGACTATCATGTGGGGCTACAGACATGCATGTTGTACGGGGTGTGACTATCATGTGGGGCTACAGACGTGTGTTGTACGTGGTGTGACATATGTACAGGCTCTCTGGTGACACCGCTTCTGCTTGTCTTACAGATGTTTCTCCTCTTCCTCAGCGTCTTGGTCTTGGGATTTCACCATCTTCAGTCCCTCCCGGACTCCTGGCCCCAGCACTGTGAGTTCCCAGTAATTCCGGGGGTTCTTGTAATTGGGGTACCATGTTGTATCATGATTCCTGGTGCTGTGTCTCTGTGGCGCCCCACCACACCCTACGGGGTGTCTTTGAGTCTCTGTGGCTCTCCGCCTCCAGGAGGCAGATTATAAGCAGTTCAGCTGCAGGATTTATCGTCTCCTGTCGGAAGGGCACTTTATCCGTTACGGGCGCCTGGTGGCCTGCAGGGTGACAGTGTATAAAAACATGGCTCACTCCGCTCATGGCGGTCGGTAGCCTTCTTCACCCCTATGGTCTCGATGTCTTTGAGATCTTATGCCATCTCATCGCCTCTGTCTGACCTCCGCACCAATGACTCTAGCAGGGCTGATACACGCCACGATGGCGCTGGTCCCCATCCACTGGTCCCAACACCTCTTAACAGTCTGGTCAGATGCTTCTCTCTACTGGTGGTCTGTAGGGGGCGTCCTGAGCCCGGTCACCTTGTGTGCCCCCATCCACTGGTCCCAACACCTCCTAACAGTCTGGTCAGACGCTCCTCTCTACTGGTGGTCTGTAGGGGCATCCTGACCCCAGTCACCTTGTGTGCCCTCATCCACTGGTCCCAACACCTCCTAACAGTCTGGTCAGACGCTCCTCTCTACTGGTGGTCTGTAGGGGGCGTCCTGACCCCAGTCACCTTGTGTGCCCTCATCCACTGGTCCCAACACCTCCTAACAGTCTGGTCAGATGATTCTCTCTACTGGTGGTCTGTAGGGGGCGTCCTGAGCCCAGTCATCTTGTGTACCCGATCCACTGGTCCCAACACCTCCTAACAGTCTGGTCAGATGCTTCTCTCTACTGGTGGTCTATAGGGGGCGTCCTGAGCCCAGTCACCTTGTGTACCCTCACACATCCACTGGTCCCAACACCTCCTAACAGTCTGGTCAGATGCTTCTCTCTACTGGTGGTCTGTAGGGGGCGTCCTGAGCCCAGTCACCTTGTGTACCCCATCCACTGGTCCCAACACCTCCTAACAGTCTGGTCAGATGCTTCTCTCTACTGGTGGTCTATAGGGGGCGTCCTGAGCCCGGCCACCTTGTGTGTCCCCATCCACTGGTCCCAACACCTCCTAACTGTCTGGTCAGATGCTTCTCTCTACTGGTGGTCTGTAGGGGGCGTCCTGAGCCCAGTCACCTTGTGTGCCCCCATCCACTGGTCCCAACACCTCCTAACAGTCTGGTCAGATGCTTCTCTCTACTGGTGGTCTGTAGGGGGCGTCCTGACCCCAGTCACCTTGTGTGCCCTCATCCACTGGTCCCAACACCTCCTAACAGTCTGGTCAGATGCTTCTCTCTACTGGTGGTCTGTAGGGGGCGTCCTGAGCCCAGTCACCTTGTGTGCCCCCATCCACTGGTCCCAACACCTCCTAACAGTCTGGTCAGATGCTTCTCTCTACTGGTGGTCTGTAGGGGGCGTCCTGAGCCCGGTCACCTTGTGTGCCCCCATCCACTGGTCCCAACACCTCCTAACAGTCTGGTCAGATGCTTCTCTCTACTGGTAGTCTGTAGGGGGCGTCCTGAGCCCGGTCACCTTGTGTGCCCCCATCCACTGGTCCCAACACCTCCTAACAGTCTGGTCAGATGCTTCTCTCTACTGGTGGTCTGTAGGGGGCGTCCTGAGCCCAGTCACCTTGTGTGCCCCTATCCACTGGTCCCAACACCTCCTAACAGTCTGGTCAGATGCTTCTCTCTACTGGTGGTCTGTAGGGGAAGGGGGGGGGGCTCCTCCATCTGACAACCACAGTCATTCCTGCCCCTGGGTTGATGGGGTAACTCTTTCAGAGGAGTGTGTAATAATAGAGGACATCTGAAGGAAGCAAATGCCTTCCCACGATGTACCTGCAGTAATATGTATGTTCCTTCCTTTTAGATCGTCCTGTCGCATTGAGGGGGAAGCACATCATCAACTGTCCACTAGAAGCTCTGGAAGTATCCTGGCGTTTCCCAACAACCCTCTGTGTAACCGGCTCAACACAACAGAAGACCCTCAACCTGCACAACATGAACAACCGCTGCAGCGGCCTCTACACCTGCACCAACGCCCACAACAGTAGCCAGCATTACTCCCAATACTTGCTGATAGATGGAGGTAATGACCAGATGTTCTCTTCCTCATCTCCCATCATGCATCACTTCCAACCAGGTAGTCACATAATTGTGGGAGGTAGGGAAATCACATAAGTGGCTTGAGTCTGACAACTGTTTGTCATCTGGAAGAAACTGGATCAAAAAGCTACTCTAGAGAGTTCCTTCCCCCTTCATTCTGGAACCCATCTGGAAGGGGGAGCAGGGAGAGCGGAGACCGGCCAAACATTGAGTAAGTATGGTGCTTGCCAACGTCATGCTAAGGCCACCCTCTTGCTTTCATTTCGGCATAGCCAGCAGGATGGTGTCAGTGGAAAACCCCCGTGCGCTATACATGTATATTGCCAGGTTGAGCACAGGCAACATTAAAGTGTGGGGGGGGGGGGGGGGGGTATGTAAAGGAGGTGAGCATTGCAGTGCACCCCCTTACACAGATTGCAGCGGCCTAAGTGCCAAGCATTAAGCCCCTCCCCCTCTGGTCTGGAACCCGTCTGGGAGGGGGAGCGCCGAGAGCAGAGACCGGCTGAGCACTGGCTTAGTGCGGTGCTTGCCAGCACCATGTGAAGGCCACCCTCCAGCTTCATTTAATAAGGACATGTTTATCAGACAGCTTATCCAAATAGCGATGTTTCAGTGTATACAAGCTAGAACTGAGTCAACACACTTGCTGATTGTGCCTAGAAAACTAGACTCTGCATATACAACCTTCTAGGAAAGCTGGGTGACATCCCCATAGGTGCTGTAATTGGTTGTCACCCATCTGTCCCAGTAGCAGAGGAGGATGGTGAAAGCTCTTCCATAGAGTCCTTGTAGTAATCTCAGGGGCTCTTCATTCTTTCTACCGCTGTGATGTCTTCTTGGCAGGTTCTTCCTTGCAGTTTTCCTGTGCGGCAGATTCTTACTCCAACCACTTCCTTCACTGTTCACTGAATGAAGAGCTCAACCACCCAAGCCTGATTAGAGTGAAGTCCTCCCGGTGAGTGCTCTTTGTCAGGGGTATATGGACTATATTGTTCCTGGGTCCTATGGAAGACAAAGGTCCAATATTCACGCCTTTCATCCGTAGCTTCAAGAAGGACCAAGAGTGGAAGGAAATGAAGATTCCACAAGACGGGGATCGGTTCTTTTCATTTGACATCCCTCTTCCTGGTTTCTGCCCTTTTGAGGACTATGTGGATCCCATCCAAGTGTTTATCGAGGTCATGTCAAGTAGTGAACATATAAGTGGCAACAAGTCCTTCTACATGAGAGATATCGGTCAGTATCCAACCAGATATCTTGCAGATCCGACACCTCTGTAGAATATCCCCAACCCTAAGATTGACTCTAATCCTAACGAATGTTTCTAGACTGACCATAATATTCCGAGGTTATCCCTAGTTCTAATATTCCAAAAATAACCTTAATCCTACAATCTAAGTGACTATATAGGAGATGGGGGAAGTAAGAACTAGATTTATAGAGGCCTTTAGTCATCTACAGGCCACTCACAGAGAAAAAGCAGAAGTTGTCAGGAGATAACAGATCACAAGGAAGTAGCGTAATCAGTAAAGGAAGATTATTATCTCCAACTAAAAATACCATACTGAAGCTCGTTATAAGACGTAAGAAACTCGTCTTCTAGAAGGTCAGAGGCAGGAGAGAGAGGGGCAAGGACTGTATTCTGAGATTGCCAGAGTACAGGTGCAGCACGGGAGAAGTCCTGGAGAAGAGGATGAGGGTTTGTGAAGAGGCAGATACACTTTGTAGATGTCTTACACAATGCAATGTACTCATTATAGAGGACCATATTCTACAAAATGATGCAGGGGTGACCAGATGTCTCCCACTATCTCAAGTTTGATAATGGTTCTTCCCTGCTCTAAACTATACCCTATTAATGAGGTAACTGGTTTCTGGTCTTCTAGTGGTGCCCAGGGCCCCAGAGAATGTGTCTATCACCAAAGAGCACATCATTTGGTCAAACCCATCTTGGACGCATCATCTGTCTTTCTTCCCCCTGATGTTTGAGCTCTGGGTCAACTATCGCAACAACACCAATGTGAGTAAAGTACTTCTGCGCATTCAGAAAGTGACATCACTGAGACAAGGGCTATGGAAAAAACATGAACAGAGCCATACTTAATCTTCCTCTGAAATAACCTTTTATTGATATAAGACAACCCAAGAACTGTCCACACTGACCTACAGAATCCTTAATAGTGTGATCAACTTTAAGGGTTTTTACCGGGTTTTACCTCTTCACCACATTTCACATCTTCACCAGGTTGCACATTTTCGTCAGGTTCAACATCTTGACCAGACGTTAGATGGTCACCAGGTTCTTCATTGCGATCACTTTCTGCATCTTCACCAAGTTCTACATCTTGACATAATGCACTGGATATAATTTGATATAAGTTGATAAAAGGCTGGCAGTTACTGACTCCTTATAAATCAGGAAAGGTGACCCAAACAACCAGCAGGTGAGATCAGAGGCGCCCAATCGTCAAGTGCAATACAGATAATATCATTCAGCTACCAGTGATGTACATACCTCCATGTGGTTCAGAAAACCCTCACATCATCAGCCCCCCAGGTTGCACCTCAGTTCCAGAGCTTGGCAGTGGGGTGTCCTGTATTTACACTCTAGAAACGTATGTTGATTTTCCAGGTGACCAAGACCATACGGGAGCAGAACTATAATGTGAAGGATGTGACTAATATCAGCGTACGCTGCCGAGACCTCTATAACCCTTCCGGGTGGAGCTCCTGGATAACATGGAACATCTTAACATGTAAGAACACAATTATATCCCTGGTATCCTAAATGGCTCAATATTCTCCCTACCGTATTATGGCCCAAGTGCCCCCATCATATCAACACCAGAGTGGGACTAGTGGTGACCCTCCTGTCAGTTCATCACCATGGTGGGACTAGTGGTGACTCTCCTGTCAGTTCATCACCATGGTGGGACTAGTGGTGTCCCTCCTGTCCGCTCATCACCATGGTGGGACTAGTGGTGACCCTCCTGTCAGCTCATCACCATGGTGGGACTAGTAGTGACCCTCCTGTTAGTTCATCACCATGGTGGGACTAGTGGTGACTCTCCTGTCAGCTAATCACCATGGTGGGACTAGTGGTGACCCTCCTGTCAGCTCATCACCATGGTGGGACTAGTGGTGACGCTCCTGTCAGCTCATCACCATGGTGGGACTAGTGGTGACGCTCCTGTCAGCTCATCACCATGGTGGGACTAGTGGTGACGCTCCTGTCAGCTCATCACCATGGTGGGACTAGTGGTGACCCTCCTGTCAGCTAATCACCATGGTGGGACTAGTGGTGACTCTCCTGTCAGTTCATCACCATGGTGGGTGGGACTAGTGGTGACCCTCCTGTCAGCTCATCACCATGGTGAGACTAGTGGTGACCCTGCTGTCAGTTCATCACCAAGGTTGGACTAGTGGCGACACTCCTGTCAGCTAATCACCATGGTGGGACTAATGGTGACCCTCCTGTCAGTTCATCACCATGGTTGGACTAGTGGTGGCCCTGCTGTCAGCTCATCACCATGGTGGGACTAGTGGTGACCCTCCTGTCAGTTCATCACCATGGTTGGACTAGTGGTGACCCTCCTGTCAGCTCATCACCATGGTTGAACTAGTGGTGACCCTCCTGTCAGCTCATCACCATGGTGAGTCTAGTGGTGACCCTGCTGTCAGTTCATCACCAAGGTTGGACTAGTGGTGACAATCCTGTCAGCTCATCACCATGGTGGGACTAGTGGTGACCCTCCTGTCAGCTCATCACCATGGTGGGACTAGTGGTGACCCTCCTGTCAGCTCATCACCATGGTGGGACTAGTGGTGACCCTCCTGTCAGCTCATCACCATGGTGGGACTAGTGGTGACCCTCCTGTCAGCTCATCACCATGGTGGGACTAGTGGTGACCCTCCTGTCAGCTCATCACCATGGTGGGACTAGTGGTGACCCTCCTGTCAGCTCATCACCATGGTGGGACTAGTGGTGACCCTCCTGTCAGCTCATCACCATGGTGGGACTAGTGGTGACCCTCCTGTCAGCTCATCACCATGGTGAGATTAGTGGTGACCCTCCTGTCAGCTCATCACCATGGTGGGATTAGTGGTGACCCTCCTGTCAGCTCATCACCATGGTGGGACTAGTGGTGACCCTCCTGTCAGCTCATCACCATGGTGGGACTAGTGGAGACCCTCCTGTCAGCTCATCACCATGGTGGGATTAGTGGTGACCCTCCTGTCAGTTCATCACCATGGTTGGACTAGTGGTGGCCCTGCTGTCAGCTCATCACCATGGTGGTACTAGTGGTGACCCTCCTGTCAGTTCATCACCATGGTGGGACTAGTGGTGACTCTCCTGTCAGCTAATCACCATGGTGGGACTAGTGGTGACCCTCCTGTCAGTTCATCACCATGGTTGGACTAGTGGTGGCCCTGCTGTCAGCTCATCACCATGGTGGGACTAGTGGTGACCCTCCTGTCAGTTCATCACCATGGTTGGACTAGTGGTGATCCTCCTGTCAGCTAATCACCATGGTGGGACTAGTGGTGACACTCCTGTCAGTTCATCACCATGGTTCGACTAGTGGTGATCCTCCTGTCAGCTCATCACTATGATGGGACTAGTGGTGACCCTCCTGTCAGTTCATCACCATGGTTGGACTAGTGGTGACCCTCCTGTCAGCTCATCACCATGGTTGAACTAGTGGTGACCCTCCTGTCAGCTCATCACCATGGTGGGACTAGTGGTGACCCTCCTGTCAGCTCATCACCATGGTTGGACTAGTGGTGACCCTCCTGTCAGCTCATCACCATGGTTGGACTAGTGGTGGCCCTGCTGTCAGCTCATCACCATGGTGGGACTAGTGGTGACCCCCCTGTCAGTTCATCACCATGGTTGGACTAGTGGTGATCCTCCTGTCAGCTAATCACCATGGTGGGACTAGTGGTGACACTCCTGTCAGTTCATCACCATGGTTGGACTAGTGGTGATCCTCCTGTCAGCTCATCACCATGGTGGGACTAGTGGTGACCCTCCTGTCAGTTCATCACCATGGTTGGACTAGTGGTGACCCTCCTGTCAGCTCATCACCATGGTTGAACAAGTGGTGACCCTCCTGTCAGCTCATCACCATGGTGGGACTAGTGGTGACCCTCCTGTCAGCTCATCACCATGGTGGGACTAGTGGTGACCCTCCTGTCAGTTTATCACCATGGTTGGACTAGTGGTGACCCTCCTGTCAGCTCATCACCATGGTTGAACTAGTGGTGACCCTCCTGTCAGTTTATCACCATGGTTGGACTAGTGGTGACCCTCCTGTCAGCTCATCACCATGGTTGGACTAGTGGTGACCCTCCTGTCAGCTCATCACCATGGTGGGACTAGTGGTGACCCTCCTGTCAGCTCATCACCATGGTGGGACTAGTGGTGACCCTCCTGTCAGCTCATCACCATGGTGGGACTAGTGGTGACCCTCCTGTCAGCTCATCACCATGGTGGGACTAGTGGTGACCCTCCTGTCAGCTCATCACCATGGTGGGACTAGTGGTGACCCTCCTGTCAGCTCATCACCATGGTGGGACTAGTGGTGACCCTCCTGTCAGCTCATCACCATGGTGGGACTAGTGGTGACCCTCCTGTCAGCTCATCACCATGGTGGGACTAGTGGTGACCCTCCTGTCAGCTCATCACCATGGTGGGACTAGTGGTGACCCTCCTGTCAGCTCATCACCATGGTGGGACTAGTGGTGACCCTCCTGTCAGCTCATCACCATGGTGAGATTAGTGGTGACCCTCCTGTCAGCTCATCACCATGGTGGGATTAGTGGTGACCCTCCTGTCAGCTCATCACCATGGTGGGACTAGTGGTGACCCTCCTGTCAGCTCATCACCATGGTGGGACTAGTGGAGACCCTCCTGTCAGCTCATCACCATGGTGGGATTAGTGGTGACCCTCCTGTCAGTTCATCACCATGGTTGGACTAGTGGTGGCCCTGCTGTCAGCTCATCACCATGGTGGTACTAGTGGTGACCCTCCTGTCAGTTCATCACCATGGTTGGACTAGTGGTGATCCTCCTGTCATCGCATTACCATGGTGGGACCACTATGGTGTATGATATTGGAAGGGTCCTGGTTTACACTCATCATTGATATTTCCAGTAGTTGTTATTTTTGTGTATTTCACCCGTTTTCCATGTTTTGCAGCCTCTTCTTGATGGATGTGAAGACATTTGCCGATTTTTTTTTTGAGCTGGATCACTTCAAATCTATGAATGAGTTTCCATACAGATGTGTTTGTTACCTTGCATTCGCTCGGGTCGGGGTTATTTATTATCGTTGTGGTGAGGTCTTGTTTGGCATCTGTAACCACATGATGGGTTTTGTCTAATAAAAGTCCTGTGGTGAAGCAGAACGTCTCGGTGTCTCTATGAGGGGGCTCTGGCCATCTCCTACTGGTGACCCTTGTCATGCAGGTTTGCTCTAGAGGAATTCCGCAGCTTCAGATTGAGTTGCGTCTGTGGAATAATAAATAATTCTGGGCACATTTAAGGCTGCAGGTGTTGGGGATTAACCTGGGTAGCAAATCACAGAGAACTGGCGGGGCTCTGGAGAAGTCTTAGAGACGGGAGTGAGAGGTTTAGATTACAGAAAAACATATGTCCCTTTAACATGGTAACACGACTGCAGGAGCGCAGATGCCACCGCTAAGGCCATTGGCGATCGTGCAGAGCATTTAGACTGACAGACTTCACTGCTGGATCGCGGGCTTCTTGCTCAGCTCTTTGTGGAGGGCCGGTTAGTTATGGTGACGGGTATCTGCTTTCCTCCTCCTACAGCAGCGACTGTCCCCTGGCATCCAGCAGGCAGATCCCACACCAATGGCCTCCACGTGGCATGATAAATGGGTGTTATTGTGGAATAGGTTTACTGTTCCTAATCATTTGTTCGTGACGCCAGTGCTTTACAGCATGAAATGTAATGGGTGAAGACGATGATGAATTAATCCCACCAAGCCAGGGTTTAGTGAAATAAACGTAATTGATTATTCTTTTTCTTTTCTCTTTTGTGATGGAGATTATAGGGTTGGTCAGGGAAATGAGGTGGATATAGTATATCTTGGCTTTAGTGAAGCATTGGACAAAGTATCTCATACCAGACTTATTGAAAAAATGAGCAAATCTGGGATTGACAAGGCAAGAGCACCCCCTTGTTACAGTCCTGGGTATAATAGATGATGGGAGAGATCTCTGTACTGACCCCTGATATATATATATATATATACATAGTTATTAGAGCGCCCCCTTGTTACAGTCCGGGGTATAATAGATGGGAGAGATCTCTGTACTGACCCCAGGTATATTATACACAGTTATTAGAGCGCCTCCTTGTTACAGTCCTGGGTATAATAGATGATGGCAGAGATCTCTGTACTGACCCCTGATATATCTATACATAGTTATTAGAGCGCCCCCTTGTTACAGTACTGGGTATAATAGATGATGGGAGAGATCTCTGTACTGACCCCTGGTATATTATACATAGTTATTAGAGCGCCTCCTTGTTACAGTCCTAGGTATAATAGATGATGGGAGAGATCTCTGTACTGACCCTGATATATTATACATAGTTATTAGAGTGCCCCCTTGTTGCAGTCCTGGGTAGAATAGATGATGGGAGAGATCTCTGTACTGACCCCTGATATATCTATACATAGTTATTAGAGCGCCCCCTTGTTACAGTCCTGGATATAATAGATGATCGAAGAGATCTCTGTACTGACCCTTGATATATTATACATAGTTATTAGAGCGCCCCCTTGTTACAGTCCTGGGTATAATAGATAATGGGAGAGATCTCTGTACTGACCCCTGATATATCTATGCATAGTTATTAGAGCGCCCCCTTGTTACAGTCCTGGGTATAATAGATGATGGGAGAGATCTCTGTACTGACCCCAGATATATTATACATAGTTATTATAGCGCCCCCTTGTTACAGTCCTGGATATAATAGATGATCGAAGAGATCTCTGTACTGACCCCTGATATATGTATACATAGTTATTAGAGTGCCGCCTTGTTACAGTCCTGGGTATATTAGATAATGGGAGAGATCTCTGTACTGACCCCTGATATATCTATACATAGTTATTAGAGCACCCCCTTGTTACAGTCCTGGGTATAATAGATGATGGGAGAGATCTCTGTACTGACCCCTGATATACATAGTTGTTAGACCACCCCCTTGTTACAGTCCTGGGTATAATAGATAATGGCAGAGATCTCTATACTGACCCTGATATATCTATACATAGTTATTAGAGCGCCCCCTTGTTACAGTCCTGGGTATAATAGATGATGGGAGAGATCTCTGTACTGACCCCTGATATATTATACATAGTTATTAGAGTGCCCCCTTGTTACAGTCCTGGGTATAATAGATGATGGGAGAGATCTCTGTACTGACCCCTGATATATTATACATAGTTATTAGAGCGCCCCCTTGTTACAGTCCTGGGTATAATAGATGATGGGAGAGATCGCTGTACTGACCACTGATATATTATACATAGTTATTAGAGTGCCCCCTTGTTACAGTCCTGGGTATAATAGATGATGGGAGAGATCTCTGTACTGACCCCTGATATATATACATAGTTATTAGAGCGCCCCCTTGTTACAGTCCTGGGTATAATAAATGATGGAAGAGATCTCTGTACTGACCCTTGATATATTATACATAATTATTAGAGCGCCCCCTTATTGCTGTCCTGGGTATAATAGATGATGAGAGAGATCTCTGTACTGACCCCTAATATATCTGTACACAGTTATTAGAGCGCCTCTTGTTACAGTCCTGGGTATAATATATGATGGGGGAGCTCTCTATACTGACCCCTGATATATCTATACATAGTTATTAGAGCGCCCCCTTGTTACAGTCCTGGGTATAATAGATGATGGGAGAGATCTCTGTACTGACCCTGATATATCTATACATAGTTATTAGAGCGCCCCCTTGTTACAGTCCTGGGTATAATAGATGATGGGAGAGATCTCTGTACTGACCCTGATATATCTATACATAGTTATTAGAGCGCCCCCTTGTTACAGTCCTGGGTATAATAGATGATGGGAGAGATCTCTGTACTGACCACTGATATATCTACACATAGTTATTAGAGCGCCCCCTTGTTACAGTCCTGGGTATAATAGATGATGGGAGAGATCTCTGTACTGACCCTGATATATCTATACATAGTTATTAGAGCGCCCCCTTGTTACAGTCCTGGGTATAATAGATAATGGCAGAGATCTCTATACTGACCCTGATATATCTATACATAGTTATTAGAGCGCCCCCTTGTTACAGTCCTGGGTATAATAGATGATGGGAGAGATCTCTGTACTGACCCCTGATATATTATACATAGTTATTAGAGCGCCCCCTTGTTACAGTCCTGGGTATAATAGATGATGGGAGAGATCTCTGTACTGACCCCTGATATATTATACATAGTTATTAGAGCGCCCCCTTGTTACAGTCCTGGGTATAATAGATGATGGGAGAGATCTCTGTACTGACCACTGATATATTATACATAGTTATCAGAGCACCCCTTGTTACAGTCCTGGGTATAATAGATAATGGCAGAGATCTCTGTACTGACCCCTGATATATTATACATAGTTATTAGAGTGCCCCCTTGTTACAGTCCTGGGTATAATAGATGATGGGAGAGATCTCTGTACTGACCCCTGATATATTATACATAGTTATCAGAGCGCCCCCTTGTTACAGTCCTGGGTATAATAGATGATGGGAGAGATCTCTGTACTGACCCCTGATATATTATACATAGTTATTAGAGCGCCCCCTTGTTACAGTCCTGGGTATAATAGATGATGGGAGAGATCGCTGTACTGACCACTGATATATTATACATAGTTATTAGAGTGCCCCCTTGTTACAGTCCTGGGTATAATAGATGATGGGAGAGATCTCTGTACTGACCCCTGATATATATACATAGTTATTAGAGCGCCCCCTTGTTACAGTCCTAGGTATAATAAATGATGGAAGAGATCTCTGTACTGACCCTTGATATATTATACATAATTATTAGAGCGCCCCCTTATTGCTGTCCTGGGTATAATAGATGATGAGAGAGATCTCTGTACTGACCCCTAATATATCTGTACACAGTTATTAGAGCGCCTCTTGTTACAGTCCTGGGTATAATATATGATGGGGGAGCTCTCTATACTGACCCCTGATATATCTATACATAGTTATTAGAGCGCCCCCTTGTTACAGTCCTGGGTATAATAGATGATGGGAGAGATCTCTGTACTGACCCTGATATATCTATACATAGTTATTAGAGCGCCCCCTTGTTACAGTCCTGGTATAATAGATGATGGGAGAGATCTCTGTACTGACCCTGATATATCTATACATAGTTATTAGAGCGCCCCCTTGTTACAGTCCTGGGTATAATAGATGATGGGAGAGATCTCTGTACTGACCACTGATATATCTACACATAGTTATTAGAGCGCCCCCTTGTTACAGTCCTGGGTATAATAGATGATGGGATTGATCTCTGTACTGACCCTGATATATCTATACATAGTTATTAGAGCGCCCCCTTGTTACAGTCCTGGGTATAATAGATGATGGGAGAGATCTCTGTACTGACCCCTGATATATTATACATAGTTATTAGAGTGCCCCCTTGTTACAGTCCTGGGTATAATAGATGATGGGAGAGATCTCTGTACTGACCCCTGATATATTATACATAGTTATTAGAGCGCCCCCTTGTTACAGTCCTGGGTATAATAGATGATGGGAGAGATCTCTGTACTGACCACTGATATATCTACACATACCGGTAGTTATTAGAGCGCCCCCTTGTTACAGTCCTGGGTATAATAGATGATGGAAGAGCCGGGAAGGAAGAAGGTGGAATTAAACGTTTTCCAGATGTTCTCTGAGTACCCTCAACTCTGGTTCCCAAAGATTGTAGATTTGCCTGAATCGTGGCTCGAGGCAGCAACTCTACTGGGCAATCATACGGCCGATGAGGTGGTGGTTGGTCACCTTTCTTCTTGCTGCAGACATCCCTGAACAATTGGTACTGGCATGGTAACTTCTTACAGGTCTGATGACAATCCTCGGGGTCTTGCACTGGTTTGGGGTGGACGGTGCCATCTGGCAGTTCTCCCTGAAAGGAAGGCAATAGTCCGTGATTCCCAGTTGATGGAGGGATTAGGAGTAGAAAACCAGGGGATCCAGAGAATTACCGATATTTAGCAGAGCCAATGGGCTGGAAGCTAATTGTTTCTTGATGGTCAGGTCACATGTGGAGTTCTAGCTCAATTGTCTCCTGTGTGACCAGCCCCGAGGATACGGATGGCCCATCCACAGTTTCCATATCAATAGATATGGCTTAGATCCGCTTCCAATGTTATTGTCAAGAGCGAACCTGAAGACCATGAAGTTTCTTCTTGCTCCTGAATCCAACATGGCCGAGCATTGTATCTTTAGGCTTTCCATTAAGACCTCTATGGGGGATGACAAAATGGAGGAATGGAGGAAAAGTCTTCACACCATCTTGAGTTACAGGTGAAAAGTCTTGAATGGCGGCATCCAACTGTCTCATGATGACTGGGTTAGTCGTGATCTTGACATTGGCTAAGGCGAGAGTCCTCTGGAACTTGTTTGGGCAGTTCAAAGCATGATGTCCCGGGTTCCCACAAGAAAGGCCCTTCTGTTGTAGTGATGGAAAGGGGTTTAGGGATGACATTGATCTGCATCCGATCCGGTGTGGCTTCAGTCCTTGGCCGGGGCCGAACGCGGATTGACTGAGGAATAGGTAGGGTTATTTCCAGAACCCCACAGCTTCTTCTTTCGTCGCCCGGAAAGCCTCTGCTCTCTTTGGAGGCGCAGTCTCCACTCTGGCAAGCTCATCCTTTACCCATTCAGATAGACCCCATCGAAATTGGCTCTGCTGTGCAGCAGGGTTCCACGTGGCATCCGTGGCCCAGCGATGGAATTCTGCTGTGTATCCCGCGACGGGGTGGCATGGTCAGTCATGGAGCTCCTTCTAGTGGGGATCATACAGATAGATAGATAGATGATGATGATGATCTGTTCGGTCACATCCGCCCCTCAGTCGCTTCACCAGAGTTCTCCATACATTCCTGTCTTTCACGGCTTCTTCCAGTTCGGCGATTGCCATGTTGGCGGTGCCATGATTGTATCCTGCCATCTTGTTCTCCATCGTCCGCCTCTTCTCCTACCGCGACCTCGCCATTACCTTGTGCGCGTACAGGGGGCGGGTACAGCCCGTCACTAGGTTTCCACCGTCTACCAGCTGTAGGGGGAGAGACCCCCAGGACTGCAGAGTATTACAGCTGCAGGAGGAGAGACCCCCAGTACTGCAGAGTATTACACCTGTAGGGGGAGAGACCCCCAGTACTGCAGAGTATTACACCTGTAGGAGGAGAGGCCCCAGTACTGCAGAGTATTACACCTGTAGGAGGAGAGACCCCCAGTACTGCAGAGTATTACACCTGTAGGAGGAGAGACCCCCAGTACTGCAGAGTATTACACATGTAGGAGGAGAGAACCCCAGTACTGCAGAGTATTACACCTGTAGGAGGAGAGACCCCCAGTACTGCAGAGTATTACACCTGTAGGAGGAGAGACCCCCAGTACTGCAGAGTATTACACCTGTAGGAGGAGAGGCCCCAGTACTGCAGAGTATTACACCTGTAGGGGGAGAGGCCCCCAGTACTGCAGAGTATTACACCTGTAAGAGGAGAGGCCCCCAGTACTGCAGAGTATTACACCTGTAGGAGGAGAGGACCCCAGTACTGCAGAGTATTACACCTGTAGGGAGAGAGACCCCCAGTACTGCAGAGTATTACACCTGTAGGGGGAGAGACCCCCAGTACTGCAGAGTATTACACATGTAGGAGGAGAGACCCCCAGTACTGCAGAGTATTACACCTGTAGGAGGAGAGGCCCCAGTACTGCAGAGTATTACACATGTAGGAGGAGAGACCCCCAGTACTGCAGAGTATTACACCTGTAGGAGGAGAGGACCCCCAGTACTGCAGAGTATTACGCCTGTAGGGGGAGAGACCCCCAGTACTGCAGAGTATTACACCCGTAGGAGGAGAGGCCCCCAGTACTGCAGAGTATTACACCTGTAGGAGGAGAGACCCCAAGTACTGCAGAGTATTACACCTGTAGGAGGAGAGGCCCCTAGTACTGCAGAGTATTACACCTGTAGTAGAGGCCCCCAGTACTGCAGAGCATTACACCTGTAAGAGGAGAGGCCCCCAGTACTGCAGAGTATTACACTTGTAGGAGGAGAGGACCCCAGTACTGCAGAGTATTACACCTGTAGGGAGAGAGACCCCCCAGTACTGCAGAGTATTACACCTGTAGGGGGAGAGACCCCCAGTACTGCAGAGTATTACACATATAGGAGGAGAGACCCCCAGTACGGCAGAGTATTACACCTGTAGGGGGAGATACCCCCAGTACTGCAGAGTATTACACCTGTAGGAGGAGAGACCCCCAGTACTGCAGAGTATTACACATGTAGGAGGAGAGAACCCCAGTACTGCAGAGTATTACACCTGTAGGGGGGAGAGACCCCAGTACTGCAGAGTATTACACCTGTAGGAGGAGAGGACCCCCAGTACTGCAGAGTATTACAGCTGCAGGAGGAGAGACCCCCAGTACTGCAGAGTATTACACCTGTAGGGGGAGAGACCCCCAGTACGGCAGAGTATTACACCTGTAGGAGGAGAGGCCCCAGTACTGCAGAGTATTACACCTGTAGGGGGAGAGGCCCCCAGTACTGCAGAGTATTACACCTGTAGGAGGAGAGGCCCCCAGTACTGCAGAGTATTACACCTGTAGGAGGAGAGGCCCCCAGTACTGCAGAGTATTACACCTGTAGGGAGAGAGACCCCCAGTACTGCAGAGTAATACACCTGTAGGGGGAGAGACCCCCAGTACTGCAGAGTATTACACCTGTAGGAGGAGAGGCCCCCAGTACTGCAGAGTATTACACCTGTAGGAGGAGAGGCCCCCAGTACTGCAGAGTATTACACCTGTAGGAGGAGAGACCCCCAGTACTGCAGAGTATTACACCTGTAGGAGGAGAGGCCCCCAGTACTGCAGAGTATTACACCTGTAGGGGGAGAGGCCCCCAGTACTGCAGAGTATTACACCTGTAGGGGGAGAGGCCCCAGTACTGCAGAGTATTACACCTGTAGGGGGAGAGGCCCCCAGTACTGCAGAGTATTACAGCTGCAGGAGGAGAGACCCCCAGTACTGCAGAGTATTACACCTGTAGGGGGAGAGACCCCCAGTACGGCAGAGTATTACACCTGTAGGAGGAGAGGCCCCAGTACTGCAGAGTATTACACCTGTAGGGGGAGAGGCCCCCAGTACTGCAGAGTATTACACCTGTAGGAGGAGAGGCCCCCAGTACTGCAGAGTATTACACCTGTAGGAGGAGAGGCCCCCAGTACTGCAGAGTATTACACCTGTAGGGAGAGAGACCCCCAGTACTGCAGAGTAATACACCTGTAGGGGGAGAGACCCCCAGTACTGCAGAGTATTACACCTGTAGGAGGAGAGGCCCCCAGTACTGCAGAGTATTACACCTGTAGGAGGAGAGGCCCCCAGTACTGCAGAGTATTACACCTGTAGGAGGAGAGACCCCCAGTACTGCAGAGTATTACACCTGTAGGAGGAGAGGCCCCCAGTACTGCAGAGTATTACACCTGTAGGGGGAGAGGCCCCCAGTACTGCAGAGTATTACACCTGTAGGGGGAGAGGCCCCCAGTACTGCAGAGTATTACACATGTAGGAGGAGAGATCCCCAGTACTGCAGAGTATTACACCTGTAGGGGGAGAGGCCCCCAGTACTGCAGAGTATTACACCTGTAGGGGGAGAGGCCCCCAGTACTGCAGAGTATTACACATGTAGGAGGAGAGACCCCCAGTACTGCAGAGTATTACACCTGTAGGAGGAGAGGCCCCAGTACTGCAGAGTATTACACATGTAGGAGGAGAGACCCCCAGTACTGCAGAGTATTACACCTGTTGGAGGAGAGGGCCCCAGTACTGCAGAGTATTACACCTGTAGGGGGGAGAGACCCCAGTACTGCAGAGTATTAAACCTGTAGGAGGAGAGGACCCCCAGTACTGCAGAGTATTACACCTGTAGGAGGAGAGGCCCCAGTACTGCAGAGTATTACACCTGTAGGGGGAGAGGCCCCCAGTACTGCAGAGTATTACACCTGTAGGAGGAGAGGCCCCCAGTACTGCAGAGTATTACACCTGTAGGAGGAGAGGACCCCAGTACTGCAGAGTATTACACCTGTAGGGAGAGAGACCCCCAGTACTGCAGAGTATTACACCTGTAGGGGGAGAGGCCCCAGTACTGCAGAGTATTACACATGTAGGAGGAGAGACCCCCAGTACTGCAGAGTATTACACCTCTAGGAGGAGAGACCCCCAGTACTGCAGAGTATTACACCTGTAGGGGGAGAGGACCCAGTACTGCAGAGTATTACACCTGTAGCAGAGGCCCCCAGTACTGCAGAGTATTACACCTCTAGGAGGAGAGGCCCCCAGTACTGCAGAGTATTACACCTGTAGGGGGAGAGACCCCCAGTACTGCAGAGTATTACACATGTAGGAGGAGAGGCCCCCAGTACTGCAGAGTATTACACCTGTAGGAGGAGTGGCCCCCAGTACTGCAGAGTATTACACCTGTAGGAGGAGAGGCCCCCAGTACTGCAGAGTATTACACCTCTAGGAGGAGAGGCCCCCAGTACTGCAGAGTATTACACCTGTAGGAGGAGAGACCCTCAGTACTGCAGAGTATTACACCTGTAGGAGGAGAGGCCCCCAGTACTGCAGAGTATTACACCTGTAGGAGGAGAGGCCCCCAGTACTGCAGAGTATTACACCTCTAGGAGGAGAGGCCCCCAGTACTGCAGAGTATTACACCTGTAGGGGGAGAGACCCCCAGTACTGCAGAGTATTACACCTGTAGGGGGAGAGGCCCCCAGTACTGCAGAGTATTACACCTGTAGGGGGAGAGACCCCTAGTACTGCAGAGTATTACACCTGTAGGAGGAGAGACCCCCAGTACTGCAGAGTATTACACCTGTAGGAGGAGAGGACCCCCAGTACTGCAGAGTATTACACCTGTAGGAGGAGAGGCCCCCAGTACTGCAGAGTATTACACCTGTAGGAGGAGAGACCCCCAGTACTGCAGAGTATTACACCTGTAGGAGGAGAGGCCCCCAGTACTGCAGAGTATTACACCTGTAGGGGGAGAGACCCCCAGTACTGCAGAGTATTACACCTGTAGGAGGAGAGGCCCCCAGTACTGCAGAGTATTACACCTGTAGGAGGAGAGGCCCCCAGTACTGCAGAGTATTACACCTGTAGGAGGAGAGACCCCCAGTACTGCAGAGTATTACACCTGTAGGGGGAGAGGCCCCCAGTACTGCAGAGTATTACACCTGTAGGAGGAGAGACCCCCAGTACTGCAGCGTATTACACCTGTAGGGGGAGAGGCCCCCAGTACTGCAGAGTATTACACCTCTAGGAGGAGAGGCCCCCAGTACTGCAGAGTATTACACCTGTAGGAGGAGAGACCCTCAGTACTGCAGAGTATTACACCTGTAGGAGGAGAGGCCCCCAGTACTGCAGAGTATTACACCTGTAGGAGGAGAGGCCCCCAGTACTGCAGAGTATTACACCTCCAGGAGGAGAGGCCCCCAGTACTGCAGAGTATTACACCTGTAGGGGGAGAGACCCCCAGTACTGCAGAGTATTACACCTGTAGGGGGAGAGGCCCCCAGTACTGCAGAGTATTACACCTGTAGGGGGAGAGACCCCTAGTACTGCAGAGTATTACACCTGTAGGAGGAGAGACCCCCAGTACTGCAGAGTATTACACCTGTAGGAGGAGAGGACCCCCAGTACTGCAGAGTATTACACCTGTAGGAGGAGAGGCCCCCAGTACTGCAGAGTATTACACCTGTAGGAGGAGAGGCCCCCAGTACTGCAGAGTATTACACCTGTAGGGGGAGAGACCCCCAGTACTGCAGAGTATTACACCTGTAGGAGGAGAGGCCCCCAGTACTGCAGAGTATTACACCTGTAGGAGGAGAGGCCCCCAGTACTGCAGAGTATTACACCTGTAGGAGGAGAGACCCCCAGTACTGCAGAGTATTACACGTGTAACATGGAAGCTTTTAACGATAATAATGTACGCCTATCAGTAAAACCATCCCTCACCCCCTGGGGCCGGCAAATATCAGTACGGACGATGCAGCAATCTTTTTCTCCTACTCTGTGTCTGCTGCCCCCGGTGGCTGTGGCATACTGTGGATCTCAGGTTGCTGCTACAGAGACAAGGGAGACGTGCAGTGGGCTTCAGCAGCAGTACGGTGAAAGGGTCGGGGAAGAAACACCCGCAGCGGGAAGCAAAGTTTAAGGGAAGAGAGCACACGCACATCGGGGAAGAGCAATGGACACTGACACCACCAGTGGGGACCTCCTAACAGACCTGGGAGCCAGGACAGTGCTGGACAGTCACACCACCAGTGGGGACCTTCATCAGGGTCGGGAGCCAGGACAGCGGTGGACAGTGACGCCACCAGCGGGGACCTCCTTGAGTGTCGGGATCCAGGACAGCGGTGGACAGTGACGCCACGAACAGGGGCCTTCCATCATGGCCAGGAGCCAGGACAGCAGTGGACAGTGATACTACCAGCAGGGACCTTCATCAGGACCGGGAGCCAGGACAGCGGTGGACAGTAACGCCACAAGCAGGTACCTTCATCAGGGCCGGGATCCGGGACAACGGTGGACAGTGACACCAACAGAGGGGACCTTCTTAAGGGCTGGGAGCTGGGACAGCAGTGGGCAGTAACACCACCAGTGGGGACCTTTATCAGGGTCGGGAGCCAAGACAGCATTGGGCAGTGACATCACCAGCGGGGACCTTCATCAGGACCGGGATCTGAGACAGCGGTGGACGGCGACACCAACAGCGGGGACCTTCTTAAGGGCTGGGAGCCAGGACAGCAGTGGGCAGTGACGCCACGAGCAGGGACCTTCATCAGGGCCGGGATCTGGGACAGAGGAGGACAGTGACACCCACAGCGGGGACCTTCTTAAGGGCTGGGAGCTGGGGCAGCAGTGGACAGTGACACCACCAGTAGGGACCTTCCTCAGGGTCGGGAGCCAGGAGAGCAATGGACAGTGACGCCACCAGCAGGGACCTCCATGAGTGTCGTGAGCCAGGACAGCGGTGGACAGTGACACCACTAGCGGGGACCTTCATGAGGACCGGGCGCCAGGACAGCGGTAGACAGTGACGCCACCAGCGGGGACCTTCATCAAGGCCGGGATCCAGGACAGCGGTGGACAGTGACACCACCAACGGGGACCTTCTTAAGGGCTGGGAGCTGGGACAGCAGTAGACGGTGACACCACCAACGGGGACCTACTTAAGCGCCGGAAGCTGGGACAGCGGTGGACAATGACACCCCCAGCGGGAACCCCCATCTGTCCCAGAACCTGGGACAGCGGTGGACAGTGACACCAGCAGCAGGGAACTTTATAAGGGCTGGGAGTCAAGACAGGGGTGGACAGTGACACCAACAGTGGGGACCTTCCATAAGGGTCGGGAGCCAGGACTGCGGTGGACAGTGACACCACCAGTGGGGACCTTCATCAGGGTTGGGAGCCAGGACAGCAGTGGACAGTAACGCCACCTCCGGGGACCTCCATGAGTGTCGGGATCCGGGACAGCGGTGGACAGTAACGCCTCGAGCAGGTACCTTCATCAGGGCTGGAATCTTGGACAACGGTGGACAGTGACACCAACAACAGGGACCTTCTTAAGGGCTGGGAGCAGGGATAGCAGTGGGCAGTGACACCACCAGTGGGGACCTTCATCAGGGTCGGGAGCCAGGACATCAGTGGACAGTGACGCCAACAGCGTGGACCTCCATGAGTGTCATGACCCAGGATAGCGGTGGACAGTGACACCACCAACGGGGACCTTCTTAAGGGCTGGGAGCTGGGACAGCAGTAGACGGTGACACCACCAACGGGGACCTACTTAAGCGCCGGAAGCTGGGACAGCGGTGGACAATGACACCCCCAGCGGGAACCTCCATCTGTCCCAGAACCTGGGACAGCGGTGGACAGTGACACCAGCAGCAGGGAACTTTATAAGGGCTGGGAGTCAAGACAGGGGTGGACAGTGACACCAACAGCGGGGACCTTCCATAAGGGTCGGGAGCCAGGACTGCGGTGGACAGTGACACCACCAGTGGGGACCTTCATCAGGGTCGGGAGCCAGGACAGCAGTGGACAGTAACGCCACCTCCGGGGACCTCCATGAGTGTCGGGATCCGGGACAGCGGTGGACAGTAACGCCACGAGCAGGTACCTTCATCAGGGCTGGAATCTTGGACAACGGTGGGCAGTGACACCAACAACAGGGACCTTCTTAAGGGCTGGGAGCAGGGATAGCAGTGGGCAGTGACACCACCAGTGGGGACCTTCATCAGGGTCGGGAGCCAGGACATCAGTGGACAGTGACGCCAACAGCGTGGACCTCCATGAGTGTCATGACCCAGGATAGCGGTGGACAGTGACACCACCAGCAGGGACCTTCATGAGGGCTGGGAGACAGGACAGCGGTGGGCAACGACACCACCAGTGGGGACCTTCTTAGGGTCCGGAAGCTTGGACAGCGGTGGACAATAACACCACTAGCGGGAACCTCCATCAGGGTCAGAACCTGGGACAGCGGTGGAGAGTGATGCCAGCAGCGGCAACCTTCCTCAGGGCCGGGATCCCGGACAGTGGTGGACAGTGACACTAACAGCGGGGACCTTCTTAAAGGCAGGGAGCTGGGACAGCAGTGGGCAGTGACACCACCAGTGGGGAACTTCCTCAGGGTGGGGAGCCAGGACAGAAGTGGACAGTGACGCCACCTGCGGGAACCTCCATGAGTGTCGGGATCCGGGACAGCGGTGGACAGTGACGCCATCAGCGGGGTCCTCCATCACGGCCAGGAGCAAGGACAGCGGTGGACAGTGACACCAACAGCGGGGACCTTCTTAAGGGCTGGGAGCTGGGACAGCAGTGGGCAGTGACACCACCAGTGGGGACCTTCATCAGGGTTGGGAGCCAGGACAGCAGTGGACAGTGACGCCACCAGCGGGGACCTCCATGAGTGTTGTGAGCCAGGACAGTGGTGGACAGTGACACCACTAGCGGGGACCTTCATGAGGGCCGGGCGCCAGGACAGCAGTGGACAGTAACGCTATGAACAGGTACCTTCATCAGGGCCGGGATCTGGGACAGCGATGCACAGTGACACCAACAGCGGGGACCTTCTTAAAGGCTGGGAGCTGGTACAGCAGTGGGCAGTGACACCACCAGTGGGGACCTTCATCAGGTTGGGGAGCCAGGACAGCAGTGGACAGTGACGCCACCTGCGGGGACTTCCATGAGTGTCGGGAACCGGGACAGCGGTGGACAGTGACGCCACCAGCGAGGTCCTCCATCACGGCCAGGAGCAAGGACAGCGGTGGACAGTGACACCACCATTGGGGACCTTCATCAGCGTCGGAAGCCAGGACAGCGGTGGACAGTGACACCAACAGCAGGGACCTTCATCAGGACCGGGAGCTGGGACAGCGGTGCACAGTGACGCCACGAGCAGGGACCTTCATCAGGGCTGGGATCTGGGACAGCGGTGGACAGTGACACCAACAGCGGGGACCTTCTTAAAGGCAGGCAGCTGGGACAGCAGTGGGCAGTGACACCACCAGTGGGGACCTTTATCAGGTTCGGGAGCCAGGACAGCAGTGGGCAGTGACATCACCAGCGGGGACCTCCATGAATGTCGTGAGCCAGGACAGCGGTGGACAGTGACACCACCAGCGGGGACCTTCATGAGGTCTGGGAGCCAGGACAGCGGTGGACAGCGACACCACCAGTAAGGACATTCCTAGGGCCGGAAGCTTGGACAGCGGTGGACAATGACACCACTAGCGGGAACCTCCATCAGGGTCAGAACCTGGGACAGCGGTGGAGAGTGACGCCAGCAGCGGGAACCTTCTACAGGATGGGGATCCGGGACAGTGGTGGACAGTGACACCAACAGTGGGGACCTTCTTAAAGGCTGGGAGCTGGGACAGAGGTGGACAGTGACACCAACAGCGGGAACCTTCTGCAGGGCCGGGAATCGGGGACAGCGGTGGACATTGACACCAACAGTGGGGACCTTTATCAGGGTTGGGAGCCAGGACAGCAGTGGGCAGTGACATCACCAGCGGGGACCTTCATCAGGGCCGGGATCCGAGACGGCGGTGGACAGTGACACCAACAGCGGGGACCTTCTTAAGGGCTGGGAGCTGGGACAGCAGTGGGCAGTGACACCACCAATGGGGACCTTCATCAGGGTCGGGAGCCAGGACATCAGTGGACAGTGATGTCACCAGCGTGGACTTCCATGAGTGTCATGAGCCAGGACAGCGGTGGACAATGACACCACCAGCGTGGACCTTCATGAGGGCTGGGAGCCAAGACAGCGGTGGACAGCGAAGCCACCAGTGGGGACCTTCTTAAGGGCCGGAAGCTTGGACAGCGCTGGACAATGACACCACTAGCGGGAACCTCCATCACGGTCAGAACCTGGGACAGCGATGGAAAGTGATGCCAGCAGCGGGAACCTTCCTCAGGGCAGGGATCCGGGACAGCAGTGGGCAGTGACACCACCAGTGGGGACCTTCTTCAGGGTCCGGAGCCTGGACAGCAGTGGACAGTGACGCCACCAGCGGGGACCTCCATCATGGCCAGGAGCAAGGACAGCAGTGGACAGTGACACCACCAGTGGGGACCTTCATCAGGGTCGGAAGCCAGGACAGCGGTGGACAGTGACACCAACAGCGGGGACCTTCATCATGACCGGGAGCCAGGACAGCGGTGGACAGTGACGCCACGAGCAGGGACCTTCATCAGGGCCCGGATCTGGGACAGCGGTGGACAGTGACGCCAACAGCGGGGACCTTCTTATGGGCTGTGAGCTGGGACAGCAGTGGGCAGTGACACCACCAGTGGGGACCTTCATCAGGGTCGGGAGCCAGGACAGCAGTGGACAGTGAAGCCACCAGCGGGGACCTTCATCAGGGTCGGAAGCCAGGACAGCGGTGGACAGTGACACCAACAGCGGGGACCTTCATCATGACCGGGAGCCAGGACAGCGGTGGACAGTGACGCCACGAGCAGGGACCTTCATCAGGGCCCGGATCTGGGACAGCGGTGGACAGTGACGCCAACAGCGGGGACCTTCTTATGGGCTGTGAGCTGGGACAGCAGTGGGCAGTGACACCACCAGTGGGGACCTTCATCAGGGTCATGAGCCTGGACAGCGGTGGACAGTGACACCACTAGCAGGGACCTTCATGAGGGCCGGGCGCCAGGACAGCGGTAGACAGTGACGCCTCCAGCGGGGACCTTCATCAAGGCCGGGATCCAGGACAGCGGTGAGCAGTGACACCACCAACGGGGACCTTCTTAAGGGCTGGGAGCTGGGACCGCAGTAGACGGTGACACCACCAACGGGGACCTTCTTAAGAGCCGGAAGCTGGGACAGCGGTGGACAATGACACCCCCTGCGGGAACCTCCATCTGTCCCAGAACCTGGGACAGCGGTGGACAGTGACACCAGCAGCAGGGAACTTTATAAGGGCTGGGAGTCAAGACAGGGGTGGACAGTGACACCAACAGCGGGGACCTTCCATAAGGGTCGGGAGCCAGGACAGCGGTGGACAGTGACGCCACCAGCGGGAACCTCCATGAGTGTCGGGATCTGGGACAGTGGTGGAGAGTGACACCACCAGTGGGGACCTTCATCAGGGTCGGAAGCCAGGACAGCAGTGGACCGTGACACCAATAGTGGGGATCTTCATCAGGACCGGGAGCCAGGACAGCGGTGGACAGTGACGCCACGAGCAGGGACCTTCATCAGGGCCAAGATCTGGGACAGCGGTGGACAGTGACGCCAACAGCGGGGACCTTCTTATGGGCTGGGAGCCAGGACAGCAGTGGGCAGTGACGCCACGAGCAGGGACCTTCATCAGGGCCGGGATCTGGGACAGAGGAGGACAGTGACACCAACAGCGGGGACCTTCTTAAGGGCTGGGAGCTGGGGCAGCAGTGGATAGTGACACCACCAGTAGGGACCTTCCTCAGGGTCGGGAGCCAGGAGAGCAATGGACAGTGACGCCACCAGCAGGGACCTCCATGAGTGTCGTGAGCCAGGACAGCGGTGGACAGTGACGCCACCAGCGGGGACCTTCATCAAGGCCGGGATCCAGGACAGCGGTGGACAGTGACACCACCAACGGGGACCTTCTTAAGGGCTGGGAGCTGGGACAGCAGTAGACGGTGACACCACCAACGGGGACCTACTTAAGCGCCGGAAGCTGGGACAGCGGTGGACAATGACACCCCCAGCGGGAACCTCCATCTGTCCCAGAACCTGGGACAGCGGTGGTCAGTGACACCAGCAGCAGGGAACTTTATAAGGGCTGGGAGTCAAGACAGGGGTGGACAGTGACACCAACAGCGGGGACCTTCCATAAGGGTCGGGAGCCAGGACTGCGGTGGACAGTGACACCACCAGTGGGGACCTTCATCAGGGTCGGGAGCCAGGACAGCAGTGGACAGTAACGCCACCTCCGGGGACCTCCATGAGTGTCGGGATCCGGGATAGCGGTGGACAGTAACGCCACGAGCAGGTACCTTCATCAGGGCTGGAATCTTGGACAACGGTGGACAGTGACACCAACAACAGGGACCTTCTTAAGGGCTGGGAGCAGGGATAGCAGTGGGCAGTGACACCACCAGTGGGGACCTTCATCAGGGTTGGGAGCCAGGACAGCAGTGGACAGTGATGCGACGAGCAGGTATCTTCATCAGGGCCGGGAACTGTGACAACGGTGGACAGTGACACCAACAGCGGGGACCTTCATGAGGGCTGGGAGCTGGGACAGCAGGGGGCAGTGACACCACCAGTGGGGACCTTCATCAGGGTCGGGAGCCAGGACAGCAATGGACAGTGACGCCACCAGCGGGGACCTCCATGAGTTTCGTGAGCCAGGACAGCGGTGGACAGTGACACCACTAGCGGGGACCTTCATGAGGGCGGGGCGCCAGGACAGCGGTAGACAGTGACGCCACCAGCGGGGACCTTCATCAGGGCCGGGAGCTGCGACAGCAGTAGACAGTGACACCACCAACGGGGATCTTCTTAAGGGCCGGAAGCTGGGACAGCGGTGGACAATGACACCCCCAGCGGGAACCTCCATCTGTCCCAGAACCTGGGACAGCTGTGGACAGTGACGCCAGCAGCGGGGACCTTTATAAGGGCTGGGAGTCAAGACAGGGACGGACGGTGACACCAACAGCGGGGAACTTCCATAATGATCGGGAGCCAGGACAGCGGTGGACAGTGATGCCACCAGCGGGAACCTCCATGAATGTCGGGATCCGGGACAGCGGTGGACAGTGACACCACCAGCGGGGTCCTCCATCACGGCCAGGAGCAAGGACAGCGGTGGACAGTGATACCACCAGTGGGGACCTTCATCAGGGTCGGAAGCCAGGACAGCGGTGGACCGTGACACCAACAGCGGGGACCTTCATCAGGACCGGGAGCCAGGACAGCGGTGGACAGTGACACCACGAGCAGGGACCTTCATCAGGGCCGGGATCTGGGACAGAGGTGGACAGTGACACCAACAGCGGGGACCTTCTTAAGGGCTGGGAGCTGGGACAGCAGTGGGCAGTGACACCACCAGTGGGGACCTTCCTCTGGGTCGGGAGCCAGGACAGCAGTGGACAGTGACGCCACCAGCGGGGACCTCCATGAGTGTCGTGAGCCAGGACAGCGGTGGACAGTGACACCAACAGTGGGGACCTTCATGAGGGCCGGGAGTCAGGACAGCGGTAGACAGTGACGCAAACAGCGGGGACCTTCATCAGTGACGGGTTCAGGGACAGCGGTGGACAGTGACACCACCAACGGGGACCTTCTTAAGGGCCGGAAGCTGGGACAGCGGTGGACAATGACACCACTAGCGGGAACCACCATCAGGGCCAGAACCTGGGACAGCGGTGAACAGTGACACCACCAGCGGGGACCTTTATCAGGGTCGGCAGCCAGGACAGCAGTGGGCAGTGACTTCACCAGCGGGAACCTCCATCAGGGCTGGGATCCGAGACAGCGGTGGACAGCGACACCAACAGCGGGGACCTTCTTAAGGGCTGGGAGCTGGGACAGCAATGGGCAGTGACACCACCAATGGGGACCTTCATCAGGGTGGTGAGCCAGGACAGCGGTGGACAGTGACACCACCAGTGGGGACCTTCATGAGGGCTGGGAGCCAGGACAGCGGTGGACAGCAAAACCACCAGTGGGGACCTTCTTAAGGGCCGGAAGCTTGGATAGTGGTGGACCATGACACCACTAGGGGGAACCTCCATCACGGTCAGAACCTGGGACAGCGATGGAGAGTGATGCCAGCAGCGGGAACCTTCCTCAGGGCAGGGATCCGGGACAGCAGTGGGCAGTGACACCACCAGTGGGGACCTTCATCAGGGTCCGGAGCCGGGACAGCAGTGGACAGTGACGCCACCAGCGGGGTCCTCCATCATGGCCAGGAGCAAGGACAGCAGTGGACAGTGACACCACCAGTGGGGACCTTCATCAGGGTCGGAACCAGGACAGCGGTGGACAGTGACACCAACAGCGGGGACCTTCATCATGACCGGGAGCCAGGACAGCGGTGGACAGTGACGCCACGAGCAGGGACCTTCATCAGGGCCCGGATCTGGGACAGCGGTGGATTGTGACGCCAACAGCGGGGACCTTCTTAAGGGCTGTGAGCTGGGACTGTAGTGGGCAGTGACACCACCAGTGGGGACCTTCATCAGGGTCGGGAGCCAGGACAGCAGTGGACAGTGAAGCCACCAGCGGGGACCTCCATGAGTGTCATGAGCCTGGACAGCGGTGGACAGTGACACCACTAGCAGGGACCTTCATGAGGGCCGGGCGCCAGGACAGCGGTAGACAGTGACGCCACCAGCGGGGACCTTCATCAAGGCCGGGATCCAGGACAGCGGTGGACAGTGACACCACCAACGGGGACCTTCTTAAGGGCTGGGAGCTGGGACAGCAGTAGACGGTGACACCACCAACGGGGACCTACTTAAGAGCCGGAAGCTGGGACAGCGGTGGACAATGACACCCCCTGCGGGAACCTCCATCTGTCCCAGAACCTGGGACAGCGGTGGACAGTGACACCAGCAGCAGGGAACTTTATAAGGGCTGGGAATCAAGACAGGCGTGGACAGTGACACCAACAGCGGGGACCTTCCATAAGGGTCGGGAGCCAGGACAGCGGTGGACAGTGACGCCACCAGCGGGAACCTCCATGAGTGTCGGGATCTGGGACAGTGGTGGAGAGTGACACCACCAGTGGGGACCTTCATCAGGGTCGGAAGCCAGGACTGCGGTGGACCGTGACACCAACAGCGGGGACCTTCATCAGGACCGGGAGCCAGGACAGTGGTGGACAGTGACGCCACGAGCAGGGACCTTCATCAGGGCCAGGATCTGGGACAGCGGTGGACAGTGACGCCAACAGCGGGGACCTTCTTATGGGCTGGGAGCCAGGACAGCAGTGGGCAGTGACGCCACGAGCAGGGACCTTCATCAGGGCCGGGATCTGGGACAGAGGAGGACAGTGACACCAACAGCGGGGACCTTCTTAAGGGCTGGGAGCTGGGGCAGCAGTGGACAGTGACACCACCAGTAGGGACCTTCCTCAGGGTCGGGAGCCAGGAGAGCAGTGGACAGTGACGCCACCAGCAGGGACCTCCATGAGTGTCGTGAGCCAGGACAGCGGTGGACAGTGACACCACTAGCGGGGACCTTCATGAGGACCGGGCGCCAGGACAGCGGTAGACAGTGACGCCACCAGCGGGGACCTTCATCAAGGCCGGGATCCAGGACAGCAGTGGACAGTGACACCACCAACGGGGACCTTCTTAAGGGCTGGGAGCTGGGACAGCAGTAGACGGTGACACCACCAATGGGGACCTACTTAAGGGCCGGAAGCTGGGACAGCGGTGGACAATGACACCCCCAGCGGGAACCTCCATCTGTCCCAGAACCTGGGACAGTGGTGGACAGTGACACCAGCAGCAGGGAACTTTATAAGGGCTGGGAGTCAAGACAGGGGTGGACAGTGACACCAACAGCGGGGACCTTCCATAAGGGTCGGGAGCCAGGACAGCGATGGACAGTGACGCCACCAGCGGGAACCTCCATGAGTGTCGGGATCTGGGACAGTGGTGGAGAGTGACACCACCAGTAGGGACCTTCATCAGGGTCGGAAGCCAGGACAGCGGTGAGACAGTGACACCAACAGCGGGGACCTTCATCATGACCGGGAGCCAGGACAGCGGTGGACAGTGACGCCACGAGCAGGGACCTTCATCAGGGCCCGGATCTGGGACAGCGGTGGACAGTGACGCCAACAGCGGGGACCTTCTTAAGGGCTGTGAGCTGGGACCGTAGTGGGCAGTGACACCACCAGTGGGGACCTTCATCAGTGTCGGGAGCCAGGACAGCAGTGGACAGTGAAGCCACCAGCGGGGACCTCCATGAGTGTCATGAGCCTGGACAGCGGTGGACAGTGACACCACTAGCAGGGACCTTCATGAGGGCCGGGCGCCAGGACAGCGGTAGACAGTGACGCCACCAGCGGGGACCTTCATCAAGGCCGGGATCCAGGACAGCGGTGGACAGTGACACCACCAACGGGGACCTTCTTAAGGGCAGGGAACTGGGACAGCAGTAGACGGTGACACCACCAACGGGGACCTTCTTAAGAGCCGGAAGCTGGGACAGCGGTGGACAATGACACCCCCTGCGGGAACCTCCATCTGTCCCAGAACCTGGGACAGCGGTGGACAGTGACACCAGCAGCAGGGAACTTTATAAGGGCTGGGAGTCAAGACAGGGGTGGACAGTGACACCAACAGCGGGGACCTTCCATAAGGGTCGGGAGCCAGGACAGCGGTGGACAGTGACGCCAACAGCGGGGACCTTCATCAGGACCGGGAGCCAGGACAGCGGTGGACAGTGACGCCACGAGCAGAGACCTTCATCAGGGCCAGGATCTGGGACAGCGGTGGACAGTGACGCCAACAGCGGGGACCTTCTTATGGGCTGGGAGCCAGGACAGCAGTGGGCAGTGACGCCACGAGCAGGGACCTTCATCAGGGCCGGGATCTGGGACAGAGGAGGACAGTGACACCAACAGCGGGGACCTTCTTAAGGGCTGGAAGCTGGGGCAGCAGTGGACAGTGACACCACCAGTAGGGACCTTTCTCAGGGTCGGGATCCAGGACAGCAGTGGACAGTGACGCCACCAGCAGGGACCTCCATGAGTGTCGTGAGCCAGGACAGCGGTGGACAGTGACACCACTAGCGGGGACCTTCATGAGGACCGGGCGCCAGGACAGCGGTAGACAGTGACGCCACCAGCGGGGACCTTCATCAAGGCCGGGATCCAGGACAGCGGTGGACAGTCACACCACCAACGGGGACCTTCTTAAGGGCTGGGAGCTGGGACAGCAGTAGACGGTGACACCACCAACGGGGACCTACTTAAGGGCCGGAAGCTGGGACAGCAGTGGACAATGACACCCCCTGCGGGAACCTCCATCTGTCCCAGAACCTGGGACAGTGGTGGACAGTGACACCAGCAGCAGGGAACTTTATAAGGGCTGGGAGCCAAGACAGGGGTGGACAGTGACACCAACAGCGGGGACCTTCTATAAGGGTCGGGAGCCAGGACAGTGGTGGACAGTGACGCCACCAGCGGGAACCTCCATGAGTGGCAGGATCTGGGACAGTGGTGGAGAGTGACACCACCAGTGGGGACCTTCATCAGGGTCGGAAGCCAGGACAGCGGTGGACCGTGACACCAACAGCGGGGACCTTCATCAGGACCGTGAGCCAGGACAGCGGTGGACAGTGACACCACGAGCAGGGACCTTCATCATGGCCGGGATCTGGGACAGAGGTGGACAGTGACACCAACAGCGGGGACCTTCTTAAGGGCTGGGAGCTGGGGCAGCAGTGGGCAGTGACACCACCAGCGGGGACTTTCATGAGGGCTGGGAGCCAGGACAGCGGTGGACAGCGAAACCACCAGTGGGGACCTTCCTAAGGGCCGGAAGCTTGGATAGCGGTGGACAATGACACCACTAGCGGGAACCTCCATCACGGTCAGAACCTGGGACAGCGGTGGAGAGTGACGCCAGCAGCTGGAACCTTCTGCAGGGCCGGGATCCGGGACAGTGGTGGACAGTGACACCAACAGTGGGGACCTTCTTAAAGGCTGGGAGCTGGGACAGCAGTGGGCAGTGACACCACCAGTGGGGACCTTCATCAGGGCCGGTAGCCAGGACAGCAGTGGACAGTGACGCCACCAGCGGGGTCCTCCATCATGGCCAGGAGCAAGGACAGCGGTGGACAGTGACGCCAACAGCGGGGATCTTCTTATGGGCTGGGAGCCAGGACAGCAGTGGGCAGTGACGCCACGAGCAGGGACCTTCATCAGGGCTGGGATCTGGGACAGAGGAGGACAGTGACACCAACAGCGGGGACCTTCTTAAGGGCTGGGAGCTGGGGCAGCAGTGGACAGTGACACCACAAGTAGGGACCTTCCTCAGGGTCGGGAGCCAGGAGAGCAGTGGACAGTGACGCCACCAGCAGGGACCTCCATGAGTGTCGTGAGCCAGGACAGCGGTGGACAGTGACACCACCAACGGGGACGTTCTTAAGGGCTGGGAGCTGGGACAGCAGTAGACTGTGACACCACCAGCGGGGACCTTCTTAAGGGCCGGAAGCCAGGAGAGCGGTGGACAATGACACCACTAGCGGGAAACTCCATCAGGGCTAGAACCTGGGACAGCGGTGGACAGTGACACCAGCAGCGGGGACCTTTATCAGGGCTGGGAGTCAAGACAGGGGTGGACAGTGACACCAACAGCGGGGACCTTTCATCAGGGTCGGGAGCCAGGACAGCGGTGGACAGGGACGCCGCCAGCGGGGACCTCCATGAGTGTCGTGAGCCAGGATAGCGGTGGACAGTGACACCACTAGCGGGGACCTTCATAAGGGCCGGGAGTCAGGACAGCGGTAGACAGTGACGCAACCAGCTGGGACCTTGATCAGGGCCGGGTTCCGGTACAGCGGTGGACAGTGACACCACCAACTGTGACCTTTTTAAGGGCTGGGAGTTGGGACAGCAGTAGACAGTGACACCACCAGTGGAGACCTACTTAAGGGCCGGAAGCAAGAACAGCGGTGGACAACGACACCACCAGCGGGAACCTCCATCAGGGCTAGAACCTGGGACAGCGGTGGACAGTGACGCCAGCGGCGGGGACCTTTATCAGGGCTGGGAGTCAAGACAGGGGTGGACAGTGACACCAGCAGCGAGGACCTTCCATGTGGGTCGGGAGCCAGGACAGCGGTGGACAGTGACGCCGCCAGCGGGGACCTTCATGGGTGTCGTGAGCCAGGACAGCGGTGGACAGTGACACCACTAGCGGGGACCTTCATAAGGGCCGGGAGTCAGGACAGCGGTAGACAGTGACGCAACCAGCTGGGACCTTGATCAGGGCCGGGTTCCGGTACAGCGGTGGACAGTGACACCACCAACTGTGACCTTTTTAAGGGCTGGGAGCTGAGACAGCAGTAGACAGTGACACCACCAGCGGAGACCTACTTAAGGGCCGGAAGCTGGGACAGCGGTGGACAACGACACCACCAGCGGGAACCTCCATCAGGGCTAGAACCTGGGACAGCGGTGGACAGTGACGCCAGCAGCGGGGACCTTTATCAGGGCTGGGAGTCAAGACAGGGGTGGACAGTGACACCAGCAGCGAGGACCTTCCATGTGGGTCGGGAGCCAGGACAGCGATGGACAGTGACGCCGCCAGCGGGGACCTTCATGGGTGTCGTGAGCCAGGACAGCGGTGGACAGTGACACCACTAGCGGGGACCTTCATGAGGGCCGGGAGTCAGGACAGCGGTAGAAAGTGACGCAAGCAGCTGGGACCTTCATCAGGGCCGGGTTCCGGTACAGCGGTGGACAGTGACACCACCAACTGTGACCTTCTTAAGGGCTGGGAGCTGGGACAGCAGTAGACAGTGACACCACCAGCGGAGACCTACTTAAGGGCCGGGAGCTGGGACAGCGGTGGACAATGACACCACTAGCGGGAACCTCCATCAGGGCCAGAAACTGGGACAGCGATGGACAGTGACACCACCAGTGGGGACCTTCATGAGGGCTGGGAGCCAGGACAGCATTGGGCAGTGACATCACCAGCGGAGACCTTCATCAGGGCCGGGATCCCAGACAGCGGTGGGCAGCGACACCACCAGCAGGGACCTTCTTAAGAGCTGGGAGCTGGGACAGCAGTGGGCAGGGACACCACCAATGGGGACCTTCATCAGGGTCAGGAGCCAGGACATCAGTGGACAGTGACGCCACCAGCGTGGACCTCCATGAGTGTCGTGAGCCAGGACAGCGGTGGACAGTGACACCACCAGCGGGGACCTTCATGAGGTCTGGGAGCCAGGACAGCGGTGGCCAGCGACACCACCAGTGGGTACCTTCTTAAGGGCCGGAAGCTTGGACAGTGGTGGACAATGACACCAGTAGTGGGAACCTCCATCAGGGTCAGCTCCTGGGACAGTGGTGGAGAGTGACACCAGCAGCGGCAACCTTCCTCAGGGCCGGGATCCGGGACAGCGGTGGACAGTGACACCAACAGCGGAGACCTTCTTAAAGGCTGGGAGCTGGGACAGCAGTGGGCAGTGACACCACTAGCGGGGACCTTCATGAGGGCCGGGCGCCAGGACAGCGGTAGACAGTGACGCCACCAGCGGGGACCTTCATCAGGGCCGGGATCTGGGACAGCGGTGGACAGTGACACCACCAACGGGGACCTTCTTAAGGGCTGGGAGCTGGGACAGCAGTAGACAGTGACACCACCAACGGGGACCTTCTTAAGGGCCGGAAGCTGGGACAGCGGTGGACAATGACACCCCCAGCGGGAACCTCCATCTGTCCCAGAACCTGGGACAGCGGTGGACAGTGACGCCAGCAGCGGGGACCTTTATAAGGGCTGGGAGTCAAGACAGGGGTGGACAGTGACGCCACCAACGGGAACCTCCATGAGTGTCGGGATCCGGGACAGTGGTGGACAGTGACGCCACCAGTGGGGTCCTCCATCACGGCCAGGAGCAAGGACAGCGGTGGACAGTGACACCACCAGTGGGGACCTTCATCAGGGTCGGAAGCCAGGACAGCGGTGGACAGTGACGCCACGAGCAGGGACCTTCATCAGGGCCGGGATCTGGGACAGAGGTGGACAGTGACACCAACTGCGGGGACCTTCTTAAGGGCTGGAAGCTGGGACAGCAGTGGGCAGTGACACCACCAGTGGGGACCTCCATGAGTGTCGTGAGCCAGGACAGCGGTGGACAGTGACACCACTAGCGGGGACCTTCATGAGGGCCAGGAGTCAGGACAGCGGTAGACAGTGACGCAACCAGCGGGGACCTCCATGAGTGTCGTGAGCCAGGACAGCGGTGGACAGTGACACCACTTGCGGGGACCTTCATGAGGGCCAGGAGTCAGGACAGCGGTAGACAGTGACGCAACCAGCGGGGACCTTCATCAGGGCTGGATTCCGGGACAGCGGTGGACAGTGACACCACCAACGGGGACCTTCTTAAGGGCTGGGAGCTGGGACAACAGTAGCCAGTGACACCTCCAGCGGAGACCTTCTTAAGGGCCGGAAGCTGGGACAGCGGTGGACAATGACCCCACTTGCGGGAACCTCCATCAGGGCCAGAACCTGGGACAGCGGTGGACAGTGACGCCAGCAGCGGGGACTTTTATCAGGACTGGGAGTCAAGACAGGGGTGGACAGTGACACCAACAGCGGGGACCTTCCATCAGGGTCGGGAGCCAGGACAGCGGTGGACAGTGACGCCACCAGCGGGGACCTTCATCGGGGCCGTGAGTCAGGACAGCAGTGAACAGTGCGGGGACCTTCATCAGAGTCGGGAGCCAGGACGCGAGAAGAATACTGGCCTGCCAGGAACTACAGGGGAGCCAGCTCTGCAGCCAATCAGTATCAGGGGGCGTCACCGGGCTGTCACTCTTGCCTCTAGCAGGACTTCCTGCTTGCTTCAAAATACAATAATACCCTAACCCTCCATCCCAGCCAACACTCAATTCATGCTGCTAGGACCTTGCCCACCGTGTCACCTCATCTCCCCTCCCCCACCTGCACTGCCAAGCTGTTACTGGGGCCGCAGCCTTCCATCCTGGCCACGCAGAAGCCGTGAGCAAAGAAGGGAGACAGGGGTGAGTGGCAGGACCAGGCCTGACTGACGGGGACCGGCAGCCCGAACATGACTGTAGGTGAGAGGGGACAGAGGAGGACCCAAAGACAATCCACATCGGCGGCGTTACTCACCATAGCCAGCAGCCCAGCACAAGGCACAGTGGTGGAGGGGTGAGTGCAGCCAATCAGGAACTGGGGGCGTCACCTGGCTGTCAAGCAGCCCATCACTAGGTCTCTATCCATATTGCAGGCAGCCAATCATTACCTTGTGGGCGTACAGGGGGTGGGTACAGTTCTTTACTAGCTCTACACCCATGCTGCAGGTAGCCAATCATTACATTGTGGGTGTACAGGGGGTGGGTACAGCCCATTACTAGGTATCCACCCACACTGCAAGCAGCCAATCATTACCTTGTGGGTGTATACTGGGCAGGTACAGCCCATTACTAGGTCTCCACCCATACTTGTGGTGGAGACGAGATACAATAGTACCCTTCAGGGGCCCCCCCCTCCATACAGCTGATTGCCACCAGTTAGTGTAGAGGTGGGCCGTCGCCCCATCGTGGGTTCTGCTATCATCTAGTGAGCATGTGCCCGGTGAGGTCTCTTCCCTGTGTGGGCATTATTGGTCACCGGGTGCCACATCTCAGGTGGTCTGTCTACAATGCCCCCTCCTTGGTCAGCTATACGGGATGGAGGGAGGATAATTAGTGACTATATCTGCGGCTTCAGCTTAAAGGGGTTGTCCCGCGGCAGCAAGTGGGTCTATACACTTCTGTATGGCCATAATAATGCACTTTGTAATGTACATTGTGCATTAATTATGAGCCATACAGAAGTTATAAGAAGTTTTTCACTTACCTGCTCCGTTGCTGGCGTTCTCGTTTCCATGGAGCCCGCCTAATTTTCGGCGTCTAATGGCCAAATTAGACGCGCTTGCGCAGTCCGGGTCTTCTTCTTTTCTCAATGGGGCCGCTCGTGCAGGATGCCGGCTCCGTGTAGCTCCGCCCCGTCACGTGCCGATTCCAGCCAATCAGGAGGCTGGAATCGGCAATGGACCGCACAGAAGCCCTGCGGTCCACCGAGGGAGAAGATCCCGGCGGCCATCTTCAGCCGGTAAGTAAGAAGTCACCGGAGCGCGGGGATTCAGGTAAGCGCTGTACGGATTTTTCTTTAGGTCCCTGCATCGGGGTTGTCTCGCGCCGAACGGGGGGGGGGGGTTGAAAAAAAAAAACCAGTTTCGGCGCGGGACAACCCCTTTAAAGGCGTTTTACCATTACATAAAACTGCTCCACAGATGCTCAGCCCTTCCTGGTGACTGCTGACCAGGTCATGTGACCGCTGCAGCCAATCACTGGCTAACTGGCTATAGATGGTGCTGGATGTAGTCAGTGATTGGCTGCAGCAGTCACATGACCTGGTCAGCAGCCACCAGGAATAGCCGAGCAGTTGTGGAGCACTTTTATGTAATGGGAAAACCCCTTTAAGGTCCCTTTTTTGTTCCTCAGAGACAAGGCTCACCGAGAAGATAAAGCTGAGCTGTAAGAAGAAGAAAGGGAGCCGGAAAAGATGGAGTCCACCTCAGCCCTGCTGGCCCTGACCCTCATACACCTGAGCGCCGGAGAGCGACTGCACCGCCTCAACACTCACCCAAGGGACAAGACCGCCGTCTCCATGATGTATGCTCAGGTACAGAGGGCGAGTATAACAGAGGACGGGGTTCACTGTAGGCAAGTAGAATGAAGTGCAGGCTGGGATGCATTTGTGTCAAGGGTCATGAGTTGAGGTGAAGGGTTAAACATGGCTTGGTTGGAGGTAGTTGGGTGTGGTGGTAATGCAGTAGTATTGTGTAGTCGGAGGTGATGCAGTGCGGTACAGGTGATGGAGTATGGTGGAGGTGAGGTAGTGCGGTACAGGTGGAGGTGAGGTAGTGGGGTGAAGTGGCGGTGATGGAGTGTGGTGGAGGTGGTGCAGTACAGGTGGAGGTGATGGAGTGTGGTGGGGTTGAGGGAGTGTGGTGGAGGTGATGGACTGTGGTGTGGGTGAGATAGTAGGGGGAAGTGGCGGTGATGGAGTGTGGTGGAGGGAATGCAGTGCGGTACAGGTGGTGGTGATAGAGTGTGGTGGAGGTGAGGTAGTGCTGTGAAGTGGCAGTGATGGAGTGTGGTGGAGGTGATGCACTGCAGTACAGGTGGAGGTAGTGCGGTGTGGTGGAGGTGATGCAGTGCAGTGTAGGTAGAACAGAGTGTGATAGTCTGGGTCTTTCCATTGCTATCACTATCCTACTATTGCTCCCTCTATTTCCTGAAGACCTATCTGCGGAAGTACAGCTGGATGCAGCCAGTTCCCTGGGACTCTCCGCCATTCGGAGGAGTTCCATCCACATCCCAGGACACTGTAGCTCCAGCAGACATTCCTATCCTTCTGAGTGAAGGGCAGTCTTCATCTTAAACTCGGCCAGACAGTCCTGAGCTTCTAGAGCCAACGCTGAACCCAAGATTTGTTGGAGCACTGAAGAGATTTCAGGAGGCCAACAGGCTGAAAGTGATGGGTGAGCTGGACGATGCCATACGGGAGGCCATGAATGCTCCACGCTGTGGAGTTCCTGACCGGAAGGTTCCAGAGGTAGAGAAAACCAAAGTTGTAGAACCACCTGAGGGTGACAGCTCAAAGTCAGGAAGAGCCCAGAAAGCTAAGTATCCACATGTTACCACAAGAGAACTGATGGAAAGTAGGAAGAGAGTCCGAGCATGCGTGCGGAATAACCGACTGCTTGGACCCCACGTCAGGAGGAAACAAAGTGACCTTCTAAAGGCAGGAACTACCAAAGGAGCTTTCTCCAAGCCGACCATTAAATGGAGACTGTTGGGTGAAGGTTACAGTGTGTGGCTGACCACTGACCAGCAGAGGTTTATACTAATGCGGGCCTTCTAGATCAGGAGTGAAGTGGTCCCCCTCATCTTTGAAGAGGACGTGACCTTCTCTGACCCACCTTATTGACATCAGACTAGGCTTTGGTACCCGTGAGTAGTGCTCTAAGTTCTTGCATCATTTCATTAGGATGATTTGAATAGCAGAGTTGAGAGCTCCGTTGCTAAGGCCTCACCTTGAATACATAGTCTGGGATAGTGGAAGACCACCGAGTCTGCATATGTGAAGGGGCAGTCGGAGTAGTGGGGCATATATGCAGAGTCCTGAGGTAGATACAGAGGAAGCTCTCTATAGTATTTATCACTGAAAGAGAAATGCTGATTTGGGTTGGAGAGGTATTCAGCCATAAGCGAACCCTTCTCCAGAGTCGGCACAAGATGATCGTGGCAATAGTCAAGACTCCTGGTTTTAGGGAGGCTCATCAGGAACAGTCAGACACCTCACACAGGACTTGGTGTATTAGCATTAAGTGGCCATACACTTTCAAGTAATGGTGGTGAAATATTTATTCAGCTGTTCCTCTCAATCCTCTCATACATGTGTATACTGAGTTAGACAGAGCATGCTTTCTTAATAGCGAGAAGAGAATTAGCTGAAGCCAGATTCCTCGGTCCTCCCCCAGATTCCTCGGTCCTTCCCCCAGATTCCTCGGTCCTCCCACCAGATTCCTCGGTCCTCCCCCAGATTCCTCGGTCCTTCCCCAGATTCCTCAGTCCTCCCCCCAGATTCCTCGGTCCTCCCCCCAGATTCCTCGGTCCTCCCCCAAGACTCCTCGGTCCTCCTCCCAGATTCCTCGTCCTCCTCCCAGATTCCTCGGTCCTCCTCCCAGATTCCTTGGTCCTCCTCCTGACTCTCTTTTTCTCGGTCCTCTTTCAGACTCTCCTCTGCTCTACTCCAGATTATTCTCCATACCCTATAGACTCCTCTATCCTCCTGCAGACTCTTCTTTGTCCTCCAGACTATTTAGCCGTCCTATGGACTCTTCTCCATACCCTCAAGACTGATCTGTCCTCCTCCAGCCTTTTCTCAGTACACTCCAAACTACTTTGCCGTCCTCTGCCTCTTTTGTTTTCCTCCAGACTCCTCTGTCCTCCTCCAAACTATTCTACATACCCTCTAGACTCCTTGGCCCTCCTCCAGAGTCTTCTCAATACCCTGCGGACTCTTTGCTGTCCTCCTGTGGACTCCTTTGCTCTCTTCTCAGTGTCCTTCAGACTCCTTTGCCATCCTCCAGAATAATCTCCGTCCTCCTCCAGACTCCTCTGTAATTTTCCAGACTGTTTTACATCCCCTCAAGACTCCTTTCCTTCCATAGTCTCCTGCAGACTCCTTTGCCATCCTCCAGACTCTTCTCCGTCCTCCTTCAGACTATTCTATATAGCCCCTAGACTCCTTTGTCAACCAGCAGACATCCAGCTCTTGGTTGACACAATAGAGTGCTGTTCTTGGTGATTGCAGACAAATAGTATGCATTACAAAGGATGGAAAGGACCACACAGTGCCCAAATCCTAGTTATCATACAGCAGGAGAGACGGCAGCCACTCCACCCTGGCATCAGCCGCTCCACCCTGGCGTCAGCCGCAGGTCAGCCGCTCCACCCTGGCGTCAGTTGCAGGTCAGTCGCTCTACCCTGGCGTCAGCTGCAGGGCAGCCGCTCCACCCTGGCATCAGCCGCCGTCCCCCAAATGACCGCCATCCCCTGCCACCATCTCCCAGACAACCACCGTCCTCTGCCGCTGTCCTCTTCTGCTGTCCCCCGGACGACTGTCATCCTCTGCCTCCATCCCCCCGATGACCGCTGTCCTCTGCCACCGTCCTCTGCCGCCACCCCGGTCGACCACCATCCTTTGTCGCTGTTCTCTAACACCGTCCCCTGGGCCTTGTTGCAGTTGCTCCCCTGCTATACCGGTGGGGGGAGTTCCTCCTCATTAGGGGGGTCTCATCGGCTCCCTGCAGTTAGGCCCAGACTTTCCTCTGAGGGGCCTGCAGTTCCCTATACAGAGGCTACACTACAACTCCCAGCCATGGCTCCTCCCACACAGGAGCAGTTAGCATGGGGCGCAGTCATTGGCTGACTGTTCACAGAAGCTTCTGGATACTTTGCAGTACCTGTTAACCCCTAGAGAGCTGTCTGTGTGCAGGTTCACATCCTGAACATTACAATACATGATGTATTACATAAAACAAGAATCCAGCATGTTAGTCATCTGGAGACGCCCGCTTGTGGGATACCACGTATCCGCACGGCCCCCTAACCATGTCACATGGCCGAGGCATCAACCCTAAAGCAGGGCCCTAAAATATAACTTTTATTATTATAAACTTACGTTGTAGGAGCCCATATTGGCTGCTGCTGGCCGGACGGACGGTGCGTCCACAGAAGGACAAGTAGTAGGAGATTAGTCAGGACAGCCCGGGGTCTCTTCAGGAAACTCTGCCCCCTATAAAGCAGCAGGCTGCATATAACCAGTCAGGCCCATCGGTGAAGGCTCTACGGTCAGTCGTGGACCCAGCGGATGCTGGCACTCCCTACACAGTCAGTGGATGCCGAACCCGCTCACCCGTAAGACCCTATTGTGGCCACATGGAAGAACCGAGTGTCTACAATGTCAGTTGGGTGGGAGATATGGACCCCTGTCACATAGTAACTGAGCAGCTGAACTGCTGGGATGGATGGGAGTTCAGAAGATAAAGACCCCCGACATGTTTCACCAGACAGCCCAGCGTCCTCAGGGGTAACAACTGGGTAATAGATCCGCAACTGACCGTAGAGCCTTCACTGATGGCCTGACTGATGTATGCAACCTGCTACTTTATAGGGGTCTGCCCCAACGCCCCATAAGTGACTACTGCAACACCCTTAACAGTGTAGGAGATCACTGTTATTATTCTGTTATAATGGGCTTGCCCAACACCCCCCTGGTTGTGGGAAGTTGGTTTCTTCTTAGCCCCTGCTTTTGGGTTAATGAGGAAACCCCATGTATGTAATGGGGGGCGAGTATATAAGAGAAAGACCTATCCAGGCAGATGCAGACCGCATGGGAAGTAGGAAGGGTGTGGTGCATCGGGGGTTAATACAACAGGCTAGCAGGGGCTGTCGTTCTCATGTCACGTGGCTGGGTGGCTTCACCAACCTAAAGGGATAAGATCCCAGGAGCCCTCTCCCTGTCTGCCCTTTGTTCTTGGCTCACATCTTACTCTGCTCCCTTCCCCCTCCAAGAGACGACTGACTCCCTTTGCTGTCGGGTCGCTCCCACCTTCTTGGGGGATGTGGAGCTCTGCAGCATCTGCTGGGGGGCTGCTTGATAACCAAAATCACATCTCATCTGTACAATTTAACCCTTGTATCTCTGCATAGCCTGAGCTATGCAAGGTTCTGCAAATATAAGACAGCGCAGTGCAAAATACAAACAATATATATTATAATGCATTGTGAAACCACACGACAACTTTGCACTGGGGTGTAACACGGACTCTGGTTCTGGGACACTACAAACTCCTCCTCTTAAGATAAGCCGTCCTCGGCGATATTGTTGGAGGGTGGTGCGGAGACTCAGAAATGCAGATATTTACAAATATTTTTCATTTACAGGTAATAAGTATCACAGTTTATGAAACAACACAAAGGCAATAGTCCACATCGCCAGGTACTAAGACTCGCGCTTGGTTTTGCAGTTGGTATGAACTTAGATGCAGACAAACATATGTACATGTAACAATTTAAGGTGTCATAAGTAAAGGTTATTAGTTTACTCTCTGTAGCGTGCTGGTGGCACTCCTCTGCTGACTCGTTCGGATCTGCGTAAGAATGGACCTTCTGCTGTAGCAGGGATCATGCCATCTCTGAAATCTGTTGGTATCGGATTTGTATTCAGTACAGAAGGCATTACTGGTGAAGGTGTTGGGATTGCAGCAGGTACCCATTGGTATAGTCCTGGTCCAAATACTGGTGTAACAAACATTGGTTCTTCAATAACAGTTAGTCTTTCTACAGGATCTGGTAAAAAGGGGTCGGAACTTGCAATCTCCTGTGACGTGTAACAAGTTGGGATGTCTTCTTTAGCACATCATTTTATGAGGTTACGGTGCATGACTTGGGGGACCCTGTCTGTTTTCTGGACTTCATATACGTCTGTATCTGGACAGGGTATAGCTGTGATGGTATAGGGTTCTGGTTCCCATAAAGGATCAAGTTTTCCTGACTGCTGGAACTTTTTAAGCCACACTTTGTCTCCAATTTGAAGAGGTTTGGCTCGCGCATGAAGATTGTAATCCTCCTGTTGTCTCTGACGAACTTCATCCATGCCCTGACCTACTATTTCTTGAGCTTCAATTATTCTTCTTTGGTGTTCTGCAACCCAGTCGGTTTTCGGAAAGGGGTTGATGGTGTCCGGTACTTGAATTCCTAAAGCTCAGTCTCTTGGAAGTTGTCCTTGTCTTCCGAACATGAGATAGTAAGGCGAATACCCAGTAGAACAATGTGTTGTATTGTTGTAGATGTCAAGGAGTTCACGACGTAGTTCAGGCCATTCCGCTTGTTTCTTTACGGAAGCGGTCCTAAGCATATTTATGAAGACTTGATTCACTCTTTCACAAAGGCCGTTACCTTGAGGATGATAAGCTGTTGTCCTCAGCTTTCTGCATTCGTGGAATTGACACAATTCCTTGAACAGTTGTGATTCGAATGCTGATCCCCGATCGGTTAACAGAGCATCTGGACATCCATAACAGCTTACATACTCCTCATAGAACATCATGGCAGTGGTTCTTGCTGTAAGGTCTCTAACAGGTACCACAACGACCCATTTGGAATAATGATCCACCATAGTTAAGGCATATGAGTAGCCGGAACGTGTTGGGGCAAGCTTCACGTGATCAAGGGCTACTTAACTGGTTTGGCCTGTGAGTCTGGATTGGGTGAAGGGGTGCTCCAGCATCTTTACTTCCATTTTTGGTGATTTGGCATGCAGAACATTCATTACACCATTTCTCGATATCTCCCCTCATTCCGATCCAATGGAAGCGTTTACGTATGGTAGCCTCTGTCTTGTGTATGCCAAAATGTCCCGACTGGTCGTGGTATGCATCTAAGACCATGTTAGCATCTCTTCTTGGGATCAGGATCTGATGTAGCCTCTCGCCAGAGACTGGATCAGGTGAGTTGCGCATGATCACACCTTTTTGAAGGAATAGACGTTTTCTCTGTCTCCACAGGCGAGCAAGTTCAATATCTGGATGAGCAGATCGTAGTCGTGTTGGTACTCTACCCGCAGTAATGTAGTCACAAATCTCTCCAAGAACACGACTTTCACTCTGGATTGACTTCCACATAGAAGGATCCGGTAAGGGCTCAGATGCTTCTTCAGGCAGTTGGTCACTATCTGCGGGTGCAGTGATAGCGTTCTGTAGGGCAAACCTGTTGTAGAAGGGAGGCATTTCCACCTCTTCCCAGTTATCATCTTGTGGGGGTTCGTCTCCAACTTGTAGGCGGGACAAAGCGTCTGCATTGACGTTGGACCTGCCACTTCTGTACTTAACAGGGAATGAGTAGTTCGCCAATCTGGAAGCCCATCTTTGCTCCAAGGCACCTAGCTTCACAGTATCAAGATGCGCCAGGGGGTTGTTATCCGTATACACAGTGAATGGCGCAGCTGCAAGGTCATCTTTGAATTTTTCAGTGATATATATATATATATATACCTATAGTACCTCTGATCCCCGTATTATGAGTGTTGTTCCTGTACCGCTATCCTGGTATAATCCCCGCAGACCAGTAGTATGTCACATGTATGTTATCCATATGTGTCTGTATAGGGGATTCCCAGGAAGAGACCCTTATATCCTGGGTGAGGCACAGATTAGACAGACCCAGTCCCATACAGGTCAGGATACCGCTGGCAGGGGTCATTATTCGTACCCCCCCACCCACCAGGGTGACAATAGTACCCGCCAGCACGCCCCGTCACAGGGCACAACACTGCGGGTCTGAGCAGACGTGATGGAGGCCGACGGACAGCCGGGGGTCTCGCACTTCCATAAATCTTTTCCTCCTGTCTTCCAGGTCAGCACTTGGGCTGCCCACAGCAGTTTGATGAGACGGGCAGAGAGTTTGCTTACGCCTGGTGGATCGGAGACATCCATTTTGATGATGATGAGCATTTCGTGCCCCCAAATAGTGAAAAGGGGATCAGTCTGCTGAAGGTAAGAGAAGTGTGCAAGCAACCAGGTAGAAGGAGCAGGTACACCATCTATGAGGGAGAGGAGCATGTGCACCATCCATGAGGCAGGGGGGAGCATGGGCACCATCCATGAGGTGGAGGAGCATGGGCACCATCGATGAGGGGGAGGAGCATGGGCACCATCCATGAGGCAGGGGGGAGCATGGGCACCATCCATGAGGTGGAGGAGCATGGGCACCATCGATGAGGGGGAGGAGCATGGGCACCATCCATGGGGCAGGGGGAAGCATGTGCACCATCCATGAGGGGGAGGAGCATGGGCACCATCGATGAGGGGGAGGAGCATGTGCAACATCCATGAGGGGGAGGAGCATGTGCACTATGCATGAAGGGGAGGAGCAAGTGTATCAACCATGAGGGGGAGGAGCAAGTGCACCAACCATGAGGGGGAGGAGCATGTACACCATCCATGAGGGGGAAGAGCATGTGCACCATCCATGAGGCGGGGGGGAGGAGCATGTACACCATCGATGAGGCGGGGGCATGTGCACCACCCATGAGGCGGGCAGAGCATGTGCACCATCCATGAGGTGGGGGGGAGGAGCATGTGCCCCATTTATGAGGGGGGCAAGCATGTGCACGAACCATCGGGCTGGGGGAAGCATGTGCACCAATCATGAGGGGGGGGAGCATGTGCACCATCGATGAGGGGGAGGAGCATGGGCACCATCCATGAGGCAGGGGGGAGCATGGGCACCATCCATGAGGTGGAGGAGCATGGGCACCATCGATGAGGGGGAGGAGCATGGGCACCATCCATGGGGCAGGGGGAAGCATGTGCACCATCCATGAGGGGGAGGAGCATGGGCACCATCGATGAGGGGGAGGAGCATGTGCAACATCCATGAGGGGGAGGAGCATGTGCACTATGCATGAAGGGGAGGAGCAAGTGTATCAACCATGAGGGGGAGGAGCAAGTGCACCAACCATGAGGGGGAGGAGCATGTACACCATCCATGAGGGGGAAGAGCATGTGCACCATCCATGAGGCGGGGGGGAGGAGCATGTACACCATCGATGAGGCGGGGGCATGTGCACCACCCATGAGGCGGGCAGAGCATGTGCACCATCCATGAGGTGGGGGGGAGGAGCATGTGCCCCATTTATGAGGGGGGCAAGCATGTGCACGAACCATCGGGCTGGGGGAAGCATGTGCACCAATCATGAGGGGGGGGAGCATGTGCACCATTCATGAGATAGGAGGGGGGGAGGCATGTGCATCATCCATGAGGCGGGCAGAGCATGTGCACCATCCATGAGGTGGTGGGAGGGGGAGCATGTGCACCATCCATGAGGCAGGGGGACATGTACATGTTACCCGCTGTCTTCTGACTCCAGCTGTTACTTGTTGTAGATGATACTAGGCTGTCTTCTGCTCTCTGGTGTCAGGTTGCGGTACATGAGATCGGACATGGCCTCGGTCATATGAATGACGTGACCTCTGTGATGCAGCCGAACTACATCCCAGCCCACAGTAGGATGGCGCTTGATGGAACTGATCGGAGAGCAATCCAGAGGATCTATGGTGGTACATCCACAGGATGATGATGAGTCTGTGGGGTGAGATATGCCTGAAATATTCACACCTCTCCTGATATTAGTCATACATCACCCATATGGTCTGTACCACCAACCACTGTCCAGCCTGAGAACCCACCATTTGTCCAGTCTATTAAAGCCTGGTGCCATAACAGGAGAGAGGTCTATAGTGATGGAACCACAGTGGGGCGCATGGATGATGGAGGTGCTGACATGTCCCTGGGCGTATGGATGATGATGGTGGTGCTGACATGATCCTGGGCGTATGGATGATGATGGTGGTGCTGACATGATCCTGGGTGTCTGGATGATGGTGGTGCTGACATGATCCTGGGTGTCTGGATGATGGTGGTGCTGACATGTCCCTGGGCGTATGGATGATGGTGGTGCTGACATGATCCTGGGCGTATGGATGATGGAGGTGCTGACATGTCCCTGGGCGTATGGATGATGGTGGTGCTGACATGATCCTGGGCGTATGGATGATGGTGGTGCTGACATGACCCTGGGCGTATGGATGATGGTGGTGCTGACATGATCCTGGGTGTCTGGATGATAGTGGTGCTGACATGTCCCTGGGCGTATGGATGATGGAGGTGCTGACATGTCCCTGGGCGTATGGATGATAGTGGTGCTGACATGATCCTGGGTGTCTGGATGATGGTGGTGCTGACATGTTCCTGGGTGTCTGGATCATGGTGGTGCTGACATGATCCTTGGTGTCTGGATGATGGCGGTGCTGACATGATCCTTGGTGTCTGGATGATGGAGGTGCTGACATGATCCTGGGTGTATGGATGATGGGGTTGCTGACATGATCCTGGGTGTATGGATGATGGGGCTGCTGACATGTTCCTGGGCGTATGGATGATGGGGTTGCTGACATGTTCCTGGGCGTATGGATGATGGGGTTGCTGACATGTTCCTGGGCGTATGGATGATGGGGTTGCTGACATGTTCCTGGGCGTATGGATGATGGGGTTGCTGACATGTTCCTGGGCGTATGGATGATGAAGGCGATGACATGTTTCTGGGTGTATGGATGATGGCGGTGCTGACATGATCCTGGGCGTATGGATGATGGCGGAGCTGACATGATCCTGGGCGTATAGATGATGGTGGTGCTAACATGTTCCTGGGCGTATGGATGATGGTGGAGCTGACATGATCCTGGGCGTATGGATGATGGCGGTCCTGCCATGTTCCTGGGCGTATGGATGATGGTGGTGCTGACATGATCCTGGGCGTATGGATGATGGAGGTGCTGGCATGTCCCTGGGCGTATGGATGATGGAGGTGCTGACATGATCCTGGGTGTCTGGATGATGGCGGTGCTGACATGTTCCTGGGTGTCTGGATGATGGTGCTGCTGACATGATCCTTGGTGTCTGGATGATGGCGGTGCTGACATGATCCTGGGTGTATGGATGATGGGGTTGCTGACATGTTCCTGGGCGTATGGATGATGAAGGCGATGACATGTTTCTGGGTGTATGGATGATGGAGGTGCTGACATGTTCCTGGGTGTATGGATGATGGCGGAGCTGACATGATCGTGGGCGTATGGATGATGGTGGAGCTGACATGTTCCTGGGCGTATGGTTGATGGCGGTCCTGCCATGTTCCAGGGTGTATGGCTGATGGCGGTGCTGACATGTTCCTAGGCGTATGGATGATGGCGGTGCTGACATGATCCTGGGCGTATTGATGATGGCGGTGCTGACATGATCCTGGGCGTATTGATGATGGCGGTGCTGACATGATCCTGGGCGTATGGATGATGGCGGTGCTGACATGATCCTGGGTGTCTGGATGATGGTGGTGCTGACATGTTCCTAGGCGTATGGATGATGGCGGTGCTGACATGATCCTGGGCGTATTGATGATGGCGGTGCTGACATGATCCTGGGCGTATTGATGATGGCGGTGCTGACATGTTCCTGGGGGTATGGATGATGGCAGTGGTGACATGTTCCTAGGCGTATGGATGATGGCGGTGCTGACATGATCCTGGGCGTATTGATGATGGCGGTGCTGACATGATCCTGGGCGTATGGATGATAGTGGTGCTGACATGATCCTGGGTGTCTGGATGATGGTGGTGCTGACATGTTCCTGGGTGTCTGGATGATGGCGGTGCTGACATGATCCTTGGTGTCTGGATGATGGAGGTGCTGACATGATCCTGGGTGTATGGATGATGGGGTTGCTGACATGATCCTGGGTGTATGGATGATGGGGCTGCTGACATGTTCCTGGGCGTATGGATGATGGGGTTGCTGACATGATCCTGGGCGTATTGATGATGGCGGTGCTGACATGTTCCTAGGCGTATGGATGATGGCGGTGCTGACATGATCCTGGGCGTATTGATGATGGCGGTGCTGACATGATCCTGGGCGTATTGATGATGGCGGTGCTGACATGATCCTGGGCGTATGGATGATAGTGGTGCTGACATGTTCCTGGGTGTCTGGATCATGGTGGTGCTGACATGATCCTTGGTGTCTGGATGATGGCGGTGCTGACATGATCCTTGGTGTCTGGATGATGGAGGTGCTGACATGATCCTGGGTGTATGGATGATGGGGTTGCTGACATGATCCTGGGTGTATGGATGATGGGGCTGCTGACATGTTCCTGGGCGTATGGATGATGGCGGTGCTGACATGCTCCTGGGCGTATGGATGATGGCGGTGCTGACATGTTCCTGGGCGTATGGATGATGGCGGTGCTGACATGATCCAGGGCATATGGATCATGGTGCTGCTGACATGTTCCTGGGCATATGGCTGATGGCAGAGCTGACATGATCCTGGGCGTATGGATGATGGCGGTGCTGACATGTTACAGGGTGTATGGATGATGGTGGAGCTGACATGTTCCTGGGCGTATGGATGATGGCGGTCCTGCCATGTTCCTGGGCGTATGGATGATGGCGGTGCTGACATGTTCCTGGACGTATGGATGATGGTGGAGCTGACATGTTCCTGGGCGTATGGATGATGGTGGAGCTGACATGTTCCTGGGCGTATGGATGATGGCGGTGCTGACATGTTCCTGGGCGTATGGATGATGGCGGTGCTGACATGCTCCTGGGCGTATGGATGATGGCGGTGCTGACATGTTCCTGGGCGTATGGATGATGGCGGTGCTGACATGATCCAGGGCGTATGGATCATGGTGCTGCTGACATGTTCCTGGGCATATGGATGATGGCAGAGCTGACATGATCCTGGGCGTATGGATGATGGCGGTGCTGACATGTTACAGGGTGTATGGATGATGGTGATGCTGACATGTTTCTGGGCGTATGGACGATGGAGGTACTGACATGTTCCTGGGTGTATGGATGATGGGGTTGCTGACATATTCCGGGTATATGGATAATGGGGTTGCTGACATGTTCCTGGGTGTATGGACGATGGGGTTGCTGACATGTTCCTGGGCGTATGGACGATGGGGTTGCTGACATGTTCCTCGGCGTATGGATGATGGTGTTGCTGACATGTTCCTCGGCGTATGGATGATGGGGTTGCTGACATGTTCCTGGGCGTATGGATGATGGTGTTGCTGACATGTTCCTGTGCGTATGGATGATGGGGTTGCTGACATGTTCCTGGGTGTATGGATGATGAAGGCGATGACATGTTTCTGGGTGTATGGATGATGGCGGTGCTGACATGTTCCTGGGTGTATGGATGATGGCGGTGCTGACATGATCCTGAGCGTATGGATGACGGTGGAGCTGACATGATCCTGGGCGTATGGATGATGGCGGTGCTGACATGTTCCTGGGCTTATGGATGATGGTGGAGCTGACATGATCCTGGGCGTATGGATGATGGTGGAGCTGACATGATCGTGGGCGTATGGATGATGGTGGAGCTGACATGTTCCTGGGCGTATGGCTGATGGCGGTCCTGCCATGTTCCAGGGTGTATGGCTGATGGCGGTGCTGACATGTTCCTAGGCGTATGGATGATGGCGGTGCTGACATGATCCTGGGCGTATGGATGATAGCGGTGCTGACATGATCCTGGGCGTATGGTTGATGGCGGTGCTGACATGATCCTGGGCGTATGGATGATGGAGGTGCTGACATGTCCCTGGGCGTATGGATGATGGTGGTGCTGACATGATCCTGGGTGTATGGATGATAGAGGTGCTGACATGTCCCTGGGCGTATGGATGATGGTGGTGCTGACATGTTCCTGGGCGTATGGATGATGGTGGTGCTGACATGTTCCTGGGTGTCTGGATGATGGTGGTGCTGACATGATCCTGGGCGTATGGATGATGGAGGTGCTGACATGTCCCTGGGCGTATGGATGATGGAGGTGCTGACATGATCCTGGGTGTCTGGATGATGGCGGTGCTGACATGTTCCTGGGTGTCTGGATGATGGTGCTGCTGACATGATCCTTGGTGTCTGGATGATGGCGGTGCTGACATGATCCTGGGTGTATGGATGATGGGGTTGCTGACATGTTCCTGGGCGTATGGATGATGAAGGCGATGACATGTTTCTGGGTGTATGGATGATGGAGGTGCTGACATGTTCCTGGGTGTATGGATGATGGCGGAGCTGACATGATCATGGGCGTATGGATGATGGTGGAGCTGACATGTTCCTGGGCGTATGGCTGATGGCGGTCCTGCCATGTTCCAGGGTGTATGGCTGATGGCGGTGCTGACATGTTCCTAGGCGTATGGATGATGGCGGTGCTGACATGATCCTGGGCGTATTGATGATGGCGGTGCTGACATGATCCTGGGCGTATGGTTGATGGCGGTGCTGACATGATCCTGGGCGTATGGATGATGGAGGTGCTGACATGTCCCTGGGCGTATGGATGATGGTGGTGCTGACATGATCCTGGGCGTATGGATGATAGAGGTGCTGACATGTCCCTGGGCGTATGAATGATGGTGGTGCTGACATGATCCTGGGCATATGGATGATGGTGGTGCTGACATGTTCCTGGGTGTCTGGATGATGGTGGTGCTGACATGATCCTGGGCGTATGGATGATGGAGGTGCTGACATGTCCCTGGGCGTATGGATGATGGTGGTGCTGACATGATCCTGGGTGTCTGGATGATGGCGGTGCTGACATGTTCCTGGGTGTCTGGATGATGGTGCTGCTGACATGATCCTGGGTGTCTGGATGATGGCGGTGCTGACGTGTTCCTGGGGGTATGGATGATGGCGGTGCTGACATGTTCCTGGGTGTCTGGATGATGGCGGTCCTGTCTTGTTTCTGGGTGTATGGATGATGGATGTGCTGACATGATCCTGGGTGTATGGATGATGGGGTTGCTGACATGATCCTGGGTGTCTGGATGATGGTGGTGCTGATATGTTTCTGGGCGTATGAATGATGGTGGTGCTGACATGTTACAGGGTGTATGGATGATGGTGATGCTGACATGTTTCTGGGCGTATGGATGATGGAGGTACTGACATGTTCCTGGGTGTATGGATGATGGGGTTGCTGACATGTTCCGGGTGTATGGATAATGGGGTTGCTGACATTTTCCTGGGTGTATGGATGATGGGGTTGCTGACATGATCCTGGGCATATAGATGATGGGGTTGCTGACATGTTCCTGGGCATATGGATGATGGCGGTGCTGACATGATCCAGGGCGTATGGATGATGGCGGTGCTGACATGATCCTGGGCGTATGGATGATGGCGGAGCTGACATGATCCTGGGTGTATGGATGATGGCGGAGATGACATGATCCTGGGCGTATGGATGATGGCGGTGCTGACATGTTCCTGGGCGTATGGATGATGGTGGAGCTGACATGATCCTGGGCGTATGGATGATGGCGGTGCTGACATGTTCCTGGGCGTATGGATGATGGTGGAGCTGACATGATCCTGGGCGTATGGATGATGGCGGTGCTGACATGTTTCTGGGCGTATGGATGATGGTGGTGCTGATATGTTTCTGGGCGTATGAATGATGGTGGTGCTGACATGTTACAGGGTGTATGGATGATGGTGATGCTGACATGTTTCTGGGCGTATGGATGATGGAGGTACTGACATGTTCCTGGGTGTATGGATGATGGGGTTGCTGACATGTTCCTGGTTGTATGGATGATGGGGTTGCTGACATGATCCTGGGCGTATGGATGATGGTGGTGCTGACATGTTCCGGGTGTATGGATAATGGGGTTGCTGACATGTTCCTGGGTGTATGGATGATGGGGTTGCTGACATGTTCCTGGGCGTATGGATGATGGGGTTGCTGACATGTTTCTGGGCGTATGGATGATGGCGGTGCTGACATGATCCTTGGCGTATGGATGATGGCGGTGCTGACATGATCCTTGGCGTATGGATGATGGCGGTGCTGACATGATCCTTGACGTATGGATGATGGCGGTGCTGACATGTTCCTGGGTGTCTGGATGATGGCGGTGCTGACATGTTCCTGGGTGTCTGGATGATGGCGGTGCTGACATGTTCCTGGGTGTCTGGATGATGGCGGAGCTGACATGATCATGGGCGTATGGATGATGGTGGAGCTGACATGTTCCTGGGCGTATGGCTGATGGCGGTCCTGCCATGTTCCAGGGTGTATGGCTGATGGCGGTGCTGACATGTTCCTAGGCGTATGGATGATGGCGGTGCTGACATGATCCTGGGCGTATTGATGATGGCGGTGCTGACATGATCCTGGGCGTATGGTTGATGGCGGTGCTGACATGATCCTGGGCGTATGGATGATGGAGGTGCTGACATGTCCCTGGGCGTATGGATGATGGTGGTGCTGACATGATCCTGGGCGTATGGATGATAGAGGTGCTGACATGTCCCTGGGCGTATGAATGATGGTGGTGCTGACATGATCCTGGGCATATGGATGATGGTGGTGCTGACATGTTCCTGGGTGTCTGGATGATGGTGGTGCTGACATGATCCTGGGCGTATGGATGATGGAGGTGCTGACATGTCCCTGGGCGTATGGATGATGGTGGTGCTGACATGATCCTGGGTGTCTGGATGATGGCGGTGCTGACATGTTCCTGGGTGTCTGGATGATGGTGCTGCTGACATGATCCTGGGTGTCTGGATGATGGCGGTGCTGACGTGTTCCTGGGGGTATGGATGATGGCGGTGCTGACATGTTCCTGGGTGTCTGGATGATGGCGGTCCTGTCTTGTTTCTGGGTGTATGGATGATGGATGTGCTGACATGATCCTGGGTGTATGGATGATGGGGTTGCTGACATGATCCTGGGTGTCTGGATGATGGTGGTGCTGATATGTTTCTGGGCGTATGAATGATGGTGGTGCTGACATGTTACAGGGTGTATGGATGATGGTGATGCTGACATGTTTCTGGGCGTATGGATGATGGAGGTACTGACATGTTCCTGGGTGTATGGATGATGGGGTTGCTGACATGTTCCGGGTGTATGGATAATGGGGTTGCTGACATTTTCCTGGGTGTATGGATGATGGGGTTGCTGACATGATCCTGGGCATATAGATGATGGGGTTGCTGACATGTTCCTGGGCATATGGATGATGGCGGTGCTGACATGATCCAGGGCGTATGGATGATGGCGGTGCTGACATGATCCTGGGCGTATGGATGATGGCGGAGCTGACATGATCCTGGGTGTATGGATGATGGCGGAGATGACATGATCCTGGGCGTATGGATGATGGCGGTGCTGACATGTTCCTGGGCGTATGGATGATGGTGGAGCTGACATGATCCTGGGCGTATGGATGATGGCGGTGCTGACATGTTCCTGGGCGTATGGATGATGGTGGAGCTGACATGATCCTGGGCGTATGGATGATGGCGGTGCTGACATGTTTCTGGGCGTATGGATGATGGTGGTGCTGATATGTTTCTGGGCGTATGAATGATGGTGGTGCTGACATGTTACAGGGTGTATGGATGATGGTGATGCTGACATGTTTCTGGGCGTATGGATGATGGAGGTACTGACATGTTCCTGGGTGTATGGATGATGGGGTTGCTGACATGTTCCTGGTTGTATGGATGATGGGGTTGCTGACATGATCCTGGGCGTATGGATGATGGTGGTGCTGACATGTTCCGGGTGTATGGATAATGGGGTTGCTGACATGTTCCTGGGTGTATGGATGATGGGGTTGCTGACATGTTCCTGGGCGTATGGATGATGGGGTTGCTGACATGTTTCTGGGCGTATGGATGATGGCGGTGCTGACATGATCCTTGGCGTATGGATGATGGCGGTGCTGACATGATCCTTGGCGTATGGATGATGGCGGTGCTGACATGATCCTTGACGTATGGATGATGGCGGTGCTGACATGTTCCTGGGTGTCTGGATGATGGCGGTGCTGACATGTTCCTGGGTGTCTGGATGATGGCGGTGCTGACATGTTCCTGGGTGTCTGGATGATGGCGGTGCTGACATGTTCCTGGGTGTCTGGATGATGGCGGTGCTGACATGTTCCTGGGTGTCTGGATGATGGCGGTGCTGACATGTTCCTGGGTGTCTGGATGATGGCGGTGCTGACATGTTCCTGGGTGTCTGGATGATGGCGGTGCTGACATGTTCCTGGGTGTCTGGATGATGGCGGTGCTGACATGTTCCTGGGTGTCTGGATGATGGCGGTGCTGACATGTTCCTGGGTGTCTGGATGATGGCGGTGCTGACATGATCCTGGGTGTCTGGATGATGGCGGTGCTGACATGTTCCTGGGGGTATGGATGATGGCAGTGGTGACATGTTCCTGGGTGTCTGGATGATTGTGGTGCTGACATGTTCCTGGGTGTCTGGATGATGGCGGTGCTGACATGTTCCTGGGTGTCTGGATGATGGCGGTACTGACATGTTCCTGGGTGTCTGGATGATGGCGGTGCTGACATGTTCCTGGGGGTATGGATGATTGCGGTGCTGACATGTTCCTGTGGGTAATGCCCTTCTTCTTACCCCAGTATGTCTCATGGTGCAGGGCAGTGTGCCGGCCGGTACAGTACAGTCTTTGACTGTGTTCACCAGGATGGTGGCTCACCGGGTAGTCGGGTCTTCCAGACTTACTCCTTCCGGAAGAGTTGGTACTGGATGTATGAAAACCGCCGTAATCGCACTCGTTATCGAGACCCCTGGGTGCTGTCCAGCGGCTGGAGGGGGATACCCGAATCGGACATTGACGCTTTTGTACATATTTGGACACATGAAAAGGACCTCGCCCTGTTCTTTAAAGGTATGAAGACCCCATGTGACGGCTTTATTATACACCAGAGCTGCACTCACAACTCTGCAGCTTCAGAGCTGAAAACTCCCAGCATACCCTGCGTGTTCATGGTTATACACCGCTTGTTTGCTGATTATATTCTATGAAGTGTCACCTTTATACTCCTTATAGTGACTGCATTACTGCTGGTGTGTCTGACACAAGCTAGCTGACTGTTTCTAATAACAACCAGCAGAATAGTGAGTGCAGCTCTGGAGAAGGTTGGGTGTGTGAGAACCAGGGTGTGGTCACCAGTTGGAGGAACACCTACCCAGCAAAGGCTACAGGTGCTGGGCTTGCTCCAGCCATGGAGTCCCGGACCTCCTCCCTCCGGCTTCGGTCGGGGGGGGGGGGGGAGGGAGGACTGCACCCCAGGAGGGGAGAACATCTGGTCGGAGGGGCATCAACCTTATTCTGACTCCCCTGGAGGAGCGTAAGATGACTCGCAGCCAGAGGAAGAGTGTGGAGGATCATGTGGCAAAACATCATACGCAGGCAAGTTGGGCTGATCGCAGGGAGGGCGAGTCTGTAACGGATGTGGCATCACGCATTGCCAAGTATATGAAGGACTTTGGGCATGTCGGGAGGCAGCTGAATAAATATAAGCAGGAGCTGCACGTTGCCCGCTATGATGCGGAGCGGGCCAGATCCCGCACCAGGAAGTTAGCCATATCGCGGCAGATTGAAGCTTGTGAGGAGGCCATTGAGTTTTATGAGGAGGAGAGGGAAAGGATCCTGGAAAGAAGCGGGCCTTTCAAAGAAAAACTGTTAAATGATGAAAGGTTTATCAAAATGGCATCTGTGAGCAGCGGTGGCATTAAAGAGCGCTCTGCCAGGAGCTCAAGCAGCAGCATGGGCGAATCTGACGGTGCTCAGGATGGGCGAGCTGGGTGCTCTGGGGAGCAGCAATCATCACTGCCAGGTGGGACTACTGGGCCCAGCATCCCAGCTGAACAGGTCAGCCTGCCCCCCACATCGGGTGAACCTGACCTGGAGGACACCGACGACAGCTGCAGCAGCAGTGGAGAGGGGGCGCTGATAATGCGGCAGATTCCGCTGCAGGAGTCCCCAGAGAGGCTGCAGTCCTTCTACTTTGGAAAAGATCTGCCCCCAAAAACATCAAGCAAGAAGAGGAGGAAAAAGGAAAAAAAATATATACAAGAAAAGTTTGTTTATGTCACCAAGCACTCTGGTTTGGCTGCAAAGTCAGACCAGGGTGGTAACCCTGAGCTCCTAGTCCCGGGCTCTGTGGTGAGTCCGGTGCAGGGGACTGGGGAAGAGAGGGTTAATGCGGCCCAAAACTCCAAGTCCGCTTGTGCTAGTAGTGGGAATGGAGGAGTAAAGGAGGTGGAGAAGAGCGTTGGGAAAGCACAGGGTCGCGGCCAGTCCAGAGGTACTGGTGCTGTTGGTCACGTCCCAGTGGGAGGGGGGCGTGATACGGCGCCAGGTCCCCCTTGTGTCCCTAAAGCGTCTTTCAGGTGCAGAGGGGGCACAGTGGGTGGTGGCCAGGTCTGTCGATCCTCCCACCCATGGTAGGCATCTGCCTGTTGCTGGAAGGAAGGTTGGAGGAACTACAACTCCCAGAGTGGCTAAGGTGGGCGGAGCTACAAGCACCAAAGTCAGGAGAAATGTTGAGAGGTCAGACACTGAATCTGCTGAAGTGAATCTCCAGCCACCCACCGGAGGTGCCATGGAAGAATAAGGGTAAAAGTAATAAGGGTCCTGGTCCAGCAGCTAATGGAGAGGCGAGTGAGGTAATGGATGTGGCTGCTGGCCCTGTTCCTGCTACACCCTGTTCCTGCAAGGACCCTGGGAACTCCCGGTTAGTACGCCATCTTGTGTACAGGTGGGAGGGGCTTCGGAGGGGAGTCAGGGGATGGGTCAGGATGCAGTCGCCCCTCCAGCGGTGACAACAGCTGGTAGAAGTTATGCCAGTGTCGCCGCTGGAGGGGAGAGGCGTCCTCCTTGTCTTTGGGCTCTGGGGACGGCGTTTTGCAGCAGCGCCTCCTGGAGGCCTTAAGGAGGGGGGGAGATCGATGAATGTAGGGGGCAGAGTTGTGGATTTGTTTCTATGGATAGAGAGACATGGTCTTGGTGCCTTCTGAGAACAAAGGGGGGAGACCGTTTGGTCCCTGCCAACAACCGGGCAGGACATTGGCCGTAGGAATGTGGCCCGTCTTCAGTGGAGAGGCAATGACGCGTGCCCATCCAGGAGTAAGGTGGTGGAGCTTCTGCTGAAGATGGGGTTCAGGGCGAACGACATCTATGCCCTGATCCATCCTTACGGCACGTCTGAGTTCACATCAGCTTTGTTCGCCCAGAGGGCCTCGAGCTCTTTTGGGGGAACTACGAGTTGATGAAGGACGAGCCCGGCTGGCGCGGTGTCGCGGCACAAGTGGTAACCCGCCAGACTGGAGTCAAGAGAGTGACCGTTTTGACTCGTAACGAGTCCCTCTCTTGCTATGACATCATGACTTGGATAAGTCGGTACGGTGACGTGGTAGACCTTCCCAATAAGAACCGGGACGAACACGGCATCTGGTCCGGAGCCTGGATGTTTATGGTGAAACTAAAGCGTTCGGGGAACTCGGTGGCCCACATACCATCTGCGACTTTCCTCGGTTGGGATCATATCTTGGCCTTCTACCAGGGGCAGCCGAAGCTCTGTCACAAGTGCGGCGACCCCACACATTTGAGTGCCGCCTGTAAAGTCATCAAGTGCGCTCTGTGTGGCGAGGTAGGTCATCTTGCGGCATCTTGTACAGAGATTAGGTGTCACTTGTGTGGTGACCTCGGTCACCCATTCAGTCGCTGTCCGCGCTCTTTTGCCAATGCGGTCATGGCCCCAGCGGAGAGCCGTGAGGTTGCCTCTGCGGGAGAGGGCAACAGCAGCGGTGATGGAGCCCAGGAGCCAAGGAGGAACAAGCATGCTGGAGCTGCCAAGCTGAGGCGCCAAGAAAAGCGCAGAAGGAGCAGGGAGCTAGTGGAAACCCAGGTGGCAGGTGGGTCAATGCTGGCCCCTGCTCTGTATGCAAATCATGAAGCTGAGGCTCTAGGTGACAGGGAATTGGATAAGGAGGTCAGGAGGATCCGAAGGGAGGAGGCTGCCACTTCTTCAGATTCCTCCTACTATGAAACTGTGGGTGAGAATGACAAGGAGTGGCAAAAGAAAAAATGCAAGCAGGGCACTGGGAAAGGAAAGACGAGGGAAAGGAAAACTTTTCCTACACGAGGCCAGAGGCAGGAAGGTAATCCCAACTCTCCTCCTGTCAAGCTCTCCAATAGGTTCCAAACTCTCTCCTCTGCTTCGGAGGGTGCAGACAGTGAGGGGGCTAGGACAAAGGTGAGGCCAACAGGGGGCGCTGAGTCTTCCTCTTGTGAGGGTTCAGTAACCTCCAAGGGGCGGGCTGGCCTGGAGCCCTGCGGCAAGGAGGACAGGGTCGAGGGGCCCCTTGCTATGGACCTTTCAATTAGCAAAAAACGTGGCAAGGGGTCATCCTCAGACCCTGAGGAGAAGGGGGTGGGAAGAAGAAAGCCATCTAACTCAATCACCAATGATGGCGGCACCCGCTCCGTTGACGCTGGCATCCATTAATGTTCCCAGCATTAAGTCTGATATGGCTGGATTTTGCGGCCTTTGATTTTCTCGGCCGCGTTGAAGCCGACATTTTGTTTTTGCAAGAAACCAGGCCGCCAAACTTGGCAGCCATACATAAGGCAAGGAGGGAATGGAGGTCTGGTCCATCTTACTGGTCTCTTGCGGCCGAGCCGTATAGCGGAATGGAGGTCTTTTTTACCGCAGCGGTTGAATGCCGACGGGTTATCGAGTTAGAAATAGGGAGGTGCCTGATCCTGGATGTTCTCATGAAGGGACAAGAGCTTCGGCTAATCAACATCTACGGTCCCCAAACCAAGCGGGACCGCAAGGATCTCTTTATGAGGATCAAGCCGTAACTTTTTACCAGTCGGCAGGTTATCTTTGGGGGTGACTTTAATGCAGTCACGAGGACCGGTGACAGGGGAGGCTCCCTAGGCAAGCTGACTTGTGATAGCGTCGCGCTTAATAGCATAGCTAGTAGAGATGAGCGAGCACACTGGTCCGAGCATTAGGGTGCTCGGGATGCTCGTTACTCGAGACGAACACCACGCGGTACTCGAGTCAATTGCATTTCCTTCCCCGCATGTTTAGCGCCATTTTCTAGCCAATAGACATGCAGGGAAGACATTACCACTTCCTGCTGTGACGTGCCAGCCCTATCCCACCCCACAGCAGTGAGTGGCTGGCGAGATCAGTTATACAACTTCAGTTATACCGTTCTGAGTCTGCAGTGCATTATACAGAGGTCTCCGTTAAACAGTACTGTAATATTACCGGGCCACTGCAGAGTATTTCAGCTCAGCCGCTGTGCAGAGCGTCTCACAATACCCTTTCCTTGGTGGGGTTGAGATCGCCGCAGTTACCAGCACTATCCACTGGCTTTAGAGTCTTCTCCCCCTCCACACAGCCTCTATTATACACAAGTCTCTGCGAGCGGTAAATTACCCCTAGGTATCAGCGCAAGACAGCGGTCACAGCATAGAGCCTCCGCTATCTACAAGTCTCCGTGTGCGGTGAATTAGCCACAGTTGTCAGCGCTTTACAGAGGGGTAATTTATTTGGGACCCGCTCTATTCTTAATGCGCCATGATGAGGAGTAGGGGTAAGGGGCGAGGACGCGGACGTCCAAGTGAGGGTGTGGGCATAGGCCGAGTTCCTGGTCCAGGTGAATCGCAGCCGGCTGCTGCCGGATTAGGAGAGAGGCAAGTTTCTGGGGTCCCCAGCTTCATATCACAATTTACAGTTTACAATTACAAACAGAGCAGTGTGAGCAGGTCCTGTCGTGGATGGCAGAAAATGCATCCAGCGATGTATTGACCACCCAGTTTTCTACGCAGTCCACTACTCCCGGACTAGGGACTGCAACTCTGAATCCTTTGGCTGCTGCTCCTCCTTCCTCCCAGCCTCCTCACTCCATGAAAATGACATATTCTGAGGAGCAGGCAGACTCCCAGGAACTGTTCTCGGGTCCCTGCCATGAGTGGGAAAAATGGTTCCTCTCTCACCTGAGGAGTTTGTCGTGACTGATGCCCAACTTTTCGAAAGTTCCCAGAGTCCGGGTGATGAGGCTGGGGACTTCCGGCAACTGTCTCAAAAGTTTTTGTGGATGAGGATGATGAGACACAGTTGTCTGTCAGTGAGGTAGTAGTAAGGGCAGTAAGTCTGAGGGAAGAGCGCACAGAGGATTCGGAGGAAGAGCAGCAGGATGATGAGGTGACTGACCCCACCTGGTTTGCTAAGCCTACTTAGGACAGGGCTTCAGAGGGGAGGCAAGTGCAGCAGCAGGGCAGGTTGGAAGAGGCAGTGCGGTGGCCAGGGGCAGCGGCAGGGCCAGAGCAAAGAATCCCCCAACTGTTTCCCAAAGCACCCCCTCGCGGCAAGCCTCCGTGTGGAGGGCTAGGTCTTCAAAGGTGTGGATGTTTTTTAGTGAGAGCACGGATGACCGACGAACAGTGCTGTGCAACCTTTGTCGCACCAAGATCAGCCGGGGAGCCACCACCACCAGCCTCACCCCCACCAGCATGCGCAGGCATACGATGGCCAAGCACCCGCAAGGTGGGACGAAGGCCATTCACCGCCTCCGGGTCACACCACTGCCTCTTCCCCTGTGCCCCAACCTGCCACACAGATCCAATCCCCCTCCCAGGACACAGCCACGAGCGCCTCCCGGCCTGCACCCACACCCTCACCTCCACCGTCCTCCACCCCATCCAGCAATGTCTCTCAGCGCAGCGCTCAGCAGTCGCTAACACAAGCGTTGGAGCGAAAGAGGAAATACGCCGCCACGCACCCGCACGCTCAAGCTTTAAACGTGCACATTGCCAAATTAATTAGCCTGGAGATGCTGCCGTATAGGCTTGTGGAAACGGAGGCTTTCAAAAACATGATGGCGGCGGTGGTCCCACGCTACTCGGTCCCCAGTCGCCACTATATTTCCCGGTGTGCCTGCCCTGCCCTACACCAGCACGTCTCCCGCAACATCAATCGTGCCCTCACCAACGTGGTTACTGGGGAGGTCCACCTAACCACGGACATGTGGACAAGCACTGGCGGGCAGGGACACTATATCTCCCTGACGGCACATTGGGTGAACTTGCCGGAGGCTGGGACCGCTCGCGTCCTACCCACACCCAGAATAGCGGGTCCTACCTCGGTGCTGGTATCTGTGGCATATTATGCCATCTCCTCCAAACCCTCCCCTCCTCCTCCTCTGCCACCTCTACCTCTCAATTAAGAAGTGTGAGCACATTGCCAGCAGTCGGTAGCGCGTGGCGCGGCAGCACAGGGGAGGTAAGAAGAGACTGGGTCCGGGTCGTGGCTGCAGCAGTGTGCCCCCGTTTGTTAGCACGGTGGCTTCCGACAGCACCGGGAGCGAGATTGTTACCCGCAGCCAGACCCACAGACAGGGAGGTGAGCCACAGACACCGGTAAGCACAGGAATGTGGAGTGACAAAAAGAAGGACGAATCGGTGATTGAGCTGGTCTCCAGGCTGGAGAAGAATATCAAAGACTATAACTTTGCAGGGAAAATGTTGGTCATGCAAAAGGGGAAACTGCGCGATGCCAAGATGGTCATGGAGCAAAAAGCTTCCAAAGATAAAAAGGCAGAAGCCAGGAAGGCAATGAAAAAGTGCAAGGACTGCATTAAGATGTGGGAAGCAGTGAGGGCAAAGATCCTGGAGGAGAGCGGGCCCTTCATGGAAAAGATACTAAGCGACGATCGGTTTGCTAAGATGGCGGCAGGGCGCAGTGGCCACGAGCAAACCGAGTCAAGTGATGGTGAAGCCTCAGATGAAGAGTTGTATGAGGATGTGCAGGAGACCCTGGAGGAGCAGCCTGTGTGTTCACAAGAACTAGCAGCAACTCCTAGTAGCACTACAAGCACCAGAAATATGCTGCCTGAGGAGATTGCGCTGCCATCTACCTCAGGGGAATCTGAGGTGGAGGGAGGAACGGGAAGGCTGCAGATAAAGAAGACCCCACAGCCGGAAGCCTCGGTGCATATGGGGGGCTTCATGTTCGGCAATGAGATGCCAGTGGAGGATGCAGAGAAAAAGAAAAAGAAACCGGAGAAGCTGCAGGAAAAGCTGGTGTTTGTGTCAGTTCCTGGGAGCTCTGGTCTGGCTGCAAAGTTGGATCAGAGTTCTGACCCCCAAAACTACCCTGGCTTGGGCTCTGTGGTGGGCCTGGAGCAGGGAGTTGGGGAGAAAAGGGCCCAGCTGGTCAGACCCCCTGTCCCTGTGTTAGTTGGTAATGGGAACAGGGAGTTCAGTAAGAAAGGCGCAGTAAAGGCCAGTACAGCTGGAGGTCGCGGTACCGGCAAGAAGGGTGGCAGCGGTGCCACTAATGCAGCAAGTGCTGCCTGTGATGCGGAGGGGGCTGCGGACCTGAAATCTGGGGTCTCCCATAATCTGCGAGCAAGTCAGACCGGATCCCGCGCCTGCAGTGTGGCAGAGGCAAAAAAGAAAAAAGTAAAAACACAAGCAAAAATCCAGAGGTTTTACCATCTACCTCTGGAGAGGTCAGGACCCACGGACCACATGATCCGAGGAAAAAAGTGGTAGATCTCGGTATGGATGTGCGAGAGCGGTGGATGTGAGGGACAACGCTGAGAGTACACGTTTCTCTGCAGTTGCTGGGCCTCCGGGCACCTCGGGTACCCCTGGCAGCCAGGGATCTGGAGGCCCAGGAGATAAGGTGGTTAGGCTAGAGGGGTCACAGGTTCCAGTCGCCCCTCCAGTGGTGACAACAACTGGTAGGAGTTATCCCAGTGTCACCGCTGGAGGGAGTGGGTCCTCCTTGTCTCCAGGCTCTAGAGAGGGCGTTTTGCAACAGCGTCTCCTGGAGGCTTTACGGAAGGGGGAGAGTACAATCACAGTTGGAGGAAGAGAGGTGGACCTATCTCTCTGGAAAGAGAGACATGGCTTGGGTGCCTTCCGAGAGCAAAGGGGGGAGACCGTATGGTCCCTACTGACACCCGGGCAGGACGCAGGCCGTAGGAATGTGGTCCGTCTTCGTTGGAGAGGTAATGATGCATGCCCCCCGAGGGCAAGGGTAGTCGAGCTTCTGCTGAAGATGGGCTTCAGGGCAGTTGACATCTTTGCCCTGATCCATCCCTACGGCACGCCTTGAGTTTGACATCAGTTTTGTTCGCCCAGAGGGCCTAGAAATCTTCTGCGTGAATTAGGAGCTGATGAAAAACGAGCCCGGAGAGACTTTGCCGTCCAGGTGGTGTCTCGCCAGAACGATATCAAGAAGGTGACCATTTTGACTCCTAACGAGTCACTTTCTTGCTTTGACATCATGACGTGGCTCAGTCGGTACGGAGAGATGACGGAGATGCCCAAAAAGAACAGGGATGAGCACGGCATATGGTCTGGGGCCTGGACGTTCATGGTCCAGCTGAAACGTTCAGGTAACTCAGTGGCTCACATACCATCTGCAGCCTTCCTCGGCAGGGATCGTATCTTGGCCTTTTACCAGGGGCAGCCGAAGCTCTGCCACAGGTGCGGCGACCCCTCACATTTGAGCGCTCCTTGTAAGACCTTGAAGTGCGCTCTGTGTGGGGTCTGGGCCATCTAGCCGCCTCCTGTGCAGAGATTAGGTGTAACCTGTGTGGTGACCTTGGTCACCCATTCAGTCGCTGTCCACGCTCCTTTGCCAATGCGGTCTCAGCCCCTACAGATGGGGGTTGTGATGTGGCCCCGGGGTGATGGGAGTAGCAGAGATGGGGGTGCTCAGGAGCCAGGGAAGAACTGGCACAAGACGCCTGCTGAGCAGACGGAGCAGGGAGCTGACAGGAGCGCCCACAGCAGGTGGGTCGATGGTGGCCCCTGTTCCAGAAGCAAATCTTGCAGCTGAGGCTTTGAGGGACAGCGAGTTAGATGAGGAGGACAGGAGCATACAGAGGGAGGAGACCAACTGTACAGATTCCTCCCACTGTGAAAGTGTGGATGAGGAAGGCAAGAGGTGGTTAGAGAAAAGGCGTAAGCTAGGTGCCACAAGGAGGAAACGAAGGCGGGATTCAAGATCTTCTCCCAGCCCGGGCTAAGTACTGGAAGGAAAAGCCTGCTCGCCTCCAGTTGGACTCTCCAATAGGTTCCGAGCCCTCCGAGACATCTCTTCCTCCTCTCCTGGAGGGAAAGCAAAGGGCAAGGATCCTAGGGCACAGAAAAGGTCACCAGGGGGCGCTGAGTCTCCTCCTCATGAAGGCATAGTTCCTTTGGGGTGGGGGCTACTCTGGAACCTGGAAACAAGGACGACGGGGTCGGGGGATCCCCTGCTATGGACACATCTGTGTCCAAAAAAAGAGGCAAGGGGCTTTCCTCTGATCCCGAGGAAGCGGGTGTGAGGAAGAAAGCCGTCTAATTTAATCACTCATGATGGCGGCACCCACTCCGCTGACTCTGGCATCAATTAACGTTGCCAGCATTAAGTCTGATACGGCTAGATTTGCGGCCTTTGATTTTCTCGGCCGCGTTGAAGCCGACATTTTATTTTTGCAGGAGACCAGGCTGTCTGATTTGGCAGCCATACATAAGGCAAAAAGGGAGTGGAGGTCAGGCCCTTCCTACTGGTCTCTTGCGGCCGAGCCGTATAGCGGAGTGGCGGTACTTTTTACCGCAGCGGTTGAATGCCGACGAGTTATTGAATTAGAAATGGGAAGGTGCCTGATCTTAGATGTCCTCATGAAGGGACAAGAATTGAGACTTGTAAACATCTATGGTCCCCAGTCTAAAAAGGACAGGAAGAGTCTCTTTATGAGGATCAAGCCCTACCTTTTTACCAGCCGCCAAGTTGTCTTTGGAGGTGACTTTAATGCAGTCACGAGAGCCCGCGATAGGGGAGGCTCTGGAGACAGGCGGTTGACTTTTGACAGCGTCGCACTGAATAGCGTAGCTAGCGAAGCTCGCCTGGTGGATGTCCACATCCGGCACAACCCAGGCCACGAGGGATTCACCTTTTATAGAGGTCAGAGCAGGTCTAGAATAGACAGGTTTTATTTGAAGGAGGAAGCCATCTCTTCAACAGTGTCCGTTGTTGAGGTGGAATTCTCCGACCGCGCCTTTTGGCCTTCAGAGCTGCCTTCAATTGGTCCAAAAGTTCTATGTAATCCCTTGCATTGATGGTGGAACCATTGTGAAGGTCGTCCACTAGGAGCACGCCCTCCTTATCCCAGAACACAGACACCATTACCTTAGTGGCTGAGAACCACTGGGCCTCCACTCTGACTGCTCCTTGGTTTCAGGGTCATACAAATAAATCCAGGTCTCATCCATAGTGACCAGTCGGTCCAGGAAGTTCTTATCAGTGGGACCATCACTCATACAAGGAAGGACAAAAGGCTTAGTCAGGCCATCACTCATACAATGAAGGACAGAAGGCTTAGTGAGGCAATCACTCATACAATGGACAGAAGGCTTAGTCAGGCCATCACTCATACAATGAAGGACAGAAGGCTTAGTCAGGCCATCACTCATACAATGAAGGACAGAAGGCTTAGTCAGGCCATCACTCATACAATGAAGGACAGAAGGCTTAGTGAGGCCATCACTCATACAATGAAGGACAGAAGGCTTAGTGAGGCAATCACTCATACAATGAAGGATTGGAGGCTTAGTGAGGCCATCACTCATACAATGAAGGACAGAAGGCTTAGTGAGGCCATTACTCATACAATGAAGGATAGGAGGCTTAGTGAGGCCATCACTCATACAATAAAGGACAGAAGGCTTAGTGGGCCATCACTCATGCAATGAAGGACAGGAGGTTTAGGGGGGCCATCACTCATACAATGAAGGACAGGAGGTTTAGGGGGGCCATCACTCATACAATGAAGGACAGGAGGTTTAGGGGGGCCATCACTCATACAATGAAGGACAGGAGGTTTAGGGGGGCCATCACTCATTACTTTTATGGACACAGTGATACTGAACATATATTTTTTGACTCTTCTATTTAGTGTAATGATCTGTAAAAGCACAGCTCATTAATTACAGCTTACTGGTGGATGATCTAATTACTGGTGGATGATCCACCACGTGGAAGCATCCCCTGTTACATAAACCTACCGGATATCATATCTAAAGTTACTATGAGTCGCCTCTCTGCTCACCGGTTCCACAAGTTGTGCTGCACAGAGTAATCGTTCAAATGTGTTCGCTTGAATGAATTTTGAGCAAATCGTTCCGTATAAATAGGCCTACAGTTGAATCATGATGAAGGCTGAGCGGGGCACAGAGATGTCCAGTAAAACCCAGAAGTTGTTGCCTCCAGGACCCTCCAGTACTCAAGCTTGTCCTTCGGATTATATATAAGCCCCCTCCATAAGATGACCGCAGACACGATGAGCGCTGCCACGCCCCGGCCATCGGAGGACAACGTTCCTTCCAGGAGAGACAAGACGTCTTGCTGCAATAAATAATTAGATTGTTTACATTTTAGGTTTGTTGTTTTTAATTCCAGATCTAGAAGCTCCAACAGTGGTCGGTGAGGTTCTAGATGAGGAGGGTCTGGTGACATCTAACCTAGACGTTAGGGGGTGCAGCTCCGCAGTACCCGGATATAGATGGTGAGATGATGTCTGAGAGGCCCACCCGGTGGGTTCTAGGTGACGGCTTAGAACATCTTCATTCCATCTATTATGACTTGATCACTTCAGAGCTGTGTCATCCGTGTTACGGCAGGGGCTAGGATTACAATTCAAGTTAGGGTCGATGTTAGAGGTGCCCAACTAAGTTTGATGAAAATGGATGATTTCAACCAAAACGATCATCACTCATCGATGCCATTTAACAACCAATGGTCATTTTAGCCGGTTGATTACAGACCATCATCATATGGAAAGAAACTGGCCACATCTGAATTTCCTGACCGCGAGTTGGATGAGAGAGCGGTCATTGTTACGGGTTGCAGTTTGGGTTTGTCTGGGGTGCGTTCACACATCTGCAGCAAATGAAAAGACAATGGTGGCCGTGGGGGCCAAACAACAGTTATAAATACAACACATACCGCTGCTGCTCCCCACCGCCGCTCACTGTTGCTCCGATCTTCTGTTTACTTCGGGCTGCAGTGGTCAGATGAGCTGTTGGCCCATGTGACCACTACAGCCAATAGAGAACCTGATGGGGAAGTCGCTCCCGGCTGACATTCAGCCACAGTGGCGATGGAGGCTACGAAGTCCTGTATGTTGCCCTCGTCTGTACAGTCTATACCTAGAGCTGAGTGGTGTGGAGACTGGATGCCGTAGGGTGCTGAGTATACAGCCATTGTATGGTTGGTAATCAGGGGCTATTGGCACATCTTAGGGTGCATTTACACTGTAAAGATAGTCGTTTAAAAGATGGCTTTTGAGCGATCATTTTGCATAAACTACTACTTGGCACTAATGCCTATTGGTACCAAGGAGCAGTGCGTGAGCCGCCAGGAGCTGTAATCAGGGAACAGACCTCCCGCTGTTTCCTGATTACTTTCGCTTTGATCTGCCAGAGGGGCTGACAGCTGAGAACAGCTGAGTGCATTGTATTATCTGTTATCAGTGCTACGGGGCAGAACACAGCGTGCGGTCCTGCTTATCAGCTGTTCTACTCATCAACGGCTTTGAAACAGACCTGAAAACCATCGTTCAGCAGAAAACTGAAAAATGGGCACATTTTTACCCAATAGCTTTTGAGCGAATTTTGAGTGATAATCATTGTGTCTAAATGGGCCTTTAGAGTGCGCAGCATTCAGGTCTCTGGTGAATCCATGTATTAGGAACAGTGTTGTTGGGTAATGGGGCAGGGTTCCCTCACAGTATGGAGCAAGAAGCAGTGTGAAGACATAAAAAGACTGGTTTTACTAGTTACATAAAAGCTAACAAGAACAAGAGAAGATCAGAGTACATGGACCAGGACGGAGAGTAGCCATACACCAAAACATGGTCCAGACCCATAATCCCCTCTTATATCTGGAAGTATTAGATACAGGTCCATCCACTTCATTAAAGAGGGGAAGGGTAGTCAACAAGGTGAAAGTTCTAGATAATCCAATGTACAATGCTAGTCAGGAGGATGAGGTTCTAGATTACACAGTATAGAGAAGGTTTAAGGTGGAGGAGAGGAATACCAAATCATGTATTAAATAATGCATATAAACATAAGGAAGATGGTGGAGAAGGAGGACATGTTGGACATAAATGAGGTTAAAGAGATGGAGAAGATGGTGAAGACTGAAGAAATAGTGTAGAGTAAGGATGTGGAGAGCAAGGAGAAGGAGGGCATGGTGGAGATAAGGAAGAGATAGTGGAGATCAAGTAGATGTAGAGAGTAAGGATGCAGAGAAGGTGATGAGGAAGGAGATGATCAACAAATCATATACCTGATTATAGGACATGATGGTGATAAGGGAGATGAAGAAAATAGCGGATATTGAGGTGATATTGGATATTAAGACAGTGGAAGAGAGCAAAGGGATGAAGAAGAAGGGGAGACAGTGGAGACAAAGGAGGTAGAGGAGAGACAAGATCAAGGAGGAGAACCTGGTGAAAATATAGAAGATATGGTGGATTAAGAAGATGGTGGACACGGTGGAGGTAAGGGAGATAGAGGAGGAGAGCAGATGGGGGAAATATTAAAGATGAAGGTGTGAGAAAAGAGCAAGGGGAAGGAGATAAGTGAGTATTGGAGAGTAGTGCGATGGTGGAGATGAAGGATACAATGGAGGGTTAGAGTTAAGATCCACTACACAAAACAGAAGATTTTACTCTGACCATTCCCCATCGTTATCTTCTAGTTTCAAAATGATTCCTGATGTCCACATGTCCCACCAAGAGCAGGAGTTCTACCAAGCAGAGTCTGCCTTACATGTAAGATTTCCTGGTGGTCACATATGTTTTGGCCTCCCAGAGTTCATCAGTGCGAGGACCTAAGAGCATCCACACATCTTATATCGCATGTTCATCTCTTCAAATGAAGATCTAAGTCATAAGTTGGCCGTGTCATCAACCCAAGGCTGCAGGTTCTGCAGTGCACAGAGTGAGGAGTTGTGTGTACACAGGGGGTCTCGGGGAAGAGACTGCTGTAGACTTTTCTGGAATGCTTCCTGCTGAAGCTGCATCATCATACGGTTTGTCTGCTGGCGCTCAGATTCCCTTTCTTCAGCTGTTTGACGCCTGAGAACACAAATCATCATCATTATGATGGGACAGAAGATCTTATCGGGATCTTATAAGAATACTCTTCCAATTTTGAAGGAGTCACATTCTATTTTAGGGGGTTTCTCTAACTCCCAGTCGCTGACTTTGATAGAACCCACTTTTCAATCTCCTGATCAGTAATCCCCAAGATGGACATTTATACTAGTTGTCCGGGGTGTGTGCCACCATTTCCCATACTGCACACAAGCTATAATGTAATAAGACTGGTAAGCTGTCTCTTGGAATCCGTTAATGGAATAAAGTGGCCTTACAGAAGGTCCATCCCCACTACAGGGCCAACCGTTATCTATTTCCCCCAACCTGTCTTTAACTTTAGTTAATAATGGAGACTTCAGGAAGAGCCTCCAACATACTGCGCCCCTATGGTCACCTCACCTCCACTTTGTCCTGCGGTTTTGGAACCATGTTTTGACTTGAGAGTCGCTCATACGCAAAGATTTGGCCAGAGTGGCTCTTTCGGCAGATGCCAGGTACTTCTGTCGATGGAATCTTTTCTCCAGCTCACAGATTTGGAGACGGCTGAATGACGTTCGAGGCTTCTTCCTCTTTGGAGGTGTTCGATTCTGATATGGATGCCCAATCCGTCGAGACAAAGAGAAGGCTGGTAGGGCAGCTGAAATATGAGAACATTAATGAGGAAACCTAGGATCTACTCATTGATCTACCGGATCTACTTATTGTTCTACCGGATCTACCAGCTGCAAATCATAATGCAATCAGAACCACCTGCTCACCAGGTATAAACTCAGGGGCAGGAGATAATAGGATCTTCCACACCGCGAGCTGAAGGACCTTCTATACAAGACACAGGTTAAATTCAGAGGAAGACCAGGCTTACAATCAGGTTTAGGGAAAGGTCTAACATTAGGATTAGTTTTAGGATTAGGTTTAACGTTATGGTGGGTCCCAGAGTTACAATTAGGAATATGGTTCAATTTAGAATTAGGGTTAGCATTAACTTTAGTGGTAAAGCCCATTTAGATGGGATGAGTGTTGAGCAGACGATCCCTGTCACTCGTCCCTGTGTGTCCTCGCTCTTCTGCTGTCACATGGGAGCTAGTAGTGCTGGCGGGGGCGGCTGCAGCAGATTTCTCTCCTCGCTCCCCCGCCCCTCTCCATTGACATCACATAGCGGCCGTTCAGCGATCATCAATCAGCTCATCGTTTATGCAGCATAACATCCTAAGGCTGGATGATGAGCGTTCAGTGTAAATGAGTGAATGGAGAGGGGCAGGGGAGTGAGGAGGGAAATCTGCTGCAGTCGCCCCGCTGTGAGCCAACAGTACTAGCTCCCCTGCAGCAGCACCGCAGCCAGTATGTGCCCCGGGGGGCGAGTGTAGCGGCGGACATCCTGTGAGAGACGCCAAAAATTGTAATGGACCAAACACACACCGTTACTGTGCATGAGACTGGGGGGGTAGTCCTTGTCACGTGTAACACAGGGGGAATGCTTATGGAAGTATACATATATATCAGGTCGTGACGCCACCGTTCCCACACTGTTATTCTATGCGGCGTAGTAATAAACACTGGACAAGTGTATGGTACCTCGGGACCTCAGGAACGGTGGAGGCCCGCTAAAACTTTACTTGGATAAACTTTGCACGCAGGTAATTACAGGTAGATTGACGGCAGCAGCTACAGGCAGAAGCTCGGAGGGTGGGAGGAACACAGGAACAATACGGCCCTATAGTCCGCATTATCTATATGTCACCGGTCCTGGACATTATATATATACTCCGGAGGAGGGAAAAAGACAAGAAGCTCTCCATATACCCTCTGGCAAGAAATCACTTAGAAGAAGGCTTAGCCTAGATGCACCCCGCACATCATCCACATGGGGGTCACAATCACCTACCTCTGTGTGAGGATCCCATTGGTAAACGGCACACAGGAAAAATAATGCCTGTAGTGTGAACGGGTGCCTGGTTGGTGTGAAGTAGGCTGATGGGGGTTGTGTTCTCTCTCTCTGGACTGGACTCACTCCTATTACATCCACTCTACATGGGCTAAGGGTAGTCACTCCTCTTCCTCCATCTTCACCGACACGGCAGCTGATGACAGGCGTGGCGGAGGAGTAGGTGCTCTTCTCTCCCCGAAATGTACCTACCAGGTCACCCCCCCCTGTACCCTCACTCACTTTTCCATCATTTGAGGTACATACGCTACGGCTTTTCCTCCCGCTGTCCATGCGAGTAGCAGTTATCTACCGCCCCCCAGGTGCTGCTCGCCTGTTTTTGGACCACTTTGCTGATTGGCTCCCCCACTTCCTATCCTGTGAAATTCCAACCCTCATCTTAGGTGATTTTAACATCCCCACTAATGACCCCAACTCCCCATCTGCCTCTCAGCTTCTCTCGCTCACCTCCTCCCTTGGTCTCTCTCAACTTACAGCCTCTCCCACTCACAGGGATGGCAACACTCTGGATCTGGTCTTCATCCGTCTCTGCTCTGCTTCCAACTTCACTAACTCCCCTCTCCCGCTCTCAGATCATAACCTCCTCTCTTTCTCAGTCACGCTCCCTAACATCTCTCCAGACCCACCTACCTACAGTACCTACAGGAACCTTAAGGCCATTCACACCAAGGACTTTGCTGAATCCCTACAGTCCTCTCTGTCCTCTATCTCTCTCCTCACCTGCCCCAACCTGGCTGCCGCTCACTACAACACCGCTCTGAAACATGCCCTGGATGAAGCGGCGCCCCCCAGGACCCGAGCCATCCGATGTAGAACACGGCAACCCTGGCTCACACCTCATACACGCTTCATCCGGCGGTGCTCTAGAAGTGCTGAACGGCTGTGGAGGAAATCGCAAACGTCCGCAGACTTCCTCCACTACAAATTCATGCTCAGAACCTACAACCTCGCCCTCCACCACCCAAACAAGTCTATTTCACCTCTCTAGTCTCCTCACTATCGCACAACCCTAAACGGCTCTTTGATACTTTTCACTCCCAATAACTTCCCAACCCCAGGCTAGCCCTGACCCTAGTCCTGTCAGCACTGCATCTAGCTCCTGCTCACTGTCTGTACTCAGACCAGCGACAGAGGAAGAAGTCTCCAAATTGCTCTTCTCTGCTCGCCACACCACCTGCACTAGTGACCCCCTCCCCTCACACCTCCTCCGTTCCCTCTCCCCAGTGGTCATCTCCCATCTCACCACTATATTCAACCTCTCTCTGTCCTCTGGCATCTTTCCCTCTTCTTTCAAGCACGCCATCATATCCCCACTGCTAAAGAAGCCGACTCTGGACGCAACTGATGCTGCCAACTACCGACCCATCTCAAACCTCCCCTTTATCTCCAAACTACTAGAACGCCTGGTTTACTCCCGTGTTGTAAGCCACCTATCAGAGCACTCTCTCCTAGATCCCCTACACTCTGGCTTTCGACCTCAACACTCGACAGAAACTGCCCTTACAAGGGTATCCAACGACCTACTGACAGCCAAATCGAGGGGCGATTACTCCCTACTGATCCTCCTCGACCTTTCTGCAGCATTTGACACTGTTGACCACAAACTCCTCCTCAGTATGCTTCGCTCCATCGGCCTAAAGGACACTGCTCTCTCCTGGTTCTCCTCCTACCTATCTGACCGCTCTTTCAGTGTCTCCTTTGCTGGTTCTACCTCCCCTCCTCTTCCCCTTGCTGTTGGGGTCCCCCAGGGCTCAGTCCTCGGCCCCCTTCTTTTCTCTATCTACACAGCCCCTATTGGACAAACCATCAGGAGATTTGGCCTCCAATACCACCTGTACGCTGATGACACCCAGCTATACACCTCTGCCCGTGACATCTCTGCACCTTTTCTCCAGAACATCACTAACTGTCTGTCCGCTGTCTCTAACACCATGTCCTCTCTCTACCTAAAACTAAACCTCTCTAAAACTGACCTGCTGGTGTTTCCACCCTCCACTAACCGACCTCCTCCTGACATCTCCATCTCAGTGTGTGGCACCATAACTCCTAGACAACATGCCCGCTGCCTTGGGGTCATATTTGATTCTGATCTCTCCTTCACCCCCTACATCCAATCTCTGGCCCGAACATGTCAGCCGCACCTCAAGAACATTGCAAGAATCCGCTCTTTTCTCACTGTGGACACGTTATAAACACTCCCTGTCGCCCTCATCCACTCCCGGCTCGATTATTACAACTCGTTGCTGATCGGCCTCCCCTGCACCAGACTCTACCCTCTCCAATCCATCCTGAATGCGGCAGCCAGGCTCATCTTCCTGTCCAGCCGCTACTCGGACGCCTCTGCCCTGTGCCGGTCACTGCACTGGCTGCCCGTTACATACAGAATTCAATTTAAACTCACTACCTTCATCCACAAAGCCCTCCACAGCGCAGCGCCCCCCTATATTGTATCCCTCATCCACAGCACCGCGCCGCCCTATATTGCATCCCTCATCCACAGTGCAGCGCCCCCTATATTGTATCCCTCATCCACAGCACCGCGCCGCCCTATATTGCATCCCTCATCCACAGCACAGCGCCCCCTATATCACCTCCCTAATCTCAATCCATCACCCAGCCCGGGCTCTCCGCTCTGCTAATGAAACCAGACTGAGCGTCCCTTTAATTCGAACTTCTCATTCCCGCCTCCAAGACTTCTCCAGAGCAGCACCGGTCCTCTGGAACGCACTACCAAAGGCTACCCGAGCAATCCAGGACTCGCAGAACTTCAGGCGTGCTCTAAAAACGCACCTCTTCAGGGAGACATACCGCATTCCCTAAACAAACCCCTCTGTATGCCACCTGATAACATGCTCCCTGACCTACTGACTGCAATCCCTGCTAGCCATCATAAACCGCTCCTGCAGTCATACCGATTCTGCCGTCACACGGCTAAATGTCTGACCATTGTCTATGTGTATAACATCCCTCACTCTCCACCCCGCCATACCGCACACATCTCCAGCCCCTTTACCTTCTGTATCACCCCATTACTTGTAGTATGTAAGCTCGTTGGAGGAGGACCCTCACCCCACTATTCGTAGTATGTAAGCTCGTTGGAGCAGGACCCTCACCCCACAATTCGTAGTCTGTAAGCTCGTTGGAGCAGGACCCTCACCCCATTACTTGTAGTATGTAAGCTGGTTGGAGCAGGACCCTCACCCCTATTGTATCAATCAACTGATTACTATGTAACCGTGGTTCTGTAATGTTTGTATTTTGTCTTTCTGTATCCCCCCTGTCTATGTAAGCGCTGCGGAATATGTTGGCGCTATACAAATAAAGATTATTATTATTACGGCTCTGTGTTAGCTCCGAGCAGCAGGTAAGATGGAACCCTGCTCCAACACAGAAAGAAGACCCCTTCCTGCTCTCAGACACTCACTTTTATCACCTCACTGGTATTAGTGTATCTTGATGCCACCAGGGTTTGACAGGAGGAACGCCCCTCTCACATTCCCAGCTCCCAATAGGGTCAAAGCTGTAAGGTCCTGGAAGCTGTGAAAGTGCATTTGTGAAAGCCATAAGCAAAGCAACTGAGCAGCTGTGCTTACTGTCTCTACCCCGTGTCCGCTGATGTGGCCTTGGAACTGTAGTCCTTCTGCTCCGGCATCCCACTAGGGTCCCTGCTGTCCTGATGCATTGTGGGCAGGAGCGCTCAGAGGGTGTGCAGCGCGGCACTGCTGAGTCCCTGATGTGCTCCTGCTGTGCCTGCATGCCGTCAGAAAGTCTCTCCCACTGCTGTGTTCTCCCTGTTGCCGAACGGTGCGCGCGGGGGGGGGGGGGGGTTGGGGTGGTGAAGCGCCTTCTGCGGCGCTTGAATGCACTGTGCCGTCTGTAATGCCGACCCCGCTCTGCTGTTCTACACAAAGCGGGGTGGTGTCTTCTAACCCGGCGGCGGGAGATGGCCTTTCACGTGCCGCAATGTGCACGGACCCCACTCTGCTTTTCAACACAGAGCGGGGTGCTGTGTTGTGAACCGGTGACAGGGAAACGGCCTTTCAGGTGGGCCAATGGCAGCTGCAGCAGGGATACAACAATGTTAACAGCTGCAGGCCCCCTTGCAAACTAAGGTCTTCCTCCTTCCCGTGAGTGCCCTGCCAGGACCTGTAGGGAACGCTACAGCTCAGCCAATCGGCTACAGGGGGCGTCACCCTCCTGTCCATCTTGATTCCACCAGGACTTCCTGGTGGCGTCAAGATACACTAATACCCACCTCACTGGAACCACATGACACAGTAAGATAGATACATTCAGCAGCAGAGCTGACAGGCGATGGGTTTAGGGGAGTTAACCCTTCAGACTCTGCAGCTGTGCAACATACATACTGAAAATAGACATGACAGTTTTGCACAGCGCATCCACATGAGACAGAACATGTATGACAATATGGAGGGGACCGGGATGTTCTTCTGGGACACTACAGGAGTGTCAGGCATCGTCCCATCTAAATGGGCCTTTAGGTCTAAAGTAGAGATTAAGGTTACATATGAGCCCAGATTAGGGACACATTCAGCATTCCTAGTGAAGCCGTCCGGCTCGGCCCATCATAGAAGGAGACTTCTAAGAGAACGTTCACAGTTGGGATTATAGTTAGGGCCAGTATGGGGTTCGGTGTTGGGGTCAGCGTTACAGTTAGGGTTAGGGATAGAGTCAGTCTTCGGCCTAGCTCCTTCGTTAGGAGGGTCCGGGGTTACAATTAGGAGTATGCTGTTTTATAATTAGGGTTAAAGTTAAAATGAAGGTTAGGATTATTATATCCCTTCTAATTGGGATTAGTCTTGGTGGGGTTAGTGTTCGGGTCCTCCCCCATGCCCGCCCCGGGCGCCCACTAGCTGCTTATGCTGATTGTTCTCTTGTTTGTGTAAAGATTTCCTAGTTCCTTGCGGTTTGACCTTTTTTGATGGAAATATCGTTTTACCAGAATTTTTAAAGCATGTAATCATTTTAGAAACTGGAGTTAAAAAACAGCGCTCCGCAGCGGCCCCCGCGCCCCCTATGCCTTGGTGGCCCTCGTGCTCCCGCGCCCCCATGCCCCTGCGCCTTTGCGGCCCCTGCACCCCCGCGCTCCCATGCCCCCAGGCCCCCGCACCCCCAGGTCCCAGCGCCTTTGCGGCCCCTGCACCCCCGCGCTCCCATGCCCCCAGGCCCCCGCACCCCCAGGTCCCAGCGCCTTTGCGGCCCCTGCACCCCCACGCTCCCATGCCCCCAGGCCCCCGCACCCCCAGGCCCCAGCGCCTCCGCGGCCCCCGCGCCCCCAGGCCCCAGCGCCTTCGCGCAATAAACAATGTATGCGGCTGGACTCCGTAAAAACGGGAGAAACTAATAAATGCCGTATTTGTCAGAGAAGAGGCCTACACACCAACATTAGAAATTCAACGAACGTCCGTTACTCAGTCCTCTCCGAGCGAGCGTGTATGCGCGACCCCCACGTTCTAGAGCAGTTGTACCGCAGGGGCGCCACACAGCGGTGATCAGTCGGGGTGCGTACAGAAGGGTTAATGCTACGCTTAGGGTTAGACTGACTGTTACCTCTAGGCTTAGAGCCGGGGTTAGGGATAGCCTTGGAGGCAGAGCTAGGATTAGAGATGGGATCAGATAATGATCAGCGGCAACGTGAGATCAGCCATACCAGTCAGTACATGGCGAGTGATTGGCAGGGTTCGCCCGCGCACATATAGAGCCAAGCATGCCCGAAATCATCAGGCGCATTAATTTATCAAACACTCCCAAAATTGTAAGAGGCAGATGGCAGCGGGTCCCCCGCCCCCGGGATCACAAGCTATTTGGTACAAACCCTTGCTAATGCATAGACCTGGGGCAGAGCTCGGCGTAAGAGTAAGGATAAGGGAAGGCTTTTGGATGGGGTAATTGGAGCGCCTAACGTAACATGCTCACCCCTCCCCCATCCCGGAATCTCCGCATGCTATTACCATGACTGCTCTGCTGAGGGAAGGCCTGACTCACATGCTGGGCTGGAGCGGCCGACACCACAGCCAAATCTTGCATTACCTTTCCTAGGACCTGTTGGGCTCTTGTGTTTGGAGGGCATAAGTTCTGGGAGTGCCAGTGCTGCTGGGAAACAGTGCCTGCTCAGAGCAGGATCACTAAATCATCCCAGACAGGTGTCTGTCCACCTCTGAAGACTTCCATTGAAGGAGAACTCCCCACCTCCCGTGGTAACCTGTTCCACTCATTGATCCCCCTCACTGTCTAATATCCAATCTGTGTCTCCTCCCTTGTTTCATCCCATTGCTTCTAGTCTTTCCTTGTACAGATGAGAATAGGGCTGATCCCTCTGCACTGTGACAGCCCTTCAGATATTTGTAGACCGCTATTAAGTCTCCTCTCAGCCTTCTCTTCTGCTAAACATTCCCAGATCCTTTACCCGTTCCTCATAGGACATGATTTGCAGACCGCTCACCATCCTGGTAACTCTTCTCTGAACTTGCTCCTTTTACCATGAGGCCGGTCAGGGACCCCGGGTGGCAGTGGCGTGGTTCTCCGCGGTGTTCTGGGATGGTATTGTGCCCACGTTCAGGTCGGCGAGCTGCGGCGCCGTGCTCTGGCGTGCGGGAGCGGCATGTGGCGCGTGTACGCGTGCTCTATCTCTGAGTTATAGTATAGTTAGTATATAGTTATAGTGGCTGGCTGGGAGCTCCGGTCAGCCGGCCTGATTGGTCTCCGCCCAAGGGGCGGAGACTCCTGAATATAGTCTGGCAGCTGCTGATATCAGTTGCCAGTTATTGGTTCCGTTCCCTGTGTGTCTGACCTCGGTCCTGGTCCAGTGGAAGTTACCCGGTCCCCATCCAGCTCTGCCTGTGTTCTGTGGTTCTCCTGTCGTGTTGGTTATTCCATCTGCCTAGCCTGTCGGTACCAGTAAGTTGTCATCTGCATAGGTACGGCGGTTCCTTCCTGTCCTGCCACTAGGCAGCGTAGGGTCAGTGTTGGCGGCCTGGACCTGTCCACCTTTGGGGCTACCTCCAGGAAGGGACATTGGCATGGGTGAGTGTCAGGGAGTCCCGCGCCGTGCGTACCTGTGCACCCTCCTAGTACTGTAACATACCCGCGCCGTGCGTACCTGTGCACCCTCCTAGTACTGTAACATACCCGCGCCGTGCGTACCTGTGCACCCTCCTAGTACTGTAACATACCCGCGCCGTGCGTACCTGTGCACCCTCCGAGTACTGTAACATACCCGCGCCGTGCGTACCTGTGCACCCTCCGAGTACTGTAACATACCCACGCCGTGCGTACCTGTGCACAGGACTAGTCCTGTAACATACCCGCGCCGTGCGTACCTGTGCACCCTACTAGTACTGTAACATACCCGCGCCGTGCGTACCTGTGCACCCTCCGAGTACTGTAACATACCCGCGCCGTGCGTACCTGTGCACCCTCCGAGTACTGTAACATACCCGCGCCGTGCGTACCTGTGTACCCTACTAGTACTGTAACATACCCGCGCCGTGCGTACCTGTGCACCCTACTAGTACTGTAACATACCCGCGCCGTGCGTACCTGTGCACCCTACTAGTACTGTAACATACCCGCGCCGTGCGTACCTCTGCACACTACTAGTACTGTAACATACCCACGCCGTGCGTACCTCTGCACACTACTAGTACTGTAACATACCCGCGCCGTGCGTACCTGTGCACCCTACTAGTACTGTAACATACCCGCGCCGTGCGTACCTGTGCACCCTACTAGTACTGTAACATACCTGCGCCGTGCGTACCTGTGCACCCTACGAGTACTGTAACATACCCGCGCCGTGCGTACCTGTGCACACTACTAGTACTGTAACATACCTGCGCCGTGTGTACCTGTGCACCCTACGAGTACTGTAACATACCCGCGCCGTGCGTACCTGTGCACACTACTAGTACTGTAACATACCCGCGCCGCGTGTACCTCTGCACACTACTAGTACTGTAACATACCCACGCCGTGCGTACCTGTGCACACTACTAGTACTGTAACATACCCACGCCGTGCGTACCTGTGCACACTACTAGTACTGTAACATACCCACGCCGTGCGTACCTCTGCACACTACTAGTACTGTAACATACCCGCGCCGTGCGTACCTGTGCACCCTACTAGTACTGTAACATACCTGCGCCGTGCGTACCTGTGCACCCTACGAGTACTGTAACATACCCGCGCCGTGCGTACCTGTGCACACTACTAGTACTGTAACATACCTGCGCCGTGTGTACCTGTGCACCCTACGAGTACTGTAACATACCCGCGCCGTGCGTACCTGTGCACACTACTAGTACTGTAACATACCCGCGCCGCGTGTACCTCTGCACACTACTAGTACTGTAACATACCCGCGCCGTGCGTACCTGTGCACACTACTAGTACTGTAACATACCCGCGCCGTGCGTACCTGTGCACACTACTAGTACTGTAACATACCCACGCCGTGCGTACCTCTGCACCCTACTAGTACTGTAACATACCCACGCCGTGCGTACCTGTGCACCCTACTAGTACTGTAACATACCCGCGCAGTGCGTACCTGTGCACCCTACTAGTACTGTAACATACCCGCGCCGTGCGTACCTGTGCACACTACTAGTACTGTAACATACCCGCGCCGTGCGTACCTGTGCACACTACTAGTACTGTAACATACCCACGCCGTGCGTACCTCTGCACCCTACTAGTACTGTAACATACCCACGCCGTGCGTACCTGTGCACCCTACTAGTACTGTAACATACCCGCGCAGTGCGTACCTGTGCACCCTACTAGTACTGTAACATGCCCGCGCCGCGCGTACCTCTCCACCCTACTAGTACTGTAACATACCCACGCCGTGCGTACCTGTGCACCCTACTAGTACTGTAACATACCCGCGCAGTGCGTACCTGTGCACACTACTAGTACTGTAACATACCCACGCCGTGCGTACCTCTGCACCCTACTAGTACTGTAACATACCCACGCCGTGCGTACCTGTGCACCCTACTAGTACTGTAACATACCCGCGCAGTGCGTACCTGTGCACCCTACTAGTACTGTAACATACCCGCGCCGTGCGTACCTGTGCACACTACTAGTACTGTAACATACCCGCGCCGTGCGTACCTGTGCACACTACTAGTACTGTAACATACCCACGCCGTGCGTACCTCTGCACCCTACTAGTACTGTAACATACCCACGCCGTGCGTACCTGTGCACCCTACTAGTACTGTAACATACCCGCGCAGTGCGTACCTGTGCACCCTACTAGTACTGTAACATGCCCGCGCCGCGCGTACCTCTCCACCCTACTAGTACTGTAACATACCCACGCCGTGCGTACCTGTGCACCCTACTAGTACTGTAACATACCCGCGCAGTGCGTACCTGTGCACCCTACTAGTACTGTAACATACCCGCGCCGTGCGTACCTGTGCACACTACGAGTACTGTAACATACCCGCGCCGTGCGTACCTGTGCACCCTACTAGTACTGTAACATACCCGCGCCGTGCGTACCTGTGCACCCTACTAGTACTGTAACATACCCGCGCCGTGCGTACCTGTGCACCCTACTAGTACTGTAACATACCCGCGCCGTGCGTACCTGTGCACCCTACTAGTACTGTAACATACCCGCGCCGTGCGTACCTGTGCACCCTACTAGTACTGTAACATACCCACGCCGTGCGTACCTGTGCACACTACTAGTACTGTAACATACCCACGCCGTGCGTACCTGTGCACACTACTAGTACTGTAACATACCCCCGCCGTGCGTACCTGTGCACCCTACTAGTACTGTAACATACCCACGCCGTGCGTACCTGTGCACCCTACTAGTACTGTAACATACCCACGCCGTGCGTACCTGTGCACCCTACTAGTACTGTAACATACCCACGCCGTGCGTACCTGTGCACCCTACTAGTTCTGTAACATACCCGCGCCGTGCGTACCTGTGCACACTACTAGTACTGTAACATACCCGCGCAGTGCGTACCTGTGCACACTACGAGTACTGTAACATACCCGCGCCGTGCGTACCTGTGCACCCTACTAGTACTGTAACATACCCACGCCGTGCGTACCTGTGCACACTACGAGTACTGTAACATACCCGCGCCGTGCGTACCTGTGCACCCTACTAGTACTGTAACATACCCGCGCCGTGCGTACCTGTGCACCCCACTAGTACTGTAACATACCCGCGCCGTGCGTACCTGTGCACCCTACTAGTACTGTAACATACCCGCGCCGTGCGTACCTGTGCACCCTACTAGTACTGTAACATACCCGCGCCGTGCGTACCTGTGCACACTACTAGTACTGTAACATACCCGTGCCGTGCGTACCTGTGCACCCTACTAGTACTGTAACATACCCACGCCGTGCGTACCTGTGCACACTACTAGTACTGTAACATACCCACGCTGTGCGTACCTGTGCACACTACTAGTACTGTAACATACCCCCGCCGTGCGTACCTGTGCACACTACTAGTACTGTAACATACCCGCGCCGTGCGTACCTGTGCACACTACTAGTACTGTAACATACCCGCGCCGTGCGTACCTGTGCACACTACTAGTACTGTAACATACCCGCGCCGTGCGTACCTGTGCACACTACTAGTACTGTAACATACCCGCGCCGTGCGTACCTGTGCACACTACTAGTACTGTAACATACCCGCGCCGTGCGTACCTGTGCACACTACTAGTACTGTAACATACCCGCGCGTACCTGTGCACACTACTAGTACTGTAACATACCCGCGCCGTGCGTACCTCTGCACACTACTAGTACTGTAACATACCCGCGCCGTACGTACCTGTGCACCCTACTAGTACTGTAACATACCCGCGCGTACCTGTGCACCCTACTAGTACTGTAACATACCCGCGCCGTGCGTACCTCTGCACACTACTAGTACTGTAACATACCAGCGCCGTGCGTACCTGTGCACCCTACGAGTACTGTAACATACCTGCGCCGTGCGTACCTGTGCACCCTACGAGTACTGTAACATACCCGCGCCGTGCGTACCTCTGCACCCTACTAGTACTGTAACATACCCGCGCCGTGCGTACCTCTGCACCCTACTAGTACTGTAACATACCCGCGCCGTGCGTACCTCTGCACCCTACTAGTACTGTAACATACCCGCGCCGTGCGTACCTCTGCACCCTACTAGTACTGTAACATACCCGCGCCGTGCGTACCTGTGCACACTACTAGTACTGTAACATATCCGCGCCGTGCGTACCTGTGCACCCTACGAGTACTGTAACATACCCGCGCCGTACATACCTCTGCACCCTACGAGTACTGTAACATACCCGCGCCGTGCGTACCTCTGCACCCGACGAGTACTGTAACATACCAGCGCCGTGCGTACCTGTGCACCCTACTAGTACTGTAACATACCAGCGCCGTGCGTACCTGTGCACCCTACTAGTACTGTAACATACCCACGCCGTGCGTACCTCTGCACCCTACGAGTACTGTAACATACCCGCGCCGTGCGTACCTGTGCACCCTACGAGTACTGTAACATACCCGCGCCGTGCGTACCTCTGCACCCTACGAGTACTGTAACATACCCACGCCGTGCGTACCTGTGCACCCTACGAGTACTGTAACATACCCGCGCCGTGCGTACCTGTGCACACTACTAGTACTGTAACATACCCGCGCGTACCTGTGCACACTACTAGTACTGTAACATACCCACGCCGTGCGTACCTCTGCACCCTACGAGTACTGTAACATACCCGCGCCGTGCGTACCTCTGCACACTACGAGTAGTGTAACATACCCGCGCCGTGCGTACCTCTGCACACTACGAGTAGTGTAACATACCCGCGCCGTGCGTACCTCTGCACACTACGAGTAGTGTAACATACCCGCGCCGTGCGTACCTCTGCACACTACGAGTAGTGTAACATACCCGCGCCGCGCGTACCTCTGCACACTACGAGTACTGTAACATACCCACGCCATGCGTACCTCTGCACACTACGAGTACTGTAACATACCTGCGCTGTGCGTACCTCTGCACACTACTAGTACTGTAACATAATAACCGGCCAAGAAAATATTTGCCTGCAGTTTTTGTGGTGGGATTAACGGTGTGAATGGAGTCCTACAATACGATTACCCGTCAGATCCGTGACCTGGCCGGGATGGTTCAGGACCTGTCGGGGCGGCTCAGCCATCATGAGTAGCGGTTGGTTGTGCCCGCTGATCCAGTACCTGAACCTAAATGCCCATTACCTGAGGTGTTCTTGGGGGACGGGAAAAAATTCTTTGTCTTCCGGGAGGCTTGTAAGTTGTATTTACGCCTGCGGCCTCGTTCCTCTGGGTCCGAGCCCCAACGGGTGGGGATTATGTCTCTGCTCAGAGAAGGGCCTCAGTCATGGGCCTATTCCTTACCGGCTGATTCCGCTTGTCTGCAGTCGGTAGACTCCTTTTTCATTGAGCTCGGGAATATTTTTGATGAACCCGATTGTGCGGGTTACGCAGTCAGTAAGTTGTTGGCCCTTCGCCAGGGGCCCCAGTCGGCAGAGGAATATTGCTCTAGTTTCAGGCAGTATTCAGGTGAATCTGCATGGAATGACTGTGCGCTCAGGGATGTGTTTTTGGGAGGCCTGTCTGATGTAAAGGATCTATTGCTGTCCCATCCGTCACCCTCTACTTTGAATCAGGTTATGGAATTGGCAGTCAGAGCTGATCGTAGGCTCAGGTCTAGAAGGGAAGCTAAGCTAGAGTACCGTCAAGAACGGGGTGCTAAGTCTCTGGCGACTTCTACAGCCGGTACCCCCTTGTCAACCCCCGGAGCTGATGGCATGGAAGTGGACCGGTTGAGTCCTGGAGAGCGGAGGCGGTTCCGGGTTTCAAACCAACTCTGTTTCTACTGCGGCAAGGCTGGTCATCGCATGGCATCCTGCCAGGAAAGGCAGCTACGGAAGCAGCAGGTAAACTTCAGCTCCTAGGTGACTGTCGGGAGGGTTATCTAGGAGGCCAGGTACTCCCTAAATTACTGGTGCCTTGTGGTGTGTCTTACAAGGCTTTTCGCAGGGTGGGACAGGCATTTATTGAAGCTTATCCATTTGCAGTTCGTAAGACCACTGTTATCAAGTTTTACCGCGTTGGGTTTGCCGATCCACTTTACCAGTATTGATGCAACGCCCCTGCGGTTTTTCCGGGGTTTATGAACGCGGTCTTCCACGATTATCTAGCAGTTATGGTTGTCTATTTGGATGACATTTTGGCGTACCCGTCGGATTGGGACACGCATGTCAGACATCTCCATTTGGTGTTAGAGCGGCTATGGGAGTACCAATTGTATGTTAAATGGAGAAGTGCTCATTTGGGGTCAAACGCGTGTCATTCCTTGGGTATATCATTACTCCAACTGATGTGTGTATGGAGTCAGACAAGGTTGTGGCAATCACACAATGGGCTAAACCAGATGACTTCAAGGCTCTTCAGCGCTTTCTTGGGTTTACCAACTTTTACAGAAAATTTATTAGAATTTTTTCAGTGATTGCACAACCGCTGACCGATCTCACAAAAATAGGAGCGGACGTGACGTCGTGGTCTCCAGAAGCTTCAGAGGCGTTTGAGCAACTTAAGAGGGCTTTTTCCACCGCGCCGGTGCTTACTCAGCCGGACCCTCAGAAGCCCTTTTTCGTGGAGGTAGACGCTTTGGAGGTTGGGGTGGGGGCAGTCCTCTCCAAGGAATTGGGGGCCCGTTCAGGGTTTAATCCGTGTGCCTTCTTTTCCTGTAAATTCAGTAGCGCCGAGCACAACTATGATGTTGGGAACAGGGAACTGTTGGCAATAAAATGGGCACTTGAGGAATGGCGTCGTTTTCTGGAGGGGGCTCAACACACGTCTTCACCGATCACAAGAACTTAGTGTATCTTGAGAATGCTAAGCGTCTCAATGTGCGGCAAGCCAGGTGGGCGCTTTTCTTCTCGAGATTCAATTTTACAGTCACATACCTGTCGGGAGATAAAAATGTGAAAGCTGATGCCCTCTCCCGCAGTTTTAGGACTTTGGAGGTTAAGGACTCTTCTCTGGAAGGCATCCTCCCGCCCAGTGTCGTGGTGGCAGCCCTGACACTGAACCTTCCGGCTCAGCTTCAGGAATATCAACAAGAAGCTCTGGAGCGGGTTCTGGCAGGGAAGTTATTTGTACTGATGTCCCTGTGGTTGTTGGTTCTGGAGGAGGCTCATTCCTCCGTTTTTGCAGAGCATCCGGGGGTCCAGGGGACTCTTGAGCTATTTTCCCGATTCTACTGGTGGCCCGGCATGGCACGGGAGGTCTGGGAGTTCGTAAATCGGTGTTCAGCTTGTGCACGTGGTAAGAGTCGCCATAAGAGCCCTGAGGGACCCTTAATGCTGTTGTCAGCACCTGGTAGTCCACGGTCGCACGTGTCCATGGATTTTCTGTCACAGGGTTGTTCCACCATTTTGGTGGTTGTTGACAGTTTCTCAAAAATGGCCTATTTTGTTGCTCTAAAAAACATTACTGTCTGCCGCTGAATTAGTGAAGATTTTCATTAGAGAGATTATAAGATTGCACGGAATACCGGTCAATATAGTTTCGGATCGGGGGGTGCAATTCGTGGCCCAATTTTTGGAAGGCCTCCTGAAAAAACTTGGGAACATCTCCGTCCTTCTCATCAGTGTTTCATCAGCGGACGAATGGGCAAACGGAACGTAAAAACCAAGACCTAGTACAATACTTGGGTCTTTTTGTGGGCGAAAGGGTCAGTCGGTAGTTTTTACTAGAGATGAGCGAGCACCAAAATGCTCGGGTGCTCGTTACTCGGGACGAAATTATCGCGATGCTCGAGAGCTCGTTTCGAGTAACGAACCCCATTGAAGTCAATGGGCGACCCGAGCATTTTTGTATATCGCCGATGCTCACTAAGGTTTCCATTCGTGAAAATCGGGGCAATTCAAGAAAGTGATGGGAACGACACACAAACGGATAGGGCAGGCGAGGGGCTACATGTTGGGCTGCATCTCAAGTTCACAGGTCCCACTATTAAGCCACAATAGCGGCAAGAGTGCCCCCCCCCTCCCAACAACTTTTACTTCTGAAAAGCCCTCATTAGCAAGGCACACCTAAGCTAAGCACCACACTACCTCCAACAAAGCACAATCACTGCCTGCATGACACTCCGCTGCCACTTCTCCTGGGTTACATGCTGCCCAACCCCCCCCCCCCCCCCCGCACGACCCAGTGTCCACAGCGCACACCAAAGTGTCCCTGCGCAGCCTTCAGCTGCCCTCATGCTACACCACACTCATGTCTATTTATAAGTGCGTCTGCCATGAGGTGGAACCGCAGGCACACACTGCAGAGGGTTGGCACGGCTAGGCAGCGACCCTCTTTAAAAGGGGCGGGGCGATAGCCCACAATGCTGTACAGCAGCAATGAGAAATCCAATCCTGTGCCACCGCCATCAGGAGCTGCACACATGGGCATAGCAATGGGGAACCTATGTGCCACACACTATTCATTCTGTCAAGGTGTCTGCATGCCCCAGTCAGACTGCGGTTTTTTATAAATAGTCACAGGCAGGTACAACTCCGCAATGGGAATTCCGTGTGCACCCACAGCATGGATGGCTCCCTGGAACCCACCGGCTGAACATTAATGTATCCCATTGCAGTGCCCAGCACAGCTAAGGTAACGTCCGATTAAATGCAGGTGGGCTTCGGCCCACACTGCATGCCCCAGTCAGACTGGGGTTCTTTAGAAGTGGACACATGCAGTTACAACTCCCTGTGGACCCACAGCATGGGTGGGTGCCAGGAAGCCACCGGCGGTACATAAATATATCCCATTGCATTGCCCAGCACAGCTGATGTAACGTCAGCTTTAATGCAGGTGGGCAAAAAATTAATTGGATTACACTGTAGGCGAGGGCCCCAAAAATTGGTGTACCAACAGTACTAATGTACCTCAGAAAAATTGCCCATGCCCAACCAAGAGGGCAGGTGAAACCCATTAATCGCTTTGGTTAATGTGGCTTAATTGGTAACTAGGCCTGGAGGCAGCCCAGTTAAAATAAAAATTGGTTCAGGTGAAAGTTTCAACGCTTTAATGAGCATTGAAACGTATAAAAATTGTTTAGAAAAATTATATGACTGAGCCTTGTGGGCCTAAGAAAAATTGCCCGCTCGGCGTGATTACGTGAGGTTTCAGGAGGAGGAGCAGGAGGAGGAGGAGGAGGATGAATATTATACACAGATTGATGAAGCAGAAATGTCCCCGTTTTGGATGGTGATAGAGAACGATGCTTCCATCCGCGGGTGCAGCCTACGTATTGTTTAGGTATCGCTGCTGTCCGCTGGTGGAGAAGAGAAGTCTGGGGAAATCCAGCCTTTGTTCATCTTGATGAGTGTAAGCCTGTCGGCACTGTCGGTTGACAGGTGGGTACGCTTATCCGTGATGATTCCCCCAGCCGCACTAAACACCCTCTCCGACAAGACGCTAGCCGCAGGACAAGCAAGCACCTCCAGGGCATACAGCGCGAGTTCAGGCCACGTGTCCAGCTTCGACACCCAGTAGTTGTAGGGGGCAGAGGCGTCACGGAGGACAGTCGTGCGATCGGCTACGTACTCCCTCACCATCCTTTTACAGTGCTCCCGCCGACTCAGCCGTGACTGGGGAGCGGTGACACAGTCTTGCTGGGGAGCCAGAAAGCTGTCAAAGGCCTTGGAGAGTGTTCCCCTGCCTGCGCTGTACATGCTGCCTGATCTCTGCACCTCCCCTGCTATCTGACCCTCGGAACTGCGCCTTTGGCCACTAGCGCTGTCGGATGGGAATGTTACCATCAGTTTGTCCGCCAGGGTCCTGTGGTATAGCATCACTCTCGAACCCCTTTCCTCTTCGGGTATGAGAGTGGAAAGGCTCTCCTTATACCGTGGGTCGAGCAGTGTGTACACCCAGTAATCCGTAGTGGCCAGAATGCGTGTAACGCGAGGGTCTCGAGAAAGGCATCCTAACATGAAGTCAGCCATGTGTGCCAGGGTACCTGTACGCAACACATGGCTGTCCTCACTAGGAAGATCACTTTCAGGATCCTCCTCCTCCTCCTCCGGCCATACACGCTGAAAGGATGACAGGCAAGCAGCATGGGTACCCTCAGCAGTGGGCCAAGCTGTCTCCTCCCCCTCCTCCTCAGCGCGCTGAGATATAGACATGAGGGTGCTCTGACTATCCAGCGACATACTGTCTTCCCCCGCCTCCGTTTCCAAGCGCAAAGCATCTGCCTTTATGCTTTGCAGGGAACTTCTCAAGAGGCATAGCAGAGGAATGGTGATGCTAATGATTGCAGCATCCCCGCTCACCATCTGGGTAGACTCCTCAAAGTTTCCAAGGACCTGGCAGATGTCTGCCAACCAGGCCCACTCTTCTGAAAAGAATTGAGGAGGCTGACTCCCACTACGCCGCCCATGTTGGAGTTGGTATTCCACTATAGCTCTACGCTGCTCATAGAGCCTGGCCAACATGTGGAGCGTAGAGTTCCACCGTGTGGGCACGTCGCACAGCAGTCGGTGCACTGGCAGTTTAAACCGATGTTGCAGGGTCCGCAGGGTGGCAGCGTCCGTCTTGGAGTTGCGGAAATGTGCGCAGAGCTGGCGCACCTTTCCGAGCAGGTATGACAAGTGTGGGTAGCTTTTCAGAAAGCGCTGAACCACCAAATTAAAGACATAGGCCAGGCATGGCACGTGCGTGAGGCTGCCGAGCTGCAGAGCCGCCACCAGGTTACGGCCGTTGTCACACACGACCATGCCCGGTTGGAGACTCAGCGGCGCAAGCCAGCGGTCGGTCTGCTCTGTCAGACCCTGCAGCAGTTCGTGGGCCGTGTGCCTCTTCTCTCCTAAGCTGAGTAGTTTCAGCACGGCCTGCTGATGCTTGGCCACCGCTGTGCTGCCACGCCGCGCGACACCGACTGCTGGCGACGTGCTGCTGCTGACACATCTTGATTGCGAGACAGAGGAGGAGGAGGAGGAGGAGGAGGGTGCTTTAGTGGAGGAAGCATACACCTCCGCAGATACCACCACCGAGCTGGGGCCCGCAATTCTGGGGGTGGGTAGGACATGAGCGGTCCCAGGCTCTGACTCCACTAAATTCACCCAATGTGCCGTCAGGGAGATATAGTGGCCCTGCCCGCCTGTGCTTGTCCACGTGTCTGTTGTTAAGTGGACCTTGGCAGTAACCGCGTTGGTGAGGGCGCGTACAATGTTGCAGGAGACGTGGTCGTGCAGGGCTGGGACGGCACATCGGGAAAAGTAGTGGCAACTGGGAACCGAATAGCGCGGGGCCGCCGCCGCCATCATGCTTTTGAAAGCCTCCGTTTCCACATGCCTATACGGCAGCATCTCCAGGCTGATGAATTTTGCAATGTGCACGTTTAACGCTTGAGCGTGCGGGTGCGTGGCGGCGTACTTGCGCTTGCGCTCAAACAGTTGCGCTAGCGACGGCTGGACGGTGCGCTGACAGACATTGGTGGATGGGGCCGAGGACAGCGGAGGTGAGGGTGTGGGTGCAGGCCAGGAGACGGTACTGCCTGTGTCCTCAGAGGGGTGTTGGATCTCAGTGGCAGGTTGGGGCACAGGGGGAGAGGCAGTGGTGCAAACCGGAGGTGGTGAACGGCCTTCGTCCCACCTTGTGGGGTGCTTGGCCATCATATGCCTGCGCATGCTGGTGGTGGTGGCTCCCCGGCTGATCTTGGCGCGACAAAGGTTGCACACCACTGTTCGTCGGTCGTCAGGCGTCTCTGTGAAAAACTGCCACACCGTACAGTACCTTGGCCTCTACAGGGTGGCATGGCGCGAGGGGGCGCTTTGGGAAACAGTTGGTGGATTATTCGGTCTGGCCCTGCCTCTACCCCTGGCCACCGCACTGGCTCGGCCTGTGCCCACACCCTGATTTGGGCCTCCGCGCCCTCGCCCGTGTCCACGTCCTCTAGGCCTACCCCCTACCCCTCAGCATGCTGTATTACCAGTAGTGCAGAAACAGAACGCTGTAATTAAATGTGCCGCTTATTGGCCTGTGGTTGGAGGCTGACTTCGCTTACGGAACGCACAGCAGAGGCAGGAAAGAATTTTGCGCAAGCCTGCTGTAACACTTAGCTGGCTGCGTATGAATTAGGACAACTACCCCCAGCAGAGACCCAGTACACTTGTGGACAGGAATACAGCGGTGATGTAAGAGGCAACACAGAGGCAGGAAAGAATTTTGCGCAAGCCTGCTGTAACACTTAGCTGGCTGCTTATGAATTAGGACAACTACCCCCAGCAGAGACCCAGTACACTGAGGACGGTCACAGGCAGCCCAAATAGATTTTTTTTCCCAAATGTTTTTGGAAAGGCCCACTGCCTATATACACTAAATATGTCTTCTGTCCCTGCCTCACCACTACTGGCCCTGGACAATGTAAAATTACTGCAGGACGCAATGCTCTGCACGGCCGATATACAAAAAAAAAAAAAAAGTGCAACACTGCTAAAAGCAGCCACAACAGTACTGCACACGGTCAGATGTGGCCCTAAGAAGGACCGTTGGGGTTCTTGAAGACTAAAATAACACCTAACGCTCTCTCTATAGCAGCTCCACCATCAGCAGCACTTTCCCTGATCTCTGTCAGAATGCATGTGTGGCGAGCCGCGGGAGGGGCCGATTTATATACTCCGGTGTCATCTGATCTCCCCAGCCACTCACTGCAGGGGGGTGGTATAGGGCTTGAACGTCACAGGGGGAAGTTGTAATGCCTTCCCTGTCTTTCTATTGGCCAGAAAAGCGCGCTAACGTCTCAGAGATGAAAGTGAAAGTAACCCGAACATCGCGTGGTGCTCGCCTCTAGTAACGAGCATCTCGAACACGCTAATACGCGAACGAGTATCAAGCTCGGACGAGTACGTTCGCTCAGCTCTAGTTTTTACCCTTGGCTGAATTTTCCATAAATAATCGTATCCGTTCTGCGACGGGGTGTCACCTTTCTTCTGTGTGTCCTGTCGGCACCCCCTGTTCCTGAGGTCCATTCCAGTACCTACAGCTTGTCCCACGGTTGATGTTGTTATTAGTGAGTTGCGGGAGGTCTGGAATGGTGTACACAAGAATCTGGAGGAAGCGAGTGGTCGTACGGAACTCCGTAGCTGTAAAAGGTCCACTGTGTCGGAGCCATTTGAGGTCGGTCAGAAGGTCTGTCTGTCCACGAAGAATTTAAAATTGAAGCTCCCCTCGGTAAAGCTTGCGCCGCGTTTTATCGGTCCCTTTGCCATAACGGGAGTCATTAATCCTCTAGCTTATGAGTTGGATTTACCGAGTTCTTGGAGGGTGTTTCATAAATCCGTTTTGAAGTTGTTTATCCCTCCAGTTGTCATGTAATGTGGTACAAGTAAGGGTAGAAATAGGAGTGATTGAGAGCAGAAAGAGGAGTCCATCTTCAGGAGGAGACAGTGCTAACACAGAGCCACATGGGAGCACCTTCAGCTTCCATGTAGGTGAAAATGGAGGAAAAAGAGCAACTTTCCATAGCGATTGGAGTTTGGATGTGGGAGGAGTGAGTCCCAGCAACAGAGAGAGAGATAGAACTACCCAAGTTCTAAACAAGGTACCCATTCACACCACAGGTTTTTCCTGTGCCGCCATCCATAGTTAGGATCACCGTACAGAGGTACTTTATTGTGACCCCTCCCCATGAGCCTCCTACCCCCCATCCTCCTCTGGAGTGCTCCCAGTTGAGGACCGGTGACATACAGATAACGTGAACTGTAGGGCCATATTCATCCTGTGTATCCTCCCTACCTCTGAGCCGTAGCCTATAAATGTCTAAAAGTGAATTGTACCTGCATGACCTGTTATACCAGTTATTATTCAAGTAAGTTATACCGGGCCCTAACCGTTCCTGGGGACCCAAGGTACTATATACAAGTCTCCGTGTTATTACTCCACTGCATATAATACCGGTGTGGGGGAACAGTGGCGTCTCGAGTCATAAGCACTACTACCCTCATCATCCCATTTCTTGGCATGCCCTATCCTAGGAGTGTTGAGCTGGCCTGCGATCCTGCTCTGGCCTTGGCTGTGTGTCATCCCTCCGGCCCAGAGCCTGGTCAGTGCCGCCATGACAAGCCAACACTTATCCCTCCCAGCTCTTCACAGTAGCCAGGTGCCCGGGGTCACCCCTCTGTGGTGTTGCAGTAATACAAAAGACAAAAGGCCATTTCTCATTCTGGTCCTTTCGGGGGAGAGTCCCAGAGCGCAGCTCCATAAGTGCAGGTATCAGAATAAGATCAGGACTGAACCACAAGGGAGGGTAACAGCTTCACCAAGGAAAATTCACCATCCTCATGGCTTCTGATCACTTTCAGGCCTTCATGAATTCAAAATAAATATCCCCATCTAATATTATGGAGCACTCACATTGACCACTAAGCCTAATAGTATTCCAATGTTACAGCTCACCTCCTCCCCTTCCTGCACAGGATTACACTGAGAGGAGACACCTATATATAGATAACACAGGATCCACCATTCACAATAGTCACAGCTCACCTCCTCCCCTCCCTGCAAAGACAGGATTACACTGAGAGGAGACACCTATATATAGATAACACAGGAGCCACCATTCACAATAGTCACAGCTCACCTCCTCCCCTAATGTACAGGCAGGATTACACTGAGAGGAGATACCTATATATAGATAACACAGGAGCCACCATTCACAATAGTCACAGTTCACCTCCTCCCCTCCCTGTACAGACAGAATTACACTGAGAGGAGATACCTATATATAGATAACACAGGAGCCACCATTCACAATAGTCACAGCTCACCTCCTCCCCTAATGTACAGGCAGGATTACACTAAGAGGAGATACGTATATATAGATAACACAGAAGCCACCATTCATAATAGTCACAGCTCACCTCCTCCCCTCCCTGTACAGACAGGATTACACTGAGAGGTGACACCTATATATAGATAACAGAGGAGCCACCATTCACAATAGTCACAGCTCACCTCCTCCCTGTTGCAGCCGTTCTGAGGCTTTCGCCTTGCTACGGGCCAGACCAGGATTTACCAGTGTCCTTACCTCTCCCGGAGCTGAGGGGTGTGGTGACTGCAAGAATGATGTAAGTCCTCACCTGGTGCTGAGTAGCTCTGCTCCTATTTAAGCAGTGCTAGTATTGACCCCTGTGCTGGTCAAGGCTTCAGTTGCCGCTGGGCAGCTGCTGTGGAACACCTCCTGGTTGAAGCTCCTGTTGTATAAGCTAAATTCTTTATTTCTGCATTTGTTTGGTTTTCTGTTCCTATCTTTTGTATTAGGGCTTCCTGATAGGGAATTGTCAGTAGCCCAGGCACGCGTGCGGGTCCGCACCTATCAGAGCGATCGGCCCGCCGAGTAGGCAGGGCCCCTCCCCGGGTTAGGGGTCTGTAAGGAGAGGTATTCCCGCACTTTAGTATTTTCGTTGTACGGCTGTGCCTTTTTGTTTGTTTTGGATATTGCAAGTCCGGTTGGACGTGACACTCCCCCTCCCTGTACAGACAGGATTACACTGAGAGGAGACACCTATATATAGCTAAAACAGGATAGCCATTCACAATAGTCACAGCTCACCTCCTCCCCTCCCTGTACAGACAGAATTACACTGAGAGGATACCTATATATAGATAACACAGGAGCCACCATTCACAATAGTCACAGCTCACCTCCTCCCCTCCCTGTACAGACAGGATTACACTGAGAGGAGACACCTATATATAGATAACACAGGGTCCACAATTCACAATAGTCACAGCTCACCTCCTCCCCCTCCCTTTACAGACAGGATTACACTGAAAGGAGATACCTATATATAGATAACACAGGAGTCACCATTAACAATAGTCACAGCTCCCCTCCTCCCCTCCCTGTACAGACTCAGGATTACACTGAGAGGTCACAACTATATATAGATAACACAGGACCACCAGTCACAATAGTCCCAGCTCACCTCCTCCCCTCCCTGTACAGACAGGATTACACTGAGAGGAGACACCTATATATAGATAACACAGGACCACCAGTCACAATAGTCCCAGCTCACCTCCTCCCCTCCCTGTACAGACAGGATTACACTGAGAGGAGACACCTATATATAGATAACACAGGATCCAACATTCACAATAGGCACAGCTCACCTACCCCCCCTCCCTTTACAGACAGGATTACACTGAGAGGAGATACATATATATAGACAACACAGGACCATCATTCACAATAGTCACAGCTCACCTCCTCCCCTCCCTGTACAGACAGGATTGCACTGAGAGGAGATACCTATATATAGATAACACAGGACCACCATTAACTATAGTCACAGCTCACCTCCTTCCCTCCCTGTACAGACAGGATTACACTGAGAGGAGATACCTATATATAGATAACACAAGATCCACCATTCACAATAGTCACAGCTCCCCTCCTCCCCCCTCCCTGTACAGGCAGGATTACACTGAGAGGAGATACCTATATATAGATAACACAGGATCCACCATTCACAATAGTCACAGCTCACCTCCTCCTCTCCCTGTACAGGCAGGATTACACTGAGGAGATACCTATATATAGATAACACAGGACCACCATTCACAATAGTCACAGCTCACCTCCTCCCCCCTCCCTGTACAGGCAGGATTACACTGAGAGGAGATACCTATATATAGATAACACAGTAGCCACCATTCACAAAAGTCACAGCTCACCTCCTCCCCTCCCTGCACAGAAAGGATTACACTGAGAGGAGACACCTATATATAGATAACACAGGATCCACCATTCACAATAGGCACAGCTCACCTCCTCCCCCTCCCTTTACAGACAGGATTACACTGAGAGGAGACACCTATATATAGATAACACAGGTTCCACCATTCACAATAGTCATAGCTCACCTCCTCCCCTCCCTGTACAGGCAGGATTACACGGAGAGGTGACACCTATATATAGATAACACAGGATCCACCATTCACAATAGTCACAGCTCACCTCCTCCCATCCCTGCACAGGCAGGATTACACTAAGAGGAGATACCTATATATAGATAACACAGGACCCACCATTCACAAAAGTCACAGCTCACCTCCTCCCCTCCCTGTACAGACAGGATTACACTGAGAGGAGACACCTATATATAGATAACACAGGATCCACCATTCACAATAGTCACAGCTCCCCTCCTCCCCTCCATGCACAGGCAGGATTACACTGAGGAGATACCTATATATAGATAACACAGGAACACCATTCACAATAGTCACAGCTCACCTCCTCCCCCCTCCCTGTACAGGCAGGATTACACTGAGAGGAGATACCTATATATAGATAACACAGTAGCCACCATTCACAAAAGTCACAGCTCACCTCCTCCCCTCCCTGCACAGAAAGGATTACACTGAGAGGAGACACCTATATATAGATAACACAGGATCCAACATTCACAATAGGCACAGCTCACCTACCCCCCCCCTCCCTTTACAGACAGGATTACACTGAGAGGAGATACATATATATAGACAACACAGGACCATCATTCACAATAGTCACAGCTCACCTCCTCCCCTCCCTGTACAGACAGGATTGCACTGAGAGGAGATACCTATATATAGATAACACAGGACCACCATTAACTATAGTCACAGCTCACCTCCTTCCCTCCCTGTACAGACAGGATTACACTGAGAGGAGATACCTATATATAGATAACACAAGATCCACCATTCACAATAGTCACAGCTCCCCTCCTCCCCCCTCCCTGTACAGGCAGGATTACACTGAGAGGAGATACCTATATATAGATAACACAGGATCCACCATTCACAATAGTCACAGCTCACCTCCTCCTCTCCCTGTACAGGCAGGATTACACTGAGGAGATACCTATATATAGATAACACAGGACCACCATTCACAATAGTCACAGCTCACCTCCTCCCCCCTCCCTGTACAGGCAGGATTACACTGAGAGGAGATACCTATATATAGATAACACAGTAGCCACCATTCACAAAAGTCACAGCTCACCTCCTCCCCTCCCTGCACAGAAAGGATTACACTGAGAGGAGACACCTATATATAGATAACACAGGATCCACCATTCACAATAGGCACAGCTCACCTCCTCCCCCTCCCTTTACAGACAGGATTACACTGAGAGGAGACACCTATATATAGATAACACAGGTTCCACCATTCACAATAGTCATAGCTCACCTCCTCCCCTCCCTGTACAGGCAGGATTACACGGAGAGGTGACACCTATATATAGATAACACAGGATCCACCATTCACAATAGTCACAGCTCACCTCCTCCCATCCCTGCACAGGCAGGATTACACTAAGAGGAGATACCTATATATAGATAACACAGGACCCACCATTCACAAAAGTCACAGCTCACCTCCTCCCCTCCCTGTACAGACAGGATTACACTGAGAGGAGACACCTATATATAGATAACACAGGATCCACCATTCACAATAGTCACAGCTCCCCTCCTCCCCTCCATGCACAGGCAGGATTACACTGAGGAGATACCTATATATAGATAACACAGGAACACCATTCACAATAGTCACAGCTCACCTCCTCCCCCCTCCCTGTACAGGCAGGATTACACTGAGAGGAGATACCTATATATAGATAACACAGTAGCCACCATTCACAAAAGTCACAGCTCACCTCCTCCCCTCCCTGCACAGAAAGGATTACACTGAGAGGAGACACCTATATATAGATAACACAGGATCCACCATTCACAATAGTCATAGCTCACCTCCTCCCCTCCCTGTACAGGCAGGATTACACTGAGAGGTGACACCTATATATAGATAACACAGGATCCACCATTCACAATAGGCACAGCTCACCTCCTCCCCTCCCTGTAAAGACAGGATTACACTGAGAGGAGACACCTATATATAGATAACACAGAATAGCCATTCATAATCGTCACAGCTCACCTCCTCCCCTCCCTATACAGACAGGATTACACTAAGAGGAGATACCTATATATAGATAACACAGGACCACCATTCACAATAGTCACAGCTCACCTCCTCTCCTCCGTGTACAGACAGGATTACACTAAGAGGAGATACCTATATATAGATAACACAGGACCACCATTCACAATAGTCACAGCTCACCTCCTCCCCTCCCTGTACAGACAGGATTACACTGAGAGGACACACCTATATATCGATAACACAGGATCCAACATTCACAATAGGCACAGCTCACCTCCTCCTCCTCCCTTTACAGACAGGATTACACTGAGAGGAGACACCTATATATAGATAACACAGGAGTCACCATTCACAATAGTCACAGCTTACCTCCTCCCCTCCCTGTACAGACAGGATTACACTGAGAGGAGACACCTATATATAGATAACACAGGAGCCACCATTCACAATAGGCACAGCTCACCTCCTCCCCCTCCCTTTACAGACAGGATTACACTGAGAGGAGACACCTATATATAGATAACACTGGTTCCACCATTCACAATAGTCATAGCTCACCTCCTCCCCCTCCCTGTACAGACAGGATTACACTAAGAGGAGATACCTATATATAGATAACACAGTAGCCACCATTCACAATAGGCACAGCTCACCTCCCCCCCCCCCTCCCTTTACAGACAGGATTACACTGAGAGGAGACACCTATATATAGATAACACTGGTTCCACCATTCACAATAGTCATAGCTCACCTCCTCCCCTCCCTGTACAGACAGGATTACACTGAGAGGAGATACCTATATATAGATAACACAGGACCACCATTCACAATAGTCACAGCTCACCTCCTCCCCTCCCTGTACAGACAGGATTGCACGGAGAGGAGATACCTATATAGACTTAACACAGAAGGTACCATTCACAATAGTCACAGCTCACCTCCTCTCCTCCGTGTACAGACAGGATTACACTAAGAGGAGATACCTATATATAGATAACACAGGACCACCATTCACAATAGTCACAGCTCACCTCCTCCCCTCCCTGTACAGACAGGATTACACTGAGAGGAGACAACTATATATAGATAACACAGGACCACCATTCACAATAGTCACAGCTCACCTCCTCCCCTCCCTGTACAGACAGGATAACACTAAGAGTTGATACCTATATATAGATAACACAGGTTCCACCATTCACAATAGTCACAGCTCACCTCCTCCCCTAACTGTACAGGCAGGATTACACTAAGAGTTGATACCTATATATAGATAACACAGGACCACCATTCACAATAGTCACAGCTCACCTCCTCCCCTACCAGTACAGACAGGATTACACTAAGAGTTGATACCTATATATAGATAACACAGGTTCCACCATTCACAATAGTCACAGCTCACCTCCTCCCCTCCCTGTACAGACAGGATTACACTGAGGAGATACCTATATATAGATAACACAGGGTCCACCATTCACAATAGTCACAGCTCACCTCCTCCCCTCCCTGTACAGACAGGATTACACTGAGAGGAGATACCTATATATAGAGAACACAGGACCACCATTCACAATAGTCACAGCTCACCTCCTCCCCTCCCTGTACAGACAGGATTACACTGAGAGGAGATACCTATATATAGATAACACAGGACCACCATTCACAATAGTCATAGCTCACCTCCTCCCCTCCCTGTACAGACAGGATTGCACGGAGAGGAGATACCTATATATACTTAACACAGGACCACCATTCACAATAGTCACAGCTCACCTCCTCCCCTCCCAGTACAGACAGGATTACACTAAGAGTTGATACCTATATATAGATAACACAGGTTCCACCATTCACAATAGTCACAGCTCCCCTCCTCCCCTCCCTGTACAGACAGGATTACACTGAGAGGAGATACCTATATATAGATAACACAGGGTCCACCATTCACAATAGTCACAGCTCACCTCCTCCCTTCCGAATACAGACAATATTACACTGAGAGGAGATACCTATATATAGATAACACAGGAGGCACCATTCACAATAGTCACAGCTCACCTCCTCCCTGTTTCAGCCGTTCTGAGGCTTTCGCCTTGCTTGCGGGCCAGACCAGGATTTACCAGTGTCCTTACCTCTCCCGGAGCTGAGGGGTGTGGTGACTGCAAGAATGATGTAAGTCCTCACCTGGTGCTGAGTAGCTCTGCTCCTATTTAAGCAGTGCTAGTATTGACCCCTGTGCTGGTCAAGGCTTCAGTTGCCGCTGGGCAGCTGCTGTGGAACACCTCCTGGTTGAAGCTCCTGTTGTATAAGCTAAATTCTTTATTTCTGCATTTGTTTGGTTTTCTGTTCCTATCTTTTGTATTAGGGCTTCCTGATGGGGAATTGTCAGTAGCCCAGGCACGCGTGCGGGTCCGCACCTATCAGAGCGATCGGCCCGCCGAGTAGGCAGGGCCCCTCCCCGGGTTAGGGGTCTGTAGGGAAAGGTATTCCCGCAGTTTAGTATTTTCGTTGCACGGCTGTTTGTTTTGGATATTCCACGTCCGGTTGGACGCGACACTCCCCCTCCCTGTACAGACAGGATTACACTGAGAGGAGACACGTATATATAGATAACACAGGATAGCCATTTACAATAGTCACAGCTCACCTCCTCCCCTCGCTGTACAGACAGGATTACACCAAGAGCAGACACCTATATATAGATAACACAGGAGGAACCATTCACAATAGTCACAGCTCACCTCCTCCCCTCCCTGTACAGACAGGATTACACTGAAAGGAGATACCTATATATAGATAACACAGGACCACCATTCACAATAGTCACAGCTCACCTCCTTCCCTCCCTGTACAGACAGGATTACACTAAAAGGAGATACCTATATATAGATAACACAAGATCCACCACTCACAATAGTCACAGCTCCCCTCCTCCCCTCCCTGTATAGACAGGATTACACTTTAGACTCATTGTAAGACACCCCCCCCCTAAAAGCACTCATTGCAAGAACCTCCCCCTATAAACACTAATTGTAAGACGCCCCCTATAAAACACTCATTGTAAGACCCCCCCCCCCGTATTTACACTCATTGTAAGCCCCACCCCATATAAACACTCATTGTAAGTCCCCCCTGTATATACACTCATTGTAAGACCCCCCCCGTATAAACACTCATTGTAAGCCCCCCCTATAAACATTCAATGTAAGAACCCCCCCCCGTATAAAAACTCAATGTAAGACCCCCCTCCATATGAACACTCAATGTAAGACCCCCCCCCCGTATAAACACTCAATGTAAGACCCCCCCCCCCGTATAAACACTCATTGTGAGACCCCCCCCCGTATAAACACTCATTGTAAGACCCCCCCGTATAAACACTCATTGTCAGACCCCCCCCCCGTATAAACACTCATTGTGAGACCCCCCCCCGTATAAACACTCAATGTATGACCCCCCCGTATAAACACTCATTGTGAGACCCCCCCCCCCGTATAAACACTCCTTGTAAGATGCCCCCCCGTATAAACACTCATTGTAAGCCGCCCCTATAAACATTCAATGTAAGACCCCCCCCGTATAAACACTCAATGTATGACCCCCCCTATAAACACTCATTGTAAGACCCCCCCTATAAACACTCATTGTGAGACCCCCCCCTATAAACACTTATTGTAAGACCCCCCCGTATAAACACTCAGTGTAAGCCCCCCCTCCCGTATAAACAATCAATGCAAGCTCCCCCCCTATAAACACTCATTGTAAGCCCCCCCTTATAAATACTCATTGTAAGCCCCCCCCCCGTATAAACACTCATTGTAAGCCCCCCCCCCGTATAAACACTCATTGTAAGACCCCCCCCCCCGTATAAACACTCATTGTAAGACCCCCCCGTATAAACACTCATTGTAATACCCCCCGTATAAACACTCATTGCAAGACCCCCCCCCCGTATAAACACTCATTGTAAGACCCCCCCCCCCGTATAAACACTCATTGTAAGACCCCCCCGTATAAACACTCATTGTAAGCCCCCCCCCCGTATAAACACTCATTGTAAGCCCCCCCGTATAAACACTCATTGCAAGACCCCCCCTATAAACACTCATTGTAAGCCCCCCCTATAAACACTCAATGTAAGACCCCCCCATAAGCACTCATTGTAAGACCCCCCCGTATAAACACTCACTGTAAGACCCCCCCGTATAAACACTCACTGTAAGACCCCCCCGTATAAACACTCACTGTAAGACCGCCCATAAACACTCATTGTAAGACCCCCCCCCCCGTATAAACACTTATTGTAAACCCCCCCCGTATAAACACTCATTGTAAGACCCCCCCTATAAACACCCATTGTAAGACCCCCCTATAAAAACTCTCATTGTAAGACACCCCCCCGTATAAAAACTCAATGTAAGCCCCACCCCCGTATAACCACTCATTTTAAGACGCCCCCCATATAAACACTCATTGTAAGCCCCCCCCGTATAAACACTCATTGTAAGATGCCCCCCCGTATAAAAACCGATTGTAAGACCCCCCCGTATAAACACTCATTGTAAGACCCCCCCCATATAAACACTCATTGTAAGACCCCCCCCCCCCCGTTTAAAAACACATATTGTAAGACCCCCCCCGTATAAACACTCATTGTAAGACCCCCCCCCCTAATAAAACCCTCATTGTAAGACCCCCCCGTATAAACACTCATTGTAAGCCCCCCCCGTGTAAACACTCATTGTAAGCCCCCCCCCGTATAAACACTCATTGTAAGACCCCCCCTATAAACACTCATTGTAAGACCCCCCCTATAAACACCCATTGTAAGACCCCCCTATAAAAACTCTCATTGTAAGACACCCCCCCATATAAACACTCATTGTTAGACCCCCCCCCGTATAAAAACTCCATGTAAGCCCCACCCCCGTATAAACACTCATTTTAAGACGCCCCCCATAAAAACACTCATTGTAAGCCCCCCCGTATAAACACTCATTGTAAGATCCCCCCATATAAACACTCATTGTAAGACCCCCCCCCGTTTAAAAACACATATTGTAAGACCCCCCGTATAAAAACCCATTGTAAGACCCCCCCGTATAAACACTCCTTGTAAGATGCCCCCCCGTATAAACACTCATTGTAAGACCCCCCCCCCGTTTAAAAACACATATTGTAAGACCCCCCCCGTATAAACACTTATTATAAACCCCCCCCCGTATAAACACTCATTGTAAGACCCCCCCCCGTATAAACACTTATTGTAAGCCCCCCCCCGTATAAAAACCCATTGTAAGCCCCCCCCTGTATAAACACTCATTGTAAGCGCCCCCCCGTATAAACTGTCATTGTAAGCCCCCCCGTATAAACACTCATTGTAAGACCCCCCCCCCGTATAAACACTCATTGTAAGACGCCCCCCCCCCGTATAAACACTCATTGTAAGCCCCCCCGTATAAACACTCTCATTGTAAGACACCCCCCCCCGTATAAACACCCATTGTAAGACCCCCCCCGTATAAACACTCATTGTAAGCCCCCCTGTATAAACACTCATTGTAAGACCCCCCCTATAAACACTCATTGTAAGCCCCCCCCGTATAAACACTGTCATTGTAAGACCCCCCCCGTATAAACACCCATTGTAAAACACCCCCCGTATAAACACTCATTGTAAGCCCCCCCTATAAACACTCAATGTAAGAACCCCCCCGTATAAAAACTCAATGTAAGACCCCCCTCCATATGAACACTCAATGTAAGACCCCCCTCCATATAAACACTCAATGTAAGACCCCCCTCCATATAAACACTCAATGTAAGACACCCCCCCCCGTATAAACACTCATTGTAAGACCCCCCTCCATATAAACACTCAATGTAAGACCCCCCCCCGTATAAACACTCATTGTAAGACCCCCCCCCGTATAAACCCTCATTGTATGACCCCCCCCGTATAAACCCTCATTGTGAGACCCCCCCGTATAAACACTCATTGTGAGACCCCCCCCCGTATAAACACTCATTGTGAGACCCCCCTGTATAAACACTCATTGTAAGACCCCCCCCTATAAACACTCATTGTAAGCCCCCCCCGTATAAACACTCATTGTAAGACCCCCTCCCCCCACGCATTTACACTCATTGTAAGCCCCCCCTAATAAATACTCATTGTAAACCCCCCCTAATAAACACTCATTGTAAGACCCCCCTATAAACACTCATTGTAAGACCCCCCCCCGTATAAACACTCAATGTAAGACCCCCCCCTGTATAAACACTCATTGTAAGACCCCCCCCCCCGTATAAACACTCATTGTAAGACCCCCCTAATAAACACTCATTGTGAGCCCCCCCCCCCCCCGTATAAACACTTATTGGAAGACCCTCCCCCCCTATAAACACTCAATGTAGGACGCCCCCCCACCGTATAAACACTCACTGTAAGACCCCCCCATAAGCACTCATTGTAAGACCCCCCCTCCTGTATAAACACCCATTGTAAGACCCCCCTATAAAAACTCTCATTGTAAGACCCCCCCGTATAAACACTCATTGTAAGACACACCCCCGTATAAACACTCATTGTAAGACCCCCCCCCCGTATAAACACTCATTTTAAGACGCCCCGTATAAACACTCATTGTAAGCCCCCCCGTATAAACACTCATTGTAAGACCCCCCCCCGTATAAACACTCATTGTAAGACCCCCCCCCCACGTATTTACACTCATTGTAAGACCCCCCCTATAAACACTCATTGTAAGACCCCCCCCCGTATAAACATCCAATGTAAGACCCCCCCCCCTTTTAAAAACACATATTGAAAGACCCCCCCCCCGTATAAACACTCATTGTAAGACCCCCCCTATAAACACTCATTGTAAGACCCCCCCCTATAAACACTCATTGTAAGACCCCCCCCCCGTATAAACACACATTATAAGACCCCCCCCCCCGGTATAAAACACTCAATGTAAGACCCCTCCCCTCCTATAAACACTCATTGTAAGACCCCCCCTATAAACACTCATTGTAAGACCCCCCTATAAACACTCTCATTGTAAGACCCCCCCTATAAACACTCATTGTAAGACCCCCCCCCCCCCCCCCCCGTATAAACACACATTATAAGACCCCCCCCGGTATAAAACACTCAATGTAAGACCCCTCCCCCCCTATAAACACTCATTGTAAGACCCCCCCTATAAACACTCATTGTAAGACCCCCCTATAAACACTCATTGTAAGACCCCCCCTATAAACACTCTCATTGTAAGACCCCCCTATAAACACTCATTGTAAGACCCCCCCCCCGTATAAACACTCATTGTAAGACCCCCCCCGGTATAAAACACTCAATGTAAGACCCCTCCCCCCCTATAAACACTCATTGTAAGACCCCCCCTATAAACACTCATTGTAAGACCCCCCCTATAAACACTCATTGTAAGATCCCCCCCGGTATAAAACACTCAATGTAAGACCCTCCCCCCCTATAAACACTCATTGTAAGACCCACCCTATAAACACTCATTGTAAGACCCCCCCTATAAACACTCATTGTTAGACCCCTCCCCCCCTATAAACACTCATTGTAAGACCCCCCCTATAAACACTCATTGTAAGACCCCCACCCCCCCGTATAAACACTCAATGTAAGACCCCTCCCCCCCTATAAACACTCATTGTAAGACCCCCCTATAAACACTCTCATTGTAAGACCCCCCCCGTATAAACACTCATTGTTAGACCCCTCCCCCCCTATAAACACTCATTGTAAGACCCCCCCTATAAACACTCATTGTAAGACCCCCCCTATAAACACTCATTGTAAGACCCCCACTATAAACACTCATTGTAAGACCCCCCCCCCTCGTATAAACACCCATTGTAAGACCCCCCTATAAACATTCAATGTAAGAACCGCCCCCCTCCATATAAACACTCATTGTAAGCCCCCCCTATAAACACTCATTGTAAGACCCCCCTATAAACACTCATTGTTAGACCCCCCCTATAAACACTCATTGTAAGACCCCCACTATAAACACTCATTGTAAGACCCCCCGTATAAACACTCATTGTAAGACACCCCTATAAACACTCATTGTAAGCCCCCCCCGTATAAACACTCATTGTAAGCCCCCCTATAAACACTCATTGTAAGACCCCCCCCCTATAAACATTCAATGTAAGAACCGCCCCCCTCCATATAAACACTCATTGTTAGACCCCTCCCCCCCTATAAACACTCATTGTAAGACCCCCCCTATAAACACTCATTGTAAGACCCCCACTATAAACACTCATTGTAAGACCCCCCCCGTATAAACACTCATTGTAAGCCCCCCCTATAAACATTCAATGTAAGAACCGCCCCCCCTATAAACACTCATTGTAAGACCCCCCTGTAAACACTCATTGTAAGACCCCCCTATAAACACTCATTGTAAGACCCCCCTATAAACACTCATTGTTAGACCCCCCCTATAAACACTCATTGTAAGACCCCCCCTATAAACACCCATTGTAAGACCCCCCTATAAACACTCATTGTAAGACCCCCCCCCCGTATAAACACCCATTGTAAGACCCCCCGTATAAACACTCATTGTAAGACCCCCCGTATAAACACTCATTGTAAGACCCCCCCCCATATAAACACTCATTGTTAGACCCCCCCGTATAAACACTCATTGTAAGCCCCCCCCCCCATATAAACACTCATTGTTAGACCCCCGCGTATAAACACTCATTGTAAGCCCCCCCTATAAACACTCATTGTAAGAGCCTCCTGTATAAACACTCATTGTAAGACCCCCCCGTAAAAACACCCATTGTAAGACCCCCCTATAAACACTCTCATTGTAAGACCCCCCCCCCATATAAACACTCATTGTTAGACCCCCCCCGTATAAACACTCATTGTAAGCCCCCCCCCATATAAACACTCATTGTTAGACCCCCCCCGTATAAACACTCATTGTAAGCTCCCCCCATATAAACACTCTCATTGTAAGACTCCCCCCCCATATAAACACTCATTGTTAGACCCCCCCCCCCGTATAAACACTCATTGTAAGACCCCCCCGAATAAACACCCATTGTAAGACCCCCCTATAAACACTCTCATTGTAAGACCCCCCATATAAACACTCATTGTAAGACCCCCCCGTATAAACACTCATTGTAAGACCCCCCTATAAACACTCATTGTAAGACCCCCCCGTATAAACACCCATTGTAAGACCCCCCTATAAACACTCTCATTGTAAGACCCCCCTATAAACACTCTCATTGTAAGACCCCCCCATATAAACACTCATCGTTAGACCCCCCCCCCATATAAACACTCATTGCAAGACACCCCCCCCCATATAAACACTCATTGTTAGACCCCCCCGTATAAACACTCATTGTAAGCCCCCCCCATATAAACACTCATTGTAAGACACCCCCCCCATATAAACACTCATTGTTAGACCCCCCGTATAAAAACTCAATGTAAGCCCCCCCTATAAACACTCATTGTAAGACCCCCCCGTATAAAAACTCAATGTAAGACCCCCCCCCCGTATAAACACTCATTGTAAGACCCCCGCCGCATAAAAACTCAATGTAAGCCCCCCCTATAAACACTCAATGTAAGACCCCCCTGTATAAAAACTCAATGTAAGACCCCCCCGTATAAACACTCATTGTAAGACCCCCCGTATAAAAACTCAATGTAAGACCCCCCCCCCCGTATAAACACTCATTGTAAGACCCCCCCTATAAACACTCATTGTAAGACCCCCCTATAAACACTCATTGTAAGACCACCCTATAAACACTCATTGTTAGACCCCCCCGTATAAACACCCATTGTAAGACCCCCCCCCCGTATAAACACTCATTGTAAGACCCCCCCCGTATAAACACTCATTGTAAGCCCCCCCCCCGTATAAACACTCATTGAAAGACCCTCCCCTATAAACACTCATTGTAAGACCCCCCTATAAACACTCATTGTTAGACCCCCCCCGTATAAACACCCATTGTAAGACCCCCCGTATAAACACTCATTGTAAGACCCCCCCTATAAACACTCATTGTAAGACCTCCCCCGTATAAACACTCATTGTAAGACCCGCCGTATAAACACTCATTGTAAGACCCCCCCGTATAAACACTCATTGTAAGACCCCCCCTATAAACACTCATTGTAAGACCCCCCCCTATAAACACTCATTGTAAGACCCCCCCCCCGTATAAACACACATTATAAGACCCCCCCCCCCGGTATAAAACACTCAATGTAAGACCCCTCCCCTCCTATAAACACTCATTGTAAGACCCCCCCTATAAACACTCATTGTAAGACCCCCCTATAAACACTCTCATTGTAAGACCCCCCCTATAAACACTCATTGTAAGACCCCCCCCCCCCCGTATAAACACACATTATAAGACCCCCCCCCGGTATAAAACACTCAATGTAAGACCCCTCCCCCCCTATAAACACTCATTGTAAGACCCCCCCTATAAACACTCATTGTAAGACCCCCCTATAAACACTCATTGTAAGACCCCCCCTATAAACACTCTCATTGTAAGACCCCCCTATAAACACTCATTGTAAGACCCCCCCCCCCGTATAAACACTCATTGTAAGACCCCCCCGGTATAAAACACTCAATGTAAGACCCCTCCCCCCCTATAAACACTCATTGTAAGACCCCCCCTATAAACACTCATTGTAAGACCCCCCCTATAAACACTCATTGTAAGCCGCCCCCCTATAAACACTCATTGTAAGACCCCTCCCCCTGTATAAACACTCAATGTAAGACCCCTCCCCCCTATAAACACTCATTGTAAGACCCCCCTATAAACACTCATTGTAAGACCCCCCCTATAAACACTCATTGTAAGATCCCCCCCGGTATAAAACACTCAATGTAAGACCCTCCCCCCCTATAAACACTCATTGTAAGACCCCTCCCCCTGTATAAACACTCAATGTAAGACCCCTCCCCCCTATAAACACTCATTGTAAGACCCCCCTATAAACACTCATTGTAAGACCCACCCTATAAACACTCATTGTAAGACCCCCCCTATAAACACTCATTGTAAGATCCCCCCCCCGTATAAACACTCAATGTAAGACCCCTCCCCCCCTATAAACACTCATTGTAAGACCCCCCTATAAACACTCTCATTGTAAGACCCCCCCCGTATAAACACTCATTGTTAGACCCCTCCCCCCCTATAAACACTCATTGTAAGACCCCCCCTATAAACACTCATTGTAAGACCCCCCCTATAAACACTCATTGTAAGACCCCCACTATAAACACTCATTGTAAGACCTCCCCTATAACCACTCATTGTAAGACCCCCCCCCCCTATAAACACTCATTGTAAGACCCCCCCCCGTATAAACACTCATTGTAAGACCCCCCTATAAACACTCATTGTAAGACCCCCCCAATAAATACTCATTGTAAGACCCCACCCCCGTATAAACACTCATTGTAAGACCCCCCCTATAAACACTCATTGTAAGACCCCCCCAATAAATACTCATTGTAAGACCCCCCTATAAACACTCTCATTGTAAGACCCCCCCCGTATAAACACTCATTGTTAGACCCCTCCCCCCCTATAAACACTCATTGTAAGACCCCCCCTATAAACACTCATTGTAAGACCCCCCCTATAAACACTCATTGTAAGACCCCCCCTATAAACACTCATTGTAAGACCTCCCCTATAACCACTCATTGTAAGACCCCCCCCCCCTATAAACACTCATTGTAAGACCCCCCCGTATAAACACTCATTGTAAGACCCCCCTATAAACACTCATTGTAAGACCCCCCCAATAAATACTCATTGTAAGACCCCACCCCCGTATAAACACTCATTGTAAGACCCCCCCTATAAACACTCATTGTAAGACCCCCCCAATAAATACTCATTGTAAGACCCCCCCCCGTATAAACACTCATTGTAAGACCCCCCCTATAACCACTCATTGTTAGACCCCCCCTATAACCACTCATTGTAAGACCCCCCTATAACCACTCATTGTAAGACCCCTCCCCCTGTATAAACACTCATTGTAAGCCCCCCCTATAAACACTAATTGTAAGACACCCCTCCCGTATAAATACTCATTTTAAGACCCCCCCCGTATAAATACTCATTGTAAGACCCCCCCTATAAACACTCATTCTAAGACCCCCCCCGTATAAACACTCATTGTGAGCCCCCCCCATATAAACACTCATTGTTAGACCCCCCCGTATAAACACTCATTCTGAGCCCCCCCCCATATAAACACTCATTGCAAGACCCCCCCCCCATATAAACACTCATTGCAAGACACCCCCCCCCATATAAACACTCATTGTAAGACACCCCCCCCCATATAAACACTCATTGTAAGACCCCCCCCCATATAAACACTCATTGTTAGACCCCCCCTATAAACACTCATTGTAAGCCCCCCCTATAAAAACTCAATGTAAGCCCCCCCTATAAACACTCAATGTAAGACCCCCCCCCGTATAAAAACTCAATGTAAGACCCCCCCGTATAAACACTCATTGTAAGACCCCCCCGTATAAAAACTCAATGTAAGACCCCCCCCGTATAAACACTCATTGTAAGACCCCCCTATAAACACTCATTGTACGACCCCCCCCCTATAACCACTCATTGTAAGACCCCCCCCTATAACCACTCATTGTAAGACCCCCCCCGTATAAACACTCATTGTAAGACCCCCCCTATAAACACTCATTGTAAGATCCCCCCCCCGTATAAACACTCATTGTAAGACCCTCCTGTATAAACACTAATTGTAAGACCCCCCCTATAAACACTCATTGTAAGACCCCCCCCCGTATAAATACTCATTTTAAGACCCCCCCCGTATAAATACTCATTGTAAGACCCCCCCTATAAACACTCTTATTGTAAGACCCCCCCCGTATAAACACTCATTGTTAGACCCCTCCCCCCCTATAAACACTCATTGTAAGACCCCCCCTATAAACACTCATTGTAAGACCCCCCCTATAAACACTCATTGTAAGACCCCCACTATAAACACTCATTGTAAGACCCCCCCCCCTATAAACATTCAATGTAAGAACCGCCCCCCTCCATATAAACACTCATTGTAAGCCCCCCCTATAAACACTCATTGTAAGACCCCCCCCCCTATAAACACTCATTGTAAGACCCCCCTATAAACACTCATTGTAAGACCCCCACTATAAACACTCATTGTAAGACCCCCCCCCCCGTATAAACACTCATTGTAAGCCCCCCTATAAACATTCAATGTAAGAACCGCCCCCCCCTATAAACACTCATTGTAAGACCCCCCTGTAAACACTCATTGTAAGCCGCCCCCCTATAAACACTCATTGTAAGACCCCCCCTATAAACACTCATTGTAAGACCCCCCCTATAAACACCCATTGTAAGACCCCCCTATAAACACTCATTGTAAGACCCCCCCCATATAAACACTCATTGTTAGACCGACCCCCCGTATAAACACTCATTGTAAGACCCCCCGTATAAACACTCATTGTAAGACCCCCCCCATATAAACACTCATTGTAAGACCGACCCCCCGTATAAACACTCATTGTAAGACCCCCCCCCCATATAAACACTCATTGTTAGACCCCCGCGTATAAACACTCATTGTAAGCCCCCCCTATAAACACTCATTGTAAGACCCCCCCCGTATAAACACTCATTGTAAGAACCCCCTATAAACACTCTCATTGTAAGACCCCCCCCCATATAAACACTCATTGTTAGACCCCCCCCCCGTATAAACACTCATTGTAAGCCCCCCCCCCCATATAAACACTCATTGTTAGACCCCCCCCGTATAAACACCCATTGTAAGACCCCCCCGTATAAACACTCATTGTAAGCTCCCCCCCATATAAACACTCTCATTGTAAGACTCCCCCCCCATATAAACACTCATTGTTAGACCCCCCCCGTATAAACACTCATTGTAAGACCCCCCCGAATAAACACCCATTGTAAGACCCCCCCCGTATAAACACTCTCATTGTAAGACCCCCCATATAAACACTCATTGTAAGACCCCCCCGTATAAACACCCATTGTAAGACCCCCCTATAAACACTCTCATTGTAAGACCCCCCCATATAAACACTCATCGTTAGACCCCCCCGTATAAACACCCATTGTAAGACCCCCCTATAAACACTCTCATTGTAAGACCCCCCTATAAACACTCTCATTGTAAGACCCCCCATATAAACACTCATTGTAAGACCCCCCCGTATAAACACCCATTGTAAGACCCCCCTATAAACACTCTCATTGTAAGACCCCCCTATAAACACTCTCATTGTAAGACCCCCCCATATAAACACTCATCGTTAGACCCCCCCCCATATAAACACTCATTGCAAGACACCCCCCCCCATATAAACACTCATTGTTAGACCCCCCCGTATAAACACTCATTGTAAGCCCCCCCCCCATATAAACACTCATTGTAAGACACCCCGTATAAAAACTCAATGTAAGCCCCCCCTATAAACACTCATTGTAAGACCCCCCCGTATAAAAACTCAATGTAAGACCCCCCCCCGTATAAACACTCATTGTAAGACCCCCACCGCATAAAAACTCAATGTAAGCCCCCCCTATAAACACTCATTGTTAGACCCCCCCCCGTATAAACACTCATTGTAAGACCCCCCCTATAAACACTCATTGTAAGACCCCCCTATAAACACTCATTGTAAGACCCCCCTATAAACACTCATTGTTAGACCCCCCCGTATAAACACCCATTGTAAGACCCCCCCCCCCGTATAAACACTCATTGTAAGACCCCCCCCCGTATAAACACCCATTGTAAGACCCCCCCCCCGTATAAACACTCATTGTAAGACCCCTCCCCCCCTATAAACACTCATTGTTAGACCCCCCGTATAAAAACTCAATGTAAGCCCCCCCTATAAACACTCATTGTAAGACCCCCCCGTATAAAAACTCAATGTAAGACCCCCCCCCGTATAAACACTCATTGTAAGACCCCCACCGCATAAAAACTCAATGTAAGCCCCCCCTATAAACACTCATTGTTAGACCCCCCCCCGTATAAACACTCATTGTAAGACCCCCCCTATAAACACTCATTGTAAGACCCCCCTATAAACACTCATTGTAAGACCCCCCTATAAACACTCATTGTTAGACCCCCCCGTATAAACACCCATTGTAAGACCCCCCCCCCGTATAAACACTCATTGTAAGACCCCCCCCCGTATAAACACTCATTGTAAGCCCCCCCCCGTATAAACACTCAAACACTCATTGAAAGACCCTCCCCTATAAACACTCATTGTAAGACCCCCCTATAAACACTCATTGTTAGACCCCCCCCGTATAAACACCCATTGTAAGACCCCCCGTATAAACACTCATTGTAAGACCCCCCCTATAAACACTCATTGTAAGACCTCCCCTATAACCACTCATTGTAAGACCCCCCCTATAACCACTCATTGTAAGACCCCCCCCCTATAACCACTCATTGTAAGACCCCCCCGTATAAACACTCATTGTAAGACCCCCCTATAAACACTCATTGTAAGACCCCCCCTATAAACACTCATTGTAAGACCTCCCCTATAACCACTCATTGTAAGACCCCCCCTATAACCACTCATTGTAAGACCCCCCCCCTATAACCACTCATTGTAAGACCCCCCCGTATAAACACTCATTGTAAGACCCCCCTATAAACACTCATTGTAAGACCCCCCCTATAAACACTCATTGTAAGACCCCCCCCTATAAACACTCATTGTAAGACCCCCCCCTATAAACACTCATTGTAAGACCCCCCCTATAAACACTCATTGTAAGACCCCCCCCTATAAACACTCATTGTAAGACCCCCCCAATAAATACTCATTGTAAGACCCCCCCCCCGTATAAACACTCATTGTAAGACCCCCCCTATAACCACTCATTGTTAGACCCCCCCTATAACCACTCATTGTAAGACCCCCCTATAACCACTCATTGTAAGACCCCTCCCCCTGTATAAACACTCATTGTAAGCCCCCCCTATAAACACTAATTGTAAGACACCCCTCCCGTATAAATACTCATTTTAAGACCCCCCCCGTATAAATACTCATTGTAAGACCCCCCCTATAAACACTCATTCTAAGACCCCCCCGTATAAACACTCATTGTGAGCCCCCCCCCATATAAACACTCATTGTTAGACCCCCCCGTATAAACACTCATTCTGAGCCCCCCCCCATATAAACACTCATTGCAAGACCCCCCCCCCATATAAACACTCATTGCAAGACACCCCCCCCATATAAACACTCATTGTAAGACCCCCCCCATATAAACACTCATTGTTAGACCCCCCCTATAAACACTCATTGTAAGCCCCCCCTATAAAAACTCAATGTAAGCCCCCCCTATAAACACTCAATGTAAGACCCCCCCCCGTATAAAAACTCAATGTAAGACCCCCCCGTATAAACACTCATTGTAAGACCCCCCCGTATAAAAACTCAATGTAAGACCCCCCCCGTATAAACACTCATTGTAAGACCCCCCTATAAACACTCATTGTACGACCCCCCCCCCCCTATAACCACTCATTGTAAGACACCCCCCATATAAACACTCATTGTAAGACCCTCCTGTATAAACACTAATTGTAAGACCCCCCCTATAAACACTCATTGTAAGACCCCTCCCCCTGTATAAACACTCATTGTAAGCCCCCCCTATAAACACTAATTGTAAGACCCCCCCTATAAACACTCCTTGTAAGACACCCCCCCCCGTATAAATACTCATTTTAAGACCCCCCCCGTATAAATACTCATTGTAAGACCCCCCCTATAAACACTCATTGTAAGCCCCCCCGTATAAACACTCATTATAAGACCCCCCCGGTATAAACACTCATTATAAGACCCCCCCGGTATAAAACACTCATTGTAAGACCCCCACCGTATAAACACTTATTGTAAGACCTCCCATAAGCACTCATTGTAAGACCCCCCCCCCCCGTATAAACACTCCTTGTAAGACCCCCCCCCCTGTATAAACACTCATTGTAAGACCCCCCCGTATAAACACTCATTGTAAGGCCCCCCCCTATAAACACTCCTTGTAAGACCCCCCTCCGCATAAACACTCATTGTAAGACACCCCCCGTATAAACACTCATTGTAAGCCCCCCCCTATAAACACTCATTGTAAGAACCCCCCCCCCGTATAAACACCCATTGTAAGACGCCCCCCCCCGTATAAACACTCATTGTAAGACCCCCCCCGTATAAACACTCATTGTAAGACCCCCCCGTATAAACACTCATTGTAAGACCCCCCCCGTATAAACACTCATTGTAAGACCCCCCCGTATAAACACTCATTGTAAGACACCCCCCGTATAAACACTCATTGTAAGACCCCCCCGTATAAACACTCATTGTAAGACCCCCCCCGTATAAACACTCATTGTAAGACCCCCCTGTATAAACACTCATTGTAAGCCCCCCCTATAAACACTCATTGTAAGAACCCCCCCCGTATAAACACTCATTGTAAGACCCCCCCCGTATAAACACTCATTGTAAGACCCCCCCCCCGTATAAACACTCATTGTAAGACCCCCCCCGTATAAACACTCATTGTAAGACCCCCCCGTATAAACACTCATTGTAAGACCCCCCCGTATAAACACTCATTGTAAGAACCCCCCCCCCGTATAAACACTCATTGTAAGACCCCCCCCATATAAACACTCATTGTAAGACCCCCCCGTATAAACACTCATTGTAAGACCCCCCCTATAAACACTCATTGTAAGACCCCCCCTATAAACACTCCTTGTAAGACACCCCCCCCCCCCCGTATAACCACTCATTGTAAGACCCCCCCGTATAAACACTCATTGTAAGACCCCCCCCCGTATAAACACTCATTGTAAGACCCCCCCGTATAAACACTCATTGTAAGACCCCCCCGTATAAACACTCATTGTAAGCCCCCCCCCCCCGTATAAACACTAATTGTAAGCCCCCCCCCGTATAAACACTCATTGTAAGACCCCCCCGTATAAACACTCATTGTAAGCCCCCCCCCCGTATAAACACTAATTGTAAGCCCCCCCCCGTATAAACACTCATTGTAAGACCCCCCCTATAAACACTCATTGTAAGACCCCCCCCCATATAAACACTCATTGTAAGACCCCCCCCCCCGTATAAACACTCATTGTAAGACCCCCCCGTATAAACACTCATTGTAAGCCCCCCCCCCCCCGTATAAACACTCATTGTTAGACAACCGTCTCCTGGAATCAGATGTAGCGATATCTGAGAGTGTAACGTTAATACAATATCTGAGCAGAAGGAGCGATTATTGTGGAGAACCGACCCCTCGTAGGAAGTACCCTGTTGTACCACCTCTAGCTTGGATACAAGATGTGATACGGGCAGGCATTGAGGCTCTAGTACCCTGTTGTAGTGCCTCTAGCTTGGATACAAGATGTGATACAGATGGGCATGGAGGCTCTAGTACCCTGATGTACCGCCTGTAGCTTGGATACAAGATGTGATACAGGCAGGCATGGAGGCTCTAGTACCCTGTTGTACCATCTCTAGCTTGGATACAAGATGTGATACGGGCAGGCACGGAGGCTCTAGTACACTGTTGTACTGCCTCTAGCTTGGATACAAGATGTGATACAGATGGGCATGGAGGCTCTAGTACCCTGTAGTAATGCCTCTAGCTTGGATACAAGATGTGATACAGATGGGCATGGAGGCTCTAGTACCCTGTTGTACCGCCTCTAGCTTGGATACAAGATGTGATACGGGTGGGCATGGAGGCTCTAGTACCCTGTAGTAATGCCTCTAGCTTGGATACAGGATGTGAAACGGGGAGCATGAAGGCTCTAGTACCCTGCTGTACTGCCTCTAGCTTAGATACAAGATGTGATACGGGTGGGCATGGAGGCTCTAGTACCCTGTTGTACCCCCTCTAGATTGGATAAAAGATGTGATACAGGTGGGCATGGAGGCTCTAGTACCCTGTTGTACCGCCTCTAGCTTGGATACAGGATGTGAAACGGGGAGCATGGAGGCTCTAGTACCCTGTTGTACCGCCTCTAGCTTGGATAGAAGATGTGATACGGGCGGGTTTGGAGGCTCTAGTACCCTGTTGTACTGCCTCTAGCTTGGATACAAGATGTGATACAGGTGGGCATGGAGGCTCTTGTACCCTGTTGTACCGCCTCTAGCTTGGATCCAAGATGTGATACAGGTGGGCATGGAGGCTCTAGTACCCTGTTGTACCGCCTCTAGCTTGGATACAGGATGTGAAACGGGGAGCATGGAGGCTCCAGTACCCTGCTGTATTGCCTCTAGCTTAGATTCAAAATGTGATACGGGCGGGCATGGAGGCTCTTGTACCTTGTTGTACCACCTCTAGCTTGGATACAAGATGTGATGCGGGCAGGCATGAAGGCTCTAGTACCCAGTTGTACCTCCTCTAGATTGGATACAAAGTGTGATACAGGTGGCATGGAGGCTCTAGTACCCTGTTGTACCGCCTCTAGATTGGATCCAAGATGTGATACAGGTGGCATGGAGGCTCTAGTACCCTGTTGTTCTGCCTCTAGCTTGGATACAAGATGTGATACAGGGGGAATGGAGGCTCTAGTACCCTGTTGTACTGCCTCTAGCTTTGACACAGGATGTGATGCTGGCGGGCATGAAGGCTCTAGTACCCTGTTGTACCGCTTCTAGATTGGATACAAGATGTGATACAGGTGGGCATGGAGGCTCTAGTACCCTGTTGTACCCCCTCTAGATTGGATACAAGATGTGATACAGGTGGGCATGGAGGCTCTAGTACCCTGTTGTACCGCCTCTAGCTTGGATACAGGATGTGAAACGGGGAGCATGGAGGCTCTAGTACCCTGCTGTACTGCCTCTAGCTTAAATATAAGATGTGATACGGGTGGGCAAGGAGGCTCTAGTACCCTGTTGTACCGCCTCTAGCTTGGATACAAGATGTGATACAGGTGGGCATAGAGGCTCTAGTACCCTGTTGTACCGCCTCTAGCTTGGATACAGGATGTGAAACAAGGAGCATGGAGGTTCTAGTACCCTGCTGTACTGCCTCTAGCTAAGATTCAAAATGTGATACGGGCGGGCATGAAGGCTCTAGTACCCTGTTGTACCGCCTCTAGATTGGATCCAAGTTGTGATACAGGTGGCATGGAGGCTCTAGCACCCTGTTGTACTGCCTCTAGCTGGGATACAAGATGTGATACAGGGGGCATGGAGGCTCTAGTACCCTGTTGTACTGCCTCTAGCTTGGATACAGGATGTGAAACGGGGAGCATGGAGGCTCTAGTACCCTGTTGTACCCCCTCTAGATTGGATACAAGATGTGATACAGGTGGGCATGGAGGCTCTGGTACCCTGTTGTACTGCCTCTAGCTTGGATACAAGATGTGATACAGGTGGGCATGGAGGCTCTAGTACCCTGTTGTACGGCCTCTAGCTTAGATACAAGATGTGATACGGGTGGGCATGGAGGCTCTAGTACCCTGTTGTACCACCTCTAGCTTGGATACAAGGTGTGATACAGGGGGCATGGAGGCTCTAGTACCCTGTTGTACCGCCTCTAGCTTGGATAGAAGATGTGATACGGGCGGGTATGGAGGCTCTAGTACCCTGTTGTACCGCCTCTAGCTTGGATCCAAGATGTGATACAGGTGGGCATGGAGGCTCTAGTACCCTGTTGTGCCGCCTCTAGCTTGGATACAGGATGTGAAACGGGGAGCATGGAGGCTCCAGTACCCTGCTGTATTGCCTCTAGCTTAGATTCAAAATGTGATACGGGCGGGCATGGAGGCTCTTGTACCTTGTTGTACCACCTCTAGCTTGGATACAAGATGTGATGTGGGCAGGCATGAAGGCTCTAGTACCCTGTTGTACCGCCTCTAGATTGGATACAAAGTGTGATACAGGTGGCATGGAGGCTCTAGTACCCTGTTGTACTGCCTCTAGCTTGGATACAAGATGTGATACAGGGGGCATGGAGGCTCTAGTACCCTGTTGTACTGCCTCTAGCTTTGATACAGGATGTGATGCTGGCGGGCATGAAGCCTCTAGTACCCTGTTGTATCGCTTCTAGATTGGATACAAGGTGTGATACAGGTGGCATGGAGGCTCTAGTACCCTGTTGTACTGCTTCTAGCTTGGATACAGGATGTGAAACGGGGAGCATGGAGGCTCTAGTACCCTGTTGTACCCCCTCTAGATTGGATACAAGATGTGATACAGGTGGGCATGGAGGCTCTAGTACACTGTTGTACCACCTCTAGCTTGGATAGAAGATGTGATACGAGCGGGTATGGAGGCTCTAGTACCCTGTTGTACCGCCTCTACCTTGGATACAGGATGTGAAACGGGGAGCATGGAGGCTCTAGTACCCTGCTGTACTGGCTCTAGCTTAGATACAAGATGTGATACAGGTGGGCATAGAGGCCCTAGTACCCTGTTGTACCGCCTCTAGCTTGGATACAGGATGTGAAACAAGGAGCATGGAGGTTCTAGTACCCTGCTGTACTGCCTCTAGCTAAGATTCAAAATGTGATACGGGCGGGCATGGAGGCTCTAGTACCCTGTTGTACCGCCTCTAGATTGGATCCAAGATGTGATACAGGTGGCATGGAGGCTCTAGTACCCTGTTGTACCACCTCTAGCTTGGATACAAGATGTGATGCGGGCAGGCATGAAGGCTCTAGTACCCTGTTGTACCGCCTCTAGATTGGATCCAAGATGTGATACAGGTGGCATGGAGGCTCTAGTACCCTGTTGTACTGCCTCTAGCTTGGATACAAGATGTGATACAGGGGGCATGGAGGCTCTAGTACCCTGTTGTACTGCCTCTAGCTTGGATACAGGATGTGAAACGGGGAGCATGGAGGCTCTAGTACCCTGTTGTACCCCCTCTAGATTGGATACAAGATGTGATACAGGTGGGCACGGAGGCTCTAGTACCCTGTAGTAATGCCTCTAGCTTGGATACAGGATGTGAAACTGGGAGCATGGAGGCTCTAGTACCCTGTTGTACCCCCTCTAGATTGGATACAAGATGTGATACGGGCAGGCACGGAGGCTCTAGTACCCTGTTGTACGGCCTCTAGCTTGGATACAAGATGTGATACAGGTGGGCATGGAGGCTCTAGTACCCTGTAGTAATGCCTCTAGCTTGGATACAGGATGTGAAACGGGGAGCATGGAGGCTCTAGTACCCTGTTGTACCGCCTCTAGCTTGGATAGAAGATGTGATACGGGCGGGTATGGAGGCTCTAGCACCCTGTTGTACCACCTCTAGCTTGGATACAAGATGTTATACAGGTGGGCATGGAGGCTCTTGTACCCTGTTGTACCGCCTCTAGCTTGGATCCAAGATGTGATACAGGTGGGCATGGAGGCTCTAGTACCCTGTTGTACCGCCTCTAGCTTGGATACAGGATGTGAAACGGGGAGCATGGAGGCTCTAGTACCCTGCTGTACCGCCTCTAGCTTGGATACAAGATGTGATACAGGTGGGCATGGAGGCTCTAGTACCCTGTTGTACCCCCTCTAGATTGGATACAAGATGTGATACAGGTGGGCATGGAGGCTCTAGTACCCTGTTGTACCGCCTCTAGCTTGGATAGAAGATGTGATATGGGCGGGCATGGAGGCTCTAGTACCCTCTTGTACCGCCTCTAGCTTGGATACAAGGTGTGATACAGGGGGCATGGAGGCTCTAGTACCCTGTTGTACTGCCTCTAGCTTGGATAGAAGATGTGATACGGGCGGGCATGGAGGCTCTAGTACTCTGTTGTACTGCCTCTAGCTTGGATAGAAGATGTGATACGGGCGGACATGGAGGATCTAGTACCCTGTTGTACTGCCTCTAGGTTGGATAGAAGATGTGATACGGGCGGGCATGGAGGCTCTAGTACCCTCTTGTACCGCCTCTAGCTTGGATACAAGGTGTGATACAGGTGGCATGGAGGCTCTATTACCCTGTTGTACTACCTCTAGCTTGGATACAGGATGTGATGCGGGCGGGCATGAAGGCTCTAGTACCCTGTTGTACCGCCTCTAGATTGGCTACAAGGTGTGATACAGGCAGGTATGAAGGCTCTAGTACCCTGTTGTACCGCCTCTAGATTGGATACAAGGTGTGATACAGGTGGCATGGAGGCTCTAGTACCCTGTTATACCGACTCTAGCTTGGATAGAAGATGTGATACGGGCGGGCATGGAGGCACTAATACCCTGTTGTACCGCCTCTAGCTTGGATACAAGATGTGATACGGGCAGGCATGGAGGCTCTAGTACCCTGTTGTACTGCGTCTAGCTTGGATACAAGATGTGATACAGATGGGCATGGAGGCTCTAGTACCCTGTAGTAATGCCTCTAGCTTGGATACAGGATGTGATACAGGTGGGCATGGAGGCTCTAGTACCCTGTTGTACTGCCTCTAGCTTGGATACAAGATGTGATACAGGTGGCAGGGAGGCTCTAGTACCCTGTTGTACCGCCTCTAGCTTGGATAGAAGATGTGATACGGGCAGGCATGGAGGCTCTAGTACCCTGTTGTACCGCCTCTAGCTTGGATACAGGATGTGAAACAAGGAGCATGGAGGTTCTAGTACCCTGCTGTACTGCCTCTAGCTTAGATTCAAAATGTGATACGGGCGGGCATGGAGGCTCTAGTACCCTGTTGTACCGCCTCTAGCTCGGATAAAAGATGTGATACAGGTGGGCATGGAGGCTCTAGTACCCTGTTGTACCGCCTCTAGCTTGGATCCAAGATGTGATACAGGTGGGCATGGAGGCTCTAGTACCCTGTTGTACCGCCTCTAGCTTGGATACAGGATGTGAAGCGGGGAGCATGGAGGCTCTAGTACCCTGCTGTACTGCCTCTAGCTTAGATACAAGATGTGATACGGGTGGGCATGGAGGCTCTAGCACCCTGTTGTACCGCCTCTAGCTTGGATACAGGATGTGAAGCAAGGAGCATGGAGGCTCTAGTACCCTGCTGTACTGCCTCTAGCTTAGATTCAAAATGTGATACGGGCGGGCATGGAGGCTCTTGTACCCTGTTGTACCCCCTCTAGATTGGATACAAGATGTGATGCGGGCAGGCATGAAGGCTCTTGTACCCTGTTGTACCGCCTCTAAATTGGATACAAGATGTGATACAGGTGGCATGGAGGCTCTTGTACCCTGTTGTACCATCTCTAGCTTGGATACAAGATGTGATACAGGCGAGCATGGAGGCTCTAGTACCCTGTTGTACCGCCTCTAGCTTGGATACAAGATGTGATACAGGTGGCATGGAGGCTCTAGTACCCTGTTGTACCGCCTCTAGCTTGGATACAGGATGTGAAACGGGGAGCATGGAGGCTCTAGTACCCTGTTGTACTGCCTCTAGCTTGGATAGAAGATGTGATACGGGCGGGCATGGAGGCTCTAGTACCCTTTTGTACCGCCTCTAGCTTGGATACAAGGTGTGATACAGGTGGCATGGAGGCTTTAGTACCCTGTTGTACTGCTTCTAGCTTGGATACAGGATGTGAAACGGGGAGTATGGAGGCTCTAGTACCCTGTTGTACCCCCTCTAGATTGGATACAAGATGTTATATAGGTGGGCATGGAGGCTCTAGTACCCTGTTGTACCGCCTCTAGCTTGGATACAAGATGTGATATAGGCGGGCATGGAGGCTCTAGTACCCTGTTGTACCGCCTCTAGCTTAGATACAAGATGTAATAGAGGGGGCATGGAGGCTCTTGCACCCTGTTGTACCACCTCTAGCTTGGATACAAGATGTGATGCGGGCGGGCATGGAAGCTCTAGTACCCTGTTGTATCACCTCTAGCTTGGATACCAAGGTGTAAGACGTTCGAGAATGGAGGGCATCCCGGTTCTGTCCGGTATCCTGCCACATATTACACCACATTTGCTCTAGATTGTCCAAACTTCTTGGCTGTTGAGGTTGACGTCCCAGATGATTCCATACATTAATCTGGTGGCAGGGCCACAACGTGTTGTGGGGACATTCCTGTGCGCCCCCCCTCGCAGACATTCCTGTGACCCCACCTCCCACCCCCGCAGACATTCCTGTAACCCACTCCCCTCGCAGACATTCCTGTGACCTCCCCCCCCCTTTCCTCGCAGACAATCCTGTGACCCCTCCCCCCCCCCCCCCCCCGCAGACATTCCTGTGACCCCTCCCCCCTCGCAGACATTCCTGTGACCCCCCCCCCTCGCAGACATTCCTGTGATCCCCCCCTTTCCTCGCAGACATTCCTGTGACACCCCCCCCCCGCAGACATTCCTGTGACCCCCCCCTTTCCTCGCAGACATTCCTGTGACACCCCCCCCCCGCAGACATCCTGTGACACCCCCCCCACGCAGACATTCCTGTGACACCCCCCCACTTTCCTCGCAGACATTCCTGTGACACCCCCCCCCCGCAGACATTCCTGTGACACCCCCCCCACGCAGACATTCCTGTGACCCCCCCCTCTTTCCTCGCAGACATTCCTGTGACACCCCCCCCCACGCAGACATTCCTGTGACACCCCCCCCCGCAGACATTCCTGTGACACCCCCCCTCCACGGCAGACATTCCTGTGACCCCTCCCCTCTTTCCTCGCAGACATTCCTGTGACAACCCCCCCCCCCCCGCAGACATTCCTGTGACACCCCCCCCCCACGCAGACATTCCTGTGACACCCCCCCCCCCCCCCGCAGACATTCCTGTGACACCCCCCCCACCCAGACATTCCTGTGACACTCCCTCCCCCTCGCTATTTCCCTGATGATGAGAGATGTTTTCAATACGAAAATCCCTTGCATCTGCGGCAGATTCGTTGGCAAGTGCGATACCGTGATGAATCCCAGCCCGATATCGCACCCCGGCCATGTAAATGGGTTACAGACACATTTTCACGTAGTCCAAGAAATGAGTCCTGTTTGGAAAGCCTATGCCCAGGGGCAGATCATGTATGGAAATTCATTTTGCAGCTGTATGCAGCAGAGTTTAGGTATGGTACCGGTACAGGTGGGGGTGGGGCCTGGAGCTGTACTTTTTGCACCCGGGCCCCTGAGCCTTGCATTAAGCCCCTGGTGACATTTATATATAGATAACACAGGAGCCACCATTCATAATAGGTGATATCACAGCTCCCCTCCTCCCCTCCCTGCACACTGAATACTGAGCCTAGTAGTACACTTACACTGTCACTGCCTATTCTGTAGGTTTTCAGCCGCCAGCAATTAACATTTTTCTGGCACGGAAGTCACATCTTACAGCACATACTATATTTCTGTTATAATTTGCAACATCGCAGACCTCTCGCTACTTTTCAAAAGGCCTAAAAGAAGTGGGCGGGTTTAACAGGAAGGTGGGGGCGTGGTTTCCTGTGGACTGTCACTTGCACTAGAAATTGGCACAAATGACCGTACAGATTTATCCGGGTTCAGAGCAGACGACTCCTAATAAATGTGGCGCAAGACCAAAATATAATATTCTCTATTTGTATAGCGCCAACTTATTCCACAGCGGGGGGGGGGGGGGTAGAGACAAGACAAGTACATGTGGAGACGGGGTGCGGTGATACAGGAAGCGCGGGGGCATACAAACAGTACGGAAATTACATAGGGGTGTTTTATTTGTCAGAAAACCGATTTGGGGGGGGGGGTGATAAGGAGGTAGAGGGGCTGAAGAGGAAGGTGTGGGTAGCCATAGGGAGGGACATGTTGTGGGGGGTAGGGGACTAGATCAGATTGTATGCCTTCCTGAAGAGGTGCGTTTTAAAGGCATGCCTGAAGTTCCGTGCGTCAGATTGTCCGGATGCCGTCTGGGGGTTATGATGGTGCCAGACACTGATATGGAGATATTGGGGGAGGTCGGCTGGTTGAGGGCAGAAGGACGAGGAGCTCAGTATTAGAGGCAGCGGACAGACAGTCGTGGCGCTCTGGAGGCCCGGCGCTGTGATGTCACGGAAGGAGGTGTATAGCTGGATGTCGTCAGCGTAGAGGGGGTATTGGAGGACGAAGCTACAGATGGTTTGTCTGATTGGGGCTGTGTAGATAGAGGAGGGGGGCGAGAACTGGGCCCTGTGGGAACCCCAACAGCAAGGGGGAGAGGAGGGGGCCGAGGACCGAGCCCTGGGGGACCCCAACAGCAAGGGGAAGAGGAGGGGGCCGAGGACCGAGCCCTGGGGGACCCCAACAGCAAGGGGAAGAGGAGGGGCCCGAGGACCGAGCCCTGGGGGATCCCAACAGCAAGGGGAAGAGGAGGGGCCGAGGACCGAGCCCTGTGGAACCCCAACAGCAAGGGGAAGAGGAGGGGGCCGAGGACCGAGCCCTGGGGGACCCCAACAGCAAGAGGAAGAAGAGGGGGCCGAGGACCGAGCCCTGGGGGACCCCAACAGTGAGGGAGAGCAGGGAGAATGTGGCCGAGGACCGAGCCCTGGGGGACCCCAATAGCAAGAGGAAGAGGAGGGGAGGGGGGCCGAGCACTGAGGCCTGGGGGACCCCAACAGTGAGGGGGAGCAGAGAGAATGTGGCCCGAGGACCGAGCCCTGGGGGACCCCAATAGCAAGAGGAAGAGGAGGGAGGGACGCAAGGACCGAGCCCTGGGGGACCCCAATAGCAAGAGGAAGAGGAGGGGAGGGAGGCAAGAACCAAGCCCTGAGGGGCCCCAACAGCAAGAGGAAGAGGAGGGGGCCGAGGACCGAGCCCTGGGGGGACCCTAACAGCAAGGGAAAGAGGAGGGGGCCGAGGGACCGAGCCCTGGGGGACCCCAATAGGAAGAGGAGGGGAGGGGGGCCAAGCACCGAGTCCTGGGGGACCCCAACAGCAAGGGGAAGAGGAGAGGAGGGGGCTGAATACTGAGCCCTGGGGGACCGCAACAGCAAGGGGAAGAGAAGGGGGCCGATGACTGGGTCCTGGGGGACCCCAACAGCGAGGGAGAGCGGAGATGGGGGGCCAGGGATGAAGATCGGGAAGGCCTTCGCTCCAAATACACAGAGGTCGGAGTGGAAGCAGCGGAAGCCTCCTCGCTGACCTCCCATGTAGAGGCCGCTGCTTGTAACTACAGGCACGGCTCCTATTGATTTGAATGAGATCACAGCCTGCAGTTACAGGCACTGGCCACTACACGGAGGGCGGCGCGGAGACTTCCACTGCTTCCGCTCCGATCTCTGTTATTGCGGCGCTAGCAACCGCTCACCTGATCGGCCGGGGGCCAACAACTATTGGTGACCTATCCCGAGGAGACGTCATCAGTAGTATTTCCCTGAAAACCCCTTTAATAAACCTCCCCTTTGTGTTTCCTCTGCATTTGCAAGATCTCTGCTTGTTGCCAGTGAATGAGTAAGCTCCTGCATACAGTCACAGGCAGTAAACTTGCTCTCAGCTGGGGGTCTGTTACAATTGCATCCAGTTCAGACAATGCTCTGAGAGCAGCTGCAGCACATATGTGTCTGGTAGTTTGCTACAATGTATCAGTTCATCAGTCTAGACAGGATACAATTGCTTCTACTACTGGCCACTAGGGGCAGCTGTTTGCCACCTTGAAGAATTATGTTGTACTTCCATGCCTTACCACTAGAGGCTGCTACTTGCCCACAACCAAGATGGTATCTATCGCCTCTAGTAGAGACCCTCTTGGACCACCTGGAGAGCCCACCCACTGCTGGCTAGCTCCTTGTATGACCTTGTAATCGCCTTCATACGCTTTCCCTGAAGCCCCCCCCCCCGCTGTCTTCATGACCCTCCGCTCACCTGCCCAAGAACGACCCGTTAGAACTGTAGCAACAGCATTACTACCTCTGATTGTAAGAGTGTTCTCATTCACTGACTGCAAGCAGAGACGCTGAAGTCTACAAGAAGGTTGTAGAACTGCAGATATTGTGTGATCACTAGAAGCAGGCAGGTGGGGGGGGCACCTTCAAACATGGGTTCAGGGGGCCGGGCTGCTAGGTCGGGCACTGCAGTTGCCCCCCCCCCCCCCCCCCCTGCAGTTGCCCCCCCCCCCCCCCCTCCTTCCCCGTGTCGCTCCCTGGCAGATGTAATGGACACCACTATTGCCTGCTGACTACTGCGTTGTATTTTTTAAAGAAGGATCACAGGGGCGTTATTACTGAGAGGGGACATAAGGAAGGCACTATGGCCACATGGAGGCACTTAAACTGTATGAAAGTCACCAGAAGGAGAATATATAGGGGGCACTAAAATGGGGACAGTTGACTGTGGGGGGTCCCACAGGTGGCATTATTACTTTCTAGGGTACTATAGAAGGGGGGATTGTGAAAAGGCGACAGAAAAGCGAGGAGCCAAAGATGTCTGTGCGTCACATTCCGCAGAGACAAGCTGTGGCTGGGAGAACTTGTCATGGCGGTCTGGGCCAGATACAGAAGAAAAAGGGGAAATCTCCAGTCAGAGGACGTCCCCTGTATTAAGGAGGAGATATTAGCGGTATGAGGGGTAGTTACATGTATAGAGGAGGAGATATTATCGATATTAGGCGTAGGTACGTGTATGAAGGAGGGGATATTGCCGATATTAGGCGTAGTTACATGTATGAAGGAGATATTAGTGGTAAGAGGGGTAGTTACATGTATGAAGGAGGGGATATTAGCAATATGAGGGGTAGATACATGTATAAAGGAGGGGATAATACCGGTATGAGGGGTAGTTACATGTATGAAGGATGAGATATTAGCGGTATGAGGGGTAGTTACATGTATGAAGGATGAGATATTAGCGGTATGAGGGGTAGTTACATGTATGAAGGATGAGATATTAGCGGTATGAGGGGTAGTTACATGTATGAAGGAGGAGATATTAGCGGTATGAGGGGTAGTTACATGTATGAAGGAGGAGATATTAGCGGTATGAGGGGTACTTACATGTATGAAGGAGGAGATATTAGCGGTATGAGGGGTAGTTACATGTATGAAGGAGGAGATATTAGCGGTAGGAGGGGGAGTTACATGTAGGAAGGAGAGATATTAGCGGTATGAGGGGTACGTACATGTATGAAGGAGGGGATATTAGCGGTATGAGGGGTAGGTACATGTATAAAGGAGGAAATATTAGTGGTATGAGGGGTACGTACATGTATGAAGGAGGAGATATTAGTGGTATGAGGGGTACGTACATGTATGAAGAAGGGGATATTAGCGGTATGAGAGGCACGTACATGTATAAAGGAGGGGATATTAGTGGTATGAGGGGTACGTACATGTATGAAGGAGGAGATATTAGCGGTATGAGGGGTACGTACATGAATAAAGGAGGGGGTATTAGTGGTATGAGGGGTACTTACATGTATGAAGGAGGAGATATTAGCGGTATGAGGGGTAGTTACATGTATGAAGGAGGAGATATTAGCGGTAGGAGGGGGAGTTACATGTAGGAAGGAGAGATATTAGCGGTATGAGGGGTACGTACATGTATGAAGGAGGGGATATTAGCGGTATGAGGGGTAGGTACATGTATAAAGGAGGAAATATTAGTGGTATGAGGGGTACGTACATGTATGAAGGAGGAGATATTAGTGGTATGAGGGGTACGTACATGTATGAAGAAGGGGATATTAGCGGTATGAGAGGCACGTACATGTATAAAGGAGGGGATATTAGTGGTATGAGGGGTACGTACATGTATGAAGGAGGAGATATTAGCGGTATGAGGGGTACGTACATGAATAAAGGAGGGGGTATTAGTGGTATGAGGGGTACGTACATGTATGAAGGAGATATTAGTGGTATGAGGGATACATACATGTATGAAGGAGGGGATATTAGCGGTATGAGAGGTACATACATGTATGAAGGAGAGGATATTAGCGGTATGAGGGGTATGTACATGTATGAAAGAGGGAATATTAGTGGTATGAGGGGTACGTACATGTATGAAGCAGGAGATATTAGTGGTGTGAGGGGTACCTACATGTATGAAGGAGGGGATATTAGTGGTATGAGGAGTACGTACATGTATGAAGGAGGAAATATTAGCGGTATGAGGGGTAGGTACATGTATGAAGGAGGGGATATTAGTGGTATGAGGCGTACTTACATGTATGAAGAAGGGGATATTAGTGGTATGTGGGGTACGTACATGTATGAAGAAGGGGATATTAGCGGTATGAGGGGTAGTTACATTTATAAAGGAGATATTAGCGGTATGAGGGGTACGTACATGTATGAAGGAGGGGATATTAGTGGTATGAGGGGTACGCACATGTATGAAAGAGGAGATATTAGCGGTATAAGAGGTACGTACCCCTCATACCGTTATTACCCCCTCCTTCATACATGTACATACCTCTTATACCGTTAATATCTCCTCTTTCATACATGTGCGTACCCCTCATACCACTAATATCCCCTCCTTCATACATGTACGTACCCCTCATAATGCTAATATCTCCTCCTCCATACATGTAACTAGCCCTCATACCACTAATATCCCGTCCTTCATACATGTACGTACCCCTCATACTGTTATTACCCCCTCCTTCATACATGTAGATACATGTATGAAGGACGGGATATTAGTGGTATGAGGGCTAGTTACATGTATGGAGGAGGAGATATTAGCAGTATGAGGGGTACGTACATGTATGAAGGAGGAGATATTAGCGGTATGAGGGCTAGTTCCATGTATGGAGGAGGAGATATTAGCAGTATGAGGGGTAGTTACATGTATGAAGGTGGAGATATTAGCAGTATGAGAGGTAGTTACATGTATGAAGAAGGGGATATTAGCAGTATGAGAGGTAGTTACATGTATGAAGAAGGGGATATTAGCAGTATGAGGGGTAATTATATGTACGAAGGAGGGAATATTAGTGGTATGAGGGGTACGTACATGTATGAAGGAGGGGATATTAGTGGTATGAGGGGTATGTACATGTATGAAGGAGGAGATATTAGCGGTATGAGGGATGCGTACATGTATGAAGGAGGGGATATTAGCGGTATGAGGGGTACGTACATGTGTGAAGGAGGGGATATTAGTGATATGAGGGGTAGTGACATGTATGAAGGAGGAGGTATTAGCGGTATGAGGGGTACGTACATGTATGAAGGAGGGGATGTTAGTGGTATGAGGGATACGTACATGTATGAAGGAGGGGATATTAGCGGTATGAGAGGTACGTACATGTATCAAGAGGGGATATTAGTGGTATGATGGGTACGTACATGTATGAAGGAGGGGATATTAGTGGTATGAGGGGCACGTACATGTATGAAGGAGGACATATTAGTGGTATGAGGGGTAGTTACATGTATGAAGGAGGAGATATTAGCGGTGTGAGGGGTACGTATATGTATGAAGGAGGGGATATTAGTGGTATGAGGGGTACGTACGTGTATGAAGGAGGAGATATTAGTGGTATGAGGGATATGTACATGTATGAAGGAGGTGATATTAGCGGTATGAGAGGTACGTACATGCATGAAGGAGGGGATATTAGCGGTATGAGGGGTACGTACATGTATGAAGCAGGAGATATTAGTGGTGTGAGGGGTACCTACATGTATGAAGGAGGGGATATTAATGGTATGAAGGGTAGTTAGATGTATACAAGAGGAGATATTAGCAGTATGAGGGGTAATTACATGTATGAGCGAGGGGATATTAGCGGTATGAGGGGTAGTTACATGTTTAAAGAGGAGATATTAGTGGTATGGGGGGTACGTACATGTATGAAGGAGGGGATATTAGCGGTATGAGGGGTAAGTACATGTATGAAGGAGGGGATATTAGTGGTATGAGGGGTAGTTACATGTATAATGGAGGAAATATTAGCTGTTTGAGGGGTAGTTACATGCATAGAGGAGGAGATATTAGCGGTATGAGGGGTAGTTACATGTATGAAGGAGGAGATATTAGTGGTAGGAGGGGTAGTTACATGTATAAAGGAGATATTAGCGGTGTGAGGGGTACGTACATGTATGAAGGACGGGATATTAGTGGTATGAGGGCTAGTCACATGTATGGAGGAGGAGGAATTAGCGGTATGAGGGGAACGTACATGTATGAAGGAGGGAATATTAGTGGTATGAGGGGTACGTACAAGTATGAAGGAGGAGATATTAGCGGTATGAGGGCTAGTTACATGTATGGAGATTGAAATATTAAGGGTATGAGGGGTACGTACATGTATGAAGGAGGGGGTAATATCGGAATGAGGGGTACGTACATGTATGAAGGACGGGATATTAGTGGTATGAGGGCTAGTTACATGTATGGAGGAGGAGACATTAGTGGTATGAGGGTTACATACATGTATGAAGGAGGGGATATTAGTGGTATGAGGGGTACGTACATGTATTAAGGAGGAGATATTAGCGGTATGAGGGCTTGTTACATGTATGAAGGAGGAGATATTAGCGGTATGATGGCTAGTTACATGTATGAAGGATGAGATATTAGCAGTATGAGGGGTAGTTACATGTATGAAGGAGGAGATATTAGCAGTATGAGGGGTATTTACATGTATGAAGGAGGGGATATTAGCAGTATGAGGGGTAGTAACATGTATGCAGGAGGGGATATTAGCAGTATGAGGGGTAGTTACATGTATGAAGGAGGGAATATTAGTGGTATGAGGGGTATGTGCATGTATGAAGGAGGAGATATTAGCGGTATGAGGGGTACGTACATGTATGAAGGAGGGGATAGTAATGGTATGAGGGGTACGTAAGTGTATGAAGGAGGAGACATTAGTGATATGAGGGGTACGTACATGTATGAAGGAGGGGATATTAGTGGTATGAGGGGTATGTACATGTATGAAGGAGGAGATATTAGCGGTATGAGGGATACGTACATGTATGAAGGAGGGGATATTAGTGGTATGAGGGGTGCGTACATGTATGAAGGAGGGCATATTGGTGGTATGAGGGGTAGTTACATGTATGAAGGAAGAGATATTAGCAGTAGGAGGGATAGTTACATGTATGATGGAAGAGAAATTAGCAGTGTGAGAGGTAGTTACATGTATGAAGGATGAAAAATTAGCAGTATGAGGGGTAGTTACATGTATAAAGGAGGAGATATTAGCGGTATGAAGGGGAGTTACATATATAGAGGAGGGGATATTAGCGGTATGAGGGCTAGTTACATGTATTAAGGAGGAGATATTAGCAGTATGATCGGTAGGTAGATGTATGAAGAAGGAGATATAGCAGTAAGAGGGGTAGGTACATGTATGAAGGAGGGGATATTAGCAGTATGAGGGGTAGTTGCGTGTATGGAGGAGGAGATATTAGCGGTATGAGGGGTAGCTACATGTATGAAGGAGGAAATACTAGCAGTGTGAGGGGTAGTTACATGTATGAATGAGGATATATTAGCTATATTAGGCGTAGTTAGTTACATGTGTGAAGGAGGGAATATTAGCGATATGAAGCGTATATACATGTATGAAGAAGGAGATATTAGTGGTATGAAGGGTAGTTACATGTATGAAGGAGGGGATATTAGTGGTATGAGGGGTAGTTACATGTATGAAGGAGGAGATATTAGCAGTTTGACGGGTAGATACATGTATGAAGAAAGAAATATTAGCAGTATGAGGGGTAGTTACATGTATGGAGAAGGGGATATTAGCGGTATGAGGGGCAGGTGCATGTATAGAGGAGGAGATATTAGCAGTATGCGGGGTAGCTACATGTATGAAGGAGAGGATATTAGCAGTATGAGGGGTAGTTACATGTATGAAGGATGGGATATTAGCAGTATGAGGGGGAGTTAGATGTATAGAGGAAGGGATATTAGCGGTATGAGGGGTAGTTACATGTAAGAAGGTGGAGAAATCAGCAGTATGAGGGGTAGTTTTATGTGTGAAGGAGGAGATACTAGCAGTGTGAGGGATAGTTACATGTATGAATGAGGATATATTAGCTATATTAAGCGTAGTTAGTTACATGTGTGAAGGAGGGAATATTAGCGATATGAAGTGTACATACATGTATGAAGAAGGGGATATTAGCGGTATGAGAGGTAGTACCATGTATGAAGGAGGAGATATTACCGATATTAGGCGTAGGTATATGTATGAAGGAGGGGAAATTAGCAGTATGAGAAGTACGTAGATGTATGAAGAAGGAGATATTAGTGGTATGAGGGGTAGTTACATGTATGAAGGAGGAGATATTAGCATTATGAGGGGTAGTTACATGTATGGAGAAGGGGATATTAGCGGTATGAGGGGCAGGTGCATGTATAGAGGAGGAGATATTAGCAGTATGCGGGGTAGTTACATGTATGAAGGAGGGGATATTAGCAGTATGAGGGGTAGTTACATGTATGAAGGAGGGGATATTAGCAGTATGAGGGGTAGTTACATGTTTGAAGGTGGGGATATTAGTGGTATGAAGGGTAGTTACATGTATGAAGGAGGGGATATTAGCAGTATGAGGGGTAGTTACATGTTTGAAGGTGGGGATATTAGCGGTATGAGGGGTACGTACATGTATGAAGGAGGGGGTAATATCGGTATGAGGGGTACATACATGTATGAAGGACGGGATATTAGTGGTATGAGGGCTAGTTACATGTATGTAGGAGGAGATTTTAGCGGTATGAGGGGTACGCGCATGTATGAAGGAGGGGATATTAGTGGTATGAGGGCTAGTTACATGTATGGAGGAGGAGATATTAGCAGTATGAGGGGTACATACATGTATGAAGAAGGGGATATTAGCAGTATGAGGGGTAGTTACATGTATGAAGGAGGGGATATTAGCGGTGTGAGGGGTAGTTACATGTATGAAGAAGGGGATATTAGCAGTATGAGGGGTAGTTACATGTATGAAGGAGGGGATATTAGCGGTGTGAGGGGTAAATACATGTACGAAGGAGGGAATATTAGTGGTATGAGGGGTACGTACATGTATGAAGGAGGGGATATTAGTGGTATGAGGGGTATGTACATGTATGAAGGAGGAGATATTAGCGGTATGAGGGATACGTACATGTATGAAGGAGGGTATATTAGCGGTATGATGGGTACGTACATGTACGAAGGAGGGAATATTAGTAGTATGAGGGGTACGTACATGTATGAAGGAGGGGATATTAGTGGTATGACGGGTATGTACATGTATGAAGGAGGTGATATTAGCGGTATGATGGGAACGTACATGTATGAAGGAGGGGATATTAGTGGTATGAGGGGCACGTACATGTATGAAGAAGGAGATATTAGTGGTATGAAGGGTAGTTACATGTATGAAGGAGGGGATATTAGTGGTATGAGGGGTAGTTACATGTATGAAGGAGGAGATATTAGCAGTTTGACGGGTAGATACATGTATGAAGAAAGAAATATTAGCAGTATGAGGGGTAGTTACATGTATGGAGAAGGGGATATTAGCGGTATGAGGGGCAGGTGCATGTATAGAGGAGGAGATATTAGCAGTATGCGGGGTAGCTACATGTATGAAGGAGAGGATATTAGCAGTATGAGGGGTAGTTACATGTATGAAGGATGGGATATTAGCAGTATGAGGGGGAGTTAGATGTATAGAGGAAGGGATATTAGCGGTATGAGGGGTAGTTACATGTAAGAAGGAGGAGAAATCAGCAGTATGAGGGGTAGTTTTATGTGTGAAGGAGGAGATACTAGCAGTGTGAGGGGTAGTTACATGTATGAATGAGGATATATTAGCTATATTAAGCGTAGTTAGTTACATGTGTGAAGGAGGGAATATTAGCGATATGAAGTGTACATACATGTATGAAGAAGGGGATATTAGCGGTATGAGAGGTAGTTGCATGTATGAAGGAGGAGATATTACCGATATTAGGCGTAGGTATATGTATGAAGGAGGGGATATTAGCAGTATGAGAAGTACGTAGATGTATGAAGAAGGAGATATTAGTGGTATGAGGGGTAGTTACATGTATGAAGGAGGAGATATTAGCATTATGAGGGGTAGTTACATGTATGGAGAAGGGGATATTAGCGGTATGAGGGGCAGGTGCATGTATAGAGGAGGAGATATTAGCAGTATGCGGGGTAGTTACATGTATGAAGGAGGGGATATTAGCAGTATGAGGGGTAGTTACATGTATGAAGGAGGGGATATTAGCAGTATGAGGGGTAGTTACATGTTTGAAGGTGGGGATATTAGTGGTATGAAGGGTAGTTACATGTATGAAGGAGGGGATATTAGCAGTATGAGGGGTAGTTACATGTTTGAAGGTGGGGATATTAGCGGTATGAGGGGTACGTACATGTATGAAGGAGGGGGTAATATCGGTATGAGGGGTACGTACATGTATGAAGGACGGGATATTAGTGGTATGAGGGCTAGTTACATGTATGTAGGAGGAGATTTTAGCGGTATGAGGGGTACGCGCATGTATGAAGGAGGGGATATTAGTGGTATGAGGGCTAGTTACATGTATGGAGGAGGAGATATTAGCAGTATGAGGGGTACGTACATGTACGAAGGAGGGGATATTAGCAGTATGAGGGGTAGTTACATGTATGAAGGAGGGGATATTAGCGGTGTGAGGGGTAGTTACATGTATGAAGAAGGGGATATTAGCAGTATGAGGGGTAGTTACATGTATGAAGGAGGGGATATTAGCGGTGTGAGGGGTAAATACCTGTACGAAGGAGGGAATATTAGTGGTATGAGGGGTACGTACATGTATGAAGGAGGGGATATTAGTGGTATGAGGGGTATGTACATGTATGAAGGAGGAGATATTAGCGGTATGAGGGATACGTACATGTATGAAGGAGGGTATATTAGCGGTATGATGGGTACGTACATGTACGAAGGAGGGAATATTAGTAGTATGAGGGGTACGTACATGTATGAAGGAGGGGATATTAGTGGTATGACGGGTATGTACATGTATGAAGGAGGTGATATTAGCGGTATGATGGGAACGTACATGTATGAAGGAGGGGATATTAGTGGTATGAGGGGCACGTACATGTATGAAGGAGGACATATTAGTGGTATGAGGGGTAGTTACATGTATGAAGGAGGAGATATTAGCGGTATGAGGGGTACGTACATGTATGAAGGAGGGGATATTAGTGGTATGAGGGGTACGTACATGTATGAAGGAGGAGATATTAGTGGTATAAGGGATACGTACATGTATGAAGGAGGGGATATTAGCAGTATGAGGGGTACGTACATGTATGAAGGAGGGGATATTAGTGGTATGAGGGGTAGTTACATGTATAAAGGAGGAAATATTAGCTGTTTGAGGGGTAGTTACATGCATAGAGGAGTAGATATTAGTGGTATGAGGGGTAGTTACATATATGAAGGAGGAGATATTAGCGGTAGGAGGGGTACGTACATGTATGACAGAGGAGATATTAGCGGTGTGAGGGGTACATACATGTATGAAGGAGGTGATATTAGTGGTGCGAGGGGTACGTACATGTATGAAGGAGGGGATATTAGCGGTATGCGAGGTACGTAAATGTATGAAGGACGGGATATTAGCGGTATGATGGGTACGTACATGTATGAAGGAGGGGATATTAGTGGTATGACGGGTATGTACATATATGAAGGAGGAGATATTAGCGGTATGAGGGGTACGTACATGTGCGAAGGAGGGGATATTAGTGATATAAGGGGTAGTAACATGTATGAAGGAGGAGGTATTAGCGGTATGAGGGGTACGTACATGTATGAAGGAGGGGATATGAGTGGTATGAGGGGTACGTACGTGTATGAAGGAGGAGATATTAGTGGTATGAGGGATACGTACATGTATGAAAGAGGGGATATTAGCGGTATGAGAGGTACGTACATGTATGAAGGAGGTGATATTAGCGTTATGAGGGATACGTACATGTATGAAGGAAGAGATATTAGCAGTAGGAGGGGTAGTTACATGTATGAAGGAGGAGATATTAGCGGTATGAGGCGTACGTACATTTATGAAGGAGGGGATATTAGCGGTATGAGGGGTAGTTACATGCATAGAGGAGGGGATATTAGCGGTATGAGGGGTAGTTACATGTATAAAGGAGGGGATATTAGCGGTAGGAGGGTTAGTTACATGTATAGAGGAGGGGATATTAGCAATATGAGGGGTAGTTACATGTATGATGGAAGAGAAATTAGCAGTGTGAGGGGTAGTTACATGTATGAAGGAGGAAAAATTAGCAGTATGAGGGGTAGTTACATGTATAAAGGAGATATTAGCGGTATGAAGGGGAGTTACATATATAGAGGAGGGGATATTAGCGGTATGAGGGCTAGTTACATGTATGAAGGTGGAGATATTAGCAGTATGGTGGGTAGGTAGATGTATGAAGGGGGAGATATAGCAGTAAGAGGGGTAGATACATGTATGAAGGAGGGGCTATTAGCAGTATGAGGGGTAGTTACATGTATGAAGGAGGAGATATTAGTGGTATGAGGGGTAGTTACATGTATGAAGGCGGGGATATTAGTGGTATGAGGGGTAGTTACATGTATGAAGGAGGAGATATTAGCAGTTTGACGGGTAGATACATGTATGAAGAAGAAATATTAGCAGTATGAGGGGTAGTTACATGTATGGAGAAGGGGATATTAGCGGTATGAGGGGCAGGTGCATGTATAGAGGAGGAGATATTAGCAGTATGCGGGGTAGTTACATGTATGAAGGAGGGGATATTAGCAGTATGAGGGGGAGTTAGATGTATAGAGGAAGGGATATTAGCGGTATGAGGGGTAGTTACATGTAAGAAGGAGGAGAAATCAGCAGTATGAGGGGTAGTTTTATGTATGAAGGAGGAGATACTAGCAGTGTGAGGGGTAGTTACATGTATGAATGAGGATATATTAGCTATATTAAGCGTAGTTAGTTACATGTGTGAAGGAGGGAATATTAGCGATATGAAGTGTACATACATGTATGAAGAAGGGGATATTAGCGGTATGAGAGGTAGTTGCATGCATGAAGGAGGAGATATTACCGATATTAGGCGTAGGTATATGTATGAAGGAGGGGATATTAGCAGTATGAGAGGTACGTAGATGTGTGAAGAAGGAGATATTAGTGGTATGAGGGGTAGTTACATGTGTGAAGGAGGGGATATTAATGGTATGAGGGGTAGTTACATGTATGAAGGAGGAGATATTAGCATTATGAGGGGTAGTTACATGTATGGAGAAGGGGATAATAGCGGTATGAGGGGCAGGTGCATGTATAGAGTAGGAGATATTAGCAGTATGCGGGGTAGTTACATATATGAAGGAGGGGATATAAGACGTATGAGGGGTAGTTACATGTATGAAGGAGGGGATATTAGCAGTATGAGGGGTAGTTACATGTTTGAAGGTGGGGATATTAGTGGTATGAGGGGTAGTTACATGTATGAAGGAGGGGATATTAGCAGTATGAGGGGTAGTTACATGTTTGAAGGTGGGGATATTAGCGGTATGAGGGGTACGTACATGTATGAAGGAGGGGGTAATAGCGGTATGAGGGGTACGTACATGTATGAAGGACGGGATATTAGTGGTATGAGGGCTAGTTACATGTATGGAGGAGGAGATATTAGCGGTATGAGGGGTACGTGCATGTATAAAGGAGGGGATATTAGTGGTATGAGGGCTAGTTACATGTATGGAGGAGGAGATATTAGCAGTATGAGGGGTACGTACATGTATAAAGGAGGAGATATTAGCGGTATAAGGGCTAGTTCCATGTATGGAGGAGGAGATATTAGCAGTATGAGGAGTAGTTACGTGTATGAAGGAGGAGATATTAGCACTATGAGAGGTAGTTACATGTATGAAAAAGGGGATATTAGCAGTATGAGGAGTAGTTACATGTACGAAGGAGGGAATATTAGTGGTATGAGGGGTACGTACATGTATGAAGGAGGGGATATTAGTGGTATGAGGGGTATGTACATGTATGAAGGAGGAGATATTAGCGGTATGAGGGATACGTACATGTATGAAGGAGGGGATATTAGCGGTATGAGAGATACGTACATGTATGAAGGAGGGGATATTAGCGGTATGATGGGTACGTACATGTACGAAGGAGGGTATATTAGTGGTACGAGGGGTACGTACATGTATGAAGGAGGACATATTAGTGGTATGAGGGGTAGTTACATGTATGAAGGAGGAGATATTAGCGGTATGAGGGGTACGTACATGTATGAAGGAGGAGATATTAGCGGTATGAGGGGTACGTACATGTATGAAGGAGGGGATATTAGTGGTATGACGGGTATGTACATGTATGAAGGAGGTTATATTAGCGCTATGATGGGAACGTACATGTATGATGGAGGGGATATTAGTGGTATGAGGGGCACGTACATGTATGAAGGAGGACATATTAGTGGTATGATGGGTAGTTACATGTATGAAGGAGGAGATATTAGCGGTATGAGGGGTACGTACGTGTATGAAGGAGGAGATATTAGTGGTATGAGGGATACGTACATGTATGAAGGAGGGGATATTAGCGGTATGAGAGGTACGTACATGTATGAAGGATAGGATATTAGCGGTATGAGGGGTACGTACATGTATGAAGGAGGGGATATTAGCGGTATGAGGGGTAGTTACATGTATAAAGAGGAGATATTAGTGGTATGAGGGGTACGTACATGTATGAAGGAGGGGATATTAGCGGTATGAGGGGTACGTACATGTATGAAGGAGGGGATATTAGTGGTATGAGGGGTAGTTACATGTATAAAGGAGGAAATATTAGCTGTTTGAGGGGTAGTTACATGCATAGAGGAGTAGATATTAGTGGTATGAGGGGTAGTTACATGTATGAAGGAGGAGATATTAGCGGTGGGAGGGGTACATACATGTATGAAGGAGGGGATATTAGTGGTATGAGGGCTACGTACATGTATGAAGGAGGGGATATTAGTGGTATGAGGGCTACGTACATGTATGAAGGAGGAGATATTAGTGGTATGAGGGATACGTACATGTATGAAGGAGGGGATATTAGCGGTATGCGAGGTACGTACATGTATGAAGGAGGGGATATTAGCGTTATGATGGGTACGTACATGTATGAAGGAGGGGATATTAGTGCTATGACGGGTATGTACATATATGAAGGAGGAGATATTAGCGGTTTGAGGGGTACGTACATGTGTGAAGGAGGGGATATTTGTGATATAAGGGGTAGTGACATGTATGAAGGAGGAGGTATTAGCGGTATGAGGGTACGTACATGTATGAAGGAGGGGATATGAGTGGTATGAGGGGTACGTACGTGTATGAAGGAGGAGATATTAGTGGTATGAGGGATACGTACATGTATGAAGGAGGGGATATTAGCGGTATGAGAGGTACGTACATGCATGAAGGAGGTGATATTAGCGGTATGATGGGTGCGTACATGTATGAAGGAGGGGATATTAGTGGTATGAAGGGTAGATAGATGTATACAAGAGGAGATATTAGCGGTATGAGGGGTAATTATATGTATAAAGGAGGGGATATTAGCGGTATGAGGGGTAGTTACATGTATAAAGAGGAGATATTAGTGGTATGAGGTGTACGTACATGTATGAAGGAGGGGATATTAGTGGTATGAGGGGTAGTTACATGTATGAAGGAGGAGATATTAGCGGTAGGAGGGGTAGATACATGTATAAAGGAGATATTAGCGGTATGAGGGGTACGTACATGTATGAAGGAGGAGATATTAGTGGTATGAGGGATACGTACATGTATGAAGGAGGGGATATTAGCGGTATGAGAGGTACGTACATGTATGAAGGAGGGGATATTAGTGGTATGAGGGGTACGTACGTGTATGAAGGAGGAGATATTAGTGGTATGAGGGATACGTACATGTATGAAGGAGGGGATATTAGCGGTATGAGAGGTACGTACATGTATGAAGGAGGGGATATTAGTGGTATTACGGGTATGTACATATATGAAGGAGGAGATATTAGCGGTAGGAGGGGTAGTTACATGAATAAAGGAGATATTAGTGGTGAGAGGGGTACATACATGTATAAAGGAGGGGATATTATTGGTATGAGGGGTACGCACGTGTATGAAGGAGGAGATATCAGTGGTATGAGGGATACGTACATGTATGAAGGAGGGGATATTAGCGGTATGAGAGGTACGTACATGTATGAAAGAGGGGATATTAGTGGTATGACGGGTATGTACATGTATGAAGCAGGGGATATTAGCGGTATGAGAGGTACGTACATGTATGAAGGAGGAGATATTAGCGGTAGGAGGGGTAGTTACATGAATAAAGGAGATATTAGCGGTATGAGGGTTACGTACATGTATGAAAGAGGAGATATTAGCAGTGTGAGGGGTACGTACATGTATGCAGGAGGGGATATTAGTGGTATGAGGGGTACGTACGTGTTTGAAGGAGGAGATATTAGTGGTATGAGGGATACGTACATGTATGAAGGAGGGGATATTAGCGGTATGATGGGTACGTACATGTATGAAGGGGGGGATATTAGTGGTATGATAGGTATGTACATATATGAAGGAGGAGGTATTAGAGGTATGAGGGGTACGTACATGTATGAAGGAGGGGATATTAGCGGTATGAGAGGTACGTACATATATGAAAGAGGGGATATTAGCGGTATGATGGGAACGTACATGTATGAAGGAGGGGGTATTAGAGGTATGAGGGGCACGTACATGTATGAAGGAGGACATATTAGTTGTTTGAGGGGTAGTTACATGTATGAAGGAGGAGATATTAGCGGTATGAGGGGTACGTACATGTATGAAGGAGGGGATATTAGTGGTATGAGTGGCACGTACATGTATGAAGGACGGGATATTAGTGGTATGAGGGCTAGTTACATGTATGGAGGAGGAGACATTAGTGGTATGAAGGGTACATACATGTATGAAGGAGGGGATATTAGTGGTATGAGGGGTACGTACATGTATGAAGGAGGAGATATTAGCGCTATGAGGGCTAGTTACATGTATGGAGGAGGAGAAATTAGCAGTATGAGGGGTAGTTACATGTATGAAGCAGGAGATATTAGCAGTATGAGGGGTAGTTAAATGTATGAAGGAGGGGATATTAGTGGTATGAGGGATACGTACATGTATGAAGGAGGGGATATTAGCGGTATGAGAGGTACGTACATGTATGAAGGATAGGATATTAGCGGTATGAGGGGTACGTACATGTATGAAGGAGGGGATATTAGCGGTATGAGGGGTAGTTACATGTATAAAGAGGAGATATTAGTGGTATGAGGGGTACGTACATGTATGAAGGAGGGGATATTAGCGGTATGAGGGGTACGTACATGTATGAAGGAGTGGATATTAGTGGTATGAGGGGTAGTTACATGTATAAAGGAGGAAATATTAGTTGTTTGAGGGGTAGTTACATGCATAGAGGAGTAGATATTAGTGGTATGAGGGGTAGTTACATGTATGAAGGAGGAGATATTAGCGGTGGGAGGGGTACATACATGTATGAAGGAGGGGATATTAGTGGTATGAGGGCTACGTACATGTATGAAGGAGGGGATATTAGTGGTATGAGGGCTACGTACATGTATGAAGGAGGAGATATTAGTGGTATGAGGGATACGTACATGTATGAAGGAGGGGATATTAGCGGTATGCGAGGTACGTACATGTATGAAGGAGGGGATATTAGCGGTATGATGGGTACGTACATGTATGAAGGAGGGGATATTCGTGCTATGACGGGTATGTACATATATGAAGGAGGAGATATTAGCGGTTTGAGGGGTACGTACATGTGTGAAGGAGGGGATATTTGTGATATAAGGGGTAGTGACATGTATGAAGGAGGAGGTATTAGCGGTATGAGGGTACGTACATGTATGAAGGAGGGGATATGAGTGGTATGAGGGGTACGTACGTGTATGAAGGAGGAGATATTAGTGGTATGAGGGATACGTACATGTATGAAGGAGGGGATATTAGCGGTATGAGAGGTACGTACATGCATGAAGGAGGTGATATTAGCGGTATGATGGGTGCGTACATGTATGAAGGAGGGGATATTAGTGGTATGAAGGGTAGATAGATGTATACAAGAGGAGATATTAGCGGTATGAGGGGTAATTATATGTATAAAGGAGGGGATATTAGCGGTATGAGGGGTAGTTACATGTATAAAGAGGAGATATTAGTGGTATGAGGTGTACGTACATGTATGAAGGAGGGGATATTAGTGGTATGAGGGGTAGTTACATGTATGAAGGAGGAGATATTAGCGGTAGGAGGGGTAGTTACATGTATAAAGGAGATATTAGCGGTATGAGGCGTACGTACATGTATGAAGGAGCAGATATTAGTGGTATGAGGGATACGTACATGTATGAAGGAGGGGATATTAGCGGTATGAGAGGTACGTACATGTATGAAGGAGGGGATATTAGTGGTATGAGGGGTACGTACGTGTATGAAGGAGGAGATATTAGTGGTATGAGGGATACGTACATGTATGAAGGAGGGGATATTAGCGGTATGAGAGGTACGTACATGTATGAAGGAGGGGATATTAGTGGTATTACGGGTATGTACATATATGAAGGAGGAGATATTAGCGGTAGGAGGGGTAGTTACATGAATAAAGGAGATATTAGTGGTGAGAGGGGTACATACATGTATAAAGGAGGGGATATTATTGGTATGAGGGGTACGCACGTGTATGAAGGAGGAGATATCAGTGGTATGAGGGATACGTACATGTATGAAGGAGGGGATATTAGCGGTATGAGAGGTACGTACATGTATGAAAGAGGGGATATTAGTGGTATGACGGGTATGTACATGTATGAAGCAGGGGATATTAGCGGTATGAGAGGTACGTACATGTATGAAGGAGGAGATATTAGCGGTAGGAGGGGTAGTTACATGAATAAAGGAGATATTAGCGGTATGAGGGTTACGTACATGTATGAAAGAGGAGATATTAGCAGTGTGAGGGGTACGTACATGTATGCAGGAGGGGATATTAGTGGTATGAGGGGTACGTACGTGTTTGAAGGAGGAGATATTAGTGGTATGAGGGATACGTACATGTATGAAGGAGGGGATATTAGCGGTATGATGGGTACGTACATGTATGAAGGGGGGGATATTAGTGGTATGATAGGTATGTACATATATGAAGGAGGAGGTATTAGAGGTATGAGGGGTACGTACATGTATGAAGGAGGGGATATTAGCGGTATGAGAGGTACGTACATATATGAAAGAGGGGATATTAGCGGTATGATGGGAACGTACATGTATGAAGGAGGGGGTATTAGAGGTATGAGGGGCACGTACATGTATGAAGGAGGACATATTAGTTGTTTGAGGGGTAGTTACATGTATGAAGGAGGAGATATTAGCGGTATGAGGGGTACGTACATGTATGAAGGAGGGGATATTAGTGGTATGAGTGGCACGTACATGTATGAAGGACGGGATATTAGTGGTATGAGGGCTAGTTACATGTATGGAGGAGGAGACATTAGTGGTATGAAGGGTACATACATGTATGAAGGAGGGGATATTAGTGGTATGAGGGGTACGTACATGTATGAAGGAGGAGATATTAGCGCTATGAGGGCTAGTTACATGTATGGAGGAGGAGAAATTAGCAGTATGAGGGGTAGTTACATGTATGAAGCAGGAGATATTAGCAGTATGAGGGGTAGTTAAATGTATGAAGGAGGGGATATTAGTGGTATGAGGGATACGTACATGTATGAAGGAGGGGATATTAGCGGTATGAGAGGTACGTACATGTATGAAGGATAGGATATTAGCGGTATGAGGGGTACGTACATGTATGAAGGAGGGGATATTAGCGGTATGAGGGGTAGTTACATGTATAAAGAGGAGATATTAGTGGTATGAGGGGTACGTACATGTATGAAGGAGGGGATATTAGCGGTATGAGGGGTACGTACATGTATGAAGGAGTGGATATTAGTGGTATGAGGGGTAGTTACATGTATAAAGGAGGAAATATTAGTTGTTTGAGGGGTAGTTACATGCATAGAGGAGTAGATATTAGTGGTATGAGGGGTAGTTACATGTATGAAGGAGGAGATATTAGCGGTGGGAGGGGTACATACATGTATGAAGGAGGGGATATTAGTGGTATGAGGGCTACGTACATGTATGAAGGAGGGGATATTAGTGGTATGAGGGCTACGTACATGTATGAAGGAGGAGATATTAGTGGTATGAGGGATACGTACATGTATGAAGGAGGGGATATTAGCGGTATGCGAGGTACGTACATGTATGAAGGAGGGGATATTAGCGGTATGATGGGTACGTACATGTATGAAGGAGGGGATATTCGTGCTATGACGGGTATGTACATATATGAAGGAGGAGATATTAGCGGTTTGAGGGGTACGTACATGTGTGAAGGAGGGGATATTTGTGATATAAGGGGTAGTGACATGTATGAAGGAGGAGGTATTAGCGGTATGAGGGTACGTACATGTATGAAGGAGGGGATATGAGTGGTATGAGGGGTACGTACGTGTATGAAGGAGGAGATATTAGTGGTATGAGGGATACGTACATGTATGAAGGAGGGGATATTAGCGGTATGAGAGGTACGTACATGCATGAAGGAGGTGATATTAGCGGTATGATGGGTGCGTACATGTATGAAGGAGGGGATATTAGTGGTATGAAGGGTAGATAGATGTATACAAGAGGAGATATTAGCGGTATGAGGGGTAATTATATGTATAAAGGAGGGGATATTAGCGGTATGAGGGGTAGTTACATGTATAAAGAGGAGATATTAGTGGTATGAGGTGTACGTACATGTATGAAGGAGGGGATATTAGTGGTATGAGGGGTAGTTACATGTATGAAGGAGGAGATATTAGCGGTAGGAGGGGTAGTTACATGTATAAAGGAGATATTAGCGGTATGAGGCGTACGTACATGTATGAAGGAGCAGATATTAGTGGTATGAGGGATACGTACATGTATGAAGGAGGGGATATTAGCGGTATGAGAGGTACGTACATGTATGAAGGAGGGGATATTAGTGGTATGAGGGGTACGTACGTGTATGAAGGAGGAGATATTAGTGGTATGAGGGATACGTACATGTATGAAGGAGGGGATATTAGCGGTATGAGAGGTACGTACATGTATGAAGGAGGGGATATTAGTGGTATTACGGGTATGTACATATATGAAGGAGGAGATATTAGCGGTAGGAGGGGTAGTTACATGTATAAAGGAGATATTAGTGGTGAGAGGGGTACATACATGTATAAAGGAGGGGATATTATTGGTATGAGGGGTACGTACGTGTATGAAGGAGGAGATATTAGTGGTATGAGGGATACGTACATGTATGAAGGAGGGGATATTAGCGGTATGAGAGGTACGTACATGTATGAAGGAGGGGATATTAGTGGTATGACGGGTATGTACATGTATGAAGGAGGGGATATTAGCGGTATGAGAGGTACGTACATGTATGAAGGAGGAGATATTAGCGGTAGGAGGGGTAGTTACATGTATAAAGGAGATATTAGCGGTATGAGGGTTACGTACATGTATGAAAGAGGAGATATTAGCAGTGTGAGGGGTACGTACATGTATGCAGGAGGGGATATTAGTGGTATGAGGGGTACGTACGTGTTTGAAGGAGGAGATATTAGTGGTATGAGGGATACGTACATGTATGAAGGAGGGGATATTAGCGGTATGATGGGTACGTACATGTATGAAGGGGGGATATTAGTGGTATGACAGGTATGTACATATATGAAGGAGGAGGTATTAGAGGTATGAGGGGTACGTACATGTATGAAGGAGGGGATATTAGCGGTATGAGAGGTACGTACATATATGAAAGAGGGGATATTAGCGGTATGATGGGAACGTACATGTATGAAGGAGGGGGTATTAGAGGTATGAGGGGCACGTACATGTATGAAGGAGGACATATTAGTTGTTTGAGGGGTAGTTACATGTATGAAGGAGGAGATATTAGCGGTATGAGGGGTACGTACATGTATGAAGGAGGGGATATTAGTGGTATGAGTGGCACGTACATGTATGAAGGACGGGATATTAGTGGTATGAGGGCTAGTTACATGTATGAAGGAGGAGACATTAGTGGTATGAAGGGTACATACATGTATGAAGGAGGGGATATTAGTGGTATGAGGGGTACGTACATGTATGAAGGAGGAGATATTAGCGGTATGAGGGCTAGTTACATGTATGGAGGAGGAGAAATTAGCAGTATGAGGGGTAGTTACATGTATGAAGCAGGAGATATTAGCAGTATGAGGGGTAGTTAAATGTATGAAGGAGGGGATATTAGCAATATGAGGGGTAGTTACATGTATGAATTAGGGGATATTAGCAGTATGAGGGGTAGTTACATGCTTGAAGAAGGGGATTTTAGCGGTATGAGGGGTAATTACATGTATGAAGGAGGGAATATTAGTGGTATGAGGGGTATGTGCATGTATGAAGGAGGAGATATTAGCAGTATGAGGGGTACGTACATGTATGAAGGAGGGGATATTAGTGGTATGAGGGGTACGTACGTGTATGAAGGAGGAGACATTAGTGATATTAGGGGTACGTACATGTATGAAGGAGGGGATATTAGTGGTATGAGGGGTACGTACATGTATGAAGGAGGAGATATTAGCGGTATGAGTGGTAGTTACATGTATAAAGGAGGGGATATTAGCGGTAGGAGGGTTAGTTACATGTATAGAGGAAGGGATATTAGCAGTATGAGGGGTAGTTACATGTATAGAGGAGGGGATATTAGCAGTATGAGGGGTAGTTACATGTATGATGGAAGAGAAATTAGCAGTGTGAGGGGTAGATACATGTATGAAGGAGGAAAAATTAGCAGTATGAGGGGTAGTTACATGTATAAAGGAGGAGATATTAGCGGTATGAAGGGGAGTTACATATATAGAGGAGGGGATATTAGCGGTATGAGGGCTAGTTACATGTATGAAGGAGGAGATATTAGCAGTATGGTGGGTAGGTAGATGTATGAAGGGGGAGATATAGCAGTAAGAGGGGTAGGTACATGTATGAAGGAGGGGATATTAGCAGTATGAGGGGTAGTTACATGTATGAAGGAGGAGATATTAGCGGTATGAGGGGTAGTTACATGTATGAAGGAGGAGATATTGGCAGTTTGACGGGTAGATACATGTATGAAGAAAGAAATATTAGCAGTATGAGGGGTAGTTACATGTATGGAGAAGGGGATATTAGCGGTATGAGGGGCAGGTGCATGTATAGAGGAGGAGATATTAGCAGTATGCGGGGTAGTTACATGTATGAAGGAGAGGATTTTAGCAGTATGAGGGGGAGTTACATGTATGAAGGATGGGATATTAGCAGTATGAGGGGGAGTTAGATGTATAGAGGAAGGGATATTAGCGGTATGAGGGGTAGTTACATGTAAGAAGGAGGAGAAATCAGCAGTATGAGGGGTAGTTATATGTATGAAGGAGGAGATACTAGCAGTGTGAGGGGTAGTTACATGTATGAATGAGGATATATTAGCTATATTAAGCGTAGTTAGTTACATGTGTGAAGGAGGGAATATTAGCGATATGAAGTGTACATACATGTATGAAGAAGGGGATATTAGCGGTATGAGAGGTAGTTGCATGTATGAAGGAGGAGATATTACCGATATTAGGCGTAGGTGTATGTATGAAGGAGGGGATATTAGCAGTATGAGAGGTACGTAGATGTATGAAGAAGGAGATATTAGTGGTATGAGGGGTAGTTACATGTATGAAGGAGGGGATATTAGTGGTATAAGGTGTAGTTACATGTATGAAGGAGGAGATATTAGCGGTATGAGGGGTAGTTACATGTATGAAGGAGGAGATATTGGCAGTTTGACGGGTAGATACATGTATGAAGAAAGAAATATTAGCAGTATGAGGGGTAGTTACATGTATGGAGAAGGGGATATTAGCGGTATGAGGGGCAGGTGCATGTATAGAGGAGGAGATATTAGGAGTATGCGGGGTAGTTACATGTATGAAGGAGGGGATATTAGCAGTATGAGGGGTAGTTACATGTATGAAGGAGGGGATATTAGCAGTATGAGGGGTAGTTACATGTTTGAAGGTGGGGATATTAGTGCTATGAGGGGTAGTTACATGTATGAAGGAGGAGATATTAGCACTATGAGAGGTAGTTACATGTATGAAGGAGGAGATATTAGCGGTATGAGGGATACGTACATGTATGAAGGAGGGGATATTAGCGGTATGAGAGATACGTACATGTATGAAGGAGGGGGTATTAGCGGTATGATGGGTACGTACATGTACGAAGGAGGGGATATTAGTGGTTTGACGGGTATGTACATGTATGAAGGAGGTGATATTAGCGGTATGATGGGAACGTACATGTATGAAGGAGGGGATATTAGTGGTATGAGGGGCACGTACATGTATGAAGGAGGACATATTAGTGGTATGAGGGGTACGTACATGTATGAAGGAGGGGATATTAGTGGTATGACGGGTATGTACATGTATGAAGGAGGAGATATTAGTGGTATGAGGGATACGTACATGTATGAAGGAGGGGATATTAGCGGTATGAGAGGTACGTACATGTATGAAGGATAGGATATTAGCGGTATGAGGGGTACGTACATGTATGAAGGAGGGGATATTAGTGGTATGAAGGGTAGTTAGATGTATACAAGAGGAGATATTAGCGGTAATTACCCCTCATACCGCTAATATCCCCTCCTTCATACATGTACGTACCCCTCATACCACTAATATATCCTCTTTATACATGTAACTACCCCTCATACCGCTATTATCCCCTCCTTCATACATGTAGTTACATGTATAAAGAGGATATATTAGTGGTATGAGGGGTACGTACATGTATGAAGGAGGGGATATTAGCGGTATGAGGGGTACGTACATGTATGAAGGAGGGGATATTAGTGGTATGAGGGGTAGTTACACGTATAAAGGAGGAAATATTAGCTGTTTGAGGGGTAGTTACATGCATAGAGGAGTAGATATTAGTGGTATGAGGGGTAGTTACATGTATGAAGGAAGGGATATTAGTGGTATGAGGGGTACGTACGTGTATGAAGGAGGAGATATTAGTGGTATGAGGGATACGTACATGTATGAAGGAGGGGATATTAGCGGTTTGAGAGGAACGTACATGTATGAAGGAGGGGATATTAGCGGTATGATGGGTACGTACATGTATGAAGGAGGGGATATTAGTGCTATGACGGGTATGTACATATATGAAGGAGGAGATATTAGCGGTATGAGGGGTACGTACATGTGTGAAGGAGGGGATATTAGTGATATGAGGGGTAGTGACATGTATGAAGGAGGAGGTATTAGCGGTATGAGGGGTACGTACATGTATGAAGGAGGGGATATGAGTGGTATGAAGGGTACGTACGTGTATGAAGGAGGAGATATTAGCGGTATGAGGGATACATACATGTATGAAGGAGGGGATATTAGCGGTATGAGAGGTACGTACATGTATGAAGGAGGTGATATTAGCGGTATGATGGGTACGTACATGTATGAAGGAGGGAATAATAGTGGTATGAGGGGCACGTACATGTATGAAGGAGGACATATTAGTGGTATGAGAGGTACGTACATGTATGAAGGAGGAGATATTAGCGATATGAGGGGTACGTACATGTATGAAGGAGGGGATATTAGTGGTATGAGGGGTACGTACGTGTATGAAGGAGGAGATATTAGTGGTATGAGTGATACGTACATGTATGAAGGAGGGGATATTAGCGGTATGAGATGTACGTACATGTATGAAGGATGGGATATTAGCGGTATGAGGGGTACATACATGTATGAAGGAGGGGCTATTAATGGTATGAAGGGTAGTTAGATGTATACAAGAGGAGATATTAGCGGTATGAGGGGTAGTTACATGTATGAGGGAGGAGATATTAGTGGTATGAGGGGTACGTACATGTATGAAGGAGGAGATATTAGCCATATGAGGGGTAGTTACATGTATGAAGGAGAAGATATTAGCGGTATAAGGGGTAGTTTCATGCATGAAGGAGGAGATATTTGTGGTAGGAGGGGTAGTTATATGTATGAAGGAGGACATAGTAGCGGTATGAGGGGTAGATACATGTATTAAGGAGAAGATATTAGCAGTATGAGGTGTAGTTACATGTATGAAGGAGGAGATATTCGCGGTATGAGGGGTAGTTACATGCATAGAGGAGGAGATATTAGCAGTATGAGGGGTAGTTACATGTAGGAAGGAGGAGATATTAGCAGTATGAGGGGTAGTTACATGTATGATGGAGTAGATATTAGTGGTATGAGGGGTAGTTACCGCTAACATCCTCGCTTTCATACATGTAACTACCCCTCATACCGCTAATATCCTCTTCTTCATACATGTATCTACCCTTCATACTGCTAATATCTCCTCCTTCATACCTGTAACTACCCCTCACACCGCTAATATCTCCTCCTTAATAGATGTACGTAAGCCTCATACCCCTAATATCTCCTCCTTCACACATGTTACTAACTACGCCTAATATCGCTAATATCCCCTCCTTCATACATGCAACTACCCCTCATACTGCTATCATCCCCTCCTTCATACATGTATGAGGTGTAGGTACATATATGAAGGAGGGGAGATTAGCGGTATGAAGCGTACATGGATGTATGAAGGAGGAGATATTAGCAGTATGAGGGGTAGTTACATGTATAAAGGAGCAGATATTAGCAATATGTCGAGTAGTTAAATGTATGAAGGAGGGGATATTAGCGGTATGAGGGGTTGTTACATGTATGAAGCGGGAGATTTTAGCTGCATGATGGGTAGGTACATGTATGAAGGAGATATTAGCGATATGAGGCGTATATACATGTATGAAGGAGGAGATATTAGCGGTAGAAGGGGGCGTTGCATGTATATAGGAGGAAATTTTAGCGATATGAGGGGTACGTACATGTATGAAGGAGGAGATATTAGCCATATGAGGGGTAGTTACATGTATGAAGGAGAAGATATTAGCGGTATAAGGGGTAGTTACATGCATGAAGGAGGAGGTATTAGTGGTATGAGGGGTAGTTACATGTATTAAGGAGAAGATATTAGCGATATGAGGGGGAGTTACATGCATGAAGGAGGAGATATTACCGGTATGAGGGGTAGTTACATATATGAAGGAGGGGATATTTTCAGTATGCGGGTTAGTTACATGTATGAAGGAGGGGATATTAGCGGCATGAAGGGTAGTTACATGTATGAAGGAGGGGATATTAGCAGTATAAGGGGTAGTTACATGTATGAAGGAGGAGATATTAGTGGTATGAGGGGTAGTTACATGTATGAAGGAGGAGATATTAGCAGTATAAGGGGTAGTTACATGTATGAAGGAGGAGATATTAGTGGTATGAGGGGTAGTTACATGTATGAAGGAGGAGATATTAGTGGTATGAGGGGCAGTTACATGTATGAAGGAGGAGATATTAGCTGTTTGCGGGGTAGTTAGATGTATGAAGGAGGAGATATTAGCGGTAGGAGGGGGAGTTACATGTATGAAGGAGGGAATATTAGTGGTATAAGGGGTCGTTACATGTATGAAGGAGGGGATATTAGTTGTATGAGGGGTATGTACATGTATGAAGGAGGGGATATTAGCGTTGTGAGGGGTAGGTACATGTATGAAGGAGATATTAGCAGTGTGAGGGGTAGTTACATGTATGAGGGAGGAGATATTAGCGGTATGAGGGGTAGGTACATGTATAGAGGAGGAAATATTCACGATATGACAGGTAGTTACATGTATGTAGGAGGAGATATTAGATGTTTGCGGGGTAGTTAGATGTATGAAGGAGGAGATATTAGCGGTAGGAGGGGGAGTTTCATATATGAAGGAGGGGATATTAGCGGTAGGAGGGGGAGTTACATGTATGAAGGAGGGGATATTAGCGGTATGAGGGGTAGTTACCTGTATGAAGGAGGGGATATTAGCAGTATGAGGGGTAGTTACCTGTATGAAGGAGGGGATATTAGCGGTTGAGGGGTAGTTACATGTATGAAGGAGGAGATATTAGTGGTATGAGGGGTAGTTACATGTATGAAGGAGGAGATATTAGCGGTATTGGCGGTTGTTACATGTATGTAGGAGGAGATATTAATGGTAGGAGGGGTAGTTTCATGTATGATTGGGGGGATATTAGCGGTATGAGGGGGAGTTACATGTATGAAGGATGAGATATTAGCGGTATGAGGGGTCGTTACATGTATGAAGGAGGAGATATTAGCAGTATGAGGGGTAGTTACATGTATGAAGGAGGAGATATTAGCGGTATGAGGAATAGTTACCTGTATGATTGGGGGGATATTAGCGGTAGGAGGGGTAGTTACAAGTATAAAGGAGGCGAAATTAGCAGTATGAGGGGTAGTTACATGTATAAAGGAGAGGATATTAGGGGTAGTTACATGTATGAAGGAGAAGATATTAGCGGTATGAGGGGTAGTTACATGTAGGAGGGAGTAGATATTTGGGGTCTGAGGGGTAGTTACATGTATAAAGGAGGCGAAATTAGCAGTATGAGGGGTAGTTACATGTATAAAGGAGAGGATATTAGGGGTAGTTACATGTATGAAGGAGAAGATATTAGCGGTATGAGGGGTAGTTACATGTATGAGGGAGTAGATATTTGGGGTCTGAGGGGTAGTTACATGTATAAAGGAGGCGATATTAGCAGTATGAGGGGTAGTTACATGTATAAAGGAGGCGATATTAGCGGTATGAGGGGTAGTTACATGTATGAAGGAGGGGATATTAGCGGTATGAGGGGTAGTTACATGTATGAAGGAGAAGATATTAGCAGTATGAGGGGTAGTCACATGTATGAGGGAGGAGATATTAGTGGTATGAGGGGTAGTTACATGTATGAAGCAGGAGATATTAGCGGTATAAGGGGTAGTTACAGTATGAAGGAGGAGATATTAACGATAGGAGGGGTAGTTACATGTATAAAGGCCGTTCTGACATCTCCAGTCTCTGCCCAACCTAATGAAGTGCGGAAGGTGAAACGCTGCAGTTATCGCTCGTGGAGGGGCATCTGCTGTCCGATGAGGATCCCGCTAGTGGAGTGCGGCCAATCCCTAGTGGTGGGGCGGAGGTGACCGGCCGGATATCCCAGCGCTGAGAGCGCCAGAACCCACTGTCTAGTAGATGAGACCAGTGCGGAAATACTTAGTGGGACTTTATAGTAGGGAGCGCCATGGTGGGACTCTGCTCATCCACCCCTTACAGCGAAGTGCAGGCTTCAATATAGCCAGGGATCCCATATACACTGCAGATAGAGGGTCGCCCACATGTACGGCGGGCACCAATACGATGATAACTCTGAAAATAGTAATTACTCACAGACCGCACAAGAAACTGGTAACGCACCATGTGACCAACAGGCGGCGCTGACCTCTCAAGATTCCCAAATGTCAACCACTTAAAGGGATATTCAGAGAATAGCAGTCTGACAGATTGGGATGCACCCCAAAACTACAGGAGAGACACCCCAATATACAGAGAATACCCCCAACTGCAGGAGAGACACCCCCATATATTCATATATACTCCCCACAAACTACAATAGAGATGTCCCATATACAGAGAATCCCTCAACTAGATGGCAGACATCCCAATATAGTTATAATTATATATTTAACTACAGAAGACACCCCAAAATACAGAGAATCCCCCTTAATTACAGAAGAAACAACCTCTATTATTCATATATAATCCCCCTAACTGCAGGAGAGCCCTCCCAATATATAGAACCCCCCTCCCAATATATAGACCACCATATATTCATAGAAATCCCTCTGACTACAAGAAGCATCTCAATATATAGATTATCCCCACAACTATAAGAGAGAAACCCCAATCTATAGAGAATCTCTCCAATTACAGAAGAGACACCCCAAAATATTCATAAAGAATCCCCCCCAACTACAGCAGAAACACCCCAATAAATTGAGAATCCCCCCCAATTACACCCCCATATATTCATATAGGGAGAATTCCCCAAGTAAAGGAGAACACCCCCATTTATTTATATATCCTCCCCCCAACTACAGGAGAGACACCCCTATATCTTCATGGATAGAGAATCCCCCTAACTGCACTAATCGCCCACCATCATGCCCTGTTGCTCTTCTTACCCCATTTCCCTCTTTACCTGTCATCCTCTCTTTTGGGGTCCTTCGGCTACTGTCCATCCATGGGAATGAGAGTGCGGAGAATCCTGTCATCCTTGCCACTGTCGGGAGGGTTGGGGCTACTTGTGTGGGAGCCACCTGTGGTAGGGGTCTGTGAGCGGGCACTCTTATCACCCCCGCTGGTCGAACATTGACGTTCATGCTGACATCCATTCTCATGTTGAGGCTGTAGGAAGAGTTGGCTGGACCAAACATGGCACAGTAGGCACCAGCCCCATGAGGTTCCGGCTCCTCGGTCCTCGTATATGGGTACCCTGCAGTCTGCTCTGGACTATTCAAGATCTGGTCAATGCCAAAGCTGATGGGTTCATGGTGGCTTCCCGCATCTTGTGCCATGTCCAGAGGATCCATGAAGCTTTGGCTATGGAGCCAGTTTATGTGGGTGGTGCCTGGCAACTGCACCTTTTGGCACACTATTAATGGTTAAATGGGTAATGTCAAGGGTTGTGGTGCACCCAGTGCACACAATAGACTCCGAATCTAGAGCAAACCCTCAAGCAAAGTCTCCTTGTAGAGTAAAGGGAGTGCAGGGAATTGTGGTGTAGTGGGAGTGTAAATGAGGCCACACAGGAGCGCAGGGAATCACTCCATCCTGGTGCTCTACCCAATGACTTTGGTTGGAACCTAGATTGGATTCTTACAGTGGTAGCAAGGTGTACTGAGGATCTATTGGTTGCAGGCCCAAGAACTCCTCTCAAGAGGCCAACATTTGGCATAATGGTGGGGTATGTCTTTAGTTGTGGTTCATGGGTAGACCTCTACATCTAAAATAATTGTGCTCCACTCTGGACAATGAGCAGATTTCCTACTGGACAATTTGCTTTTCAGAAGAGGACACTAGTCTTAAAGGGCAAATCTAAAGGTCTTGTTGTACACGGAGAGTTCTACTCGGCCTCAATATCCAGGGGGGTAGTTCTGGAAGGGTTTTCGGGCTTCAGTTGTATTGTAAGCCAGCTATGTTAGAGGGCAATGACTATAGCCGAGCAGTGCAGGTAATGGCGGGGTGCGATGGGTGTTGTCTTCAATGTCCTATGTAGCGTGACTATTGCCCCAAATACAAATTACCGGTACTAGATGTCTTCTCTCATCAAAGTCCCCGTCACTCTTAGTATCCACCTGGTTCAGGTCACAGCCTGCTCATGTAAGCCATAATCCTCATGGAGAAGAGTCTCATGTTGGAGAACTTTGGAAAAGACAGGGAGGAGTAGGTGACTCATAATCACAGGGTTTTAGTATCATGTAGACCTTTGGCTAGAATCCTTCCGACCAATGTCCAGTGACTAGGTTGGTTCCTGACATTGTCCTTTTTATGGCTTGTCATTGATATAGGGCCACAAGTGAGGTATGTCTCCAGTGCTAGGTCCTCATGACACTCCACCAGGGCTGGATGTCACTCCTCTATAACATAGCTATCGTCTGCTAGAGCCGGGTCTTGCTCTTTTATAACGCTAATATCTTCCACCAGGTCTGGTCCTACTTCATTATAACACTATTCTTCTTCACCAGAGTCAAGCTCCTCTCCTTTATAGCGTTGCACTCCTCCACCAGGGTCAGGTCCTGCTCTTCTATAACGTTGCAGTCCTCCACCAGGGGCCGGTCCTGCTCCTTTATAATGTTGCAGTCCTCCACCAGGGGCCGGTCCTGCTCCTCTATAATGTTGCAGTCCTCCACCAGGGGCCGGTCCTGCTCCTCTATAATGTTGCAGTCCTCCACTAGGGGCCGGTCCAGCTCCTCTATAATGTTGCAGTCCTCCACCAGGGGCCGATCCAGCTCCTCTATAATGTTGCAGTCCTCCACCAGGGGCCGGTCCAGCTCCTCTATAATGTTGCAGTCCTCCACTAGGGGCCGGTCCAGCTCCTCTATAATGTTGCAGTCCTCCACCAGGGGCCGGTCTTGCTCCTCTGTCCTGGGCAGCTGGTCTGGCTGAATGAGGACCGACTCACAACAATCACTGTGAGTTTCATCAGTCTGTTCTAGAAATCACATAAACCAGAGTCAAAAACCAAAATGCATCCCACAACCACCCAGTGGGAGGGCCTTCAACTTTAACCCCTTTTCTACTGGACACAACAGATGATGAGAGCAGCAGACAAGTAGAACAATAGCTAATATTCATCATGAGTCACCGGGCTGGACGCATCTGAGGAATATAACTGCGGCGTCAGGAACCATCCGTCCTGCAAACCGGAGGATTACCAGCCATGTAGCGATCAGTCGTAGTACTATCGCACGTTGTATAATAATCACATATCGAGCTGTTATCAGTCGCAGTATTATCATACTTGGTACTATCGCACGTTGTATAATAATCACATATCGAGGTGGTATCAGTCGCAGTATTATCATACTTGGTATTATCGCACGTTGTATAATAATCACATATCGAGGTGTTATCAGTCGTAGTATTATCATACTTGGTATTATGGCATGTTGTATAATAATCACATATCGAGGTGGTATCAGTCGCAGTATTATCATACTTGGTATTATCGCACGTTGTATAATAATCACATATCGAGGTGGTATCAGTCGCAGTATTATCATACTTGGTATTATCGCACGTTGTATAATAATCACATATCGAGGTGGTATCAGTCGCAGTATTATCATACTTGGTATTATCGCACGTTGTATAATAATCACATATCGAGGTGGTATCAGTCGCAGTATTATCATACTTGGTATTATCGCACGTTGTATAATAATCACATATCGAGGTGGTATCAGTCGTAGTATTATCATACTTGGTATTATGGCATGTTGTATAATAATCACATATCGAGGTGGTATTAGTCGCAGTATTATCATACTTGGTATTATCATACTTGGTATTATCACACGTTGTATAATAATCACATATCGAGGTGGTATTAGTAGCAGTATTATCATACTTGGTATTATCATACTTGGTATTATCACACGTTGTATAATAATCACATATCGAGGTGGTATTAGTAGCAGTATTATCATACTTGGTATTATCATACTTGGTATTATCGCACGTTGTATAATAATCACATATCGAGGTGGTATCAGTCGCAGTATTATCATACATGGTATTATCGCACATTGTATAATAATCACATATCGAGGTGTTATCAGTCGCAGTATTATCATACTTGTTATTATCACACGTTGTATAATAATCACATATCGAGGTGTTATCAGTCGCAGTATTATCATACTTGGTATTATCACACGTTGTATAATAATCACATATCGAGGTGCTATCAGTCGCGGTATTATCATACTTGGTATTATCGCACGTTGTATAATAATCACATATCGAGGTGGTATCAGTCGCAGTATTATCATACTTGGTATTATCGCACGTTGTATAATCACATATCGAGGTGGTATCAGTCGTAGTATTATCATACTTGGTATTATGGCATGTTGTATAATAATCACATATCGAGGTGTTATCACTCGCAGTATTATCATACTTGGTATTATCACACATTGTATAATAATCACATATCGAGGTGGTATTAGTCGCAGTATTATCATACTTGGTATTATCATACTTGGTATTATCACACGTTGTATAATAATCACATATCGAGGTGGTATTAGTAGCAGTATTATCATACTTGGTATTATCATACTTGGTATTATCACACGTTGTATAATAATCACATATCGAGGTGGTATTAGTAGCAGTATTATCATACTTGGTATTATCATACTTGGTATTATCGCACGTTGCATAATAATCACATATCGAGGTGGTATTAGTCGCAGTATTATCATACATGGTAATATGGCATGTTGTATAGTAATCACATATCGAGGTGTTATCAGTAGCAGTATTATCATACTTGGTATTATCACACGTTGTATAATAATCACATATCGAGGTGTTATCAGTCGCAGTATTATCATACTTGGTATTATCGCACGTTGTATAATAATCACATATCGAGGTGGTATCAGTCGCAGTATTATCATACATGGTATTATCGCACGTTGTATAATAATCACATATCGAGGTGTTATCAGTCGCAGTATTATCATACTTGGTATCGCACGTTGTATAATAATCACATATCGAGGTGGTATTTGTAGCAGTATTATCATACTTGGTATTATCATACTTGGTATTATCGCACGTTGTATAATAATCACATATAGAGGTGTTATCAGTCGCAGTATTATCATACTTGGTATTATCATACTTGGTATTATCGCACGTTGTATAATAATCACATATCGAGGTGGTATCAGTCGCAGTATTATCATACATGGTATTATGGCATGTTGTATAATAATCACATATCGAGGTGTTATCAGTCACAGTATTATCATACTTGTTATTATCACACGTTGTATAATAATCACATATCGAGGTGTTATAAGTCGCAGTATATCATACTTGGTATTATCGCATGTTGTATAATAATCACATATCGAGGTGGTATCCGTCGCAGTATTATCATACATGGTATTATGGCATGTTGTATAATAATCACATATCGCGGTGTTATCAGTCGCAGTATTATCATACTTGTTATTATCACACGTTGTATAATAATCACATATCGAGGTGTTATCAGTCGCAGTATTATTATACTTGGTATTATCACACGTTGTATAATAATCACATCGACGTGTTATCAGTCGCAGTATTATCATACTTGGTATTATCACACGTTGTCTAATAATCACATATCGAGGTGTTATCAGTCGCAGTATTATCATACTTGTTATTATCACACGTTGTATAATAATCACATATAGAGGTGTTATCAGTCGCAGTATTATCATACATGGTATTATGCCATGTTGTATAATCACATCGAGGTGTTATCAGTCGCAGTATTATCATACTTGGTGTTATCGCACGTTGTATAATAATCACATATCGAGGTGTTATCAGTCGCAGTATTATCATACTTAGTATTATCATACTTGGTATTATCGCACGTTGTATAATAATCACATGACGAGGTGGTATCAGTCGCAGTATTATCATACATGGTATTATCATACTTGGTATTATCACACTTTGTATAATAATCACATATCGAGGTGGTATTTGTAGCAGTATTATCATACTTGGTATTATCACACGTTGTATAATAATCACATATCGAGGTGTTATAAGTCGCAGTATATCATACTTGGTATTATCGCATGTTGTATAATAATCACATATCGAGGTGGTATCCGTCGCAGTATTATCATACATGGTATTATGGCATGTTGTATAATAATCACATATCGCGGTGTTATCAGTCGCAGTATTATCATACTTGTTATTATCACACGTTGTATAATAATCACATATCGAGGTGGTATCAGTCGCAGTATTATCATACTTGGTATTATCGCACGTTGTATAATAATCACATATCGAGGTGTTATCAGTCGTAGTATTATCATACTTGGTATTATGGCATGTTGTATAATAATCACATATCGAGGTGGTATCAGTCGCAGTATTATCATACTTGGTATTATCGCACGTTGTATAATAATCACATATCGAGGTGGTATCAGTCGCAGTATTATCATACTTGGTATTATCGCACGTTGTATAATAATCACATATCGAGGTGGTATCAGTCGCAGTATTATCATACTTGGTATTATCGCACGTTGTATAATAATCACATATCGAGGTGGTATCAGTCGCAGTATTATCATACTTGGTATTATCGCACGTTGTATAATAATCACATATCGAGGTGGTATCAGTCGTAGTATTATCATACTTGGTATTATGGCATGTTGTATAATAATCACATATCGAGGTGGTATTAGTCGCAGTATTATCATACTTGGTATTATCATACTTGGTATTATCACACGTTGTATAATAATCACATATCGAGGTGGTATTAGTAGCAGTATTATCATACTTGGTATTATCATACTTGGTATTATCACACGTTGTATAATAATCACATATCGAGGTGGTATTAGTAGCAGTATTATCATACTTGGTATTATCATACTTGGTATTATCGCACGTTGTATAATAATCACATATCGAGGTGGTATCAGTCGCAGTATTATCATACATGGTATTATCGCACATTGTATAATAATCACATATCGAGGTGTTATCAGTCGCAGTATTATCATACTTGTTATTATCACACGTTGTATAATAATCACATATCGAGGTGTTATCAGTCGCAGTATTATCATACTTGGTATTATCACACGTTGTATAATAATCACATATCGAGGTGCTATCAGTCGCGGTATTATCATACTTGGTATTATCGCACGTTGTATAATAATCACATATCGAGGTGGTATCAGTCGCAGTATTATCATACTTGGTATTATCGCACGTTGTATAATCACATATCGAGGTGGTATCAGTCGTAGTATTATCATACTTGGTATTATGGCATGTTGTATAATAATCACATATCGAGGTGTTATCACTCGCAGTATTATCATACTTGGTATTATCACACATTGTATAATAATCACATATCGAGGTGGTATTAGTCGCAGTATTATCATACTTGGTATTATCATACTTGGTATTATCACACGTTGTATAATAATCACATATCGAGGTGGTATTAGTAGCAGTATTATCATACTTGGTATTATCATACTTGGTATTATCACACGTTGTATAATAATCACATATCGAGGTGGTATTAGTAGCAGTATTATCATACTTGGTATTATCATACTTGGTATTATCGCACGTTGCATAATAATCACATATCGAGGTGGTATTAGTCGCAGTATTATCATACATGGTAATATGGCATGTTGTATAGTAATCACATATCGAGGTGTTATCAGTAGCAGTATTATCATACTTGGTATTATCACACGTTGTATAATAATCACATATCGAGGTGTTATCAGTCGCAGTATTATCATACTTGGTATTATCGCACGTTGTATAATAATCACATATCGAGGTGGTATCAGTCGCAGTATTATCATACATGGTATTATCGCACGTTGTATAATAATCACATATCGAGGTGTTATCAGTCGCAGTATTATCATACTTGGTATCGCACGTTGTATAATAATCACATATCGAGGTGGTATTTGTAGCAGTATTATCATACTTGGTATTATCATACTTGGTATTATCGCACGTTGTATAATAATCACATATAGAGGTGTTATCAGTCGCAGTATTATCATACTTGGTATTATCATACTTGGTATTATCGCACGTTGTATAATAATCACATATCGAGGTGGTATCAGTCGCAGTATTATCATACATGGTATTATGGCATGTTGTATAATAATCACATATCGAGGTGTTATCAGTCACAGTATTATCATACTTGTTATTATCACACGTTGTATAATAATCACATATCGAGGTGTTATAAGTCGCAGTATATCATACTTGGTATTATCGCATGTTGTATAATAATCACATATCGAGGTGGTATCCGTCGCAGTATTATCATACATGGTATTATGGCATGTTGTATAATAATCACATATCGCGGTGTTATCAGTCGCAGTATTATCATACTTGTTATTATCACACGTTGTATAATAATCACATATCGAGGTGTTATCAGTCGCAGTATTATTATACTTGGTATTATCACACGTTGTATAATAATCACATCGACGTGTTATCAGTCGCAGTATTATCATACTTGGTATTATCACACGTTGTCTAATAATCACATATCGAGGTGTTATCAGTCGCAGTATTATCATACTTGTTATTATCACACGTTGTATAATAATCACATATAGAGGTGTTATCAGTCGCAGTATTATCATACATGGTATTATGCCATGTTGTATAATCACATCGAGGTGTTATCAGTCGCAGTATTATCATACTTGGTGTTATCGCACGTTGTATAATAATCACATATCGAGGTGTTATCAGTCGCAGTATTATCATACTTAGTATTATCATACTTGGTATTATCGCACGTTGTATAATAATCACATGACGAGGTGGTATCAGTCGCAGTATTATCATACATGGTATTATCATACTTGGTATTATCACACTTTGTATAATAATCACATATCGAGGTGGTATTTGTAGCAGTATTATCATACTTGGTATTATCACACGTTGTATAATAATCACATATCGAGGTGTTATAAGTCGCAGTATATCATACTTGGTATTATCGCATGTTGTATAATAATCACATATCGAGGTGGTATCCGTCGCAGTATTATCATACATGGTATTATGGCATGTTGTATAATAATCACATATCGCGGTGTTATCAGTCGCAGTATTATCATACTTGTTATTATCACACGTTGTATAATAATCACATATCGAGGTGTTATCAGTCGCAGTATTATTATACTTGGTATTATCATACTTGGTATTATGGCATGTTGTATAATAATCACATATCGAGGTGTTATCAGTCGCAGTATTATCATACTTGGTATTATCGCACGTTGTATAATAATCACATATCGAGGTGTTATCAGTCGCAGTATTATCATACTTGGTATTATCGCACGTTGTATAATAATCACATATCGAGGTGTTATCAGTCGCAGTATTATCATACTTGGTATTATCGCACGTTGTATAATAATCACATATCGAGGTGTTATCAGTCGCAGTATTATCATACATGGTATTATGGCATGTTGTATAATAATCACATATCGAGGTGTTATCAGTCGCAGTATTATCATACTTGTTATTATCACACGTTGTATAATAATCACATATAGAGGTGTTATCAGTCGCAGTATTATCATACATGGTATTATGCCATGTTGTATAATCACATCGAGGTGTTATCAGTCGCAGTATTATCATACTTGGTATTATCGCACGTTGTATAATAATCACATATCGAGGTGTTATCAGTCGCAGTATTATCATACTTAGTATTATCATACTTGGTATTATCGCACGTTGTATAATAATCACATAGCGAGGTGGTATCAGTCGCAGTATTATCATACATGGTATTATCATACTTGGTATTATCACACGTTGTATAATAATCACATATCGAGGTGGTATTTGTAGCAGTATTATCATACTTGGTATTATCATACTTGGTATTATCACACGTTGTATAATAATCACATATCGAGGTGTTATAAGTCGCAGTATATCATACTTGGTATTATCGCATGTTGTATAATAATCACATATCGAGGTGGTATCCGTCGCAGTATTATCATACATGGTATTATGGCATGTTGTATAATAATCACATATCGCGGTGTTATCAGTCGCAGTATTATCATACTTGTTATTATCACACGTTGTATAATAATCACATATCGAGGTGTTATCAGTCGCAGTATTATTATACTTGGTATTATCATACTTGGTATTATGGCATGTTGTATAATAATCACATATCGAGGTGTTATCAGTCGCAGTATTATCATACTTGGTATTATCGCACGTTGTATAATAATCACATATCGAGGTGTTATCAGTCGCAGTATTATCATACTTGGTATTATCGCACGTTGTATAATAATCACATATCGAGGTGTTATCAGTCGCAGTATTATCATACTTGGTATTATCGCACGTTGTATAATAATCACATATCGAGGTGTTATCAGTCGCAGTATTATCATACATGGTATTATGGCATGTTGTATAATAATCACATATCGAGGTGTTATCAGTCGCAGTGTTATCATACTTGGTATTATCACACATTGTATAATAATCACATATCAAGGTGGTATAAGTTGTAGTATTATCATACTTGGTATTATCACTCGTTGTATAATAATCACATATCGAAGTGTATCAGTTGCAGTAATATCATTTCTGCTCTCTCTTTCTGTATATATAATTGTTCCTGTAATAGTCTTTGTATAGCGCCAACATATTCCACAGCGCTTGGTATTCAGTATTATTGTTAGCAGTGTAATAATATCATGAAGAATCAGTATATTAGATACCGCTCCTGTTGTCACCGCTGGATTATTCCTCTGATCAGTATTAGTATTGTTGGGATTATTAGTCTCTTTAGGGCAATAATCTATATATATATAGACGAAAGCCCTCACTGACTGACTGACTGACTGACTGACTGACTGACTGACTGACTGACTGACTGACTCACTGACTCACTGACTCACTGATTCACTGACTGACTCACTGACTGACTCACTGACTGACTCACTGACTCACTGACTGACTCACTGACTCACTGACTCACTGACTGACTGACTCACTGACTCACTGACTGACTCACTGACTGACTGACTCACTGACTGACTGACTCACTGACTGACTCACTGACTGACTCACTGACTGACTGACTCACTGACTGACTCACTGACTGACTCACTCACTGACTCACTCACTGACTCACTCACTGACTCACTCACTGACTCACTCACTGACTGAATGTAGAAAGAGATGAGAAGGGGAACAGCACTTCCAATCAATATGTTGTAGCACTTACAGGCTTGCAGGGTGCACGATCCACAGCCAAGGTCTGGACCCAAAGACCGGAAGAAGCAGGAAATCCTTACAAAATGTGTTGAATCAGCACTCCAGGGGTTAATCATGAATAAAACAGCACTTTATTCCTCAATGGTAAAAGACATAGCTGCAACGTTTCGATCCTACACACAGGATCTTTGTCAAGCTTGACAAAGATCCTGTGTGTAGGATCGAAACGTTGCAGCTATGTCTTTTACCATTGAGGAATAAAGTGCTGTTTTATTCATGATTAACCCCTGGAGTGCTGATTCAACACATTTTGTAAGGATTGACTGACTCACTGACTGACTCACTGACTGACTCACTGACTGACTGACTCACTGACTGACTGACTCACTGACTGACTCACTGACTGACTCACTGACTCACTGACTGACTCACTGACTGACTCACTCACTGACTCACTGACTCACTGACTCACTCACTGACTCACTCACTGACTCACTCACTGACTCACTCACTGACTCACTGACTCACTCACTCACTCACTCACTGACTCACTCACTCACTCACTGACTGACTGACTCACTGACTGACTCACTGACTGACTCACTGACTGACTGACTCACTGACTCACTCACTGACTCACTCACTGACTGACTCACTGACTGACTCACTGACTCACTCACTGACTCACTCACTGACTCACTCACTGACTCACTGACTCACTGACTGACTGACTCACTGACTCACTGACTCACTGACTGACTCACTGACTGACTCACTCACTCACTGACTCACTCACTGACTCACTCACTGACTCACTCACTGACTCACTGACTCACTGACTCACTCACTGACTCACTCACTGACTCACTCACTGACTCACTGACTCACTCACTGACTCACTCACTGACTCACTCACTGACTCACTCACTCACTCACTGACTCACTCACTGACTGACTCACTGACTGACTCACTCACTCACTGACTCACTGACTCACTGACTCACTGACTGACTCACTGACTGACTCACTGACTGACTCACTCACTGACTCACTGACTGACTCACTCACTGACTCACTCACTGACTCACTCACTGACTCACTCACTGACTCACTCACTGACTCACTCACTCACTGACTCACTGACTCACTGACTGACTCACTGACTGACTCACTGACTGACTCACTCACTGACTCACTGACTGACTCACTGACTGACTCACTCACTGACTGACTCACTGACTGACTCACTGACTGACTCACTCACTGACTCACTCACTGACTCACTCACTGACTCACTGACTGACTGACTCACTGACTCACTGACTCACTGACTGACTGACTGACTGACTCACTGACTCACTGACTCACTCACTGACTCGCCACTAATTCTCCAACTTTCCGATGTCGTAGAAACATGAAATTTGGCACAAGCATAGATTATGTCCAAAATAGGAGAAGTAAAAGGGTCCCAACTCAATTATTTAATTCTAGCGCAAAAGAACTAGCGTCCAAATTTTACGTACGGAATCTAATTCTCTCACTTGCCGATGTCATAGAAACGTGAAATTTGGCACAAGTATAGCTTATGACATAAATAGGAAAAGCTAATGGGTCCCAACTCGATTAATTAATTCTAAGCACAAAAGAATGTGTCCAAATTTTATGTACGTAATCTAATTCTCTCACTTCCTGATGTCATTTTATATGAAGGAAACGTCGCATGGTTTCCTCCACGTGGTGTTTCCTGGGTAACACAGAGAACTATGCAAAATGGTGAACATATGTTTTTCCTCGGTTCCTCTAAAGTAACCACGACTTCAGAAGATTTTCCGTGTGAACACCAGATAAACACCAGTACCAAATTAACTCGGGCGAAGCCGGGTATATCAGCTAGTTAGTAATAAATACGAGTATTGAGTGTCCTGTAGGATGGAGCTGCACAACCTCCGTGTGCTGCCGCACAGGCTCCGCATCTAGACACATATTCTCCCCTAGAAGCACAATGAAAACTGAAAACACTCCTCCCCCTGACTGTGAGGGTATACGGGGTAAGGGCAGAATGTGAGAACAGTAGGAATACGGAACTCTTCTAACTAATAATGTAACAGTAACAACATAGATGAAACCAGGAGGCTGCGACCAACAGTGAGAACACTCCGACTATTACTAATGCAATCCACAAGAATACTCCGGCAACTCATCAGATAATGACATAAGAATACTCCAACTAATAACGAAGATGATCATCGTTACCGTAACGGCGAGCATAATACTCGTTACAGGAAGTATCCCAACAACACGGACCGTACAAAGAAACATGTCTGCTGCGAATAATAATGAGGGAAGAAAACAACGGATCAACGAGCCTCCTGATGGCGATCATGATCAATACAAATCTCTGCTCAGCGTCTCCTCCGTAGCTGGAGGGCACAGCAGGCACCGCGGGGTTTAACGCCGGCACTCAGCGTCTCCACTGTAGGTGGGGGGCACAGCAGGCACCGCGGGGTTTAACGCCGGCACTCAGCGTCTCCACTGTAGGTGGGGGGCACAGCAAGCACCGCGAGGGTTAACTCCGGTACTCAGCATCTCCTCTGTAGGTGGGCACACAGCAGGCACCGCGGGGGTTAACTACGGCACTTAGCGTCTCCTCTGTAGGTGGGGGGCACAGCAGGCACCGCGAGGGTTAACTCCGGTACTCAGCGTCTCCGCCGTAGCTGGGTGAAACAGCAGGCACCGCGGGGGTTAACTCCGGTACTCAGCGTCTCCGCCGTAGCTGGGTGACACAGCAGGCACCGTGGGGGTTAACTCCGGCACTCAGCATCTCCTCCATAGGTGGGCACACAGCAGGCATCGCGAGGGTTAACTTCGGCACTCAGCGTCTCCTCTGTAGGTTGGGGGCACAGCAGGCATCACGAGGGTTAACTGAGCGTCTCGTCTGTAGGTGGGGGGGACAGCAGGCACCGCGAGGGTTAACTCCGGCACTCAGCATCTCCTCTGTAGGTGGGCACACAGCAGGCATCAGGAGGGTTAACTATGGCACTTAGCGTCTCCTCCGTAGCTGGGTGACACAGCAGGCACCGCGGGGGTTAACTCCGGCACTCAGCATCTCCTCTGTAGGTGGGCACACAGCAGGCATCAGGAGGGTTAACTCCGGCACTCAGCATCTCCTCTGTAGATGGGAAGCACAGCAGGCACCGCGGGGGTTAACTCCGGAACTCAGCATCTCCTCTGTAGGTTGGGGGCACAGCAGGCATCACGAGGGTTAACTGAGCGTCTCGTCTGTAGGTGGGGAGGACAGCAGGCACCGCGAGGGTTAACTTCGGCACTCAGCATCTCCGCCGTAGCTGGGTGAAACAGCAGGCACCGCGGGGGTTAACTCCGGTACTCAGCGTCTCCGCCGTAGCTGGGTGACACAGCAGGCACCGTGGGGGTTAACTCCGGCACTCAGCATCTCCTCCATAGGTGGGCACACAGCAGGCATCGCGAGGGTTAACTTCGGCACTCAGCGTCTCCTCTGTAGGTTGGGGGCACAGCAGGCATCAGGAGGGTTAACTGAGCGTCTCGTCTGTAGGTTGGGGGCACAGCAGGCATCACGAGGGTTAACTGAGCGTCTCCTCTGTAGATGGGAAGCACAGCAGGCACCGCGGGGGTTAACTCTGGCACTCAGCATCTCCTCTGTAGGTTGGGGGCACAGCAGGTACCGCAGGGGTTAACTCCGGCACTCAGCGTCTGCTCTATAGGTTGGGGGCACAGCAGGCATCACGAGGGTTAACTGAGCGTCTCCTCTGTAGATGGGAAGCACAGCAGGCACCGCGGGGGTTAACTCTGGCACTCAGCATCTCCTCTGTAGGTTGGGGGCACAGCAGGTACCGCAGGGGTTAACTCCGGCACTCAGCGTCTGCTCTATAGGTTGGGGGCACAGCAGGCACCGCAGGGGTTAACTCTGGCACTCAGCATCTCCTCTGTAGGTTGGGGGCACAGCAGGCACCGCGGGGGTTAACTCCGGTACTCAGCATCTCCTCTGTAGGTTGGGGGCACAGCAGGCACCGCAGGGGTTAACTCTGGCACTCAGCATCTCCTCTGTAGGTTGGGGGCACAGCAGGCACCGCAGGGGTTAACTCCGGTACTCAGCATCTGCTCTATAGGTTGGGGGCACAGCAGGTACCGCGAGGGTTAACTCTGGTACTCAGCGTCTGCTCTATAGGTTGGGGGCACAGCAGGCACCGCAGGGGTTAACTCTGGCACTCAGCATCTCCTCTGTAGGTTGGGGGCACAGCAGGCACCGCGGGGGTTAACTCCGGCACTCAGCATCTCCTCTGTAGCTGGGTGTCACAGCAGGTACCGCAGGGGTTAACTCCGGCACTCAGCGTCTGCTCTATAGGTTGGGGGCACAGCAGGCACCGCAGGGGTTAACTCTGGCACTCAGCATCTCCTCTGTAGGTTGGGGGCACAGCAGCCACCGCGGGGGTTAACTCCGGTACTCAGCATCTGCTCTATAGGTTGGGGGCACAGCAGGTACCGCGAGGGTTAACTCTGGTACTCAGCGTCTGCTCTATAGGTTGGGGGCACAGCAGGCACCGCAGGGGTTAACTCTGGCACTCAGCATCTCCTCTGTAGGTTGGGGGCACAGCAGGTACCGCAGGGGTTAACTCTGGCACTCAGCATCTCCTCTGTAGCTGGGTGTCACAGCAGGTACCGCAGGGGTTAACTCCGGCACTCAGCGTCTGCTCTATAGGTTGGGGGCACAGCAGGCACCGCGGGGGTTAACTCCAGCACTTAGAGTCTGCTCTATAGGTTGGGGTCACAGCAGGCACCGCAGGGGTTAACTCTGGCACTCAGCATCTCCTCTGTAGCTGGGTGTCACAGCAGGCACCGCAGGGGTTAACTCCGGCACTCCACTGTGAAAAAGGAAACCAAACTTTATTACAAGATGTTAAGAAGCCAAGGCCCGTGCTGGATGTCTGCTGGTTAGATGAGCCGTAATCAGGGCAGACGGCTGCTACCAGCTGCAATACTGAGTCCTGTAAATACACTTCCGACAAGACGACGAATGTCAGCGATGAAAACAGCAACAACAGTAATAATCCTGCTAAAGGGGAAAATAACAAGAATCCTCCGACATCCTCTAATAACAGTAATAACGCCGCTGCGACCACGAAACAAAGAAGACTCCCCCGACTAGTACCAATAAGAGTAATACCCGCACTCAGTCAGCCGCTAATAACAGTAATATTACCGTAAGTAATAAACAGCTAGAATCCTAGAGCTGCCGTCAGTCATATAATAACTCTAAGCCAAGAATCCTACAGCTGCCGTCAGTCGTATAATAACTCTAAGCCAAGAATCCTACAGCTGCCGTCAGTCATATAATCACTAAGCCAAGAATCCTAGAGCTGCCATCAGTCATATAATAACTCTAAGCCAAGAATCCTAGAGCTGCCGTCAGTCATATAATAACTCTAAGCCAAGAAACCTAGAGCTGCCGTCAGTCATATAATAACTCTAAGCCAAGAATCCTCAGCTGCCGTCAGTCATATAATCACTAAGCCAAGAATCCTAGAGCTGCCATCAGTCATATAATAACTCTAAGCCAAGAATCCTAGAGCTGCCGTCAGTCATATAATAACTCTAAGCCAAGAAACCTAGAGCTGCCGTCAGTCATATAATAACTCTAAGCCAAGAATCCTAGAGCTGCCGTCAGTCATATAATAAGTAAGCCAAGAAACCTAGAGCTGCCGTCAGTCGTATAATAACTGTAAGCCAAGAAACCTACAGCTGCCGTCAGTCCTATAATAACTCTAAGCCAAGAATCCTAGAGCTGCCGTCAGTCGTATAATAACTCTAAGCCAAGAATCCTACAGCTGCTGTCAGTCATATAATAACTCTAAGCCAAGAATCCTACAGCTGCCGTCAGTCGTATAATAACTCTAAGCCATGAATCCTACAGCTGCTGTCAGTCATATAATAACTCTAAGCCAAGAATCCTACAGCTGCTGTCAGTCATATAATAACTCTAAGCCAAGAATCCTAGAGCTGCCGTCAGTCGTATAATAACTCTAAGCCAAGAATCCTACAGCTGCTGTCAGTCATATAATAACTCTAAGCCAAGAATCCTAGAGCTGCCGTCAGTCATATAATAACTGTAAGCCAAGAATCCTCAGCTGCCGTCAGTCGTATAATAACTCTAAGCCAAGAATCCTACAGCTGCTGTCAGTCATATAATAACTCTAAGCCAAGAATCCTCAGCTGCTGTCAGTCATATAATAACTCTAAGCCAAGAATCCTAGAGCTGCCGTCAGTCATATAATAACTGTAAGCCAAGAATCCTCAGCTGCCGTCAGTCGTATAATAACTCTAAGCCAAGAATCCTACAGCTGCTGTCAGTCATATAATAACTCTAAGCCAAGAATCATAGAGCTGCCGTCAGTCATATAATAACTCTAAGCCAAGAATCCTAGAGCTGCCGTCAGTCATATAATAACTCTAAGCCAAGAATCCTAGAGCTGCCGTCAGTCGTATAATAACTCTAAGCCAAGAATCCTCAGCTGCCGTCAGTCGTATAATAACTCTAAGCCAAGAATCCTACAGCTGCTGTCAGTCATATAATAACTCTAAGCCAAGAATCATAGAGCTGCCGTCAGTCATATAATAACTCTAAGCCAAGAATCCTAGAGCTGCCGTCAGTCATATAATAACTCTAAGCCAAGAATCCTAGAGCTGCCGTCAGTCGTATAATAACTCTAAGCCAAGAATCCTAAGCTGCCGTCAGTCGTATAATAACTCTAAGCCAAGAATCCTACAGCTGCTGTCAGTCATATAATAACTCTAAGCCAAGAATCCTACAGCTGCCGTCAGTCATATAATAACTCTAAGCCAAGAATCCTAGAGCTGCTGTCAGTCATATAATAACTCTAAGCCAAGAATCATAGAGCTGCCGTCAGTCATATAATAACTCTAAGCCAAGAATCCTAGAGCTGCCGTCAGTCATATAATAACTCTAAGCCAAGAATCCTAGAGCTGCCGTCAGTCGTATAATAACTCTAAGCCAAGAATCCTCAGCTGCCGTCAGTCGTATAATAACTCTAAGCCAAGAATCCTACAGCTGCTGTCAGTCATATAATAACTCTAAGCCAAGAATCATAGAGCTGCCGTCAGTCATATAATAACTCTAAGCCAAGAATCCCACAGCTGCCATCAGTCATATAATAACTCTAAGGCAAGAATCCTAGAGCTGCTGTCAGTCATATAATAACTCTAAGCCAAGAATCCTACAGCTGCCGTCAGTCATATAATAACTCTAAGCCAAGAAACCTAGAGCTGCCGTCAGTCATATAATAACTCTAAGCCAAGAATCCTAGAGCTGCCGTCAGTCATATAATAACTGTAAGCTAATAACAAAAATAGCAAGATTAGAATTAATATTCCTGGTAAAACTAATTGTAATGTAACAGCCACAAAAATACTGATGAGAAAGCAGCCATAATACTCCACCTCCCACTACTAATAAGAATGCTACAGCTACTATTAATAATACTCCACCTACTATTATTAAAACTGCTACTAATAGTAGCAATCATACTCAATATTCTACAACTACGAAGAGCAGCAATAATAATACTAATAGGAGAGATTCCAAGTATAATACAGCCAGTAATACTAGTGATATAATAACACTGCTTATACTAATAATAGAGATACCAAGAATCACACTGCCAGTAATACTAGTGGTATAATAACACTGCTAATACTAATAATAGAGATACAAAGAATAATACTGCCAGTAGTAATAGTGGTATAATAACACTGCTAATACTAATAATAGGGAGATCAAGAATAATACAGCCAGTAGTAATAGTGGTATAATAACACTGCCAATACTAATAATAGGGATACCAAGAATAATACTGCCAGTAATACTAGTGGTATAATAACACTGCCAACACTAATAATAGAGAGATACCAAGAATAATACTGCAAGTAATAAAAGTGGTATAATAACACTGATAATACTAATAATAGAGATACCAAGAATATTACTGCCAGTAATACTAGTGGTATAATAACACTGCCAATACTAATAATAGAGCGATACCAAGAATAATACTGCCAGTAATGCTAGTGGTATAATAAAACTGCCAATACTAATAATAGAGAGATCAAGAATAATACTGCCAGTAATAATAGTGGTATAGTAACACTGCCAATACTAATAATAGAGATACCAAGAATGATACTGCCAGTAATAATAGTGGTATAATAACACTGCTAATACTAATAATAGAGAGATACCAAGAATAATACAGCTAGTAATACTAGTGGTATAATAACACTGCCAATACTAATAATAGAGATACCAAGAATGATACTGCCAGTAATAATAGTGGTATAATAACACTGCTAATACTAATAATAGAGATACCAAGAATAATACAGCCAGTAATACTATTGCTATAATAACACTGCCAATACTAACAAAAGAGCGATACCAAGAATAATACAGCCAGTAATACTAGTTGCATAATAACACTGCCAATACTAAAAATAGGGAGATCAAGAATAATACTGCCAGTAATACTAGTGGTATAATAACACTGCCAATACTAATAATAATAGAGATACCAAGAATAATACAGCCAGTATTACTAGTGGTATAATAACACTGCTAATACTAATAATAGAGATACCAAAAATGTTACTGTCAGTAATAATAATGGTATAATAACAGTGACAATACGAATAACAGAGAAATACCACGAATAATGCAGCCAGTAATAATAGCGGTATAATAACACGGCCAAAACTAATAAGAGAGATACCAGGAATAATATAGCCAGTAATACTAGGGGTATAATAACACTGCCAATGCTAATAATACAGAGATAATAAGAGTAATACAGCCAGTAATATTAATGGTATAATAACACTGCTCATACTAGTAATAGAGATGCCAAGGATAATACTGCCAGTAATACTAGTGGAATAATAACACTGCTAATACTAATAATAGAGATACCAAGAATAATACAGCCAGCAATACTAGTGGTAGAATAACACTGCCAATACCAATAATAGAGAGATACCAAGAATAATACAGCCAGTGATAATAGTGGTATAATAACACTGCCAATACTATTAATAGAGATACCAAGAATAATACAGCCAGTAATAATAGTGGTATAATAACACTGCCAATACTATTAATAGAGATACCAAGAATAATACAGCCAGTAATACTAGTGGTATAATAACACTGCTTATACTAATAATAGAGAGATACCAAGAATAATACAGCCAGTAATACTAGTGATATAATAACACTGCTTATACTAATAATAGAGAGATACCAAGAATAATACAGCCAGAAATAGTAGTGGTATAATAACACTGCCAATACTATTAATAGAGATACCAAGAATAATACAGCCAGTAATAATAGTGGTATAATAACACTGCCAATACTATTAATAGAGATACCAAGAATAATACAGCCAGTAATACTAGTGGTATAATAACACTGCTTATACTAATAATAGAGAGATACCAAGAATAATACAGCCAGTAATACTAGTGATATAATAACACTGCTTATACTAATAATAGAGAGATACCAAGAATAATACAGCCAGCATTACTAGTGGTATAATAACACTGCCAATATAATTAATAGAGAGATACCAAGAATAATATAGCCAGTAATAATAGTGGTATAATAACACTGCCAATACTAAAAATAGAGAAATAAAAAGAATAATACTGCCAGTAATACTAGTGGTATAATAACACTGCCAATACTAATAATATTACAGATACCAAGAATAATACAGCCAGTAATAGTAGAGGTATAATAACACTGTCAATATTAATACTAGAGATACCAATAATAATACTGCCAGTAATAATAATGGTATAATAACACTGCCAATACTAATAAAAGAGAGATACCAAAAATAATACAGCCAGTAATACTGATTGCATAATAACACTGCCAATACTAAAAATAGGGAGATCAAGAATAATACTGCCAGTAATACTAGTGGCATAATAACACTGCTAATACTAATAATAGAGATACCAAGAATAATACTGGCAATAATACTAGTCGTATAATAACACTGCCAAAACTAATGAGAGATACCAAGAATAATACTGCCAGTAATACTAATGGTATAATAACACTGCCAATACTAATAATATTACAGATACCAAGAATAATACAGCCAGTAATAATAGAGGTATAATAACACTGCTAATACTAATAATAGAGAGAGCAAGAATAATACTGGCAATAATACTAGTGGTATAATAACACTGCTAATACTAATAATAGAGATACCAAGAATAATACTGCCAGTAATACTAGTGGTATAATAACACTGCTAATACTAATAATAGAGAGATACCAAGAATAACACTGCCAAAACTAATGAGAGATACCAAGAATAATACAGCCAGTAATACTAGTGGTATAATAACACTGCCAAAACTAATAATAGAGAGATACCAAGAATAATACTGCCAGTAATACTAGGGGTATAATAACACTGCCAATACTAATAATACAGAGATACCAAGAATAATACAGCCAGTAATACTAATGGTATAACACTGCCCATACTAATAATAGAGATGCCAAGAATAATACAGCCAGTAATACTAGTGGTATAATAACACTGCCAAAACTAATAAGAGAGATATCAAGAATTATACAGCCAGTAATACTAATGGTAAAATAAGACTGCCCATACTAATAATAGAGAGATATCAAGAATAAAACAGCCAGTAATAATTGAGATATAATAACACTACCAATACTAATAGTAGAAATACCAAGAATAATACAGCCAGTAATACTAGTGGTATAATAGCCCTGCAATACTAATAATAGAGATACCGGGAATAATACTGTCAGTAATACTAGTGGTATAATAGCCCTGCAATACTAATAATAGAGATACCAAGAATAATACAGCCAGTAATAATAGTGGTATAATAACACTGCCAATACTAATACTAGAGATACCAAGAATAATACAGCCAGAAATAGTAGTGGTATAATAACACTGCCAATACTAATAAAAGAGATACCAAGAATAATACAGCCAGAAATAGTAGTGGTATAATAACACTGCCAATACTAATAATAGAGATACCAAGAATAATACTGCCAGTAATACTAGTGGTATAATAACACTGCCAATACTAATTATAGAGAGATCAAGAATAATACAGCCAGTACTAATAGTGGTATAATAACACTGCCAATACTAATAATAGGGATACCAAGAATAATACAGCCAGTAATACTAGTGGCATAATAACACTGCTAATACTAATAATAGAGATACCAAGAATAATACAGCCAGTATTACTAGTGGTATAATAACACTGCTAATACTAATAATAGAGATACCAAAAATGTTACTGTCAGTAATAATAATGGTATAATAACAGTGACAATACGAATAACAGAGAAATACCACGAATAATGCAGCCAGTAATAATAGCGGTATAATAACACTGCCAAAACTAATAAGAGAGATACCAGGAATAATATAGCCAGTAATACTAGGGGTATAATAACACTGCCAATGCTAATAATACAGAGATAATAAGAGTAATACAGCCAGTAATACTAATGGTATAATAACACTGCTCATACTAGTAATAGAGATGCCAAGGATAATACTGCCAGTAATACTAGTGGAATAATAACACTGCTAATACTAATAATAGAGAGATACCAAGAATAATACAGCCAGCAATACTAGTGGTAGAATAACACTGCCAATACCAATAATAGAGAGATACCAAGAATAATACAGCCAGTGATAATAGTGGTATAATAACACTGCCAATACTATTAATAGAGATACCAAGAATAATACTGCCAGTAATACTAGTGGTATAATAACACTGCCAAAACTAATAATAGAGATACCAAGAATAATACAGCCAGTAATACTAGTGGTATAATAACACTGCTTATACTAATAATAGAGAGATACCAAGAATAATACAGCCAGTAATACTAGTGATATAATAACACTGCTTATACTAATAATAGAGAGATACCAAGAATAATACAGCCAGCATTACTAGTGGTATAATAACACTGCCAATATAATTAATAGAGAGATACCAAGAATAATATAGCCAGTAATAATAGTGGTATAATAACACTGCCAATACTAAAAATAGAGAAATAAAAAGAATAATACTGCCAGTAATACTAGTGGTATAATAACACTGCCAATACTAATAATATTACAGATACCAAGAATAATACAGCCAGTAATAGTAGAGGTATAATAACACTGTCAATATTAATACTAGAGATACCAATAATAATACTGCCAGTAATAATAATGGTATAATAACACTGCCAATACTAATAAAAGAGAGATACCAAAAATAATACAGCCAGTAATACTGATTGCATAATAACACTGCCAATACTAAAAATAGGGAGATCAAGAATAATACTGCCAGTAATACTAGTGGCATAATAACACTGCTAATACTAATAATAGAGATACCAAGAATAATACTGGCAATAATACTAGTCGTATAATAACACTGCCAAAACTAATGAGAGATACCAAGAATAATACTGCCAGTAATACTAATGGTATAATAACACTGCCAATACTAATAATATTACAGATACCAAGAATAATACAGCCAGTAATAGTAGAGGTATAATAACACTGCTAATACTAATAATAGAGAGAGCAAGAATAATACTGGCAATAATACTAGTGGTATAATAACACTGCTAATACTAATAATAGAGATACCAAGAATAATACTGCCAGTAATACTAGTGGTATAATAACACTGCTAATACTAATAATAGAGAGATACCAAGAATAACACTGCCAAAACTAATGAGAGATACCAAGAATAATACTGCCAGTAATACTAGTGGTATAATAACACTGCCAAAACTAATAATAGAGAGATACCAAGAATAATACTGCCAGTAATACTAGGGGTATAATAACACTGCCAATACTAATAATATTACAGATACCAAGAATAATACAGCCAGTAATAGTAGAGGTATAATAACACTGTCAATATTAATACTAGAGATACCAATAATAATACTGCCAGTAATAATAATGGTATAATAACACTGCCAATACTAATAAAAGAGAGATACCAAAAATAATACAGCCAGTAATACTGATTGCATAATAACACTGCCAATACTAAAAATAGGGAGATCAAGAATAATACTGCCAGTAATACTAGTGGCATAATAACACTGCTAATACTAATAATAGAGATACCAAGAATAATACTGGCAATAATACTAGTGGTATAATAACACTGCCAAAACTAATGAGAGATACCAAGAATAATACTGCCAGTAATACTAATGGTATAATAACACTGCCAATACTAATAATATTACAGATACCAAGAATAATACAGCCAGTAATAGTAGAGGTATAATAACACTGCTAATACTAATAATAGAGAGAGCAAGAATAATACTGGCAATAATACTAGTGGTATAATAACACTGCTAATACTAATAATAGAGATACCAAGAATAATACTGCCAGTAATACTAGTGGTATAATAACACTGCTAATACTAATAATAGAGAGATACCAAGAATAACACTGCCAAAACTAATGAGAGATACCAAGAATAATACTGCCAGTAATACTAGTGGTATAATAACACTGCCAAAACTAATAATAGAGAGATACCAAGAATAATACTGCCAGTAATACTAGGGGTATAATAACACTGCCAATACTAATAATACAGAGATACCAAGAATAATACAGCCAGTAATACTAATGGTATAACACTGCCCATACTAATAATAGAGATGCCAAGAATAATACTGCCAGTAATACTAGTGGTATAATAACACTGCCAAAACTAATAAGAGAGATATCAAGAATTATACAGCCAGTAATACTAATGGTAAAATAAGACTGCCCATACTAATAATAGAGAGATATCAAGAATAAAACAGCCAGTAATAATTGAGATATAATAACACTACCAATACTAATAGTAGAAATACCAAGAATAATACAGCCAGTAATACTAGTGGTATAATAGCCCTGCAATACTAATAATAGAGATACCGGGAATAATACTGTCAGTAATACTAGTGGTATAATAGCCCTGCAATACTAATAATAGAGATACCAAGAATAATACTGTCAGTAATACTAGTGGTATAATAGCCCTGCAATACTAATAATAGAGATACCAAGAATAATACAGCCAGTAATAATAGTGGTATAATAACAATGCCAATACCAATAATAGAGAGATACCAAGAATAATACAGCCAGTGATAATAGTTGTATAATAACACTGCCAATACTAATAATAGAGAGATACCAAGAATAATACAGCCAGTAATAATAGTGGTATAATAACACTGCCAATACTAATAATACAGAGATACCAAGAATAATACTGCCAGTAATACTAGTGGTATAATAGCCCTGCAATACTAATAATAGAGATACCAAGAATAATACTGTCAGTAATAATAGTGGTATAATAACACTGCCAATACTAATAATATTACAGATACCAAGAATAATACAGCCAGTAATAATAGTGGTATAATAACACTGCCAATACTAATAAAAGAGATACCAAGAATAATACAGCCAGAAATAGTAGTGGTATAATAACACTGCCAATACTAATAATAGAGATACCAAGAATAATACTGCCAGTAATACTAGTGGTATAATAACACTGCCAATACTAATTATGGAGAGATCAAGAATAATACAGCCAGTAGTAATAGTGGTATAATAACACTGCCAATACTAATAATAGGGATACCAAGAATAATACAGCCAGTAATACTAGTGGTATAATAACACTGCCAATACTAATTATAGAGATACCAAGAATAATACAGCCAGTAATACTAGTGGTATAATAACACTGCTAATACTAATAATAGAGATACCAAGAATAATACAGCCAGTAATACTAGTGGTATAATCACACTGCCAATACTAATAATAGAGATACCAAGAATAATACAGCCAGTAATACTAGTGGTATAATAACACTGCCAATACTAATTATAGAGATACCAAGAATAATACAGCCAGTAATACTAGTGGTATAATCACACTGCTAATACTAATAATAGAGATACCAAGAATAATACAGCCAGTAATACTAGTGGTATAATCACACTGCCAATACTAATTATAGAGATACCAAGAATAATACAGCCAGTAATACTAGTGGTATAATCACACTGCCAATACTAATAATAGAGATACCAAGAATAATACAGCCAGTAGTAATAGTGGTATAATAACACTGCCAATACTAATAATAGAGATACCAAGAATAATACAGCCAGTAATACTAGTGGTATAATCACACTGCCAAAACTAATAATAGAGATACCAAAAATAGTACTGCCAGTAGAGATGAGCAAGCATACTCGTCCGAGCTTGATGCTCGTTCGAGCATTAGGGTACTTAAAGGGGTTGTCTCGCGAAAGCAAGTGGGTCTATACACTTCTGTATGGCCATATTAATGCACTTTGTAATATACATCGTGCATTAAATATGAGCCATACAGAAGTTATTCACTTACTTGCTCCGTTGCTAGCGTCCCCGTTGCCATGGTTCCGTCTAACTTCGGTGTCTTCTTGCTTTTTTAGACGCGCTTGCGCAGATGCATCTTCTCCCTTCGGCTGGTCTTGGAAGCATCGGCGTTTTGGCTCCGCCCCCTTGTACGCATCATCGCGTAGCTCCGCCCCATGACGTGTGCCGGTTCCAGCCTCCTGATTGGCTGGAATCGGCACGTGACGGGGGCGGGGCTACGTGATGACGCGTACAAGGGGGCGGAGCCAAAACGCCGATGCTTCCAAGACCAGCCGAAGGGAGAAGATGCATCTGCGCAAGCGCGTCTAAAAAAGCAAGAAGACACCGAAGTTAGACGGAACCATGGCAACGGGGACGCTAGCAACGGAGCAGGTAAGTGAATAACTTCTGTATGGCTCATATTTAATGCACGATGTATATTACAAAGTGCATTAATATGGCCATACAGAAGTGTATAACCCCACTTGCTGCCGCGAGACAACCCCTTTAAGAAGTTCATTACTCGAGATGACCACCACGCGGTACTCAAGTCCATTGCATCTCCTTCCCTGCATGTTTAGCGCCATTTTCTGGCCAATAGAAATGCAGGGAAGGCATTACAACTTCCTCCTGTGACGTTCCAGCCCTATCCCACACCCCTGCAGTGAGTGGCTGGCGAGATCAAGTGACCGCCGAGTATATAAAGCAGTCCCGCCCGCGGCTCGCCTCAGACACACGATGGCAGAGATTAGGGAGAGTGCTGTTCCTTCTATAGGGAGAGTGTTGGCGTCCTCAAGAACCCCAACGGTCCTTCTTAGGGCCACATCTGACTGTGTGCATTACTGTTGTGGCTGCTGGGAACAGTTTTGCATAATTTTTTTGTTTTCATCTTGGGCTCTGCAGACTATTGCGTTGTCAGTCTGCAGCCATTTATACAGAGTATAGGGGCAGTACTGGTCAGGCAGGGACAGTGGTAGTGTAGAATCCTGTCAGCAAGAACCCCAACGGTCTTTCTTAGGGGTACCTCTGACCGTGTGCATTACTGTTGTGGCTGCTGGGAGCAGTTTTGCACAAAAATTTTTTTTTGCATCTCGGGCTGTGCAGGCTATTACACCTATAGCGTTCTCAGTCTGCTTTCTATAATACAGAGTATAGGGACAGTGCTGGTGAGACAGGGAAAGTGGTAGTGTAGAATCCTGTCTACAAGAACCCCAACGGTCCTTCTTCGGGCTACCTGTGACCGTGTGCATTTTACTGTGTGTCTGGTAGGAGTTGTAGTGAATCACTATTGCACAGCTAGGCCTGTTTGCAGCCTTCCGTATTCTTTGTTTCTACCTGGAGTTAACGTTGCAATACAGCTGTCAGCCTCCAACTGTACGCCAATAATTCCATAATTATTTACACCGCTCTGTGTCTGCCATCAACTTCACGCACAGCGTACGCCCACAGCCACTGATAGAGAGGAAGTCATATACACACTATATAGCCTGTATTCTTTTTCAAAAAAATTAAAATAAAAGCTCCTTCGTTGGGCTACCTCTGACCGTCTGCATTTTACAGGTTGTCTGGTGAGAGTTGCAGTGCATCAGTGTTGCACAGCTAGGCCTGTTTGCAGCCTTCCGTGTTCTTTTTTTCTGCCTGGAGTTAGCGTTACGATTCCGCTCTCTGCGTGAAAGTGTACGCAAATAATTCCATAATTATTCACACCGCTCTGTGTCTGCTCTATTCGTAATCCACCATGCTGAGGGGTAGGGGTCGAGGACGTGGGCGAGGACGCGGAGTTCCAAGTGAGGGTGTGGGCACAGGCCGAGTTCCTGGTCCAGGTGAATCCCAGCCGGCTGCTGCGGGATTAGGAGAGAGGAAAGTTTCTGGGCTCCCCAGCTTCATATCGCAATTTTTGGGTCCACGTCGTAGACCTTTATTACAAAATGAGCGGTGTGAGCAGGTCCTGTCGTGGATGGCAGAAAGTGCATCCAGCAATCTATCGACCACCCAGTCTTCTACACAGTCCACTGCTGCAACTCTGAATCCTCTCGCTGCTGCTCCTCCTTCCTCCCAGCCTCATCACTCCATGAAAATGACACATTCTGATGAGCAGGCAGACTCCCAGGAACTGTTCTCGGGTCCCTGCCTTGATTGGGAAAAAATGGTTCCTCTCTCAACTGAGGAGTTTGTCGTGACCGATGCCCAACCTTTGGAAAGTTCCCGGGGTCCGGGTGATGAGGCTGGGGACTTCTAGCAATTGTCTCAAGAGCTTTCAGTGGGTGAGGATGATGAGACACAGTTGTCTATTAGTGAGGCAGTAGTAAGGGCAGTAAGTCCGAGGGAGGAGCGCACAGAGGATTTGGAGGAAGAGCCGCTGGACGATGAGGTGACTGTCCTAGGGGACAGCAGAGTGCATAACGAAGCTGTGGGGGACTGGGGGGCGGGGAGAGTCAAGGAGTAGGAAAGGAAGCGACCAAGGAGGGGTGGTACAGCAAGCAGGAAATAGAAAGGGAGGAGGAGGAGGACCTCAGTGCTCTGAAGAAAGAAGAAGGGAAAAGACGCCCACCCACCCGCCCTCTATGACGAGGGGGAGGGGAGATATATGTTGAAGTGGAGGTCAAGTCAGTTATGGAAGTTGTCACAGATTGTAGTTGGCGTTATTCTGGGCTTTCCATGCCAGCGATGGATGGAAGGGCTTTTCAGGCCCATTATGGGGCTTTCTTACGCCTTGTTTTTTCGTTGTGGTTATACACTTTCAGCAAAGCCGTTATAAGTGGCATGGAAAGGGCTAAGTGGACATTTTACAATTTTGTTAAAAGAAATATTTAAATAAAGCTGTGGCCTACCCACATATTAAAATCCAGCAATTTGTTCGGTATTCTCATTTATATTGGGGAGCAGGGTTTAGCAGAGGTGCGAGTCCCCCCAGTCCCCACTGGTTTGATAAGCCAACTGAAGACAGGTCTTCAGAGGGGGAGGCAACTGCAGCACCAGGACAGGTTGGAAGAGGCAGTGGGGTGGCCAGGGGTAGAGGCAGGGCCAGAGCGAATAATCCCCCAACAGTTTCCCAAAGCACCCCCTCGCGCCAAGCCACCGTGCAGAGGCCAAGGTCCTCAAAGATGTGGCAGTTTTTCACTGAGAGCACAGACGACCGACGAACAGTAGTGTGCAACCTTTGTCGCGCCAAGATCAGCCGGGGAGCCACCACTACCAAAGCATAAAGGCTGGTGCTTTGCGGTCGGAACAGGAGACGGGGGAAGACAGTATGTTGCTGGATAGTCAGGGCACCCTCATGTCTATATCTCAGTGCGTTTTGGAGGAAGAGGGGGAGGAGCTGGAGGAGGAGGAGGGGGAAGAGACAGCTAGGCACACTGCAGAGGGTACCCATCCTGCTTGCCTCTCATCTGTTCAGCGTGTATGGCCTGTGGAGAAAGAGGAGGAGGAGGATCCAGAAAGTGATCTTCCTAGTGAGGACAGCGATGTGTTGCGTACAGGAACCCTGGCACACATGCCTGACTTCATGTTGGGATGCCTTTCTCGTGACCATCACGTTAGACGCATTCTGGCCACTACGGATTACTGGGTGTACACCCTTCTCGACCCACGGTATAAGGAGAACCTTTCCACTCTCATTCCCGAAGAGGAAAGGGGTTTGAGAGTGATGCAATACCACAGGGCCCTGGTGGACGAACTGATGGTAAACTTCCCATCTGACAGCGCTAGTGGCAGAAGGCGCAGTTCCGAGGGCCAAGTAGCAGGGGAGGCGCGGAGATCAGGCAGCATGTTCAGCGCAGGCAGGGGAACACTCTCCAAGGCCTTTGCCAGCTTTATGGCTCCCCAGCAAGACTATGTCACCACTCCCCAGTCAAGGCTGAGTTGGAGGGAGCACTGTAAAAAGATGGTGAGGGAGTACGTAACCGATCGTACCACTGTCCTCCGTGATGCCTCTGCTCCGTACAACTACTGGGTTTCAAAGCTGGACACGTGGCACGAACTCGCGCTGTATGCCCTGGAGGTGCTTGCTTGCCCTGCCGCTAGCGTCTTGTCAGAGAGGGTGTTTAGTGCAGCTGGGGGAATCATCACGGATAAGCGTACCCGCCTGTCAACTGACAGTGCCGACATGCTTACACTCATAAAGATGAACAAAGCCTGGATTTCCCCAGACTTCTCTTCTCCACCAGCAGAGAGCAGCGTTACCTAAACATTCTTTTCGCTGCAACCGCGGATGCAAGCATTGTTCTCTATCACAGTACAAAAAGGAACATTTGCCTTTGTCAGTCTGTGTATGATATTAGTCCTCCTCCTCCTGAAACATCCTGTCATCACGCTGAAGTGCCAATTTTTCTGCGGCCCAAAAGGCTCATATAACTTTTGTCAAACAATATTTCTACGATTATAACTAAAGCATTGAAACTTCAACATGAACCAATTTTTAGCAGGGCTGCCTCCAGGCTCTGTTACAAATTAAGCCACAGTAAGCTAAAATATTAATGGTTTTCACCTGCCCTCTGGGTTGAGCAATTTTTCTGGGGTACATTTGTACTGTTGGTATAGCAATTTTTTGGGCCCTCGTCTACACTGTAAACCAAGTAATTTTTCGGGCCTTCGCCTACACTCATGATACACCAATGTGTCCGGGGGTTTGCCTACACTCTTGCTACAGAAATGTCACTCGGGTCTGCCTGCCTATACTTCTGCCACAGTAATGCTACAGGGGTCTGCCTATACTTCTGCGACAGAAATGTTGCTTCGGTCTGCCCATACTTCTGCTCCTAAAAAATGTTACTGGGCTCATCCTACACTGCTGCTACTGAAATGTTACTGGGGTCTGTCTATACTGCTGCAAATGAACTGTTACTGGGGTCTGTCTATACTGTTACTACTGAAATGTTACTGGGCTCAGCCTACACTGCTGCTACTGAAATGTTACTGGGGTCTGTCTATACTGTTACTACAGAAATGTTACTGGGCTCTGCCTATACTGCTGCAACTGAAATATTACTGGGGTCAGTCAATACTGCTGCAACTGAAATCTAACTGGGGTCTGTCTATACTGCTGCTACTGAAATGCAACTGGGGTCTGTCTATTCTGTTACCACTGGAATGTTACTGAGCTCTGCCTACACTGCTGATACTGAAATGTTACTGGGCTCAGACTTAACTGCTGCTACTGAAATGTTACTGGGGTCTGTCTATACTGTTACTACAGAAATGTTACTGGGCTCTGCCTACACTGCTGCTACTGAAATGTTACTGGGGTCTTTCTATACTGCTGCAACTGAAATGTTACAGGGGTCTGTCTACACTCTAACTACTGAAATGTTACTGGGTCTGTCTATACTGTAACTACTGAAATGCTACTGGATTCAGCCTACACTGCTGCTACTGAAATGTTACTGGGGTCTGTCTATACTGTTACTGCAGAAATGTTACTGGGCTCTGCCTATACTGCTGCAACTGAAATGTTACTGGGGTCTGTCTATACTGTTACTACAGAAATGTTACTGGGTTCTGCCTACACTGCTGCTACTGAAATGTTACTGGGGTCTGTTTGTATTGCTGCAACTGAAATGTTACTGGGGTCTGTCTATGCTCTAACTACTGAAATGTTACTGTTACTGGGGTCTGCCTATGCTCTAAGTACTGAAACGTTACTGTTACTGGAGTCTGCCTATACTGTTACTGCAGAAGTGTTACTGGGCTCAGCCTACACTGCTGCTACTGAAATGTTACTGCGGTCTGTCTATTCTGCTGCAAATGAAATGTTACTGGGGTCTGTCTATACTGTTACTACAGAAATGTTGCAGGGCTCAGCCTATACTACTGTAACTGAAATGTTACTGGGGTCTATCTATACTACTGCAAATGAAATGTTACTAATACTGGGCTCTGCCTATACTGCTGCAACTGAAATGTTACTGGGGTCTGTCTATACTGCTGCAAATGAAATGTTACTAATACTGGGCTCTGCCTATACTGCTGCTACTGAAATGTTACTGGGGGCTGTCTATACTGTTACTACTGAAATGTTACTGGGCTCTGTCTACACTGCTGCTACTGAAATGTTACTGGGGTCTGTCTATACTGCTGCTACTGAAATGTTACTGGGGTCTGTCTATACTTTTACTACTGAAATGTTACTGGGCTCAGCCTACACTGCTGCTACTAAAATGTTACTGGGGCCTGTCTATACTGTTACTGCAGAAATGTTACTGGGCTCTGCCTACACTGCTGCTACTGAAATGTTACTGGGGTCTGTCTATCCTGCTGCAAATGAAATGTTACTGGGATCTCTCTATACTGTTACTACAGAAATGTTACTGGGCTCTGCCTATACTGTTGCAACTGAAATGTTACTGGGGTCTGTCTATACTGCTGCAAATGAACTGTTACTGGGGTCTGTCTATACTGTTACTACTGAAATGTTACTGGGCTCTGCCTACACTGCTGCTACTGAAATGTTACTGGGGTCTGTCTATCCTGCTGCAAATGAAATGTTACTGGGATCTCTCTATACTGTTACTACAGAAATGTTACTGGGCTCTGCCTATACTGTTGCAACTGAAATGTTACTGGGGTCTGTCTATACTGCTGCAAATGAACTGTTACTGGGGTCTGTCTATACTGTTACTACTGAAATGTTACTGGGCTCTGCCTACACTGCTGCTACTGAAATGTTACTGGGGTCTGTTTATACTGCTGCAACTGAAATGTTACTAGGGTCTGTCAATACTGTTACTGCAGAAATGTTACAGGGCTCTGCCTATACTACTGCAACTGAAATGTTACTGGGGTCTATCTATACTGCTGCAAATAAAATGTTACTAATACTGGGGTCTGCCTATACTGCTGCAACAGAAATGTTACTAGGGTTAGTCTATACTGCTGCAACTAAAATGTTACTGGGGTCTGTCTATACTGTTACTACTGAAATGTTACTGGGCTCCGCCTACACTGCTGCTACTGAAATGTTACTGGGGTCTCTCTATACTGCTGCAAATGAAATGTTACTGGGGGCTGTCTATATTCTAACTACTGAAATGTTACTGGGCTCTGCCTACACTGCTGCTACTGAAATGTTACTGGGGTTTGTTTATACTGCTGCTACTGAAATGTTACTGGGGTGTGTCTATACTGTTACTACTGAAATGTTACTGGGCTCAGCCTACACTGCTGCTACTGAAATTTTACTGGGGTCTGTCTATACTGTTACTACAGAAATGTTACTGAGCTCTGCCTACACTGCTGCTACTGAAATTTTACTGGGGTCTGTCTATCCTGCTGCAAATGAACTGTTACTGGGGTCTGTCCATACTGTTACTACTGAAATGTTACTGGGCTCTGCCTACACTGCTGCTACTGAAATGTTACTGGGGTCTGTCTATACTGCTGCAACTGTAATGTTACTAGGGTCTGTCAATACTCTACTGAAATGTTACTGAGCTCTGCCTACACTGCTGCTACTGAAATGTTACTGGGGTCTGTCTATACTGCTGCTAATGAAATATTACTGGGGTCTGTCTACACTGTTACTAATGAAATGTTACTGGGCTCAGCCTACACTGCTGATACTGAAATGTTACTGGGGTCTGTCCATACTATTACTAAAGAAATGTAACTGAGCTCTGCCTATACTTCTGCTACAGAAATGTTACTAGGTTCTGTCTAGACTGTTACTACTAAAATTTAACTGGGCTCTGCCTACACTGCTGCAACTGAAATGTTACTGGGGTCTGTCAATAGTGTTACTACTGAAATGTTACTGGGCCCTGCCTACACTGCTGCTACTGAAATGTTACTGGGATCTGCCTACACTGCTGCTACTGAAATGTTACTGGGGTCTGTCTATACTGTTACTACAGAAATGTTACTGGGTTCTGCCTACACTGCTGCTACTGAAATGTTACCGGGGTCTGTCTATACTGCTGCAAATGAAATGTTACTGGGGTCTGTCTATGCTCTAACTACTGAAATGTTACTGTTACTGAGTCTGTCTATGCTCTAACTACTGAAATGTTACTGTTACTGTGGTCTGTCTATACTGTTCCTACAGAAGTGTTACTGGGCTCAGCCTACACTGCTGCTACTGAAATGTTACTGCGGTCTGTCCATACTGCTGCAAATGAAATATTACTGGGGTCTGTCAGTACTGTTACTACAGAAATGTTACAGGGCTCTGCCTATACTACTGCAACTGAAATGTTACTGGGGTCTATCTATACTGCTGCAAATAAAATGTTACTAATAGTGGGGTCTGCCTATACTGCTGCAACAGAAATGTTACTAGGGTCAGTCTATACTGCTGCAACTAAAATGTTACGGGGGTCTGTCTATACTGTTACTACTGAAATGTTACTGGGCTCCGCCTACACTGCTGCTACTGAAATGTTACTGGGGTCTGTCTATACTGCTGCAAATGAAATGTTACTGGGGACTGTCTATATTCTAACTACTGAAATGTTACTGGGCTCTGCCTACACTGCTGCTACTGAAATGTTACTGGGGTGTGTCTATACTGTTACTACTGAAATGTTACTGGGCTCAGCCTACACTGCTGCTACTGAAATGTTACTGGGGTCTGTCTGTACTGTTACTACAGAAATGTTACTGGGCTCTGCCTACACTGCTGCTACTGAAATTTTACTGGGGTCTGTCTATCCTGCTGCAAATGAAATGTTACTGGGATCTCTCTATACTGTTACTACAGAAATGTTACTCGGCTCTGCCTATACTGCTGCAACTGAAATGTTACTGGGGTCTGTCTATACTGCTGCAAATGAACTATTACTGGGGTCTGTCTATACTGTTACTACTGAAATGTTACTGGGCTCTGCTTACACTGCTGCTACTGAAATGTTACTGGGGTCTGTCTATACTGCTGCAACTGAAATGTTACTAGGGTCTGTCAATACTCTACTGAAATGTTACTGAGCTCTGCCTACACTGCTGCTACTGAAATGTTACTGGGCTCTGCCTACACTGCTGCTACTGAAATGTTACTGGGCTCTGCCTACACTGCTGCTACTGAAATGTTACTGGGCTCAGCCTACACTGCTGCTACTGAAATGTTACTGGGGTCTGTCTATACTGTTACTACAGAAATGTTACTGGGCTCTGCCTACACTGCTGCTACTGAAATGTTACTGGGGTCTGTCTATCCTGCTGCAAATGAAATGTTACTGGGATGTCTCTATACTGTTACTACAGAAATGTTACTCGGCTCTGCCTATACTGCTGCAACTGAAATGTTACTGGGGTCTGTCTATGCTCTAACTACTGAAATGTTACTGTTACTGGGGTCTGTCTATACTGTTACTACAGAAATGTTACTGGGCTCTGCCTACACTGCTGCTACTGAAATGTTACTGGGGTCTGTCTATCTTGCTGCAAATGAAGTGTTACTGTGATCTCTCTATACTGTTACTATAGAAATGTTACTGGGCTCTGCCCATACTGCTGCAAATGAAATGCTACTGGGGTCTGTCTATACTGCTGCAAATGAAATGTTACTAATACTGGGCTCTGCCTACCCTGCTGCAACTGAAATGTTACTGGGGTCCGTCTATACTCCTGCAACTGAAATATTACTGGGGTCTGTCTATACTGTTACTACTGAAATGTTACTGGGCTCTGCCTACACTGATGCTACTGAAATGTTACTGGGCTCTGCCTACACTGCTGCTACTGAAATGTTACTGGGGTCTGTCTATACTGTTACTAAAGAAATGTTACTGGGCTCTGCCTACACTGCTGCCACTGAAATGTTACTGGGCTCTGCCTACACTGCTGCTACTGAAATGTTACTGGGGTCTGTCTATCCTGCTGCAAATGAAATGTTACTGGGATGTCTCTATACTGTTACTACAGAAATGTTACTCGGCTCTGCCTATACTGCTGCAACTGAAATGTTACTGGGGTCTGTCTATGCTCTAACTACTGAAATGTTACTGTTACTGGGGTCTGTCTATACTGTTACTACAGAAATGTTACTGGGCTCTGCCTACACTGCTGCTACTGAAATGTTACTGGGGTCTGTCTATCTTGCTGCAAATGAAGTGTTACTGTGATCTCTCTATACTGTTACTATAGAAATGTTACTGGGCTCTGCCCATACTGCTGCAAATGAAATGCTACTGGGGTCTGTCTATACTGCTGCAAATGAAATGTTACTAATACTGGGCTCTGCCTACCCTGCTGCAACTGAAATGTTACTGGGGTCCGTCTATACTTCTGCAACTGAAATATTACTGGGGTCTGTCTATACTGTTACTACTGAAATGTTACTGGGCTCTGCCTACACTGATGCTACTGAAATGTTACTGGGCTCTGCCTACACTGCTGCTACTGAAATGTTACTGGGGTCTGTCTATACTGTTACTAAAGAAATGTTACTGGGCTCTGCCTACACTTCTGCTACTGAAGTGTTACTGGGTTCTGTTTATACTGTTACTACTAAAATGTTACTGGGCTCTGCCTACACTGCTGCAACTGAAATGTTACTGCGGTTTGTCAATACTGCTGCAAATGAACTGTTACTGGGGTCAGTCTATACTGCTGCAAATGAAATATTACTGGGGTCTGTCTATACTGTTACTAATGAAATGTTACTGGGCTTAGCCTACACTGCTGATACTGAAATGTTACTGGGGTCTGTCTATACTGTTACTACAGAAATGTTACTGGGCTCTGCCTACACTGCTGCTGCTGAAATGTTACTGGGGTCAGTCTATACTGCTGCAACTGAAATGTTACTGGGGTCAGTCTATACTGCTGCAACTGAAATGTTACTGGGGCCTCTCTATACTGCTGCAAATGAACTGTTACTGGGGTCTGTCTATACTGTTACTACTGAAATGTTACTGGGCTCTGCCTATACGGCTGCTAATGAAATGTTACTGGGCTCTGCCTACACTGCTGCCACTGAAATGTTACTGGGCTCAGCCTACACTGCTGCTACTGAAATGTTACCGGGGTCTGTCTATACTGTTACTACAGAAATGTTACTGGGCTCTGCCTACACTGCTGCTACTGAAATGTTACTGGGGTCTGTCTATCCTGCTGCAAATGAAATGTTACTGGGATGTCTCTATACTGTTACTACAGAAATGTTACTCGGCTCTGCCTATACTACTGCAACTGAAATGTTACTGGGGTCTGTCTATGCTCTAACTACTGAAATGTTACTGTTACTGGGGTCTGTCTATACTGTTACTACAGAAATGTTACTGGGCTCTGCCTACACTGCTGCTACTGAAATGTTACTGGGGTCTGTCTATACTGCTGCAAATGAAATGTTACTGGGATCTCTCTATACTGTTACTACAGAAATGTTACTGGGCTCTGCCTATACTACTGCAACTGAAATGTTACTGGGGTCTGTCTATACTGCTGCAAATGAAATGTTACTGGGATCTGTCTATACTGTTACTACAGAAATGTTACTGGGCTCTGCCTACACTGCTGCAACTGAAATGTTACTGGGGTCAGTCTATACTGCTGCAACTGAAATGTTACTGGGGTCTGTCTATACTGCTGCAAATGAACTGTTACTGGGGTCTGTCTATACTGTTACTACTGAAATGTTACTGGGCTCTGCCTACACGGCTGCAACTGAAATGTTACTGGGGTCTGTCTATACTGCTGCAAATGAACTGTTACTGGGGTCTGTCTATACTGTTACTACTGAAATGTTACTGGGCTCTGCCTACACGGCTGCTACTGAAATGTTACTGGGGTCTGTCTATACTGCTGCAAATGAAATGTTACTAATACTGGGCTCTGCCTATACTGCTGCTACTGAAATGTTACTGGGGTCTGTCTATACTGTTACTACTGAAATGTAACTGGGCTCTGCCTACACTGCTGCTACTGAAATGTTACTGGGGTCAGTCTATACTGCTGCAACTGAAATGTTACTGGGGTCTGTCTATACTGCTACAAATGAACTGTTACTGGGGTCTGTCTATACTGTTACTACTGAAATGTTACTGGGCTCTGCCTACACTGCTGCTACTGAAATGTTACTGGGGTCTGTCTATACTGTTACTAAAGAAATGTTACTGGGCTCTGCCTACACTTCTGCTACTGAAATGTTACTAGGTTCTGTCTATACTGTTACTACTAAACTGTTACTGGGGTCTGCCTACACTGCTGCTACAGAAATGTTACTGGGGTCAGGCTATACTGCTTCTACTGAAATATTACTGGTGTCTGTCTATACTGCTGCAAATGAAATATTACTGGGGTCTGTCTTTACTGTTACTAATGAAATGATACAGGGCTCAGCCTACACTGCTGCTACGGAAATGTTACTGGGGTCTGTCTATACTGCTGCAAATGAAATGTTACTGGGGTCTGTCTGTACTCTAACTACTGAAATGTTACTGGGCTCCGCCTACACTGCTGCTACTGAAATGTTACTGGGTTCTGCCTATACTGCTGTAAATGAAATGTTACTGGGGTTTGTCTATACTGTAACTACTGAAATGTTACTGGGGTCTCCCTAGACTTCTGCAACATAACTGTTAGTGGGGTCAGCTTATACCTTTGCAACAGGAATATTACAGGAGTCCGTGCATAGTATGGGTGCACTACGTTTTCCCATCGCGGTGTTCTACTTATCTGGCCATAACAAAAAAAAAACAGACTGACTAGATCATGGAGTGTGGGCTGAAGCCAACCTGTATCTTATCGCACGTTACCGCAGCTATCCGGGGCACTGCATTGGGACAAACAAGGCGTTCACAGCTACGCTAGCATTGGAGTCCGCTGTAGGCCCGTGATTGCTGAGGGTTTGTGCAGAGGCCTATGTCCTGGGTGCAGTGAAAGTCCGCTTCCTGCCTCCGATTGCTGAAGCTGTATGCCGAGGCCTATGTCTCGGGGGAACTGCAACTATGCCAGGTTGGGGCTGTGCAACTTTTTCCAGGCTAATCCAGTCATTGTAGCGGGGAAAGAAAACGTGACTGATTTACTTTCTTTACTTTACCTTTACCTTTCTGCAGGCAAGCATATAATTTTTTCGGCATACAGTGTGCGTTACAGTACCGCTGTCAGCCTCCAAGTGCAGGCCAATAATCGCCAAATTTTAAACAACACTCAGTGTCTGCTGTATTCGAAATACACCATGCTGAGAGGTAGGGGTAGGCCTAGAGGCCGTGGACGCGGGCGAGGACGCGGAGGTACAAGTGAGGGTGTGAGCACAGGCCGAGTTCCTGGTCCAGGTGAATCGCAGCCGGCTGCTGCGGGATTAGGAGAGAGGAAAGTTTCTGGGGTCCCCAGCTTCATATCACACTTTTGTTCTGTGGCTTCACTGTTGTCCATTGGCTGTTATTCGCATCTGAAGGTTTGAATTTGCCCCTGGAGGCGAAATTCAAGTTGGAGGCGTGGAACGCAGCCTGAACCTGGGCCTGCTAACGTGCTTCCCACACAGACTATAGCGGGTCCTGGTCCTTTGATCAAAAAGAGTATGAGTAAGGGACTGGACAATGTGACACCAACGTTTCCCTTGTTTGAAAAAGATGAAGAGCCAGTTCTGATAATGCCAACCCCACGTACGTTACCAGAAGAATGGAGAAATGTACTAGTACTGCGCCGCCCCGGTCTCCTAAGATGGACTGTCAGTGGAATTCCCATTTGCCTAGGGATAGTGCAGAAGACCTTAGGTCCCGGCGAGGGCGCACCCTGTGGGGTGTTAACTTGTACAGCTAGATGGTATGGATGCCCGGAAATGAGCCCAGGGAATCCATGGCCTCCTTCTGAGGTGAGGTAGGGATCCCCCCTCCTAGGAGTAGGGACTTACAGGCAATGGGGAAACCCTGACGCAAGGGAGAGGCGGCCGAGGAAGAGAGCAAGGTCTGGTGCTTGATCTCCGTATTAAGTTTTTAGGGGGGTTTGTGAGGGTATATGTATATATTGCCATATGTTTTTTATGCTTTTATACCTGTATGCAAGTTCTATTCAATTCTAAAATGAGAAAAACTTAATATGTCGCCTTACATCAGATATTCCAAAGGCCTTGCAAGGCGAAGACAAAATGTATCTTAAACACCGCAAGGAAGAACCGGATACGAAGGCCGCGTGCTTGGCTGTTTTCCCAGAAGCGCCGGACTTCACATACATGGTTATGCGGTGAATTTGAGCCAATGAGACCATTACCCATTCCTAGTGATGTGACCAAAGGGTATAAGACCCGATGTAATCTGTAATAAAGTGCGCAGCCATGTCCCCGTGTGAGGAACTATACCAGACCTCCGTGTGTGGTGTCTCTTCTTTACCGCCGGCAGCGGGGCATTGGGGTGGGCCTGATTGGTGCTGTATGCAGAAATATCCCTGACAATGGTGTCTTGGCCTTGTAATGCCACCTCCTGTAAACTCCCCCCCCCCCCCTCCTTCTCCAACAATGAAAACATTCTTGGCAAATGGTTAAGCTTTGGTCCCTCTTGCGGCGGTCCAAGAATTTCACCTAAACCGGCACAATAGGAATGCCCCCCCCCCCATCCCTCTTAATCCTGGGCACGGTTCCGAAAACCAACTAAATACAACCGGGGTCGTATTCGATTATTCCTAGCTGAAGCATTCTGCCGACCGGTAGAGCAATAGTGGCTTCCATCTTGTTGGTACTGATAATAATTACATAGTGTAGTGTACAGCTGAGGTAGGAATAGAGCCGCCTATAGAACACAGCATCCCAGCAGGGCTGGGGACAGAGTAGCAGCAGGCACTTATCCTTGGAGGAAGCAGGCCAGCTGAGATCCACATACTCCCGGACTGATTCTGGACTGATGAGGCCTTTACTTGTGATCATCTTTGGTATTTCCTGACAAAGATGAGTGGTATAGCCAGAAACTTGCATTGCTAACACTTTGCAATGGTCAACAGAAACCATATGAATGAAGCCTTTCCATATTTCTGATTGAGATGAGGAGGAGTTCAGACTTTTAATACCTAGAATATCCTTTTCATTGCTATAAAATGCCCCTCTTGTCTCAGAAAATACTAGATTTTCCACATAGCTGTTGTCGCTTCCACTTTTGTTCTGTGGCTTTACCTTTATCCATTGGCTATTATTCGCATCTGAGGGCGCCCACCCACTGGCGTTTGCGATTTTCATGCGTGAAAAACGCCGCGTTTTTTGCCGTGTTTTCGCGGCGTTTTCGCGGCTTTTCCATTAATTTCCATTGACTTTCATGGGTGCATTAGGAGAAAAATAAGGACACATATGCAACTGACAGTTCCTATGTTAAAAAACGCAACGCAACGCAAAACGCCAGTGGACAGGAGTACATTCAATTCTAATGGCTCTGCAGGAAAAACGCAAAACGCAAAGAAAAAAAAATCGCCAGTGGGTGGGCGCCCTGAAGGTTTGATTTTGCCCATGGAGGCAAAATTCACGGTGGAGGCGTGGAACCGAGCCTGACCCTGGGCCCGCTAACGTGCTTCCCACACAGACTATAGCGGGTCCTGGTCATGGTGTCTTGGCCTTGTAAGGCCACCTCCTCCTCCCGCTTGGGGTCAGGTGATCAGCACTGGCCATCATGTATTTTCTCTCGTGTTACCACAGTTATCGGAGAAACTTGTTTGGGCCAAAGGAGAGGAGCGTAACTGCATTAACGTTACAGGGGTCTGCCTATACTTCAGCTGCAGAAATGTTACTGGGGTCTGTCTATACTGTTACTACTGAAATGTTACTGGGGTCTGTCTATACTGTTACTACTGAAATGTTACTGGGGTCTCCCTAGACTTCAGCAACATAACTGTTAGTGGGGTCAGCTTATACCTTTGCTACAGGAATACTACAGGGGTCTGTGCATAGTATGGCTGCACTACGTTTTCCCATTGCGGTGTTCTATGTATCTGGCCCCCCAAAAAAAACCCAGTCTGACTGGGGCACGCAGTGTGGGCCGAAGCCCACCTGTATTTTTTCCAACGTTACCTCAGCTGTGCAGGGCACTGCAATGGGATTTATTTATGTACCATCAGTGGCTTCCTGGGAGCCACCCATGCTGTGGGTCCACACAGACTTCCCTAAGCGGAGTTGTATCTGCCTGTGACTACTTATAAAGAAGCCCGAAGCCCACCTGTATTTAATCTGACGTTAGCTCTACTATCCGGGGCACTGCATTGGGACAAACTACAGGAGCAATACAGCGCTGATGAGACGTTCACAGCTACGCTAGCATTGGAGTCCGCTGTAGGCCCGCGATTGCTGAGGGTTTGTGCAGAGGCCTATGTCCTGGGTGCAGTGACAGTCCACTTCCTGCCTAGGATTGCTGAATCTGTGGGCCGAGGCCTATGTCGTGGGCGCGGTGCAAGTCTGCCATGTTTGGCCACTCAGATCAATTTTTGGTTCATGTATTGGGTTTCCTAGGACCCACCTATGCTGTTGGTGCAAACTTAGTTCCCATCGCGGTGTTTGACCTGTCTGGCACAAAGACACTGACTGACTTGGGTAGGGGGCAGAGCGCTGACGGCTTTCCCCTTGCAGTGTGGATTGAGCTATGCGACACCTTGACAGAATGAATAGTGTGTGGCACATGGATTCCCCATTGCTATGCCCACGTGTGCAGCTCCTGATGGAGGTGGCACAGGATTGGATTTCTCATTGCTTCTGTACAGCATTGTGGGCTATCGCCCCCCCCTCCCTTTTAAAGAGGGTCACTGCCTGGCCGTGCCAACCCTCTGCAGTGTGTGCCTCCGGTTCCTCCTCATGGCAGACGCACTTATAAATAGACATGAGGGTGGTGTGGCTATGCAGCCAGCGTTTGGCATGACGTCAGCTGAAGGCTGCGCAGGGACACTTTGGTGTGCGCTGCGGACGCAGGGTCGTGCGGGGGGGTTGGGCAGCATGTAACCCAGGAGAAGTGGCAGCGGAGTGTCATGCAGGCAGTGATTGTGCTTTGTTGGAGGTAGTGTGGTGCTTAGCTAAGGTATGCATTGCTAATGAGGGCTTTTCAGAAGTAAAAGTTGTTGGGGGGGGGTGCACTCTTGCCGCTATTGTGGCTTAATAGTGGGACCTGGGAACTTGAGATGCAGCCCAACATGTAGCCCCTCGCCTGCCCTATCCGTTTCTGTGTCGTTTCCATCACTTTCTTGGGTTTTGAAGATTTGCACAAATGAAAACCTTAGCGAGCATCGGCGATATACAAAAATGCTCGGGTCGCTCATTGACTTCAATGGGGTTCGTTACTCGAAACGAACCCTCGAGCATCGCGGGACGTTTGACTCGAGCAACGAGCACTCGAGCATTTTGGTGCTCGCTCATCTCTAAAAAGGATGCGATTCCGCGCTCAGTAAAGGATGCGATTCCGCGCTCAGTAGAGGATGCGATTCCGCGCTCAGTAGAGGATGCGATTCCGCGCTCAGTAGAGGATGCGATTCCGCGCTCAGTAGAGGATGCGATCCCGCGCTCAGGAGAGGATGCGATTCCGCGCTCAGTAGAGGATGCGATTCCGCGCTCAGTAGAGGATGCGATTCCGCGCTCAGTAGAGGATGCGATTCCGCGCTCAGTAAAGGATGCGATTCCGCGCTCAGTAGAGGATGCGATTCCGCGCTCAGTAGAGGATGCGATTCCACGCTCAGTAGAGGATGCGATTCCGCACTCAGTAGAGGATGCGATTCCGCGCTCAGGAGAGGATGCGATTCCGCGCTCAGTAGAGGATGCGATTCCGCGCTCAGTAGAGGATGCGATTCCACGCTCAGTAGAGGATGCGATTCCGCACTCAGTAGAGGATGCGATTCCGCGCTCAGGAGAGGATGCGATTCCGCGCTCAGTAGAGGATGCGATTCCGCGCTCAGTAGAGGATGCGATTCCGCGCTCAGGAGAGGATGCGATTCCGCGCTCAGTAGAGGATGCGATTCCGCGCTCAGTCAAGGATGCGATTCCGCGCTCGGTGGAGGATGTGATTCCGCGCTCGGTGAAGGATGCGATTCCACGCTCCGTAGAGGATGCGATTCCGCGCTCAGTGAAGGATGCGATCCCGCGCTCAGTAGAGGATGCGATCCCGCGCTCAGTAGAGGATGCGATCCCGCGCTCAGTAGAGGATGCGATTCCACGCTCAGTAGAGGATGCGATTCCACGCTCAGTAGAGGATGCGATTCCGCGCTCAGTAGAGGATGCGATCCCGCGCTCAGTAGAGGATGCGATCCCGCGCTCAGTAGAGGATGCGATTCCGCGCTCAGTAGAGGATGCGATTCCGCGCTCAGTAGAGGATGCGATTCCGCGCTCAGTAGAGGATGCGATCCCGCGCTCAGTAGAGGATGCGATTCCGCGCTCAGTAGAGGATGCGATTGCGCTCAGTAGAGGATGCGATTCCGCGCTCAGTAGAGGATGCGATTCCGCGGTCAGTAAAGGATGCGATTCCGCGGTCAGTAGAGGATGCGATTCCGCGCTCAGGAGAGGATGCGATTCCGCGGTCAGTAAAGGATGCGATTCCGCGGTCAGTAGAGGATGCGATTCCGCGCTCAGTAGAGGATGCGATTCCGCGGTCAGTAGAGGATGCGATTCCGCGCTCAGTAGAGGATGCGATTCCGCGCTCAGTAGAGGATGTGATTCCGCGCTCAGTAGAGGATGCGATTCCGCGCTCAGTAAAGGATGCGATTTCGCGCTCAGTAGAGGATGCGATTTCGCGCTCAGTAGAGGATGCGATTCTGCGCTCAGTTGCGGATGCGATTCCGCGCTCAGTAGAGGATGCGATTTCGCGCTCAGTAGAGGATGCGATTTCGCGCTCAGTAGAGGATGCGATTCTGCGCTCAGTTGCGGATGCGATTCCGCGCTCAGTAGAGGATGCGATTCCGCGCTCAGTAGAGATGCGATTCCGCGCTCAGTAGAGGATGCGATTCCGCGCTCAGTAGAGGATGCGATCCCGCGCTCAGTAGAGGATGCGATCCCGCGCTCAGTAGAGGATGCGATCCCGCGCTCAGTAGAGGATGCGATCCCGCGCTCAGTAGAGGATGCGATTCCGCGCTCAGTAGAGGATGCGATTTCACGCTCAGTAGAGGATGCGATTTCGCGCTCAGTAGAGGAAGCGATTCCGCGCTCAGTAGAGGATGCGATTCTGCGCTCAGTTGCGGATGCGATTCCGCGCTCAGTAGAGGATGCGATTCCGCGCTCAGTAGAGGATGCGATTCCGCGCTCAGGAGAGGATGCGATCCCGCGCTCAGTAGAGGATGCGATTCCGCGCTCAGTAGAGGATGCGATTCCGCGCTCAGTAGAGGATGCGATCCCGCGCTCAGTAGAGGATGCGATTCTGCGCTCAGTAGAGGATGCGATTCCGCGCTCAGTAGAGGATGCGATTCCGCGCTCAGTAGAGGATGCGATTCCGCGCTCAGTAGAGGATGCGATTCCGCGCTCAGTAGAGGATGCGATTTCGCGCTCAGTAGAGGATGCGATTCCACGCTCAGTAGAGGATGCGATTCCGCGCTCAGTAGAGGATGCGATTCCGCGCTCAGGAGAGGATGCGATTCCGCGCTCAGTAGAGGATGCGATTCCGCACTCAGTAGAGGATGCGATTTCGCGCTCAGTAGAGGATGCGATTTCGCGCTCAGTAGAGGATGCGATTCCGCGCTCAGTAGAGGATGCGATTCCGCGCTCAGTAGAGGATGTGATTCTGCGCTCAGTAGAGGATGCGATTCCGCACAGATAGTGTCATCTACACGGAGCTCACACAGATAGTGTCATCTACACGGAGCTCACACAGATAGTGTCATCTACACGGAGCTCACACAGATAGTGTCATCTACACGGAGCTCACACAGATAGTGTCATCTACACGGAGCTCACACAGATAGTGTCATCTACACGGAGCGCACACAGATAGTGTCATCTACACGGAGCTCACACAGATAGTGTCATCTACACGGAGCTCACACAGATAGTGTCATCTACACGGAGCCCACACAGATAGTGTCATCTACACGGAGCCCACACAGATAGTGTCATCTACACGGAGCTCACACAGATAGTGTCATCTACACGGAGCTCACACAGATAGTGTCATCTACACGGAGCTCACACAGATAGTGTCATCTACACGGAGCTCACACAGATAGTGTCATCTACACGGAGCTCACACAGATAGTGTCATCTACACGGAGCTCACACAGATAGTGTCTATACACGGAGCTCACACAGATAGTGTCATCTACACGGAGCTCACAGATAGTGTCATCTACACGGAGCTCACACAGATAGTGTCTATACACGGAGCTCACACAGATAGTGTCATCTACACGGAGCTCACACAGATAGTGTCATCTACACGGAGCTCACACAGATAGTGTCATCTACACGGAGCTCACACAGATAGTGTCATCTACACGGAGCTCACACAGATAGTGTCTATACACGGAGCTCACACAGATAGTGTCATCTACACGGAGCTCACACAGATAGTGTCATCTACACGGAGCTCACACAGATAGTGTCATCTACACGGAGCTCACACAGATAGTGTCTATACACGGAGCTCACACAGATAGTGTCATCTACACGGAGCTCACACAGATAGTGTCATCTACACGGAGCTCACACGGATAGTGTCATCTACACGGAGCTCACACAGATAGTGTCATCTACACGGAGCTCACACAGATAGTGTCTATACACGGAGCTCACACAGATAGTGTCTATACACGGAGCTCACACAGATAGTGTCATCTACACGGAGCTCACACAGATAGTGTCATCTACACGGAGCTCACACAGATAGTGTCATCTACACGGAGCTCACACAGATAGTGTCATCTACACGGAGCCCACACGGATAGTGTCATCTACACGGAGCCCACACGGATAGTGTCATCTACACGGAGCTCACACAGATAGTGTCTATACACGGAGCTCACACAGATAGTGTCATCTACACGGAGCTCACACAGATAGTGTCATCTACACGGAGCTCACACAGATAGTGTCATCTACACGGAGCTCACACAGATAGTGTCATCTACACGGAGCCCACACAGATAGTGTCATCTACACGGAGCTCACACAGATAGTGTCATCTACACGGAGCTCACACAGATAGTGTCATCTACACGGAGCGCACACAGATAGTGTCATCTACACGGAGCTCACACAGATAGTGTCATCTACACGGAGCTCACACAGATAGTGTCATCTACACGGAGCTCACACAGATAGTGTCATCTACACGGAGCCCACACAGATAGTGTCATCTACACGGAGCCCACACAGATAGTGTCATCTACACGGAGCTCACACAGATAGTGTCATCTACACGGAGCTCACACAGATAGTGTCATCTACACGGAGCTCACACAGATAGTGTCATCTACACGGAGCTCACACAGATAGTGTCATCTACACGGAGCTCACACAGATAGTGTCATCTACACGGAGCTCACACAGATAGTGTCATCTACACGGAGCTCACACAGATAGTGTCATCTACACGGAGCTCACACAGATAGTGTCATCTACACGGAGCTCACACGGATAGTGTCGTCTACACGGAGCCCACACAGATAGTGTCATCCAGACGGAGCTCACACAGATAGTGTCATCTACACGGAGCTCACACAGATAGTGTCGTCTACACGGAGCCCACACAGATAGTGTCATCTACACGGAGCCCACACAGATAGTGTCATCTACACGGAGCTCACACAGATAGTGTCATCTACACGGAGCTCACACAGATAGTGTCATCTACACGGAGCTCACACAGATAGTGTCATCTACACGGAGCTCACACAGATAGTGTCATCTACACGGAGCTCACACAGATAGTGTCATCTACACGGAGCTCACACAGATAGTGTCATCTACACGGAGCTCACACAGACAGTGTCATCTACACGGAGCTCACACAGACAGTGTCATCTACACGGAGCTCACACAGATAGTGTCATCTACACGGAGCCCACACAGATAGTGTCATCTACACGGAGCTCACACGGATAGTGTCGTCTACACGGAGCCCACACAGATAGTGTCATCCAGACGGAGCTCACACAGATAGTGTCATCTACACGGAGCTCACACAGATAGTGTCATCTACACGGAGCTCACACAGATAGTGTCATCTACACGGAGCCCACACAGATAGTGTCATCTACACGGAGCTCACACAGACAGTGTCATCTACACGGAGCTCACACAGACAGTGTCATCTACACGGAGCCCACACAGATAGTGTCATCCAGACGGAGCTCACACAGATAGTGTCATCTACACGGAGCTCACACAGATAGTGTCATCTACACGGAGCCCACACAGATAGTGTCATCTACACGGAGCCCACACAGATAGTGTCATCTACACGGAGCTCACACAGATAGTGTCATCTACACGGAGCTCACACAGATAGTGTCATCTACACGGAGCTCACACAGATAGTGTCATCTACACGGAGCTCACACAGATAGTGTCATCTACACGGAGCTCACACAGATAGTGTCATCTACACGGAGCTCACACAGATAGTGTCATCTACACGGAGCTCACACAGATAGTGTCATCTACACGGAGCTCACACAGATAGTGTCATCTACACGGAGCTCACACGGATAGTGTCATCTACACGGAGCTCACACAGATAGTGTCATCTACACGGAGCCCACACGGATAGTGTCATCTACACGGAGCCCACACGGATAGTGTCATCTACACGGAGCGCACACAGATAGTGTCTATACACGGAGCTCACACAGATAGTGTCTATACACGGAGCTCACACAGATAGTGTCATCTACACGGAGCCCACACGGATAGTGTCATCTACACGGAGCTCACACAGATAGTGTCTATACACGGAGCTCACACAGATAGTGTCATCTACACGGAGCTCACACAGATAGTGTCATCTACACGGAGCTCACACAGATAGTGTCATCTACACGGAGCTCACACAGATAGTGTCATCTACACGGAGCTCACACGGATAGTGTCATCTACACGGAGCTCACACAGATAGTGTCATCTACACGGAGCTCACACAGATAGTGTCATCTACACGGAGCCCACACAGATAGTGTCATCTACACGGAGCTCACACAGACAGTGTCATCTACACGGAGCTCACACAGATAGTGTCATCTACACGGAGCCCACACAGATAGTGTCATCTACACGGAGCTCACACGGATAGTGTCGTCTACACGGAGCCCACACAGATAGTGTCATCCAGACGGAGCTCACACAGATAGTGTCATCTACACGGAGCTCACACGGATAGTGTCGTCTACACGGAGCTCACACAGTTTAATCTACTTTGCATTGAAAGGGTCAAAAATAAAAGGAAATTCAATGTAGATGGAACATCTGAGGGGTTCTGGATTTTGACCCAAGAGGTTTTTTTCTCCCTTTCCGGGCCCCGTGCTGCCGTTATAAGGAAGGGGTTGTGGTTTGTTACTATTACTGTGTGTTTGCATTGTGGTGTTTTGGGCGTTGGACGCTTTTCCGTGTGGTCTGTGATACATTTGGCGCTCTCTGGGTAACTCTCATGATATTTAGGTTCTGCCGTTTCTCTCTCACTGCCGGCTCTGTATTATTATGGGATACATTGTAATGTATCCGGCTTGTATACGCAGGATGTAAGCAGCATTCGGGGAATATTCATAGACACAACTTCAAAGCATCTTCTGAAGTAAAAATATCCGTTTATTCCATTTCTTTGCTAAAAAACGCCCGCTGCAACGTTTCGACTGCAACTCGGTCTTTGTCAAGCCGAAGTCGAAACGTTGCAGAAGGCGTTTTTTAGCAAAGAAATGGAATAAACGGATATTTTTACTTCAGAAGATGCTTTGAAGTTGTCTCTATGAATTAACCCCGAATGCTGCTTACATCCTGCGTATACAAGCCGGATACTTTTGGGTCATTTGGTCCGGATCCCGGTAAGCTGGCAAAACTTTGCATAGTTTGTCTCCCACCTCATATTAAGAGGTTCCGTGTGCGGCACCCATATCTTTGAATACATTGTAACGTATTTTTAGCTCCTATTGTAGCATCTAATTAGATTAATGATGTCCTATATATGTAGGACTCTTAAATTAATGCATATTGGATTAACATTGCTGACCTAAAGGGAACAAGGCAGCAGTTATTATCCGAAGTGTAGAAAGGGTTAAAGGGGTTGTCCCGCGGCAGCAAGTGGGGGTATACACTTCTGTATGGCCATATTAATGCACTTTGTAATGTACATCGTGCATTAAATATTGGCCATACAGAAGTTATTCACTTACCTGCTCCGGTGCTAGCGTCCCCGTCTCCATGGCGCCGACTAATTTCGGTGTCTTCTTGCTTCTTTAGACGCGCTTGCGCAGTCCGGTCTTCTGCTGTGTGCTCGCGCCGGAGAGCTGGTCTGCGCGTTGTCATCGTAGCTCCGCCCCATCACGTGGTGCCGATCAGCCAATTAGGTGGCTGTAATCGGCAGTGGAACACAAGGAAGGAGAAGACAATCCATGGTGCACCATGGGAGAAGACCCGCGGTGCACCATGGGAAAGGACCGGCGGCCATCTTTAAAAGAAAAAAAAGAAGATGCTGCGCGAACGGGGATGCAGGTAAGCGATTTTTTTTTTTTAATAACGGAATTGATTTTAACGGGGCAGAATGTGGGGGTAAGTTAATAAAATAAAAATGTGGATTTCGCCGCGGGACAACCCCTTTAATAATCAGCTGGTTTTAATGGGTTTTACTATTTAAATGAGCAGGTAGTGCCGTTTAGTAGGAGGTGAACAAGGCTCTGCTGCGCTGAACCGCGGGCGCTGTGCACCGGAGGATGTAAAGCACTCATTGCCATAAAGAGCCGATCACACTCACTGTATGTCCCTGTTCCCGTTATCCCGTTATTTACAAGTATATCCACCCGATCGAGTCGTCTCGGATGTGAGTATTTTTCTCGTGTGATCTGGAAATGAACGAGCTTGTATGGACGAAGCAAAGTGAGACTTGTCCTATTTGAAAGATATATGTCCTGTGCTTAGACCATCCTGGTGGTTGATCCTCCCGTGTCCCATTGTCAGCCCAACCCAGTAATTCCTCAGTGTCCTATGGTCACCTGTCCTGTGGTCAGCCCCATCATAGTGATCCCCCACTGTCCATTGGTCACTCCATCCTAATGATCACTCACTGTCCTGTGGTCACCAGCCCCATGGTCACTCCATCGCAGTGATCCCCAGTGTCCCTTGGTCACCTTTCCTGTGGTCACCCTGTCCCTGTTAGGTATTGTTATATCTTTTTCCAAAATAAGAATGGGTGGAGACAAGATGCACGGCCACAACCAACACCTGCCCCCACTGGATTGGCTGGGCTGGAGAATGGGGGCTGATCTAATAATGTAAGGGTACCAGTGAAACTAACCCTAACCCTCCAAGCCAAAACTCCCTCTCCACGCAATAGTCTCCCAGCTCTGATGTCTACTGCAGCTGCTGCTGTATGTTACCAGCGGGATGACTATGGAGGAAAGTAAGGCGGCCCCTGCTGAACAGCTGTGTGGGTCGATGTGCTAGGCTGCTGGCAGCAGCGGCTCCTATGCTCCGCGCTGTGCTGCTGCTGTCTGCTACCACAGGCGCCACTCACCAGCATAGTGATGAACGGCTGGGAGCGGAGAGCGCAGCAGGGACCTCAGGAAACCCGCTGTCGAAGGTCAACTACCGGTGCCGCCAGCAATCCTGTGGGAACACACCTGCAAGAACAGTGACAGGACAAGCACAGCGCCAGAGCAGGGAGGGCACTGCAACGGTGGCGGCGGATCAGCGCAGGATCACGGACGAGTGAGAGAAGACCCAAGGGATTCCTAGAGGTGTTGCAGCACAGGGGGAACATGGCCGCAGGGACAGCGTTCTGGATCCGGGGAGTGTAGCAGGCCAGCAGGCAGCAAAGGGGACATGACCCAGTGGCGGAGGAGTGATTGCCAGCTGCTGTCAATCACCCCTCCGCCGCTGGGCCTTGTCCCCTTTGGTGGAGACAAGATACAACAATACCTCCCTTTAATCACCCCCCATTCCAGTGATTTCCCAGTGTCCTGTGGTCAACCCCATCTTGGTGATCCCCCTGTGTCCTGCGGTCACCAGTCCCATGGTCATCCCATCCCAGTGATCCTCCAGTGTCACGTGGTCAATCCATCCCAGTGATCCCCCAGTGTCCTGTTGCCACCTGTCTCATGGTAACCCAACCCCAGTTATTAAGCAGTTTCCTGTGCTCACCCCATCTCAGTGATCCCCCAGTGTCCTGTCGTCACTCCATACCAGTGATCTCAAGTAACCGTGGTCACCTGTCCCATGCTCACACCATTCCAGTGATCCCCCAGTGCCCTGTGGTCACCTGTCCCATGGTCATCCTGTCTCAGTGATCACCCAGTGTCCTGTGGTCACCTATCCCATGGTCATCCTGTCTCAGTGATCACCCAGTGTCCTGTAGTCACCTGTCCTGTGATCATGACATCTCAGTGTCCTGTGGTCACCTGTCCTATGGTCATCCTGTCTCAGTGATCACCCAGTGTCCTGTAGTCACCTGTCCTGTGCTCAGACCATCCCGGTGATTTCCCAGTGTCCTGTATTCACCTATCCTGTGATCATGCCATCTCAAATCCCTGTAGTCACCTGTCCTATGGGCACTTCATTGCAGTGATCCCCGAGTGTCCTATGGTCACTTGTCCTGTGGTCAACCCCATCCCAGTGATCCCGCACTGTCCTATGGTCACTTGTATTTTGGTCACTCCATCCTAATCAACCTGTGTGCTGTGGTCATCTGATCCCAGTGTCCTGTGGTCAACAGTTGCATGGTCACCCATCCCAGTGACCCCCCCGAGGGATAAGACTAGGGGTGAATACTGCATACTAATCCTCCTTGACTGTTGACCATGCTCTCCTCCTTGATATAATGATGAGGTGATCTCCAGTGTCCTGTTGTCACCTGCCCCATGGTCACTCTACTCCAGTGATCCCCCAATGGCCCGTAGTCACCCCATCTTAGTGTCCTGTAGTAATCCGCCCCATAAAAAAAATATTTTTTGTGCTTTTTTTGAGTGCATAATAAATGTATTTGTAGTATGTCCTGTAGGAGACTTACTGCGGAGGAGGCTTATGCAATAATGGAGTCTGAGTGACGATGACCCCGTTTTTCTGTTGTTATCCTCTTCATTGACAAGCGAGTCTGAATCCCCTGTACTCCTGAGAAGTTGTCCAGGGGCTGCCACATATCCCTGACTTTACTGGGAACTCAGGGATACAAATTAATAGAGCACGGCCAGAGGAGTGGACTTTTTTAAAAGTCCCCCCCCCACCCCCGATGTTATTGCCCACATTGTTACCTAAACCAATTGATATGCTCAGAATTTCATCCAAGAAAACCCCAACGCCGATTATGCAAGAAAACAAGGGTGTGGTAGAAAACAGTCTGTGCGCATCCTAGAGGTGGCGCTGTATAATGTCTGCGGGCCACGTCCATGTGTACCTTCTGGACTTCCAGGAGGAGGTCATCAAAGCCCTAATATTTGGGGAGCAGGAAGGGAGGAGCACAGTACTTCTGGAGGTGAGGCCACATGTATAGTGTTAGGGTAACCCTTTCCGAGTGACATTCCACCCACTGGTAAGAAGGGACGGACCCAATAAGGAGCAGAGTCCGTTACAGACCAGGAAGGACACCGGTTCTCACTGTGAAGCCCCAGACACCCCGCCGGTGCATGAAAGATGGCGCCCCAATATCCCGCACGTCCCGGGAATACTCATGCCATTATTTGGTTGGACCGCCGCTATATGATTTCCCTCACAGCTTCTACATAAAGCCACATGCCGCTCCTTCCCTTCTGAGCCCCCGTGTGCCCACCAGCAGTTTATGCCCACAGACGGGGCATCTCTAAAAACTGCGGAATCCGGGTAATAAATCCTGCGTTTTCCTGCAGTTATAGAGAACGCGGTTTAAATAGAAAATCTGCAAACAATGAAGTGCTCTGATTACATCAGCGGGATCCCCTCCATCAGCAAGTTGCCCCGATCCTGTGGGAGGCGATGGCTTCTAATTGTGGTGCAACCCCTTTAAATGGCGTTTTGACTCAGCATTTTACCTAGCTTTTAATTTTATCACTATGGCGGGGGGGGGGGGGGGGTGCAAAAACAGAATTTCGTCCAGGGCGCCATCTGACCTCAGGCTGGCCCTGCCTAGGGGAGATACAGAGAGAACGCCAGCACTATGGGGGGTAAGGAGAGGCCCACAGTTAGCAGGGCCCCTCCATACATATGAATGTGTTTGTCTTGTGTAATTGTATTGTCAGTGTCTTCCATGTGTGTGAATTTGTGATGTGTATTGCACCTCTGCAGCACTGAATGGGTTAATGTCTGGGTTATGTTCGGAAAATGTATCTTGTTATGTGTCACGTGATCATGTTTTATATATATATATATATATATATATATATATATATATGTATGCAAGGTGTAGTGCAAAGGTCTTCTTGCCAAAGTCAGTTTGCAAGTCAGTCTATGCAAGAGAGTCGTGGAGAGAACTTCTGTTGAGTAGGAGAGACTGTGCCTTCTCTTGTGAGGAGCCCCAGGATGGAAGAGGCTGAGCTATTGCCTTGTTTGTTTCCTGGGCCCAATTCACCCAAGGGTGGAGGGAGTGAGAGGAACGCCATGCAGCGCTGAGTGCCCTTCCCTAAATGTGAGTGTTGACCGGTAGAGAGCTGGAGAGTGAGAGGAGTGGCCGGGAACAGAACCCCACAGATAACTAGGACTGTGGACTTGTCCCTCATCCTGGGCTCCTCCCTGTCACTCCACTAATTTGCCTGTACCAGTGTCCTGATGGCGTGTGTAAATTGTTTGGACTGTTAATCACTGGCACAAGTAAACGAGGTTAACCGACCGTTCCCGATTCTGCTCAAGTAAGTTATCCCTGTTTGTGGATTCTTTATTAATAACATCTCTATTCACCACAGAGGATGGAATGGTGGCGTCACGAGTGACAACGAGGACTTAAGATAAACCACTACTTGGATTGCCCTATGGAACTCCCCAGCAGTAACTTGGACGGGTCCTGTGCTACCCCCAGGGGAGGAGATGGTAGAGCCCTGTGACAAGGCCTTATCTACCCTGCTATCTCCTTGGCTGTGGGCCCACTCCCCGGACGTGGCAGCAGGATGGCAAGAAAGTGCAATGTTGAGTTGTGGCTAGAAGAAAGCTTCTGGACCCAGATGAGCAAAAATGAAAACTGGACATCATCATTCAGAGAAAATGTCACCTGTGGTTACAGGAGGTAACTGCACTGCAGTCACTATCAGAATGGTGTCTGGCAATTAAATGGTAACCTTATGATTTAGAGCAGTGGTCCCCAACCTTTTTGGCACCAGGGACCGGCTTCCAGCAAGACCATTTTTACAAGGCCCGGCAGGTTTGGGCGGGACATGGGCGGGGCTTTGGTTATATAGGGCGGGGTTATGAAGGGGGTTGGAGTTTAGTCCATTCTTATTTAATTATGACATTTAGAATGTCCTGGCAGTACACACATAGGGCAGTATATAATCTATCCCCCCCCCCCCAGCACACACATAGGGCATCATATAATTTATCCCCCCCACCCCAGTAATAGACAGCCCCCACCCCTCAGTAATAGACAGACCCCACCTCTCAGTAATTAGCAGCCCCTCCCCCTGTAATAAGTAGCTCCCCCCAGTTATAAGTAGCCCCCTCCCCCAGTAATAACCACCCCCCCCCCCCGTAATAAGCAGATCCTCCCCCCGTAATAAGCAGGCCCCCCTCCCCTGCCTCCCCTGTAATAAGCAGGTCCCCCCCCCCCCAGTAATAGGCAGGTCCCCCCCCCCCCAGTATTAGGCAGCCCCCCCAATAATAAGCAGCCCCTTCCCCTGTAATAAGTAGCCCCCACCCCCAGTAATAAGCAGCCATCACAGTAAGCAACCCCCCCAGTAATAAGCAGGTCCCCCCAGTAATAAGAAGTTCCCCCCAGTAATAGGCAGCACCCCCAGTAATAAGCATCCCCCCAGTAGTAAGTAGCCCCCACCCCCAGTAATAGGCAGCCCCCCCAGTAATAACCCCCCCCCCCAGTAATTGGCAGCCCCCCCATAATAGGCAGCCCCCCCCCCAGTAATAGGCAGCCCCCCCACCAAGTAATAGGCAGCCCCCCCAGTAATAAGTAGCCCCCCCCCCACTAATAGGCAGCCCCTTCCCCTGTAATAGGTACCCCCCATCCACCCCAGTAATAGGCAGCCCCCCCAACCCATACACTTACCTCCTCCCTGCTGTCGCTCTCTGTCTGCTTGCCCTGACATCAGCCCGGAACGCTTCCTCCCCGAGTCCTCTCCTGCGGAACTAATGAGCAGGGGACTCAGGGAGGAGAATCCTGGCTACACAGACGTCAGTGTGCATCGGGATGAGCGTGATTACCAGCGGGGAGCTGCGGCGCCCCTGCTGGTAATCGCTTCAGCGGTGAGCGGCGTCTGCATGCCGCGGGCCACAAAACACAAGGCAGCGGGCCGGATTCGGCCCGCACGCCTTGTGTTTAGAGCAAAATTTCCCGGCGGTGCCGCGGACCGGCGCTAAACATCCAACGGCCCGGTGGTTGGGGACCCCTGATTTAGAGGTATTTTAGAGCTGTGCTACTGTATCTGAGCCCAGCATTATAGATATGCTGCCTATAATTACTGTTTGGAGAGAGGGCTCTATTCTGAGTTTTCCTAGGGGCCCCACGATTTCTGTGTGTGCTCCTGCATATAATGGAGATATTCGAGAAAGTTGGAGCTCCGGTGTAGAAACGGATGACAAAGATTAATATAGATAAACATAGGACGATGCACTTGGGTCAAGGAAACAACTAGTGCAGTTATGTACTTAATAGTAAAACAGCTGTAACAGCGCCACCGAGAGACTGCGGACATGGTAGACCACACTAGAGGAGAGAGAGAGAGGATTCAAAAAGATCTAGACAAGCTTGAACAGTGGTCGGCGACTAACAGAATGGTATTTAACAAGGAGAAATGCAAAGTCCTACATCTGGGCAAGAAAAATGAAGAAAGCACATACAGAATGGGAGGAATTGGGCTGAGCAGCAGCACATGTGAGAAAGACTTGGGTATACTAATAGATCACAGACTGAACATGAGTCAACAGTGTGATGCAGCAGCCAAAAAGGCAAACACAATTCTGGAATGTATTAAGAGAAGCATAGAGTCTAGATCACGTGAGGTCATTATCCCCCTCTACTCTTCCTTAGTCAGACCTCATCTGGAATACTGGGTCCCGTTCTGGGCACCCCACTTTATGCAAGACCTCTACAAACTGGAGCAAGTTCAGAGAAGAGTTACCAAGATGGTGAGCGGTCTGCAAATCATGTCCTATGAGGAACGGGTAAAGGATCTGGGAATGGTTAGCAGAAGAGAAGGCTGAGAGGAGACTTAATAGCTGCCTACAAATATCTGAAGGGCCGTCACAGTGCAGAGGGATCAGCCCTATTCTCATCTGTACAAGGAAAGACTAGAAGCAATGGGATAAAACTGAAAGGGGGGAGACACAGATTAGATATTAGACAGTGAGGGGATCAATGAGTGGAACAGGTTACCACAGGAGGTGGGGAGTTCTCCTTCAATGGAAGTCTTCAGAGGTGGACAGACATCTGGGATGATTTAGTAATCCTGCACTGAGCAGGGGGTTGGACCCGATGACCCCGGAGGGCCTGATGACCCTGGATGACCCGATGACCCTGGAGGTCCCTTCCAACTCTACCATTCTAGGATTCACTCTATTCACCAACTCCACCATGAGACTGCGGACACTGGTGGACCGTGCACTCTACTCACCAGTGCCAGGCAGCTGCTCTACAGCTGAATAATATAATAGGATGCAGAGAGGCCTCAATGCTCTGACAGATCAGATATATAGACCACATTCATTATGAGGGCGGAGCCAGGATTCTGGGGTAAGTTAAGCCTTTTTTTTTTTTTTACACAATTCAATTTAGACAGATTTAGTGTAGATTTACACCATAAAACAGAGAACCGCCGCCTATCATGCCACTCTTTCAAAGTGTCTAGAAGTGTGGCTCTCTACTTGGCTAGGAGATAGAGCTGTCACACTACATAGCTGTAAGAGCGGTGAATGCTATATTGTGGGAGGGGTCAGCAATGGGCAGGATGTGTAGGAGAGGTCACTGATGAATGCTATATTGCAAGTGGGGTCGGTGATGGACGGTATATTGTGGGAGGGGCCAATGATGGATATATTGTGTGGGCGGGATCAGTGATGGGTGGAATAGTGTGGAAGGGGCCAATGATGGATTTATTGTGTGGGCGGGATCAGTGATGGATGGGATAGTTTGGGAGGGGCCAATGATGGATATATTGTGTGGGCGGGATCAGTGATGGGTGGAATAGTATGGGAGGGGCCAATGATGGATATATTGTGTGGGCGGGATCAGTGATGAATGGGATAGTGTGGGAGGGGCCAGGATGGATATATTGTGTGGGCGGGATCAGTGATGGATGGGATAGTGTGGGAGGGGCCAGGATGGAGTGGTTGAAGATGTACATGTTTTAGTAAGTCAGACAATACTTTCCATGCAGTTTGGCTCCCCCCAGTACGGGCCCCGCGCACCCTAAAGACATCACATGACTCGTTTATTGTTCTCTTTGTATTTACAATATTTCTGTAAAATTATATCTTCTGTGTTCAGCCCCTCCCCCCTAACATCTCTCAGTCAGTGGTGGCCACAGATCTGTAGCGTTGTCTGGAGGACGTCCACTCCAAATCCTAGCTGGGCAGAACGGAAGGTCTGGCCTGTTGCGTGCTAGCCGTGTCATAGGGTAAGGCATGTGACTTGCTAGCCACATCCGTATAACGGGGTCAGAGGTCATGTGACCTCATCAGTGGCCGCCCATTTGTCCTCTTATGTACACCATAATACATGCAACAAACATCCCGTTATATCCATCATTAGTGACCATGGAGACCAGAAGGTCAGCGGCTTCTGTGTGGACCAGGGATGGGCCCATCAGACCAGCTCTTCACTTCATCCTGTCCATCAAGGGTGGCATCACCCCATTCATGATGGGCACAGATTCCCTGCCCAACCACAGAACGGGCCTGGTCCCCTGGCCATCTTCACTCATGTGAACCCGATGGCCCCTCTCTGGGCGAGTCATCTTCATCATCTGAGACATCGAACACTCCAACCAGGTGATGGGTGACTTCCGAGGCCAGTGGAGAATCTGAGGGCGCAAGAACAGCATCATCACCACCACAACTACAGAAACGACCGTTGTATCAATGGGCTCCACCAGCGACTGAGTGTGCGCTTAGTGACCAAGTAGGGCCGTCCTACACTATGGATGCAGTGACCATCATATAATGCACACGTAGTGACCGCGTGTAGAGGTCTCACCTGCTGAAATGATGCGTAGTCTCGCCGAGCCGGACACTTCTCCGTACATGTTCCAAGCCTGGCAGATGTATACGCCGGCATCCCTCTGCCTGACCTCCTGAATCTGCAGCCATCCAATCACCTGATGCCGTTGAGGTCCTCCACGGGACTGCGTCCAAAAAGAAATATGGCGCATCAGGAGAGATGCCGCTGGTCATACATGTGTGGGAATCGACTGTATGTGATGAGGGTGATGTAGGGATGTACACATTGTCTGCATCTCTGGTGTCAGAGTGGTTCACATACTTTACATGCCAAGGTGTATATATTATGTATGGTGTAGTGTATGCCTCATACATGATGCTCAGGACACGGTACATACGTTACAGGGTGAGGGGGTGTAGATACGCTACCTGTACGATGATATTGCGGTGCTTCCCAGGCAGCGCTTCTACCATCCCTTCCTTCCTCCATTTCATCTCTGCTATCGGTTGTGCCGAAACTTCACAGCCGAGAATGACGCTCTGACCAATCACAGCCACCGTGTCACGCGGAGAACCGAGCAGAAGCGGAGCTGCAAAGACACCATGTCCGTTTTAGGCCCCTCCTTTACTACACAGCAGTAGCCAGGGTCAAGTGCAGCACAGGACATCAGCACCCCAACCCTCCTAATACACCGACACCAGCACCCCAACCCTCCTAATACACCAGCATCCCAACCCTCCTAACACAAGGACATCAGCACCCCAACCCTCCTAATACACCGACACCAGCACCCCAACCCTCTTAATACACCAGCATCCCAACCCTCCTAACACAAGGACATCAGCACCCCAACCCTCCTAATACACCAACACCAGCACCCCAACCCTCCTAATACACCGACACCAGCACCCCAACCCTCCTAATACACCAGCATCCCAACCCTCCTAACACAAGGACATCAGCACCCCAACCCTCCTAATACACCGACACCAGCACCCCAACCCTCCTAATACACCGACACCAGCACCCCAACCCTCCTAATACACCGACCCCAGCCCCCCAACCCTCCTAATACACGAACACCTGACCATCCTAATACACCAACACCAGCACCCCAACCCTCCTAACACAAGGACATCAGCACCCTGACCCTCCTAATACTCCGACACCTGACCCTCCTAATACACTGACACCAACACCCCAACCCTCCTAATACATCAACACCTGATCCTCCTAATACACTGACACCAGCACCCCAACCCTCCTAATACACCAACACCTGACCCTCCTAATACAAAGACACCAACACCCCAACCCTCCTAATACACCAACACCTGACCCTCCTAATACACCGACACCAGCACCCCAACCCTCCTAATACACCGACACCAGCACCCCAACCCTCCTAATACACCAGCACCCCAACCCTCCTAACACAAGGACATCAGCACCCCAACCCTCCTAATACACCAACACCAGCACCCCAACCCTCCTAATACACCGACACCAGCACCCCAACCCTCCTAATACACCAACACCTGACCCTCCTAATACACTGACACCAACACCCCAACCCTCCTAACACAAGGATATCAGCACCCTGATCCTCCTAATACATCGACACCAGCACCCCAACCCTCCTAATACACCAACACCTGACCCTCCCAATACACTGACACCAGCACCCCAACCCTCCTAATACTACGACACCTGACCCACCTAATACACCGACACCAGCACCCCAACCCTCCTAATACACCAGCACCCCAACCCTCCTAACACACAACAACCGTACACCAACCCCCCCCCCTTAATACACCGACACCAGCACTCCGACCCTCCTAATACTCCGACACCTGACCCTCCTAATACATCGACACCAGCACCCCAACCCTCATTATACACCAACACCTGACCCTCCTAATACATCGACACCAGCACCCCAACCCTCCTAATACACCAGCACCCCAACCCTCCTAATACACCGACACCAGCACCCCAACCCTCCTAATACACCGACACCAGCACCCCAACCCTCCTAATACACCGACACCTGACCCTACTAATACATCGACACCAGCACCCCAACCCTCCTCATACACCAGCACCCCAACCCTCCTAATACACCAACACCTGACCCTCCTAATACACCGACACCAGCACCCCAACCCTCCTAATACACCGACTCCAGCACCCCAACCCTCCTAACACAAGGACATCAGCACCCCGATCCTCTTAATACACCAACACCTAACCCTCTTAATACACCGACATCAGCACCCTGACCCCTTCTAATGGACATCAGCGCCCCAACTTCTCCTGATACACCAACATCTCGCAATACACTGGCATAACAACCCTGACCCCTCCTAATACATCAACACCAGCCCCCTGTCCTCTCCTAATACACCGACACCAGCAGTTCGACTTCTCCTAATAAACCAATATCAGCACCTTGACTTCTAATACACCGACACCAGCCCCCCATCCTCTCCTAATACACCGACATTAGCACCTCAACTTCTCCTAATACACTGACATAAGAACCCTGATCCCTCCTAATACACCAACATCAGCCCGCCCCCTCCTAATACACCAACATCAGCCTGCCCCCTCCTAATACACCAACATCAGCCTGCCCCCTCCTAATACACCAACATCAGCCTGCCCCCTCCTAATACACCAACATCAGCCCGCCCCCTCCTAATACACCAACATCAGCCTGCCCCCTCCTAATACACCAGCACCTTGAACTCTCCTAATACTTTGGCACCTGCACCAGACACCTCCCAATACACCGACATTAGCACCCCGACCCTCCTAATACACCGACAACCATACCCCAACCCCCAATACACTGACATCAGCACTCCAACCCCCCCAATACACCGACACCAGCACCCCAACCTCCCATAATACAGTCAGCAGCACTCCAACCTCTTCCAGCACATCAACACCAGCACCCTGACCCCACTAATATACGGACATCATCACCCCTCTTCCCCCTACTAGTACACCGACATCAGCCTCATGATTTATCCTAATACACCGACAACAATACCCCAACCCCCCCCCCCCCAATACACCGACACCAGCACCCCAACCCCCCAATACACCGACATCAGCCTCATGATTTATCCTAATACACCGACAACAATACCCCAACCCCCCCAATACACCGACACAAGCACCCCAACCCCCCAATACACCGACATCAGCACCCCAACCCCCCCCAATACACCAACATCCGCACCCCAACCCCCCCAATACACCGACATCAGCACCCCAACCCCCCCAATACACCGACATCAGCACCCCAACCCCCCCCCCAATACACCAACATCCGCACCCCAACCCCCCCCAATACACTGACACAAGCACCCCAACCCCCCCCAATACACCGACATCAGCACCCCAACCCCCCCAATACACTGACACAAGCACCCCAACCCCCCAATACACCGACATCAGCACCCCAACCCCCCCCCCCAATACACCAACATCCGCACCCCAACCCCCCCAATACACCGACATCAGCACCCCAACCCCCCCAATATACCGACATCAGCACCCCAACCCCCCCCCAATACACCAACACCAGCACCCCAACCTCCCATAATACAGTCAGCAGCACTCCAACCTCTTCTAACACATCAACACCAGCACCCTGACCCCACTAATATACGGACATCATCACCCCTCTTCCCCCTACTAGTACACCGACATCAGCCTCATGATTTATCCTAAAACACCGACATCAGCACCGCAACCCCTCCTAATACACCGACAACCATACCCCAACCCCCCCAATACACCGACACCAGCACCCCAACCTCCCATAATACAGACCCCGACATCAGCACCGCAACCCCTCCTAATACACCGACAACAATACCCAAACCCCCCCCCCCAATACACCGACATCAGCACCCCAACCTCCCATAATACAGACCCCGACATCAGCACACCAACCCCTCCTAATACACCGACAACAATACCCCAACCCCCCCCAATACACCGACACCAGCACCCCAACCTCCCATAATACAGACCCCGACATCAGCACACCAACCCCTCCTAATACACCGACAACAATACCCCAACCCCCCCCAATACACCGACACCAGCACCCCAACCTCCCATAATACAGACCCCGACATCAGCACACCAACCCCTCCTAATACACTGACAACAATACCCCAACCCCCCCCCCCAATACACCGACACCAGCACCCCAACCTCCCATAATACAGACCCCGACATCAGCACCGCAACCCCTCCTAATACACCGACAACAATACCCCAACCCCCCCCCCCCAATACACCGACACCAGCACCCCAACCTCCCATAATACAGACCCCGACATCAGCACACCAACCCCTCCTAATACACCAGCACTCCTCCTCCTAACATAGCAGACCTCTCCCCATATCTCGGCCTCTATGGGGAAGGGGCTCCTTCAGTTTTACATGGACTCACCTTCTTGGCATGGTCCAGTATGTGCCATCCTGAGCAGCGCCCTCCTGCGGGTACGTGCGGCCTCCTGTAGGCGGCAGATGTTTCTGTAGGTGCGGCGGTCAGTCCCGCACACGCTGTCCTGGCTGCGGCAGACGCACTTGGGCTTGTTGCTGTGCCCGGCTATCACCTGGCATCGCAGCTCCTCTCCGCATGTGCCATAATGGTGCCCCCACCCGGGCAGGTCACACATTTGCCCCTCCACATTGGCACACTGCCAGCAGCAACCGCAACGATCCTTTGCTCTGCCGGCCGCGCAGCGCTGGGGCACTAAGGGGCAGCGGTACTCCTGGCATAGCGGACAGTTCTCTTCATCGGCCTCCTGAATGGACCAACCTTGATGGGGCAAAATGTGAAGCAAGGCTGGGCAGGGGAGGAAGAGGAGCAGCAGCACCAGCAGTGGGGCGTCCATGGTGGTCAGTGAGGTCTGAGGTCTCAGCTGCAGGGGCTTTATGGAGGGTGTTGAATTAACCCTATCCCACCTTGTGCAGCCTTTTATGTGGCCTCCCCTGCCCCCTACCCCATTGTGCCCCTCAGGCCGGCTACCTGCAGACGCTCATTTGCACATGTTTTATGGTGGAGGAGGGCCGCATACAATGCAGCAGAGCTGCTGGACCTGTCTGGATGTGAGGCCGGGCGCACAGACCAACCACTGCCTGGGCCAGACCGCTCTGATCGGAGAGTGCCTTCACTCGGCTCCAGCGATGCCAGTTGTGATGGGTGCTGTGCCACGCATTTCTCTGTAAGGGTGTGTTCACACATAGCGGAAATGCTGTGCGCCTCCGAATACTTGGTGCTGCAGCCGATCGTGAGCACAACTGGTCAGCTGACGCAGAAGGGACTGTTGGATGACCTGGTGCGCTGCCAGCATGAAGAACTCTGAGGTGGGGGCGCTGTAGAGTTATTGTCCCCCTTCCCCTCCGGAGGTCCCTGACCCGCCAGAGCTGCTTAGGTCGGAGGGGTTTTCACATTCTGGGGGCTTTTTTATAGTTCAGAACAATTTGGCAGGTTTTCTGATGTTTCCTGCAGTCACTTCTTCTGGATCCTTCGGTCCCGGCGCTGGTCTGCTGCTCCGGCCGGTCAGCGTCTGCACTTCAGCGCCCTCTGGGCAGGTTCTGGGGCGTTCTGCAGCTATGAGGGGTGTAATATCTCATCTATATAAAAGTCTTTGTCATGTTAAAACAAATCTGACCAAGATGAACACCCCCCCCCCTGTGACCGCTACCTGGAGCCGACATCTCTCAAGCCCCGTTTACACGGACAGACGATCGCTGAACCGGCAGTTTGAGTGACAGTTTTGAGCGATCATCTTTGCATAGTACTAGGGCCCCCTGTCCACGGGCGCTGCGGTATCCCGTGACGGAGCTCCGCCACTGGACCAGGAGCCGGCAGACTGATCTCCGACGGTCACAGATAGGCTGACTGCAGAGAATCGCGGAAATTTGCAGAATGCTGCAAATTGCCGTCCGTGAGCGGAGAATCACAGTGATTTACCGCCGGCGGAATCCCAGCCGTGGACAGGGGGCCTAAGGGTGCCTTTCCACTTCCGTTGTTTAACGCCGCGATATTGCTGCACTTTTTTCACGCTATTGTCAATGGGACTTTCTCATGTCAACAACCAATCACAAGTCGGCGCTTCTGCGATTTTTGTGCGATGTGTTTTTACCATTAGAAAGTCCCATTGACAATCAGGAGAAAAAACGGCAGTGTGTGGGCGCCATAAGTAACTACTTAAAGAGCGAATGCAGGCGGAGCGGGACAGCGCTGACTGCGAGAACACCAGCTGCTTTGTTCTCGGAGCTTCCAGCTGGGAAGTTGCTGCAGGATACTAGCTGACAGAATGCGATCAGCGCCGCCCACTGAGAAGATCAGCGCCACCCACTGAGAAGACTCAGGGGTGATTCCTAGCTGGCTAGAAATGAGCGATGAACAACCAGTGCGCGGCGGCCACGCGTTTAGACGCAACAATTGTCGCTCAAAAGACGTCTGTTGAGCGAATTTTGAGGGATAATCGTTGTCTAAATGGGCCTTTAGATTTAAAAATAAAACTAGAATTCTAGTTGCATAAGTGTTCACACCCTCTTATATTTGGGGGTGCGGCTGTGTGCAGAATTAGCCAATCAGTGGGAGGAGCTGATGGTTGTGCACATAACTGTGTGTATTATCCCTGTACTGTGACATCACTTTATGTATTATCCCTCTACTGTGACATCACTGTATGTATTATCCCTGTACTGTGACATCACTGTGTGTATTATCCCTTTACTGTGACATCACTGAGTGTATTATCTCCATATTATGACATCACTGTGTGTATTATCCCTGTACTGTGACATCACTGAGTGTATTATCTCTATATTATGACATCACTGTGTGTATTATCCCTGTACTGTGACATCACTGCATGTATTATACCTGAACTGTGATATCGCTGTGTGTATTATTCCTGAACTGTGACATCACTGTGTGTATTATCCCTGAATTGTGACATCACTGTGTGTATTATCCCTGTACTGTGACATCACTGCATGTATTATACCTGAACTGTGATATCACTGTGTGTATCATCCCTGTACTGTGACATCACTGTGTGTATTATCCCTCTACTGTGACATCACTGTGTATTACCTCTGTATTGTGACAACGCTGTGTGTATTATCATTGTACTGTGACATCACTGTGTATATTATCTCTGTACTTTGACATTACTGTGTGTATTATCCCAGTATTGTGACATCGCCTTGTGTATTATCCCTGTACTGTGACATCACTGTGTATGTGTATTATCCCTGTACTGTGACATCACTGTGTGTATTATCCCTCTACTGTGACATCACTATGTGTATTATCCCTGTACTGTGACATCACTGTGTGTATTATCCCTGTACTGTGACATCACTGTGTGTAGTATCCCTGTACTGTGACATCACTGTGTGTATTATCTCTGTACTGTGACATCACTGTGTGTATTATCCCTCTACTGTGACATCACTGTGTGTATTATCCCTGTACTGTGACATCACTGTATATTACCTCTGTATTGTGACATCACTGTGTGTATTATCCCTGTACTGTGACATTACTGTGTTTACTGTATGCATTAGAATACACTATGTATTATCACTGTACTGTGACATCACTGTATATTATCTCCGTGCTATTACATCACGGTGTATAATCTCTGCCCTGTGACATCACTGTGTCTATTATCCCAGTACTGTGACATCACTGTGTGTTGTCTCTATACTGTGACATCACTGTTTGCATTATCACTGTACTGTGACATCACTGTATATTATCTCCGTGCTATTACATCACTGTGTATAATCTCTGCCCTGTGACATCACTGTGTCTATTATCCCTCTACTGTGACATCACTGTGTATTGTCTCTATACTGTGACATCACTGTTTGCATTATCACTGTACTGTGACATCACTGTATATTATCTCTGTACTGTGACATCACTGTTTATAATCTCTGCACTGTGACATCACTGTGTGCATTATCCCTGCACTGTGACATCACTGTGTGTATTGTCTCTGTACTGTGACATCACTGTGTATTATCACTGTACCATGACATCACTGTGTATTATCACTGTACCATGACATCACTGTGTGTATTATCCCTGTACCGTGACATCACTGTGTGTATTATCTCTGCACTGTGACATCACTGTGTGTATTATCTCTTTACTGTGACATCACTGTGTATTACCTCTGTATTGTGACATCACTGTGTGTATTATCCCGGTACTGTGACATCACTGTGTATTATCTCTGTACTGTGACATCACTGTGTATTACCTCTGTATTGTTACAACGCTGTGTGTATTATCATTGTACTGTGACATCACTGTGTATTATCCCTGTACTGTGACATCACTGTGTGTATTATCTCTGTACTTTGATATCACTGAGTGTATTATCTCTATATTATGACATCACTGTGTGTATTATCCCAGTATTGTGACATCGCCTTGTATATTATCCCTGTACTGTGACATCACTGTGTATGTGTATTATCTCTGTACTGTGACATCACTGTGTGTATTATCCCTCTACTGTGACATCACTATGTGTATTATCCCTGTACTGTGACATCACTGTGTGTATTATCCCTCTACTGTGACATCACTGTGTGTAGTATCCCTGTACTGTGACATCACTGTGTGTATTATCTCTGTACTGTGACATCACTGTGTGTAGTATCCCTGTACTGTGACATCACTGTGTATTATCTCTGTACTGTGACATCACTGTATGTATTATCCCTGTACTGTGACATCACTGTGTGTATTATCTCTGTACTGTGACATCACTGTGTGTATTATCCCTCTACTGTGACATCACTGTGTGTATTATCTCTGTACTGTGACATCACTGTGTGTATTATCCCTGTACTGTGACATCACTGTGTGTATTATCTCTGTACTGTGACATCACTGTGTGTATTATCCCTCTACTGTGACATCACTGTGTGTATTATCCCTGTACTGTGACATCACTGTATATTACCTCTGTATTGTGACAACACTGTGTGTATTATCCCGGTACTGTGACATCACTGTGTATATTATCTCTGCACTGTGACATCACTGAGTGTATTATCTCTATATTATGACATCACTGTGTGTATTATCCCTGTACTGTGACATCACTGTGTGTATTATCCCTCTAATGTGACATCACTGTGTATTATCCCTGTACTGTGACATCACTGTGTATTACCTCTGTATTGTGACATCACTGCATGTATTATACCTGAACTGTGATATCACTGTGTGTAATATCCTGTACTGTAACATCACTGTGTGTATTATCCCTCTACTGTGACATCACTGTGTGTATTATCCCTGTACTGTGACATCACTATGTGTATTATCCCTCTACTGTGACATCACTGTGTGTATTATCCCTGTACTGTGACATTACTGTGTTTACTGTATGCATTAGAATACACTATGTATTATCACTGTACTGTGACATCACTGTATATTATCTCCGTGCTATTACATCACTGTGTATAATCTCTGCCCTGTGACATCACTGTGTCTATTATCCCAGTACTGTGACATCACTGTGTGTTGTCTCTATACTGCGACATCACTGTTTGCATTATCACTGTACTGTGACATCACTGTATATTATCTCTGTACTGTGACATCACTGTGTATAATCTCTGCACTGTGACATCACTGTGTGTATTATCCCTGTACTGTGGCATCACTGTGTGTATTATCTCTGCACTGTGACATCACTGTGTGTATTATCCCTCTACTGTGGCATCACTGTGTGTATTATCTCTGTACTGTGACATCACTGTGTATTATCCCTGTACTGTGACATAACTGTGTATATTATCTCTGTACTTTGACATCACTGTGTGTATTATCCCAGTATTGTGACATCGCCTTGTGTATTATCCCTGTACTGTGACATCACTGTGTATGTGTATTATCTCTGTACTGTGACATCACTGTGTGTATTATCCCTCTACTGTGACATCACTATGTGTATTATCCCTGTACTGTGACATCACTGTGTGTATTATCCCTCTACTGTGACATCACTGTGTGTAGTATCCCTGTACTGTGACATCACTGTGTGTATTATCTCTGTACTGTGACATCACTGTGTGTATTATCCCTTTACCGAGACATCATGTGTATTATCTCTGTACTGTGACATCACTGTATGTATTATCCCTGTACTGTGACATCACTGTGTGTATTATCCCAGTACTGTGACATCACTGTGTGTAGTATCCCTGTACTGTGACATCACTGTGTGTATTATCTCTGTACTGTGACATCACTGTGTGTATTATCCCTGTACTGTGACATCACTGTGTGTATTATCTCTGTACTGTGACATCACTGTGTGTATTATCCCTGTACTGTGACATCACTGTGTGTATTATCTCTGTACTGTAACATCACTGTGTGTATTATCCCTGTACTGTGACATCACTGTGTGTATTATCTCTGTACTGTGACATCACTGTGTGTATTATCCCTCTACTGTGACATCACTGTGTGTATTATCCCTGTACTGTGACATCACTGTATATTACCTCTGTATTGTGACAACACTGTGTGTATTATCCCGGTACTGTGACATCACTGTGTATATTATCTCTGTACTGTGACATCACTGTGTGTATTATCTCTGTACTGTGACATCACTGAGTGTATTATCTCTATATTATGACATCACTGTGTGTATTATCCCTGTACTGTGACATCACTGTGTGTATTATCCCTCTAATGTGACATCACTGTGTATTATCCCTGTACTGTGACATCACTGTGTATTACCTCTGTATTGTGACATCACTGCATGTATTATACCTGAACTGTGATATCACTGTGTGTAATATCCTGTACTGTAACATCACTGTGTGTATTATCCCTCTACTGTGACATCACTGTGTGTATTATCCCTGTACTGTGACATCACTATGTGTATTATCCCTCTACTGTGACATCACTGTGTGTATTATCCCTGTACTGTGACATCACTGTGTGTATTATCCCTCTACTGTGACATTACTGTGTTTACTGTATGCATTAGAATACACTATGTATTATCACTGTACTGTGACATCACTGTATATTATCTCCGTGCTATTACATCACTGTGTATAATCTCTGCCCTGTGACATCACTGTGTCTATTATCCCAGTACTGTGACATCACTGTGTGTTGTCTCTATACTGCGACATCACTGTTTGCATTATCACTGTACTGTGACATCACTGTATATTATCTCTGTACTGTGACATCACTGTATATTATCTCTGTACTGTGACATCACTGTGTATAATCTCTGCACTGTGACATCACTGTGTGTATTATCCCTGTACTGTGACATCACTGTGTGTATTGTCTCTGTACTGTGGCATCACTGTGTGTATAATCTCTGCACTGTGACATCACTGTGTGTATTATCCCTGTACTGTGGCATCACTGTGTATTGTCTCTGTACTGTGACATCACTGTGTATTGTCTCTGTACCGTGACATCACTGTGTGTATTATCCCTGTACTGTGACATCACTGTGTATAATCTCTGCACTGTGACATCATTGTGTGTATTATCCCTCTACTGTGACATCACTGTGTGTATTATCTCTGTACTGTGACATCCCTGTGTGTATTATCTCTGTACTGTGACATCCCTGTGTGTATTACCCCTGTACTGTGACATCACTGCATGTATTATACCTGTACTGTGACATCACTGTGTGCATTATCCCTCTACTGTGACATCACTGTGTGTATTATCCCTGTACTGTGACATCACTGCATGTATTATCTCTGTACTGTGGCATCACTGTGCATTATCCCTGTACTGTGATATCACTGTGTATAATCTCTGCACTGTGACATCACTGTGTCTATTATCCCTGTACTGTGACATCATTGTGTATTGTCTCTGTACTGTGACATCACTGTGTATATTATCCCTGTACTGTGACATCACTGTGTATTGTCTCTGTACTGTGATATCACTGCATGTTATCTCTGAACTGTAACATCACTGTGTGTATTATCCCTGTATTGTGACATCCCTGTGTGTATTATCCCTGTACTGTGACATCACTGTGTATAATCTCTGCACTGTGACATCATTGTGTGTATTATCCCTCTACTGTGACATCACTGTGTGTATTATCCCTCTACTGTGACATCATTGTGTATTGTCTCTGTACTGTGACATCACTGTGTATTATCTCTGCACTGTGACATCACTGTGTATTATCTCTGTACTGTGACATCACTGTGTGTATTATCCCTGTACTGTGACATCACTGTGTGTATTATCCCTGTACTGTGACATTACTGTATGTATTATCCCTGTATTGTGACATCCCTGTGTATTATACCTGTATTGTGACATCCCTGTGTATTATACCTGTATTGTGACATCCCTGTGTGTATTAACCCTGTATTGTGACATCACTGTATGTATTATCCCTGTATTGTGACATCCCTGTGTATTATACCTGTATTGTGACATCCCTGTGTGTATTATCCCTGTACTGTGACATCACTGCATGTATTATACCTGTACAGTTACATCACTGTGTGTATTATCCCTGTACTGTGACATCACTGTATGTATTATCCCTCTACTGTGACATCACAGTGTGCATTATCCCTCTACTGTGACATCAATGTGTGTATTATATCTGTACTGTGACATCACTGGGTGTATTATCCCTGTACTGTGACATCACTGTGTATAATCTCTGCACTGTGACATCACTGTGTCTATTATCCCTGTACTGTGACATCACTGTGTATTATCTCTGTGCTGTGACATCACTGTGTGTATTATCTCTGTACTGTGACATCACTGTGTATTATCCCTGTACTGTGACATCACTGTGTGTATTATCCCTGTATTGTGACATCACTGTGTGTATTATCCCTGTACTGTGACATCTTTGTGTATTGTCTCTGCACTGTGATATCACTGCATGTTATCTCTGAACTGTAACATCACTGTGTATTATCTCTGTACTGTAACATCACTGTGTGTATTATCCCTGTACCGTGACATCACTGTGTATTATCTCTGTACTGTGACATCACTGTGTGTATTATCCCTGTATTGTGACATCCCTGTGTGTATTATCCCTGTACTGTGACATCACTGCATGTATTATACCTGTACTGTGACATCACTGTGTGTATTATCCCTCTACTGTGACATCACTGTGTGTATTATCCCTCTACTGTGACATCACTGTGTGTATTATCCCTCTACTGTGACATCACAGTGTGCATTATCCCTCTACTGTGACATCAATGTGTGTATTATCCCTCTACTGTGTCATCACTGCATGTATTATACCTGTACTGTGACATCACTGAGTGTATTATCTCTATATTATGACATCACTGTGTGTATTATCCCTCTACTGTGACATCACTGTGTGTATTATCCCTGTACTGTGACATCACAGTGTGCATTATCCCTCTACTGTGACATCAATGTGTGTATTATCCCTCTACTGTGTCATCACTGCATGTATTATACCTGTACTGTGACATCACTGAGTGTATTATCTCTATATTATGACATCACTGTGTGTATTATCCCTCTACTGTGACATCACTGTGTGTATTATCCCTCTACTGTGACATCACAGTGTGCATTATCCCTCTACTGTGACATCAATGTGTGTATTATCCCTCTACTGTGTCATCACTGCATGTATTATACCTGTACTGTGACATCACTGAGTGTTTTATCTCTATAATATGACATCACTGTGTATTATCCCTGTACTGTGACATCACTGTGTATTACCTCTGTATTGTGACATCACTGCATGTATTATACCTGAACTGTGATATCACTGTGTGTATTATTCCTGAACTGTGACATCACTGTGTGTAGTATCCCTCTACTGTGACATCACTGTGTGTATTATCCCTGTACTGTGACATCACTATGTGTATTATCCCTCTACTGTGACATCACTGTGTGTATTTTCCCTGTACTGTGACATCACTGTGTGTATTATCCCTGTACTGTGACATCACTGTGTGTATTATCCCTCTACTGTGACATCACTGTGTGTATTATCCCTCTACTGTGACATCACTGTGTGTATTATCCCTGTACTGTGACATCACTGTGTATGTGTATTATCCCTGTACTGTGACATCACTATGTGTATTATCCCTCTACTGTGACATCACTGTGTGTATTATCCCTGTACTGTGACATTACTGTGTTTACTGTATGCATTAGAATACACTATGTATTAAATCCTGTACTGTGGCATCACTGTGTGTATTATCCCTGTACTGTGGCATCACTGTGTATTATCCCTGTACTGTGACATCACTGTGTGTATTATCCCTCTACTGTGACATCACTGTGTGTATTATCCCTCTACTGTGACATCACTGTGTGTATTATCCCTGTACTGTGACATCACTGTGTGTATTATCCCTCTACTGTGACATCACTGTGTGTATTATCCCTGTACTGTGACATCACTGTGTGTATTATCCCTCTACTGTGACATCACTGTGTGTATTATCCCTGTACTGTGGCATCACTGTGTGTATTGTCTCTGTACTGTGACATCACTGTGTATTATCTCTGTTCCGTGACATCACTGTGTGTATTATCTCTGTACTGTGACATCACTGTATGTATTATCACTGTATTGTGACATCCCTGTGTGTATTATACGTGTATTGTGACATCCCTGTGTGTATTATCTCTGTACTGTGACATCACTGTGTGTATTATACCTGTACTGTGACATCCCTGTGTGTATTATACGTGTATTGTGACATCCCTGTGTGTATTATCTCTGTATTGTGACATCCCTGTGTGTATTATACCTGTACTGTGACATCCCTGTGTGTATTACCCCTGTACTGTGACATCACTGCATGTATTATACCTGTACTGTGACATCACTGTGTGTATTATACCTGTACTGTGACATCACTGTGTGTATTATCCCTGTACTGTAACATCACTGTGCATATTATCCCTGTACTGTAACATCACTGTGTGTATTATCCCTGTACCGTGACATCACTGTGTATTATCTCTGTACTGTGACATCACTGTGTGTATTATCCCTGTATTGTGACATCCCTGTGTGTATTATCCCTGTACTGTGACATCACTGCATGTATTATACCTGTACTGTGACATCACTGTGTGTATTATCCCTCTACTGTGACATCACTGTGTGTATTATCCCTCTACTGTGACATCACTGTGTGTATTATCCCTGTACTGTGACATCACTGTGTGTATTATCCCTCTACTGTGACATCACTGTGTGTATTATCCCTGTACTGTGACATCACTGTGTGTATTATCCCTCTACTGTGACATCACTGTGTGTATTATCCCTGTACTGTGGCATCACTGTGTGTATTGTCTCTGTACTGTGACATCACTGTGTATTATCTCTGTTCCGTGACATCACTGTGTGTATTATCTCTGTACTGTGACATCACTGTATGTATTATCACTGTATTGTGACATCCCTGTGTGTATTATACGTGTATTGTGACATCCCTGTGTGTATTATCTCTGTACTGTGACATCACTGTGTGTATTATACCTGTACTGTGACATCCCTGTGTGTATTATACGTGTATTGTGACATCCCTGTGTGTATTATCTCTGTATTGTGACATCCCTGTGTGTATTATACCTGTACTGTGACATCCCTGTGTGTATTACCCCTGTACTGTGACATCACTGCATGTATTATACCTGTACTGTGACATCACTGTGTGTATTATACCTGTACTGTGACATCACTGTGTGTATTATCCCTGTACTGTAACATCACTGTGCATATTATCCCTGTACTGTAACATCACTGTGTGTATTATCCCTGTACCGTGACATCACTGTGTATTATCTCTGTACTGTGACATCACTGTGTGTATTATCCCTGTATTGTGACATCCCTGTGTGTATTATCCCTGTACTGTGACATCACTGCATGTATTATACCTGTACTGTGACATCACTGTGTGTATTATCCCTCTACTGTGACATCACTGTGTGTATTATCCCTCTACTGTGACATCACTGTGTGTATTATCCCTCTACTGTGACATCAATGTGTGTATTATCCCTCTACTGTGTCATCACTGCATGTATTATACCTGTACTGTGACATCACTGAGTGTATTATCTCTATATTATGACATCACTGTGTGTATTATCCCTCTACTGTGACATCACTGTGTGTATTATCCCTGTACTGTGACATCAATGTGTGTATTATCCCTCTACTGTGACATCAATGTGTGTATTATCCCTCTACTGTGTCATCACTGCATGTATTATACCTGTACTGTGACATCACTGAGTGTTTTATCTCTATAATATGACATCACTGTGTGTATTATCCCTGTACTCTGACATCACTGTGTGTATTATCCCTCTAATGTGACATCACTGTGTATTATCCCTGTACTGTGACATCACTGTGTATTACCTCTGTATTGTGACATCACTGCATGTATTATACCTGAACTGTGATATCACTGTGTGTATTATTCCTGAACTGTGACATCACTGTGTGTAGTATCCCTCTACTGTGACATCACTGTGTGTATTATCCCTGTACTGTGACATCACTATGTGTATTATCCCTCTACTGTGACATCACTGTGTGTATTTTCCCTGTACTGTGACATCACTGTGTGTATTATCCCTGTACTGTGACATCACTGTGTGTATTATCCCTCTACTGTGACATCACTGTGTGTATTATCCCTGTACTGTGACATCACTGTGTATGTGTATTATCCCTGTACTGTGACATCACTATGTGTATTATCCCTCTACTGTGACATCACTGTGTGTATTATCCCTGTACTGTGACATTACTGTGTTTACTGTATGCATTAGAATACACTATGTATTAAATCCTGTACTGTGGCATCACTGTGTGTATTATCCCTGTACTGTGGCATCACTGAGTATTATCCCTGTACTGTGACATCACTGTGTGTATTATCCCTCTACTGTGACATCACTGTGTGTATTATCCCTCTACTGTGACATCACTGTGTTTACTGTATGCATTAGAATACACAATGTATTATCACTGTACTGTGACATCACTGTATATTATCTCCGTGCTATTACATCACTGTGTATAATCTCTGCCCTGTGACATCACTGTGTCTATTATCCCTCTACTGTGACATCACTGTGTATTGTCTCTATACTGTGACATCACTGTTTGCATTATCCCTGTACTGTGACATCACTGTGTATAATCTCTGCACTGTGACATCACTGTATGTATTATCCCAGTACTGTGACATCACTGTGTGTAATATCCTGTACTGTAACATCACTGTGTGTATTATCCCTCTACTGTAACATCACTGTGTGTATTATCCCTCTACTGTGACATCACTGTGTGTATTATCCCTGTACTGTGACATCACTGTGTGTATTATCCCTCTACTGTGACATCACTGTGTGTATTATCCCTGTACTGTGGCATCACTGTGTGTATTGTCTCTGTACTGTGACATCACTGTGTATTATCTCTGTACCGTGACATCACTGTGTATTGTCTCTGTACCGTGACATCACTGTGTGTATTATTCCTGTACCGTGACATCACTGTGTGTATTATCTCTGTACTGTGACATCACTGTATGTATTATCCCTGTATTGTGACATCCCTGTGTGTATTATCTCTGTACTGTGACATCCCTGTGTGTATTACCCCTGTACTGTGACATCACTGCATGTATTATACCTGTACTGTGACATCACTGTGTGTATTATACCTGTACTGTGACATCACTGTGTGTATTATACCTGTACTGTGACATCACTGTGTGCATTATCCCTCTACTGTGACATCACTGTGTGTATTGTCCCTGCACTGTGACATCACTGTGCATTATCCCTGTACTGTGATATCACTGTGTATTATCTCTGCACTGTGACATCACTGTGTATTGTCTCTGTACTGTGATATCACTGCATGTATTATACCTGTACTGTGACATCACTGTGTGTATTATCCCTCTACTGTGACATCATTGTGTATTGTCTCTGTACTGTGACATCACTGTGTATTATCTCTGCACTGTGACATCACTGTGTGTATTATCCCTGTACTGTAACATCACTGTGTGTATTATCCATGTACTATGACATCACTGTGTATTATCCCTTTACCGTGACATCACTGTGTATTATCTCTGTACTGTGACATCACTGTATGTATTATCCCTGTATTGTGACATCCCTGTGTGTATTATCCCTGTGCTGTGACATCACTGTGTGTATTATCCCTCTACTGTGACATCATTGTGTATTGTCTCTGTACTGTGACATCACTGTGTATTATCTCTGCACTGTGACATCACTGTGTGTATTATCCCTGTACTGTGACATCACTGTGTGTATTATCCCTGTACTGTGACATCACTGTGTGTATTATCTCTGTACTGTGACATCACTGTGTGTATTATCCCTGTACTGTGACATCACTGTGTGTATTATCCCTGTACTGTGACATCACTGTGTGTATTATCCCTGTACTGTGACATCTTTGTGTATTGTCTCTGCACTGTGACATCACTGTGTATTATCTCTGAACTGTAACATCACTGTGTATTGTCTCTGTACTGTAACATCACTGTGTGTATTATCCCTGTACTGTGACATCCCTGTGTATTATACCTGTATTGTGACATCCCTGTGTGTATTATCCCTGTACTGTGACATCACTGCATGTATTATACCTGTACAGTGACATCACTGTGTGTATTATCCCTCTACTGTGACATCACTGTGTGTATTATCCCTCTACTGTGACATCACTGTGTGTATTATCCCTCTACTATGTCATCACTGCATGTATTATATCTGTACTGTGACATCACTGGGTGTATTATCCCTGTACTGTGGCATCACTGTGTCTATTATCCCTGTACTGTGACATCACTGTGTATATTATCCCTGTACTGTGACATCACTGTGTATATTATCCCTGTACTGTGACATCGCTGTGTGTATTATCCATGTACTGTGACATCACTGTGTCTATTATCCCTGTACTGTGACATCACTGTGTGTATTATCCCTGTACTGTGACATCACTGTGTGTATTATCTCTGTACGATGACATCACTGTGTATTATCCCTGCACTGTGACATCACTGTGTGTGTTATCCCTGTATTGTGACATCACTGTGTGTATTATCCCTGTACTGTGGCATCACTGTGTCTATTATCCCTGTACTGTGACATCTTTGTGTATTGTCTCTGCACTGTGACATCACTGTGTATTATCTCTGAACTGTAACATCACTGTGTATTGTCTCTGTGCTGTGACATCACTGTGTATTATCCCTGTACCGTGACATCACTGTATATTATCCCTGTACTGTGACATCACTGTATGTATTATCCCTGTACTGTGACATCACAGTGTGCATTATCACTCTACTGTGACATCAATGTGTGTATTATCCCTCTACTGTGTCATCACTGCATGTATTATACCTGTACTGTGACATCACTGTTTGTATTATCCCTCTACTGTGACATCAATGTCTGTATTATCCCTCTACTGTGTCATCACTGCATGTATTATACCTGTACTGTGACATCACTGTGTGTATTATCCCTGTACTGTGACATCACTGTGTGCATTATCCCTGTATTGTGACATCACTGTGTATAATCTCTGCACTGTGACATCACTGTGTCTATTATCCCTGTACTGTGACATCTTTGTGTATTGTCTCTGTACTGTGACATCACTGTATATTGTCTCTGTGCTGTGACATCACTGTGCATTGTCTCTGTACTGGGACATCACTGTGTATATTATCCCTGTACTGTGACATCACTGTGTATAATCTCTGCACTGTGACATCACTGTGTCTATTATCCCTGTACTGTGACATCATTGTGTATTGTCTCTCTACTGTGACATCACTGTGTATTGTCTCTGTACTGTGACATCACTGTGCATTGTCTCTGTACTGTGACATCACTGTGCATTGTCTCTGTACTGGGACATCACTGTGTATATTATCCCTGTACTGTGACATCACTGTGTATTATCTCTGCACTGTGACATCACTGTGTATTATCCCTGTACTGTGACATCACTGTGTATTGTCTCTGTGCTGTGACATCACTGTGTATTGTCTCTGTACTGAGACATCACTGTGTATTATCTCTGCACTGTGACATCACTGTGTATTGTCTCTGTGCTGTGACATCACTGTGTATTGTCTCTGTGCTGTGACATCACTGTGCATGGTCTCTGTACTGTGACATCACTGTGCATTGTCTCTTTGCTGTGACATCACTGTGTATTGTCTCTGTGCTGTGACATCACTGTGCATGGTCTCTGTACTGTGACATCACTGTGCATTGTCTCTTTGCTGTGACATCACTGTGTATTGTCTCTGTACTGTGACATCACTGTGTATATTATCTCTGTACTGGGACATCACTGTGTATTATCTCTGCACTGTGACATCACTGTGCATTGTCTCTGTACTGGGACATCACTGTGCATATTATCCCTGTACTGTGACATCACTGTGTGTATTATCTCTGTACTGTGACATCACTGTGTATTATCCCTGTACTGTGACATCACTGTGTATTATCTCTGCACTGTGACATCACTGTGTATATTATCCCTGTACTGTGACATCACTGTGTTTTGTCTCTGTGCTGTGACATCACTGTGTATATTATCCCTGCACTGTGACATCACTGTGTGTATTATCTCTGTACTGTGACATCACTGTGCATTGCCTCTGTGCTGTGACATCACTGTGTATTATCCCTGTACTGTGACATCACTGTGTATTGTCTCTGCACTGTGACATCACTGTGTATTATCTCTGCACTGTGACATCACTGTGTATATTATCCCTGCACTGTGACATCACTGTGTATATTATCCCTGTACTGGGACATCACTGTGTATATTATCCATGTACTGTGACATCACTGTGTGTATTATCTCTGTACTGTGACATCACTGTGTATTGTCTCTGCACTGTGACATCACTGTGTATTGTCTCTATACTGTGACGTCACTGTGTATTATCTCTGCACTGTGACATCACTGTGTATATTATCCCTGTACTGTGACATCACTGTGTGTATTATCTCTGTACTGTGACATCACTGTGTATTGTCTCTGTGCTGTGACATCACTGTGTATTATCTCTGTACTGTGACATCACTGTGTGTATTATCCCTGTACTGTGACATCACTGTGTATTGTCTCTGTACTGTGACGTCACTGTGTATTATCTCTGCACTGTGACATCACTGTGTATATTATCCCTGTACTGTGACATCACTGTGTATTGTCTCTGTGCTGTGACATCACTGTGCATATTATCCCTGTACTGTGACATCGCTGTGTATTATCTCTGTACTGTGACATCACTGTGTATTGTCTCTGTGCTGTGACATCACTGTGTATTATCCCTGTACTGTGACATCACTGTGTATTGTCTCTGTACTGTGACGTCACTGTGTATTATCTCTGCACTGTGACATCACTGTGTATATTATCCCTGCACTGTGACATCACTGTGTATATTATCCCTGTACTGGGACATCACTGTGTATATTATCCATGTACTGTGACATCACTGTGTGTATTATCTCTGTACTGTGACATCACTGTGTATTGTCTCTGCACTGTGACATCACTGTGTATTGTCTCCGCACTGTGACATCACTGTGTATTGTCTCTGCACTGTGACATCACTGTGTGTATTATCTCTGCACTGTGACATCACTGTGTGTATTATCTCTGTACTGTGACATCACTGTGTATTGTCTCTGCACTGTGACATCACTGTGTATTGTCTCTGTACTGTGACATCACTGTGTGTATTTTCTCTGTCCTGTGACATCACTGTGTGTATTGTCTCTGTACTGTGACATCACTGTGTGTATTATCCCTGCACTGTGACATCACTGTGTATTATCTCTGCACTGTGACATCACTGTGTGTATTATCCCTGTACTGTGACATCACTGTGTGTATTATCTCTGTCCTGTGACATCACTGTGTGTATTATCTCTGTACTGTGACATCACTGTGTATATTATCTCTGTACTGTGACATCACTGTGTGTATTATCCCTGTACTGTGACATCACTGTGTGTATTATCTCTGCACTGTGACATCACTGTGTGTATTATCCCTGTACTGTGACATCACTGTGTGTATTATCCCTGTACTGTGACATCACTGTGTGCATTATCCCAGTACTGTGGCATCACTGTGTGTATTATCCCTGTATTGTGACATCACTGTGTATTATCTCTGTGCTGTGACATCACTGTATGTATTATCCCTGTACTGTGACATCACTGTATGTATTATCCCTGTATTGTGACATCGCTGTGTGTATTACCCTGTACTGTGACATCACTGTGTGTATTATCTCTGTACTGTGACATCACTGTGTATTATCTCCTCCCTCTCCCCACCTGGTTTGGTGGTCTTCATTATTGCTACCAGCAAACAGTTGTCAGGACAGTGTCCGGGATATGGGGGTCCCTGAGATATCCCGCAACCCCTGTCCCTGCCTACTTGCCCCCCTGGGCTACCCCCCAGGGCGACAACTGGGCGACGGTCCCTACCCTCACTAGGGAAGCGGGACACGGGAGACAAACAGACACTGAGACAAGCAACGGTAGAATGGTCAGACAATCCGGGTAGGCAACAAGAGGGTACGCAGTACGGAGGGGTCAGGCAAAAACGTAGTCAAGTCCAAAAGCAGGTGTCAGAAAAGCCGAGGTCACAAGAGCAGTCAGGATAAACGCGGGTGCAGCTGGAGAACCAAACTAACACTGGCAAGGCCTGAGAGGAAAACACACCTATTTAAATGCTGTCAGCGCTCCCGCCCCAGAAGCTGATTGGGGCGGGGAGCCTGACAGCAGCAGGGCTAATCAGGGCGGTGCTGGGGACACGCCCCCAGTCTAGCTGCACAGACAGTTACTAGGGAAGCCAGCCTGGTAGTCAAGCGACTAGAAGCACCAGCTGCCTCCCTAGCAACCCGGCGGCGACCAGTCTTACAGCGGCCCGGGGAGATCACAAGAACCGGGGTACCTCTGCGCCGTGCTCCTGTACCCCGGGTGGCCGGACCGGTGGTGCGGGCCCGGCGGCCCCGAGAGTTGCCGGTTCTGACAGTACCCCCGCTTCTACGGGGGGACACCGGACCCCCATGGCCAGGTGCGGGCTTAAGCGGGAAAGCCCTGTGGAATGCCTGGACTAGGCGTGGCGCATGCACGTCCCTGGCAGGGACCCACGTCCTATCCTCAGGGCCAAATCCTCTCCAGTGGACCAGGTACTGCAGCCCACCTCTAACCCGTCGGGCATCCACAAGCCTTTCTACTTCATACTCCAGTTCCCCCTGTACCAGAGAGGGAGGAGGCGGGTTCTGGGTGGGGAGAACTGGAGTCACATACTTCTTAAGCAAGTTCTTGTGAAAAACCTTGTGGACCTTCCAGGGGTCAGGAAGTGCCAACTTATATGACACCGGGTTGATAACCTTAGAAACCGTAAATGGGCCAATGAACCGAGGAGCAAGTTTCAGGGAGGGAACCTTAAGTCTCAGATTCTTAGATGATAATAAAACCTGCTCCCCGACCACAAAAGGTGCAGAGATAGTACGTCTTTTATTTGCGTATTTACGCAGTTTCTCTTGGGAACCCTGAAGGTTCTTACGAACCTGGGCCCAAACTGTGCACAGTTCTTCGGCGGATATGTCGGCGGCCGGATTGTTCGAGACCAAAGGAGTAGAAAGCGAGAACCGGGGATGGAACCCATAGTTACAAAAAAAAGGTGACAGTTGGGTCGACGAGTTACCATGGTTGTTAATAGCAAATTCGGCGAGAGGTAAGTAGTTGGCCCACTGATGCTGGTTATCAGAGACAAACAGTCGCAGATACTGGATAAGTTCTTGGTTCATCCGTTCCGTTTGTCCGTTACTCTCGGGATGGAAAGCGGAGGAAAAGGACAAATTAACGTTTAGATTTTTACAGAAGGCTCGCCAGAAGCGAGCGACGAACTGAACCCCTCTATCAGACACAATATCCTCGGGGATCCCATGTAACCGAACAATCTCCTTGATGAACATCTCAGACAAAAGTTTGGCGTTAGGCAACTTGCCAAGTGGAACAAAATGAGACATTTTGGAGAAACGGTCAACTATTACCCAAATGACCGTATTCCCCAGCGAGGACGGCAGATCAGTAATAAAATCCATGGACAAATGGGACCATGGCCTGGACGGAATGGGCAAGGGCAGAAGAGGCCCCTCAGGACGTCTCCTGAGGTTCTTCCCCCTTGCGCAAACCGGGCACGCGGACACAAATACCCGTACATCCTTGGCCATGTGCGGCCACCAATAGAGTCTGGCCGCTAACTCCAGAGTACCCCTGATACCGGGGTGTCCAGCTAGGACTGAAGCATGTGTCTCCTCTAACACTTTCAATCTCAGTGACAACGGGACAAATAATTTGCCTTCCGGAAGGGCTTCAGGAGCAGATTGTTGAGCGGCGTAAATGAGAGGTGAAAGGTCGGAGGAGACAGCAGCGAGGACCACCCCAGGGGAGAGAATGCTCTCAGGCTCCGGCTCGGAAGGTTCCGGAGAACCAAAACTCCTAGACAGGGCATCAGCCTTGACATTCTTAGAACCGGGTCTATAGGTAACAACAAAATTGAACCGAGAGAAAAACAAGGCCCAGCGGGCTTGCCGAGCATTTAACCTCTTAGCGGAATCTAGATAAGTGAGGTTTTTATGGTCAGTGAGTACCGTAATCTGGTGATGGGCTCCTTCCAAAAAATGCCTCCACTCTTCGAAAGCCCACTTAATCGCCAGCAATTCCCGGTTGCCTATATCATAGTTCCGTTCGGTGGACGAAAACTTCCTAGAAAAATAGGCACACGGTCTAAGGTTGGTGAGAGTGGAGGGACCTTGGGACAGTACCGCTCCCACACCAAACTCAGAGGCATCTACCTCCACCACAAAAGGACTGGACAGATCCGGTTGTACTAGGACAGGTGCAGACGAGAACGCCGCCTTTAGGGTATTGAAGGCCCTCAGAGCCTCAGAAGACCAGGTCCTCACATCTGCCCCCTTTCTGGTGAGGTCCGTTAGAGGTTTAGCCACCACGGAGAAGTCTTTAATGAATTTGCGATAGTAGTTGGCGAAGCCGAGGAAGCGTTGAAGGGCTTTCAACGACCCTGGCTGGGCCCACTCCGTGATGGCCTTCACCTTTTCAGGATCCATCTGGAAGTCGCATGGCGTGATGATATACCCCAAAAATGATATCTTTTGTACCCCGAAAACACATTTCTCGAGTTTAGCAAACAGCTTGTTATGTCTGAGTCGAGCTAGCACAGTCTGAACGTGAGTATGGTGACTCGGCAAGTCGGAGGAAAAAATCAAAATGTCGTCTAGATATACAACCACGAACACCCCCATGATATCCTGAAACACTGAGTTCATGTACCCCTGAAAAATGGCGGGGGCGTTACACAATCCAAAAGGCATAACTAGGTATTCAAAATGCCCGAGGGGCGTATTGAAGGCGGTTTTCCACTCATCCCCCTCCCGAATGCGGATGAGGTTGTATGCTCCCCTGAGATCAAGTTTAGAAAACCATCGGGCACCAGCGACCTGGTTGAGGAGGTCAGGAATGAGTGGAAGAGCATACTGGTTTCGGACTGTGATTTTATTTAGCTCTCTATAGTCAATACAGGGCCGGAGACCCCCATCCTTCTTCTCAACGAAGAAAAACCCGGCACCCACCGGGGATTCTGAGGGCCGGATGTGCCCCTTGGCCAGGCTGTCCTGGATGTAGTCCCTCATGGATTCTCTCTCTGGAACCGTAACGTTATAAATGCGGCCCTTAGGAAGTTTGGCCCCAGGAATCAAGTCTATTTTACAGTCCCATTCCCTATGAGGGGGCAGAGCTTCAGATAATTGTTTGGAGAACACGTCAGAAAACTCGGAGAGGTATTCTGGTAGGGGGCTCCCCTCGCAGGTGGAGATTCCCACCTTCACCGCACAAAGGTGGTTGGCACAGCGGGGACCCCACTTTACCAGTTCCAACGTGTCCCAATTTACTACCGGGTTGTGCTCCCGGAGCCAGGGGAGGCCTAGGACGACGTCCACAGACAAATCTCTCATCACTAGAAAGGTGCAGGTTTCCACGTGTAAGGCTCCTATAGTAAACCTTACTTCAGGGGTCACCAGATTAACCACCCCTGCTTGCAAAGGAGTGGAGTCCACTCCTGAAACCAGAATCGGAGTTTCTAAACGTAACAAAACCCCGGACAGTTGAGCAACGAAATTAAAGTTAACGAAATTAGCCGCAGCCCCCGAATCAACAAAGGCTTGCCCAGTACGGTGGAAAGCATGAAATTCTAGGGTGCAAGGCACTAACATTTTGGACAACACAGGGAGTACCTTGGCTCCTAGACAGTCCCCCCGATAACTGCCTAGGAGCGGGAGTTCTTCCTGCCGTGGCTTCCTAGCGCAGGTAGCAATGCGGTGACCCGGCTCCCCACAGTAGAAGCAGAGGTTCTTCTTCAGGCGGTGTTCCCGTCGTTGCTCGGGGTTCACGGCTCCCAGCTCCATGGCCTCGGTGGTGGGAGGGTAAAAGGTCGGGTCAGTCGAAGAAGTAGACGTGGGGAGTGGGGTGGTCCGAGCGGCGTGTCTGGCCCTCAAACGTCGGTCGGCTCGAATAGCCAGCGACATGGCTTGCTCCAGGGTTTTAGGCTCTGGGTGGGCCACAAGTAGGTCCTTGAGACCCTCAGACAGACCGGTCAAAAATAAGTCTTTTAGGGCGGCATCGTTCCACCGGGATTCCGTACAATGTTGACGGAATTGGGAACAGTAGTCCTCCGCCATCTTACAACCCTGGCGCAGGGCCAGAAGTTTGGAGACTGCGTAGCCCGCCCGGTCGGGTTCGTCATAAATTTGACCCAGGGCGAAAAAAAAGGCGTCAAGGGATAGTCGGGCTGGAGAGCCAGCTGGTAGCGAGAAAGCCCAATTCTGGGGCTCTCCCCTCAGGCGGGTAATTACGATTCCCACTTTCTGGTATTCAGTACCAGAGGAGTGGGGGCGGAGATCAAAGTAGAGCTTGCAGCTCTCTCTAAATGCAAAAAACTGATCTCTCTCTCCGGAGAAGCAATCCGGAAGCGTGGCTCGAGGTTCTGACATCGTTCCTGGAGCGGACGAGGGCTGCATGGGGCCTGCAGCTGCCACTTGTTCCCGTGGCTGCAAGCGGGCTGTTAGGTCCTGGGCAAGGGTCGTAAGGACCTGGACCTGGTTCGCTACAGCCGCCACGGCCTCCATCGAGGGGCTCAAAGTTGCCGGGCGGATGCAAGGGTCTGACCTTAGTTCGGCCAGTGTTACTGTCCGGACAGTGTCCGGGATATGGGGGTCCCTGAGATATCCCGCAACCCCTGTCCCTGCCTACTTGCCCCCCTGGGCTACCCCCCAGGGCGACAACTGGGCGACGGTCCCTACCCTCACTAGGGAAGCGGGACACGGGAGACAAACAGACACTGAGACAAGCAACGGTAGAATGGTCAGACAATCCGGGTAGGCAACAAGAGGGTACGCAGTACGGAGGGGTCAGGCAAAAACGTAGTCAAGTCCAAAAGCAGGTGTCAGAAAAGCCGAGGTCACAAGAGCAGTCAGGATAAACGCGGGTGCAGCTGGAGAACCAAACTAACACTGGCAAGGCCTGAGAGGAAAACACACCTATTTAAATGCTGTCAGCGCTCCCGCCCCAGAAGCTGATTGGGGCGGGGAGCCTGACAGCAGCAGGGCTAATCAGGGCGGTGCTGGGGGCACGCCCCCAGTCTCACTGCACAGACAGTTACCAGGGAAGCCAGCCTGGTAGTCAAGCGACTAGAAGCACCAGCTGCCTCCCTAGCAACCCGGCGGCGACCAGTCTTACAGCGGCCCGGGGAGATCACAAGAACCGGGGTACCTCTGCGCCGTGCTCCTGTACCCCGGGTGGCCGGACCGGTGGTGCGGGCCCGGCGGCCCCGAGAGTTGCCGGTTCTGACAACAGTGATGTTAGATGTGCAGATAAACGCTGCGATGGCTGTATGGGTCCGTGTGCAGCCGTAGTCAGCTGACCAGCAACAAACACTCCTATGAAGCTCCCAGTGACCATAGAGATGTGCAATACCTGGTGGTAGGGGGGCAGATACTTCTTACTGCATACCAACCATAGAGATAATGGAGGTGATGGAGGTGATGGAACGGCGTCTGTGTACCGACCGTAGAGATAATGGAGGTGATGGGACGGTGCTGTGTACCGACCATAGAGATGATGAGGGCGATGGGAGGGCGGTGTGTACCGACCATAGAGATGATGAGGGCGATGGGAGGGCGGTGTGTACCGACCATAGAGATGATGGGGGCGATGGGAGGGCGGTGTGTACCGACCATAGAGATGATGGAGGTGATGGAAGGGCGGTGTGTACCGACCATAGAGATGATAGGGCGATGGGAGAGCGGTGTGTACCGACCATAGAGATGATAGGGCGATGGGAGGGCGGTGTGTACCGACCATAGAGATGATAGGGCGATGGGAGGGCGGTGTGTACCGACCATAGAGATGATAGGGCGATGGGAGAGCGGTGTGTACCGACCATAGAGATGATAGGGCGATGGGAGAGCGGTGTGTACCGACCATAGAGATGATAGGGCGATGGGAGGGCGGTGTGTACCGACCATAGAGATGATAGGGCGATGGGAGAGCGGTGTGTACCGACCATAGAGATGATAGGGCGATGGGAGAGCGGTGTGTACCGACCATAGAGATGATAGGGCGATGGGAGGGCGGTGTGTACCGACCATAGAGATGATAGGGCGATGGGAGAGCGGTGTGTACCGACCATAGAGATGATAGGGCGATGGGAGAGCGGTGTGTACCGACCATAGAGATGAAGGGAGTGATGAAACAGCGGTGTGTACCGACCATAGAGATGATGGAGGTGATGGAAGGGCGGTGTGTACCGACCATAGAGATGATAGGGCGATGGGAGGGCGGTGTGTACCGACCATAGAGATGATAGGGCGATGGGAGGGCGGTGTGTACCGACCATAGAGATGATAGGGCGATGGGAGAGCGGTGTGTACCGACCATAGAGATGAAGGGAGTGATGAAACAGCGGTGTGTACCGACCATAGAGATGATGGGGGCGATGGAACGGCCTCTGTGTACCGACCATAGAGATGAAGGGAGCGATGAAACAGCGGTGTGTACCGACCATAGAGATGATGGGGGCGATGGCAGGGCGGTGTGTACCGACCATAGAGATGATGGGGGCGATGGGAGGGTGGTGTGTACCGACCATAGAGATGGTAGGGCGATGGGAGGGCGGTGTGTACCGACCATAGAGATGATGGGGGCGATGGGAGGGTGGTGTGTACCGACCATAGAGATGATGGGGGCGATGGGAGGGCGGTGTGTACCGACCATAGAGATGATAGGGCGATGGGAGGGCGGTGTGTACCGACCGTAGAGATGATGGGGGCGATGGAACGGCGGTGTGTACCGACCATAGAGATGATAGGGCGATGGGACAGCGGTGTGCACCGACCGTAGAGATGATGGGGGCGATGGGAGGGCGCTGTGTACCGACCATAGAGATGATAGGGCGATGGGACAGCGCTGTGTACCGACCGTAGAGATGATGGGGGCGATGGGAGGGCGCTGTGTACCGACCATAGAGATAATGGGGGCGATGGAACGGCGTCTGTGTACCGACCATAGAGATAATGGGGGCGATGAAACAGCGGTGTGTACCGACCATAGAGATGAAAGGGCGATGGGAGGGCGGTGTGTACCGACCATAGAGATGATAGGGCGATGGGAGGGCGGTGTGTACCGACCATAGAGATGAAGGCAGCGATGAAACAGCAGTGTGTACCGACCATAGAGATGAAGGGAGCGATAAAACAGCGGTGTGTACCGACCATAGAGATGATGGGGGCGATGGAACGGCGTCTGTGTACCGACCATAGAGATGATGGGGGTGATGGGACGCCGGTGTGTACCGACCGTAGAGATAATGGGGGCGATGGAACGGCGTCTGTGTACCGACCATAGAGATGATGGGGGTGATGGGACGCCGGTGTGTACCGACCGTAGAGATAATGGGGGCGATGGAACGGCCTCTGTGTACCGACCGTAGAGATGATGGGGGGGATGGGAGGGCGGTGTGTACCGACCATAGAGATGATTGGGCGATGGGAGGGCGGTGTGTACCGACCATAGAGATGAAGGGAGCGATGAAACAGCACTGTGTACCGACCGTAGAGATGATGGGAGCGATGAAACAGCACTGTGTACCGACCGTAGAGATGATGGGGGCGATGGAACGGCGTCTGTGTACCGACCGTAGAGATGATGGGGGCGATGGGACACCGGTGTGTACTGACCATAGAGATGATGGGGGCGATGGGACGGCGGTGTGCACTGACCGTAGAGATGATGGGGGGGATGGGAGGGCAGTGTGTACCGACCGTAGAGATGATGGGGGAGATGGGACAGCGCTGTGCACCGACCGTAGAGATGATGGGGGTGATGGGAGGGTGCCGTGTACCAACCGTAGAGATGATGGGACGATAGAACGGCCCTGTGTACCGACCATAGAGATGAAGGGAGCGATAAAAAAAATGGTGTGTACCGACCGTAGAGATGATGGGGGGGATGGAACGGCGGTGTGTACCGACCGTAGAGATGACGGGGGCGAAGAAACAGCGGTGTGTACCGACCGTAGAGATGATGGGGACGATGGGACAGCGGTGTGTACGGACCGTAGAGATGATGGGGGCGATGAGAGGGCGGTGTGTACCGACCGTAGAGATAATGGGGGCGATGGAACGGCGTCTGTGTACCGACCATAGAGATGATGGGGGTGATGGGACGCCGGTGTGTACCGACCGTAGAGATAATGGGGGCGATGGAACGGCCTCTGTGTACCGACCGTAGAGATGATGGGGGGGATGGGAGGGCGGTGTGTACCGACCATAGAGATGATTGGGCGATGGGAGGGCGGTGTGTACCGACCATAGAGATGATTGGGCGATGGGAGGGCGGTGTGTACCGACCATAGAGATGAAGGGAGCGATGAAACAGCACTGTGTACCGACCGTAGAGATGATGGGGGCGATGGAACGGCGTCTGTGTACCGACCGTAGAGATGATGGGGGGGATGGGAGGGCGCCGTGTACAGACCGTAAAGATGATGGGGGCGATGGGACACCGGTGTGTACTGACCATAGAGATGATGGGGGCGATGGGAGGGCGGTGTGTACCGACCATAGAGATGATAGGGAGATGGGAGGGCGGTGTGTACCGACCGTAGAGATGATGGGGGCGATAGAACGGTGCCGTGTACCAACCATAGAGATAATGGGGGCGATGGAACGGCGTTGTGTACCGACCATAGAGATGAAGGGAGCGATGAAACAGCGGTGTGTACCGACCATAGAGATAATGGGGGCGATGGAACATCGCTGTGTACCGACCGTAGAGATGATGGGGGCGATGGGACGGCGGTGTGCACTGACCGTAGAGATGATGGGGGGGATGGGAGGGCAGTGTGTACCGACCGTAGAGATGATGGGGGAGATGGGACAGCGCTGTGCACCGACCGTAGAGATGATGGGGGTGATGGGAGGGTGCCGTGTACCAACCGTAGAGATGATGGGACGATAGAACGGCCCTGTGTACCGACCATAGAGATGAAGGGAGCGATAAAAAAAATGGTGTGTACCGACCGTAGAGATGATGGGGGGGATGGAACGGCGGTGTGTACCGACCGTAGAGATGACGGGGGCGATGAAACAGCGGTGTGTACCGACCGTAGAGATGATGGGGACGATGGGACAGCGGTGTGTACGGACCGTAGAGATGATGGGGGCGATGAGAGGGCGGTGTGTACCGACCGTAGAGATAATGGGGGCGATGGGACGGCGGTGTGTACTGACCATAGAGATGAAGGGAGCGATGAAACAGCGGTGTGTACCGACCGTAGAGATGATGGGGACGATGGGACAGCGGTGTGTATTGACCGTAGAGATGATGGGGGCGATGGGACAGCGGTGTGTACGGACCGTAGAGATGATGGGGGCGATGAGAGGGCGGTGTGTACCGACCATAGAGATGATGGGGGCGATGGGAGGGCGGTGTGTACTGACCATAGAAATGAAGGGAGCGATGAAACAGCGGTGTGTACCGACCGTAGAGATGATGGGGACGATGGGACAGCGCTGCGTACCGACCAAAGAGATGATGGGGGTGATGGGACAGTGCCGTGTTCCGACCATAGAGATGATGGGGGTGATAGGACGGCGCCATGTACCGACTGTAGAGATAATCGGGGTGATGGGATGGCATACTGACCGTAGAGATGATGGGGCGATGGGATGGTGCCGCTCACCGCCCGTAGAGATAATGGGGGCGAGGGGAAGGGCTCCATAACGACCGTAGAGATGGTGGGGGCGATGGGAAAGGCTGTGTTAGAATTGGGGTTGCCACCAGGGGTGCAGGGGCCCGGGCTGGCGTCTCTGGCCATGGTTCCCCCACTCTGGTGTTTGGTCGCAACGGCCGGCAGTGCGCCCAGCATCGTGTGTGGGCAAGTCTGTCCGCTGGTCGGTGGCGCGGCCCTCTGGTCAGTGCGCGCCGGCGGGGGTGGGCGTTTTTATAATTCCCCCTGGTGGTCATGTGACTTTTCCCGCTTTCTGGACGGGGAGTCCTACATATAAGCCTGCTCAGCCTGTCTCTCATTGCCAGTGTTTGCTTTTGCTCCGTTCAGCCGACACCCGCTATCTTAGACCTGACTTCTAGTGGTTTGACTACTGCTTGCCTCTGACTTCGCCTCCGCTTATCCTTCGGTACTGCACACGTGTTTTCTGTTCCTGACCCTGCCTGGTTGACTATTCTCTGGTTGCTGTTTAGGTTCTGTTTGTTATTCAGGTTCCCACCTGTCTCTTTCCCAGTCCCTCCTTCCTGGGTTCCCTGACAGTAGTGCAGGGGGGCAAGTAGGAAGGGACACGGGAGAGGGTTGGCATAAGGAGTCCCTGTCCATCTGTCCTGGCCAGCTCTAACAGATACACTGGCCATGCAGTTGCTAGGAACCTGTTTTGACCTTCCCGATTAAACCCGGATATGGAGGCTATTGTGGCCCTTGCCAATCAGGTGCAAGCCTTAACTGGGTTGGTGCAAGATTTGTCCGCTCGGCTTCAGCATCAGGAGCAGACTGCTGCTGGTACTCCAGTCATCATCGCTGCATTTCCAGACTCGGGGGTCAAACCCAGGATTGCGCTACCTGGCGTATTTTCAGGTGACCGTAAGACGTTCTTTGTTTTCCGTGAAGCCTGCAGGTTATATTTCAAATTACGTCCCCACTCGTCGGGTTCAGAGTACCAAAGGGTGGGCATAGTAATTTCATGCTTGAGAGGCCACCCGCAACACTGGGCATTTTCGCTGGCCTCTGACTCACCACTCCGCCAATCCGTCAATGCCTTTTTCGCGGCCCTCAGGCAGATATATGACGAGCCAGATAGAGCGGGATATGCTGTGTGGAGTCTAGATGGGATGACCGCGCTCTGAAAGATTTGTTTCTGACTGGGTTGTCAGAGTCAGTTAAACAACTGTTGTTGTCGCACCTGGAACCCGACACCTTAGAACAGGCTATGACTATCGCTGTAAAGGCCGACCGTCATTTTAGAGCCCGACGCAAGACTCAGACCGAACTGGCCGTAACCCGGTCCGAGAACCTGCCCATGACCCCAGCTACCAACGGAGTCGAGGTGATGGAAGTGGGTTTCTTGTCCCCGGAGGAGTGCAAGGAATTTCGGCTTAGGAACCAATTATGCCTATATTGCGGAGGTCCAGGTCATCGGGTCGCCAGCTGCCCCAAGAAACAGCCGTCGGAGGGATCGCCTAGGAGCTCAGGTACTTCTGGAATGTTCTAAATTGTTAGGGACGTTCTCTATTACATATAACACGCATATCCTCAATGGTCTGGCCTTCACTGATTCGGGGCCGCCCCGAACTTTGTTAATTTTGAGTTGGTTAAGTCTATGTCTGCACGCCTGTTACCGTTAAATCCTCCAATCCAGGTCTCGGGTATCGATTCCACCCCATTATCAGCGGGATTAGTCAGGAAGAAGACTCCTGAACTAGTTTTTTCTGTAGGGGCGCTACATTCAGAGGTGTGCTCATTCCTGGTGATGGGGAGCCTTTCCATGGATTTGGTCCTTGGCTTACCCTGGCTCCAGCAGCACAACCCCAGTATGATTGGTCCACCTCTGAATTAGTACTGTGGGGGCAAGGTTGTGGTGAGCATTTGGTCTCCGTCCAGGTGCATTCCACTGAGTGTAAGGTAAAAGGGTTACCTCTGTATATTGAGGATTTTTCTAATGTCTTCTCCAAACAATTTTCTGAGACATTACCCCCGCACCAGGAATGAGATTGTAAGATCGATCTTATTCCCAGGAGCAAGATCCCTAAGGGGGGAATATATAATATAACTGTTCCTGAACGCGATGCAATGATGGAGTATATCACTGAGAGCCTCACCAAGGGACATATATGTCCTTCTGAATCGCCCGCAGGGGCAGGGTTATTTTTCGAAGAAAAGAAGGACGGTGGCCTTTGGCCCTGAGTTGATTATGGAGCCTTGAATAGGATAACCATCAAAAACCAGTACTCCTTGCCTCTGATCCCTGATCCCCTCAAGCAGGTTGTAGGGGCCCGTTGGTTCTCCATATTAGACCTCCAGAAAGCCTATAATCTCATTCGTATCAGAGAGGGGGATGAATGGAAGACGGCATTTAATACTCCGTTGGGGCATTTTGAAGGTCTAGTAATGCCATTCGGGTTATGTAACGCGCCAGCTGTTTTTCAAGGTTTTATGAATACCTCCATGGGCGCATTCATGGTTGTATATTTGGAGGACATTCCGGTATTCTCTCCTGATTGGGAGAGCCATGTCAGGCATCTAAGGACCGTGCTGTCCTGTCTTCGAGCCCATCAATTGTATGCTAAGTTTGAGAAATGCCTTTTTGGTGTACAGGAAATTGCCTTTCTGTGATGTCATTTCTCCATCAGCCATCCGGATGGACTTGGACAAGGTCAAGGCCATCACCGATTGGGTGCAACCCACCAACTTAAAGGCGTTACAATGCTTTTTGGGGTTCGCAAACTTCTATTGGAAATTAAGAACTTTTTGTTGGTGGCCAAACCCTTGATGTTAGGAGGAAACTTACCAGCAGCGCGGTCGGGTCTCGGCAGCACGCCAGCCGAGCTGCGGGGGTCCAGGCACGGCGTTCTTCCTTCTGGGTCCGGCACTGGTTCCCTTATGGCGGTTGGGTGGCTCTGGGAGCCTTTTCTGATTTCAGTGGGTGGGGCTTCTTCCTCCACCCACCAGCATGTCATTGGCTCCGTCCCTTTGCTAGGGATAAGAGGCAGCAGCTGGCAAGTTTTATTGCCAGTGTTTGTTATGTATCTAGTGAGGTTAACGAGGTCTCTCTTGTCCTCTTAGTCCTTGTGCTTTAACCCTTGCTTTCCCTAGCTGTAGTTTTATTGAGCCTTTTGTGTTTCTCTGTGATAGTATCCTACTTAGTTTTTGTGCTCCTTCTTCCCCTATAGTATCAGGTTATCCCTAGACAGTATAGGGACCGCCGCCCAGTTGTCCCCCTGGGTTTAGCCAGGGTGAGGCAAGTAGGTAGGGTCAGAGGGGTGGGTGGTTTTTAGGGACTCCCAGTCTTTTCTCTGTACCCGCCTAACACTTGACTGACTTGACCAAGAAATGGGCTAGAGTGGATTTCTGGTTGCGGAAGGCAGTGGAGGCCTTTGCACTTTTAAAGAAGGTTTTTTCCGCAGCACCGGTTTTGGCTCAGCCGGATCAAGATCGCCTGTTCATTATTGAAGTGGATGCCTGTGAGCATGGTGTGGGGGCAGTCCTCTCGCAGGAATCTCCCGTCTGACTGGGTCTCCAACCCTGTGCGTTCTTTTCCAGAAAATTCAATCAGGCAGAACGCAACTATGATATTGGCAACAGGGAACTATTGGCCATAAAACGGGCATTTGATGAATGGAGACATTTCTTAGAGGGCGTTCGTCATACTATTACGGTCCTCACGGACCATAAGAATCTGGTTTATCTGGAGTCTGCTAAGCGCTTGAATGCACGTCAAGACAGGTGAGCATTGTTTTTTTTTTGCGTTTCAATTTTGTAGTCACATATGTGCCTGGGTCCAAGAATGTCAAGGCTGATGCGTTGTCATGCAGCTTCGGGGTTCCCGAGATAGATGAGCCTCAGCAAAAGAGTATTCTAGGCCTGGGCGTGGTTGTCACCGCTCTTTCATCTAACACCTCTGCTTTACTCCAATCGGCTCAGCAGTCTGTTCCCCAAGGCCTTCCGGAAAGGAGCCTATTTGTACCCCTCATATTGGAGGAGGCTCATTTGTCAGTGTTAGCTGGACATCCATGGTCTCAGTCACTCTGGAGCTCTGTAGCCGTTTGTATTGGTGGCCCCAACTATCTGGGGATATCAGGGAGTTTGTCAAGTCCTGCCCAATCTGTGCTCGAGGGAAGAGTGTACAGAGATGACCAGAAGGTCCACTTTGTCCTCTTCCCGTTCCGGAGAGGCCATGGACCCATCTGTCGATGGATTTTATTACCGACTTGCCCGCGTCCCAGGGGTGCTCGGTCATCTTAGTAGTCGTCAACAGATTTTCCAAAATGGTGCATTTTACTGCTCTTAAGAAGCTTCCGTCTGCACCTGAGTTAGTCACCATTTTTGTCAGCGAGATTGTGCGCCTGCATGGGGTCCCTCAGGATATTGTTTCTGATCGGGGAGTCCAATTCGTTGCCCGGTTTTGGAGGGCGTTTTGTAAGAATATCGGTATCGGATTGTTGTTTTGCTCTGTCTTCCACCCGGAGTCCAATGGGCAGACGGCACATATGAACCAGGAACTGGTTCAGTACCTCAGAATGTATGTGAGTGATTGTCAGAGTCTCTGGGTCAATTATCTAGCGTTAGCTAAATTTGCTTTTAATAATCATATACATTCAGCGCCTGGGGTGTCCCCGTTCTTCTGTAATTTTGGATTTAATCCCAGGTTCTCGGTGTCCTTCCCCTCCTCCTCTAACAATCCGTCTGCTGGCGCTCAGGTCCAGGACCTATGGGAGGTGTGGGAGAAGGTGCAGGGCGACTTGGAGCAGTCCAGGGATGCAGTGCTGAGGAGTAGAGGTACTTGTACTGTCTCTGATCCTTTGTCGGTGGGCCAGTTGCTGTACCTGATGTCTAAGAACCTGAAGGTAAAGGTTCCTTCGTTTGAGTTGGCTCTCTGATTTGTGTACCCTTTCCCTGTCACTAAGGTGATTAGTCCTGTGGCATACTAGCTAATAATACCGGACACATGGAGAATCCACAGGGTGTTCCACAAATCGCTCCTCAAGAGGTATGTTCCTCCAGCTCGAACAGGCTGCATACCGACCGTAGAGATGGTGGGGGCGATGGGACGGCGGTGTGTACTGACCATAGAGATGATGGGGGCGATGGGACGGCGGTGTGTACCGACCATAGAGATGATGGGGGTGATGGGACGGCGGTGTGTACCGACCATAGAGATGATGGGGGCGATGGGACGGCGGTGTGTACTGACCATAGAGAGGATGGGGGCGATGGGACGGTGGTGTGTACTGACCATAGAGATGATAGTAGCAATGGAACGGTGGTGTGTACCGACCATAGAGATGATGGGGGTGATGGGACGGTGGTGTGTACTGACCATAGAGATGATGGGGGCGATGGGACGGTGGTGTGTACCGACCATAGAGATGATGGGGGTGATGGGACGGTGGTGTGTACTGACCATAGAGATGATGGGGGCGATGGGACGGTGGTGTGTACTGACCATAGAGATGATGGGGGCGATGGGACGGCGGTGTACTGACCGTAGAGATGATGGGGGGATGGGACGGTGGTGTGTACTGACAGTAGAGATGATGGGGGCGATGGGACAGCGCGGCTTACTGACAGTAGAGATGATGAGGGTGATGGGACAGCGCGGCTTACTGACAGTAGAGATGATGGGGATCTCATCCAATGATGGAAAGTATAATATTCATGATTGGCGCCCCCTGTATGGTTATTTCCCCCATGACCCCTGACGTGCGGCATAAAGTCATGTGACAAGTCTTCTGTGGATCAGTTTCAGTGTGAATCCACATTAGATGGAAGATCCAGCGATCGGAGCGACTTCCAGCGAGGCCGGTCATCAGTGCTGGACTAGCCGGGGTCTCACCGCCAACCGCAGGGGTTCTCTCATGTAACGGTGTGGAGAGTATACAGAGAATGGCGCGATCGAGGAAAACATCCAGGGGAAGGGGATCCTGCGGACGGAAACAACTCATCAGTGAAAGGGGTCGGAGGAGGATGTCAGGAATCGTTCTGACCAACAGGCTGCACAGTCAGCTGAACACAACGCTGGAGCTCCAACTAACGTGTCCGAACGCACAACTCGCCGTTCCTCCCTACGGATGGTATAACAGCGGACGACCAGTTCCAGCGCCATTGTGTCTAAGAGGAACAGAAAGACTCCAGCGGGCAAAAGAGCGCAAAACTTGTATCACTGAGCAGCGGGAAAACATCTCCTGGTCAGAGGGACCCAGATTTATGTGTTGATGGGAGGTCAGAATTTGGCGCGAGCAGCATGAATTGAAGAGTGGAGTTCGGAGTGCGGTCGGAGGCAGTAGTAACGGTGCGCTGCAGCGCCTGCGGGACAGGGCTGCACTTTTTCTCCGTCACTCTTTACGGTATGAGATCTCGGTTATATTGGGGTCTTCACCTCTTCTCTAATTTGGGGTAACCTCTTTAACCCATTCACTGCCCAGACCACACATTTACGTCCTGGGTGCACGGGGTTTGTATGAGGTGGGACTGGGAACCCACCCTGCTCCATACACGGCGGGGGCTTATCACGGCTGCTAATTCTGCCGGTGGTATTTAAACGCCTCGATCAGTGGCTGGTAGTTGGTACTTGAGATCGCGAGGTGCTGTCTAGTTGCCATGGCAGCCGGAGGATGTCTGAAGACCCCCAGCACTGCCATGGCTGATTGCCTATAAGGACATACCTGTGCCTTGATAGATTGCCTGTCAGATTGCAGTATAATGCAATATTATGGTATTACTTTATACTCTACTAGCTTACCCGTTGCGCGTTGCTGCGAAGACAGACAGACATACATTCATTCGTTTTTATATATCTAGATAACAACCAATCACAGCGCAGCTTTCATGTTACCTCAGTATAATATATAACAACCAATCACAGCGCAGCTTTCATGTTACCTCAGTATAATATATAACAACCAATCACAGCACAGCTTTCATGTTACCTCAGTATAATATATAACAACCAATCACAGCACAGCTTTCATGTTACCTCAGCAGTATAATATATAACAACCAATCAGAGAGCAGCTTTCATTTTACCTCAGCAGTAAGAGAAATAACAACCAATCACAGCACAGCTTTCATGTTACCTCAGCGGTATAATATATAACAACCAATCACAGCGCAGCTTTCATGTTACCTCAGCAGTATAATATATAACAACCAATCACAGCACAGCTTTCATGTTACCTCAGTATAATATATAACAACCAATCACAGCGCAGCTTTCATGTTACCTCAGCGGTATAATATATAACAACCAATCACAGCGCAGCTTTCATGTTACCTCAGTATAATATATAACAACCAATCACAGCACAGCTTTCATGTTACCTCAGTATAATATATAACAACCAATCACAGCACAGCTTTCATGTTACCTCAGCAGTATAATATATAACAACCAATCAGAGAGCAGCTTTCATTTTACCTCAGCAGTAAGAGAAATAACAACCAATCACAGCACAGCTTTCATGTTACCTCAGCGGTATAATATATAACAACCAATCACAGCGCAGCTTTCATGTTACCTCAGCAGTATAATATATAACAACCAATCACAGCACAGCTTTCATGTTACCTCAGTATAATATATAACAACCAATCACAGCGCAGCTTTCATGTTACCTCAGCGGTATAATATATAACAACCAATCACAGCACAGCTTTCATGTTACCTCAGTGGTATAATATATAACAACCAATCACAGCGCAGCTTTCATGTTACCTCAGCAGTATAAGAAATAGCAACCAATCACAGCACAGCTTTCATGTTACCTCAGCATTCTCAATATCCAGCAATTGTCTTGTGATACGTTCGGCGGATGCATCATCTTGTAGTTGAACACGCCTCCCGTTGCTCGTAATGCCTTTTGCTTTTGTGCTTCAGATGGAAATCAAACAATCTTTGTCTGGGGGGCATAACTGTCGACGACGCTCGCACGGCGCCACCTATCGTAGGATAGTTGTACTATGCCAGTAACCTTCCCAGGAGTGTACTCAGCAACTTCCCAAAGTTTCATGGCAATTAGATGAATGGTGTAGTAACGCATAAAGGACAGACAGACAGACAGACATTCATTTATATATATGAGGAAGTGAGAGAATTAGATTCCGTACGTAAAATTTGGACGCTAATTGTTTTGCGCTTAGAATTGAATAATTGAGTTGGGACCCATTACCTTTTCCTATTTATGACATAATCAATGCTCGTGCCAAATTTCATGTTTCTACAACATCGGGAAGTGAGAGAATTAGTGGCAATGATGGAAATCGAACAATCTACGTGGGGGGGGTCGTAACCGTCGACGACGCTCGCACGTGCGCCATTTATCATAGCATAAATGCACTATGCCAGTAATCTTCCCAGGAGTGTACTCAACAACTTCCCAAAGTTTCATGGCGATCGGATGAATGGTGTAGTAGCGCATAAAGGACAAACAGACAGACAGACACGCACGCATACAGACAGACAGACAGACACACAGACACGCAGACACGCAGACAGACAGACACGCACGCAGACAGACAGACAGACACGCATACATTCAATTTTATATATATAGATGAACAAGTTCAAGTTCCCCCCGGGGAATAAAAAAATGGGAAAATGAGTTTAAAAAGTTGTTTTAATTATTAGACCAAATAAAAGGTAATAAAGGTTAAAAAAAACTTTTCTCATATTGATAATACAAAAATATCACATTTCTTATTGTTTTTTCCATAAAAGTCCAATCTATCCCAGTAACTACATTTTTTCTTGGAGACGGGGTGACCAAAAAAGTCAAACATGTTTTTTTTCTGGTGACATTCCACGAGCGGGATAGATGTGTTACGGATCAAGAAAACTGAAAATGGGAAAATAATGTCCGCACCCTTCAGTGGTGATTTTGGCGTAAGAGGTCGAGGCTTTCTCTATTTCTGATCAATGTTGATTTCACGGCGGAGAACAAAACCTCTGTTATCTCCGCGACTGCGCAGGCGATTCTGGGACGGAAGCTTCCGGGGTTCTCAGCTTATTGGTGGAACCTAATGTTTATGGGGGAATGCGAGAAGATAGGAGTCTAGAATAGCCGGATGATGTCACTCAACATGGCACAGAATGCTTCAATGACCCCCAAAGCAGCAGATACACAGCCATATACGGCACACAGTCCGTGGGGTACCTCAAAAAAGAGGAGGTACGTTGTAGCTAATGATGAGGGGAACGTACAAGGTGCAGACACTATTTCAGGTTGGCCAGCTCTGGGGGGAATAATAGACGTTACAGGTCATAGACCGGCAACAACTTTCTCCCAGCATGCCTCGGACCTGGCCTCAGTTATCATGGTCCGAGCGGACAGCTAACTTGTATGCCAGAAAGGCAAGGCATATTGGCAACAAATTGCTTCTGAAAAAGTATGTGCCCCTCCCAGAAAAGTATGTGCTGTCCTTGAAAGGTTTTTGTCCCCTCAAAAAGTATGTACCCAAAAATATTGTGTCCCCAGAAAAGTACCTGCAATGTAGGGGCCCGGAGTTGGTGTATGTCTGGTGTGTATCTGTGTGTACTTGTGCTGATCCAGGCTGTGTATAAGTGCTAACAAGCTTTGTTGTAGCAATAGCTGTCTCCCCTAACTTGTTTGTTGGGTGTGGCATTGTGGGAGTTTGGAAGAAGTTGGTAGGCGGAGCCTAGAGTAGTGAGTGTGCCGAGATGTAGTCGGTGGAGGAGGACGTGTCAGCGGGAGGCTGAATCTTACTTTTGCTTCTGCCTACACAGAGCCATGAGCCGATCTCATTTGTTGTGGGATGCTTCCCCATTGGGGACTGAAGCTCAGAGTAACGGTTCCTGCTAGGACAAGTTGGAAGAAGTAACTAGCAAGCAGGAAAAGGCAAGAGTTGTGTGTTGACCCACGGTGTCAGGAGTGTACTCCTGGGGATCGTCTTGCAGATAACTTAGACTGAGGACACCTAGATTATGGGGAGAAAAGTGACTCCTAGAAGAAGGTGTGTCTGTAACAAAGTTGGATCAGAAGGAAGACCTCCAGAAGTGTTGTGACTGAGACTGTCTTCTTGCTTTATACTTGGAAAATCAAACTTGGACTATGTGAGTAAAGAAAACCGAGTACCTCCAGTTTGAAAACTATCTATTCATCTGTGGACTCCTTTATTTAACAGCAAGCACCTGTTTGCTAGAGCAGAGGTACTGGCGTCACGAGACAACACTGTTAAGACTAATTACCATCGTTTACATCTGTCTGTTCATTGTGCACGACCGCGCTGGGCCATGTTACGCCATTGTTGGGGAGAGATCACAAAGCCACCCGTGACAACCATCTTGAGAGCCTCTGCCCAGACGCCGGACTAACCCCTCTCCTGTAGATGACCTTTTCACAATGTAATAATTCAGAGTGCAGCAAATTGCTTAACAAATATAAGAAAAAATCTTCACAGAAAACATTAGGTGAAAAGAAATCTTTCATCACCGAAGACAGATCTGTAATAATTGTAGATATCCGATGCCAAGACACCAAGAATATAAAACTATAAGAGAACCATAAACCTGTGGGGTAATGTGGAAGGGGCGCCATATCTCTGCCCTGGGAGGATCATCATCCTGAAGACACTTCCACGTCCTGAGAAGACCCTTCTTCCCCCGCAGTGTCTATACGTGCCGCTACTGGTGAATAATATGCTCAATTTCATGGAGAAACCATTGGACCTATACTGGGACAAGGCCACATCTGAGCAGCTCTGTGCATCCCTCCACTCCCCAGTGGGTTGGGATATCGACGTGTCAGTTGTTTGTTCTCACCTTTCTCTGATAGACCGAACCCAACACAATTCAAAGTAATTCACTATTTTACCCAAACACTGGAGGTATGTCACAGACATAAAGATCCCATCGCCCCGGGAGAGATGGTTCATCCATACACTGGCACAATGGAGGCTTGCATGTCTCTGAATGGCTCGATGGCAGACAGGCTGACCAACACTCTGGGTTGGACTGTTAGAAGGGCACTCATGAAGGCGTCTATGTCTAACCCTCTTATAATGTCTGTAGAGGGCAATCTATGTGGCCCCTTCTCCACTGGCAGGCCACATGGTGAGGTCTCATAAGACCCGCTTCCATTAATATCCCTCTGCAACAGTACTTAGTTGTATGACGATCCATTGAAATGCGCCGGCTATGAAGAGGTTAACTGATTGCATTAAGTGCTCTCCAACTCCCCAGGCATCACTTGTGGAGTATAACGAGCTATTAGACTGTAATCAGGGCAGTAATGAGATGTTGCTTCTAATTATCTCTCTGCACAGTCTCCCTTTCCTTGGTAATAACATTCAGATCCATTATCCAGGCTCCAACCTGACGGAGACCAGCTCTAGAGCCGCGGCGGAGAGCGCCATCCCCCTCTCCGCAGCCAGAAACCTCCGGCCTTCTCTGAGTATTAGACTCACCATGACCCATAAGCTGTGGTGCCTCACATGTCCTCGTACAGCCCTCTCCTACAGGACTCCAATCACACCAGGCAGAACGGCCCCAGACTCAACCCTTCATCTCCTCGCCATTACCATAGCTCTCTAATGCCCCCACACCTCTATAACTGACCGAACCTCAGCCCCTCATCTTCTCCAGACCTGCACAATGTGCTTGAACCATACATCGCAGCCATGGCAGGTGCGCAGGAAGCACTGACCAAATTAGGTTTTGTTATATTTGCAAATTTGGAGAAAGAGGATAAGGACAGAGGAGTTATCAGAGGACGGAGGAGGTATGGGGGATCAGAGACGTTATCATGGATCAGAGGATGGAGAAATTATAATGGGTCAGAGGACAGAGGAGTTATCAGAGGACGGAGGAGGTATGGGGGATCAGAGACGTTATCATGGATCAGAGGATGGAGAAATTATAATGGGTCAGAGGACAGGGGAGTTATCAGAGGACGGAGGAGGTATGGGGGATCAGAGTACGGGGACAGAGAGGTTATCAAGGATCAGAGGACAGAAACATTTTCAGGCATTAGAAGACAAAGAAATTATCACAGATCAAAGGATGGAGGAGGTATCATGGATCAGAAGACTGGGACAGAGCAGTCCTCTCATCTGTAGTAACTCCTTACTCTTTATACTCCCATCTGTAGTAATGCTCCATCCTCATCCTCACACCTGTTGAAACATCTCCGTCCGCATCCTCACACTTGCAGTAACTCCTCCATTCTCATTCTCCCCCTGGAGAGACGAGCCCGTCCTCATTCACCCACCTCTAGTAACTCCCTCAACCTCATCTTCCCACCTATGATAACGCCCCCATCCTCAGACCTGTTGTAACTCCTCCATTCTCACCCCCCCCCCCCCCTGTAGGGACGAGCTCGTCCTCATCCTTCCATCAGTAGTAACTCCCTCCACCTTATCCTCCCAAATGTAATAATGCCCCCATCCTCAGGCCTGTTGTAACTCCTCCGTCCTCATCCTCCCACCTGTAGTAATTCAGACCTGCAGTAACCCCTCCGTCTTTATCCTCACACCTGTAGTAACCCCTCCGTCTTTATCCTCACACCTGTAGTAACCCCTCCGTCTTTATCCTCACACCTGCAGTAACCTCTCCGTCTTTATCCTCAGACCTGTAGTAACTCCTCCGTCTTTATCCTCAGACCTGTAGTAACTCCTCCGTCTTTATCCTCAGACCTGTAGTAACTCCTCCGTCTTTATCCTCAGACCTGTAGTAACCCCTCTGTCCTCATCTTTACACCTGTAGTAACCCCTCCGTCCTCATCTTTACACCTGTAGTAACCCCTCCGTCCTCATCTTCACACCTGTAGTAACTCCTCCGTCTTTATCCTTGGACCTGTAGTAACTCCTCCGTCTTTATCCTCAGACCTGTAGTAACCCCTCTGTCCTCATCTTTACACCTGTAGTAACTCCTCCATCCTCATCTTCACACCTGTAGTAACTCCTCAGTCCTCATCTTCACACCTGTAGTAACTCCTCAGTCCTCATCTTCACACCTGTAGTAACTCCTCTGTCCTCATTTTCACACCTGTAGTAACCCCTCTGTCCTGAGCTTCACACCTGTAGTTACCCCTCCATCCTCATCTTCACACCTGAAGTAACCCCTCCATCCTCATCTTCACACCTGTAGTTACCCCTCCATCCTCATCTTCACACCTGAAGTAACCCCTCCATCCTCATCTTCACACCTGTAGTAACTCTTCCGTCTTTATCCTTAGACCTGTAACTCCTCCATCTTTATCCTCACACTTGTAGTAACTCCTCTATCTTTATCCTCAGACCTGTAGTATCTCATCCGTCCTCATCTTCACACCTGTAGTAACTCCTCAGTCCTCATCTTCACACCTGTAGTAACCCCCTCCGTCCTCATCTTCACACCTGTAGTTACCCCTCCGTCCTCATCTTCACACCTGTAGTAATCCCCTCCGTCCTCATCTTCACACCTGTAGTAACCCCTCCATCCTCATCTTTACACCTGTAGTAACTCCCCCTCCACCCATATCCTCCATCCTCACACCTAGCACATGAATGGTCTTGCTCATTGCCTCTTGGTCCTGGCTGCTCAGGTTCACTAACCGCAGTTTTTTTACTTTCACATTGTTCTGCAGAACATCTCATTATGTTCTCATTAATGGCGTTCGTAAGTTGCGTTATGTGGTTCTGCACGGACAATGTTGGAGGCGGCCTCGGGGGTATAACAGGATGAGCCATGAGGTCATTAATTAGGGTCTTGTATGTACGGAGATGTGCTCAGGGCTAGCGTGAGACAGACCCCAGGAGGAGACAACCAGGGCCGACCCTCTCATCACAGCAGTCAGGACGCAGACGCCCAATTCAATTATCCGCTTCAGCTGATTTGATAATGTACATGTGGATGGAGCGAGCTGGCGGGACGGACATAATGAAACCCTTAATCACCGCCAATTATCCTTATTACCAGCAGTTTACAGGGATAACCCGCAATAATGGGCTTACCCAGGGCAATCACAGAGTGACTCAATAGAGTGCATGAACATTATGTGTTTCTAAAGTGTGTAGAACTACAGTGGTCCTCTACTTCTTGTGGAACATACTCGCCCTGCTATACAACAAATCTACAGCACCTCCTCAAAAACTGACCACACATGTCCTCTACCCTCTACACTGTATGTACAATACCTCCTCATACACTGACCGCACATGTCCTCTACCCTCTACACTGTATGTACAATACCTCCTCATACACTGACCACACATGACCTCTACACTGTATGTACAATACCTCCTCATACACTGACAGTACATGTCCTCTACCCTCTACACCGTATGTACAATACCTCCTCATACACTGACCACACATGTCCTCTACCCTCTACACCGTATGTACAATACCTCCTCATACACTGACCGCACATGTCCTCTACACTTTATGTACAATACCTCCTCATACACTGACCGCACATGACCTCTACACTGTATGTACAATACCTCCTAATACACTGACAGTACATGTCCTCTACCCTCTACACCGTATGTACAATACCTCCTCATACACTGACCACACATGACCTCTACACTGTATGTACAAAACCTCCTCATACACTGACCGCACATGACCTCTACACTGTATGTACAATACCTCCTCATACACTGACAGTACATGTCCTCTACCCTCTACACCGTATGTATAATACCTCCTCATACACTGACCGTACATGTCCTCTACCCTCTACACCGTATGTACAATACCTCCTCATACACTGACCGCACATGTCCTCTACACTTTATGTACAATACCTCCTCATACACTGACCGCACATGACCTCTACACTCTACACTGTATGTACAATACCTCCTAATACACTGACAGTACATGTCCTCTACCCTCTACACCGTATGTACAATACCTCCTCATACACTGACCACACATGTCCTCTACCCTCTACACTGTATGTACAATACCTCCTCATACACTGACCACACATGACCTCTACACTGTATGTACAATACCTCCTCATACACTGACCGCACATGACCTCTACACTGTATGTACAATACCTCCTCATACACTGACAGTACATGTCCTCTACCCTCTATACCGTATGTATAATACCTCCTCATACACTGACCGTACATGTCCTCTACCCTCTACACCGTATGTACAATACCTCCTCATACACTGACAGTACATGTCCTCTACCCTCTACACCGTATGTATAATACCTCCTCATACACTGACCGTACATGTCCTCTACCCTCTACACCGTATGTACAATACCTCCTCATAAACTGACAGTACATGTCCTCTACCCTCTACACCGTATGTACAATACCTCCTCATACACTGACAGTACATGTCCTCTACCCTCTTCATCATATGTACAATACCTCCTCATACACTGACCGTACATGTCCTCTACCCTCTACACTGTATGTACAATACCTCCTCATACACTGACCGTACATGTCCTCTACCCTCTACACCGTATGTACAATACTTCCTCATACACTGACCGTACATGTTCTCTACCCTATACACCGTATGAACAATACCTCCTCATACACTGACAGTACATGTCCTCTACCCTCTACAGCGTATCTACAATACCTCCTCATACACTGACCGCACATGTCGTCTACCCTCTACACCGTATGTACAATACCTCCTCATACACCAACCGCACGTCCTCTACACTGTATGTACAATACCTCCTCATACACTGACGGCATATGCCCTCTACTCTCTACACCGTATGTACAATACCTCCTCATACACTGACCGCACATGCCCTCTACACCGTATGTACAATACCACCTCGTACACAGACCGCACGTCCTCTACACTGTATATACAATACCTCCTCATACACTGACAGTACATGTCCTCTACCCTCTACACCGTATGTACAATACCTCCTCATACACTGACAGTACATGTCCTCTACCCTCTACATCATATGTACAATACCTCCTCAAACACTGACCGCACATGCCCTCTACACCGTATGTACAATACCTCCTCGTACACAGACCGCACGTCCTCTACACTGTATGTACAATACCTCCTCATACACTGACCGCACATGTCGTCTACCCTCTACACCGTATGTACAATACCTCCTCATACACTGACCGCACATGTCCTCTACCCTCTACACCGTATGTACAATACCTCCTCATACACCGACCGCACGTCCTCTACACTGTATGTACAATACCTCCTCATACACCGACCGCACATGCCCTCTACCCTCTACACTGTATGTAGAATACTTCCTCATACACTGACCGCACATGTCCTCTACCCTCTACATCATATGTACAATACCTTCTCATACACTGACCTAACATGTCCTCTACACTGTATGTACAATACCTCCTAATACACCGACCGCACATGTCCTCTACCCTCTACATCATATGTACAATACCTCCTCATACACCTACCATACATGTCCACTACCCTCTACACCGTATGTACAATACCTCCTCATACACTGACCGCACATGTCCTCTACCCTCTACACTGTATGCAAAATACCTCCTCAAACACTTACATCACATGTACTAACCCTCTACACTGTATGTACAATACCTCCTCATACACCGACCGTACATGTCCTCTACCTTCTACACTGTATGTACAATACCTCCTCATACACCGACCGTACATGTCCTCTACCCTCTGCACTGTATGTACGATACCTCCTCATATAATGACAGTACATGTCCTCTACCCTCTACACTGTATGTACAAAACCTCTTCATACACTGACCGCACATGACCTCTACGGTCTACATCATATGTCCAATACCTCCTCATACACCGACCGCCCATGTCCTCAACACTGTATGTACAATACCTCCTCATACACTGACCGCCCGTCCTCTACACTATATGTACAATACCTCCTCATACACCGACCGCACATCATCCACCCTCTACATCATATGTACAATACCTTCTCATACACTGACCGCACATGTCCTCTACACTGGATGTACAATACCTCCTCATACACTGACAGTACATGTCCTCTACCCTCTACACTGTATGTACAATACCTCCTCATACACCTACAGTACATGTCCTCTACCCTCTACACCGTATGTACAATACCTCCTCATACACTGACAGGACATGTCCTCTACCCTCTACACTGTATGTACAATACCTCCTCATACACTGACCACACATGTCCTCTACCCTCTACACCGTATGTACAATACCTCCTCATACACTGACAATACATGTCCTCTACCCTCTACACTGTATGTACAATACCTCCTCATACACTGACCGCACATGTCCCCTACCCTTTACACCGCATGTACAATACCTCCTCATAAACCGACCGTACATGTCCTCTACCCTCTACACCATATATATAATACCTCCTCATACACTGACTGCACATGTCCTCAACCCTCTACACTGTATGTACAATACCTCCTCATACACCTACCGTACATGTCCTCTAAACCGTATGTACAATACCTCCTCATACACTGACAGTACATGTCCTCTACCCTCTACACTGTATGTACAATACCTCCTCATACACTGACCACACAAGTCCTCTACTCTCTACACCGTATGTACAATACCTCCTCATACACTGACCACACATGTCCTCTACCCTCTACACTGTATGTACAATACCTCCTCATACACTGACCACACAAGTCCTCTACCCTCTACACCGTATATACAATACCTCCTCATACACTGACAGTACATGTCCTCTACCCTTTACACCGTATGTACAATACCTCCTCATACACTAACAGTACATGTCCTCTACCCTCTGCACTGTATGTACAATACCTCCTCATACACTGAACGCACATATCCTCTACCGTCTAGATTGTATGTACAATACCTCATACACTGACCGTACATGTCCTCAACCCTCTACATCATATGTAGAATACCTCCTTATACACCAATCTCACGTCCTCTACCCTTTACACCGTATGTACAATACCTCCTCATACACTAACAGTACATGTCCTCTACCCTCTGCACTGTATATACAATACCTCCTCATACACTGACCGCACATGTCCTCTACCCTCTACACTGTATGTACAATATCTCCTCATACACCGACCGTACATCATCCACCGTCTACATCATATGTACAATACCTTCTCATACACTGACCGCACATGTCCTCTACACTGTATGTACAATACCTCCTCATACACCTACCGTACATGTCCTCTACCCTCTACACCGTATGCACAATACCTCCTCATACACTGACAGTACATGTCCTCTACCCTCTACACTGTATGTACAATACCTCCTCATACACTGACCGCACATGTCCTCTACCCTCTACATCATATGTACAATACCTTCTCATACACTAACCTCACATGTCCTCTACCCTCTACATCATATGTACAATACCTCCTCATACACTGAACGCACATGTCCGCTACACTTTATGTACAATACCTCCTAATACACCGACCGCACATGTCCTCTACCCTCTACATCATATGTACAATACCTCCTCATACACCGACCGTAAATGTCCACTACCCTCTACACTGTATGCAAAATACCTCCTCAAACACTAACCGCACATGTACTAACCCTCTACACTGTATGTACAATACCTCCTCATACACCGACCGTATATGTCCTCTACCCTCTGCACTCTATGTACAATACCTCCTCATATAATGACAGTACATGTCCTCTACCCTCTGCACTGTATGTACAATACCTCCTCATACACCGACCGTACATGTACTCTACCCTCTACACCATATGTACAACAGCTCCTCATACACCGACCGCACATTTTCTCTACCCTCTACACTATATGTACAATACCTCCACATACACTGACCGCATATGTCCTCTATACCCTATGTTCAATGTCTCCTCATACACCGACCATACATGTCCTCTACCCTCTACATCCTATTTACAATACCTCCTCATACACCGACCGTAGATGTCCTCAATCCTCTACACCATATGCACAATACCTCCTGATACACTGACCGTACGTTTTCTACTCTCTTCACTGTATGTACAATACCTCCTCATACACCGAATGTACATGTCCTCTACCCTTTACACCATATGTACAATACCTCCTCATACACTCATTGCACATTTCATTTACCCTCTACACCATATATAGTATGGCTCCTCATACACAGCCCACACATGTCCTCTACACCGTATGTACAATACCTCCTCATACACTGACAGTACATGTCCTCTACCCTCTGCACTGTATGTACAATACCTCCTCATACACCGACCGTACATGTACTCTACCCTCTACACCATATGTACAACAGCTCCTCGTACACCGACCGTACATGTTCTCTACCCTCAACACCTGTATGTACAATACCTCCTCATACACTGACCGCACATACCCTCCCATCTAAACCCTATGTACAATACTTCCTCATACACTAACCGCACATGTCCTCTACCCTCTACACCGTATGTACAATACCTCCTCATACACTGACCACACATGTCCTCTACCCTCTACACCGTATGTACAATACCTCCTCATACACTGACAGTACATGTCCTCTACCCTCTACACTGTATGTACAATACCTCCTCATACACTGACCGCACATGTCCTCTACCCTCTACACTGTATGTACAATACCTCCTCATACACCCACCGTACATGTACTCTACCCTCTACACCATATGTACAACAGCTCCTCATACACTGACCGCACATGTCGTCTACCCTCTACAACGTATGTACAATACCTCCTCATACACTGACCGCATATGTCCTCTACACCCTATGTTCAATACCTCCTCATAACCGACCGTACATGTTCTCTACCTTCTACATCCTATGTACAATATCTCCTCATACACCGACCGTAGATGTCCTCAATCCTCTACACCATATGTACAATACCACCTCGTACACAGACTGCACATGTCCTCTACCCTCTACACTGAATGTACAATACCTCCTCATCCGCTTAACGTATATGACCTCTACCCTCTATACTGTATGTACAATACCTCCTCATACACTGAACGCACATATCCTCTACCGTCTAGATTGTATGTACAATACCTCATACACTGACCGTACATGTCCTCAACCCTCTACATCATATGTAGAATACCTCCTTATAAACCGATCTCACGTCCTCTACCCTTTACACCGTATGTACAATACCTCCTCATACACTAACAGTACATGTCCTCTACCCTCTGCACTGTATATACAATACCTCCTCATACACTGACCGCACATGTCCTCTACCCTCTACACTGTATGTACAATATCTCCTCATACACCGACCGTACATCATCCACCGTCTACATCATATGTACAATACCTTCTCATACACTGACCGCACATGTCCTCTACACTGTATGTACAATACCTCCTCATACACCTACCGTACATGTCCTCTACCCTCTACACCGTATGCACAATACCTCCTCATACACTGACAGTACATGTCCTCTACCCTCTACACTGTATGTACAATACCTCCTCATACACTGACCGCACATGTCCTCTACCCTCTACATCATATGTACAATACCTTCTCATACACTAACCTCACATGTCCTCTACCCTCTACATCATATGTACAATACCTCCTCATACACTGAACGCACATGTCCGCTACACTTTATGTACAATACCTCCTAATACACCGACCGCACATGTCCTCTACCCTCTACATCATATGTACAATACCTCCTCATACACCGACCGTAAATGTCCACTACCCTCTACACTGTATGCAAAATACCTCCTCAAACACTAACCGCACATGTACTAACCCTCTACACTGTATGTACAATACCTCCTCATACACCGACCGTATATGTCCTCTACCCTCTGCACTCTATGTACAATACCTCCTCATATAATGACAGTACATGTCCTCTACCCTCTGCACTGTATGTACAATACCTCCTCATACACCGACCGTACATGTACTCTACCCTCTACACCATATGTACAACAGCTCCTCATACACCGACCGCACATTTTCTCTACCCTCTACACTATATGTACAATACCTCCACATACACTGACCGCATATGTCCTCTATACCCTATGTTCAATGTCTCCTCATACACCGACCATACATGTCCTCTACCCTCTACATCCTATTTACAATACCTCCTCATACACCGACCGTAGATGTCCTCAATCCTCTACACCATATGCACAATACCTCCTGATACACTGACCGTACGTTTTCTACTCTCTTCACTGTATGTACAATACCTCCTCATACACCGAATGTACATGTCCTCTACCCTTTACACCATATGTACAATACCTCCTCATACACTCATTGCACATTTCATTTACCCTCTACACCATATATAGTATGGCTCCTCATACACAGCCCACACATGTCCTCTACACCGTATGTACAATACCTCCTCATACACTGACAGTACATGTCCTCTACCCTCTGCACTGTATGTACAATACCTCCTCATACACCGACCGTACATGTACTCTACCCTCTACACCATATGTACAACAGCTCCTCGTACACCGACCGTACATGTTCTCTACCCTCAACACCTGTATGTACAATACCTCCTCATACACTGACCGCACATACCCTCCCATCTAAACCCTATGTACAATACCTCCTCATACACTAACCGCACATGTCCTCTACCCTCTACACCGTATGTACAATACCTCCTCATACACTGACCACACATGTCCTCTACCCTCTACACCGTATGTACAATACCTCCTCATACACTGACAGTACATGTCCTCTACCCTCTACACTGTATGTACAATACCTCCTCATACACTGACCGCACATGTCCTCTACCCTCTACACTGTATGTACAATACCTCCTCATACACCCACCGTACATGTACTCTACCCTCTACACCATATGTACAACAGCTCCTCATACACTGACCGCACATGTCGTCTACCCTCTACAACGTATGTACAATACCTCCTCATACACTGACCGCATATGTCCTCTACACCCTATGTTCAATACCTCCTCATAACCGACCGTACATGTTCTCTACCTTCTACATCCTATGTACAATATCTCCTCATACACCGACCGTAGATGTCCTCAATCCTCTACACCATATGTACAATACCACCTCGTACACAGACTGCACATGTCCTCTACCCTCTACACTGAATGTACAATACCTCCTCATCCGCTGAACGTATATGACCTCTACCCTCTATACTGTATGTACAATACCTCCTCATACACTGAACGCACATATCCTCTACCGTCTAGATTGTATGTACAATACCTCATACACTGACCGTACATGTCCTCAACCCTCTACATCATATGTAGAATACCTCCTTATACACCGATCTCACGTCCTCTACCCTCGACATTGTATGTACAATACCTCCTCATACACTGACCGCACGTCCTCTACCCTCTACACTGTATGTACAATACCTCCTCATACACTGACCGCACATGTCCTCTACCCTCTACACTGTATGTACAATACCTCCTCATACACTGACCACACATGTCCTCTACCCTCAACACTGTATGTACAATACCTCCTCATACACTGACAGTACATGTCCTCTACCCTCTACACTGTATGTACAATACCTCCTCATACACCTACCGCACATATCCTATACCCTCTACATCCTATGTACAATACTTCCTCATACACCGACCACAGGTCCTCTAGCCTCTGCACCATATGTACAATACCTCCTCGTACACTGACCGCACATGTCCTCTACCATCTTCATCCTGTGTATAATACCTCCTCATACACCGACCGTACATGTACTCTACCCTCTACACCATATGTACAACAGCTCCTCGTACACCGACCGTACATGTTCTCTACCCTCAACACCTGTATGTACAATACCTCCTCATACACTGACCGCACATACCCTCCCATCTAAACCCTATGTACAATACTTCCTCATACACTAACCGCACATGTCCTCTACCCTCTACACCGTATGTACAATACCTCCTCATACACTGACCACACATGTCCTCTACCCTCTACACCGTATGTACAATACCTCCTCATACACTGACAGTACATGTCCTCTACCCTCTACACTGTATGTACAATACCTCCTCATACACTGACCGCACATGTCCTCTACCCTCTACACTGTATGTACAATACCTCCTCATACACCCACCGTACATGTACTCTACCCTCTACACCATATGTACAACAGCTCCTCATACACTGACCGCACATGTCGTCTACCCTCTACAACGTATGTACAATACCTCCTCATACACTGACCGCATATGTCCTCTACACCCTATGTTCAATACCTCCTCATAACCGACCGTACATGTTCTCTACCTTCTACATCCTATGTACAATATCTCCTCATACACCGACCGTAGATGTCCTCAATCCTCTACACCATATGTACAATACCACCTCGTACACCGACCGCACATGTCCTCTACCCTCTACAATGAATGTACAATACCTCCTCATCCGCTGAACGTATATGACCTCTACCCTCTATACTGTATGTACAATACCTCCTCATACACTGAACGCACATATCCTCTACCGTCTAGATTGTATGTACAATACCTCATACACTGACCGTACATGTCCTCAACCCTCTACATCATATGTAGAATACCTCCTTATAAACCGATCTCACGTCCTCTACCCTTTACACCGTATGTACAATACCTCCTCATACACTAACAGTACATGTCCTCTACCCTCTGCACTGTATATACAATACCTCCTCATACACTGACCGCACATGTCCTCTACCCTCTACACTGTATGTACAATATCTCCTCATACACCGACCGTACATCATCCACCGTCTACATCATATGTACAATACCTTCTCATACACTGACCGCACATGTCCTCTACACTGTATGTACAATACCTCCTCATACACCTACCGTACATGTCCTCTACCCTCTACACCGTATGCACAATACCTCCTCATACACTGACAGTACATGTCCTCTACCCTCTACACTGTATGTACAATACCTCCTCATACACTGACCGCACATGTCCTCTACCCTCTACATCATATGTACAATACCTTCTCATACACTAACCTCACATGTCCTCTACCCTCTACATCATATGTACAATACCTCCTCATACACTGAACGCACATGTCCGCTACACTTTATGTACAATACCTCCTAATACACCGACCGCACATGTCCTCTACCCTCTACATCATATGTACAATACCTCCTCATACACCGACCGTAAATGTCCACTACCCTCTACACTGTATGCAAAATACCTCCTCAAACACTAACCGCACATGTACTAACCCTCTACACTGTATGTACAATACCTCCTCATACACCGACCGTATATGTCCTCTACCCTCTGCACTCTATGTACAATACCTCCTCATATAATGACAGTACATGTCCTCTACCCTCTGCACTGTATGTACAATACCTCCTCATACACCGACCGTACATGTACTCTACCCTCTACACCATATGTACAACAGCTCCTCATACACCGACCGCACATTTTCTCTACCCTCTACACTATATGTACAATACCTCCACATACACTGACCGCATATGTCCTCTATACCCTATGTTCAATGTCTCCTCATACACCGACCATACATGTCCTCTACCCTCTACATCCTATTTACAATACCTCCTCATACACCGACCGTAGATGTCCTCAATCCTCTACACCATATGCACAATACCTCCTGATACACTGACCGTACGTTTTCTACTCTCTTCACTGTATGTACAATACCTCCTCATACACCGAATGTACATGTCCTCTACCCTTTACACCATATGTACAATACCTCCTCATACACTCATTGCACATTTCATTTACCCTCTACACCATATATAGTATGGCTCCTCATACACAGCCCACACATGTCCTCTACACCGTATGTACAATACCTCCTCATACACTGACAGTACATGTCCTCTACACTTTATGTACAATACCTCCTCATACACTGACCGCACATGACCTCTACACTGTATGTACAATACCTCCTAATACACTGACAGTACATGTCCTCTACCCTCTACACCGTATGTACAATACCTCCTCATACACTGACCACACATGTCCTCTACCCTCTACACTGTATGTACAATACCTCCTCATACACTGACCACACATGTCCTCTACCCTCTACACTGTATGTACAATACCTCCTCATACACTGACCACACATGACCTCTACACTGTATGTACAATACCTCCTCATACACTGACCGCACATGACCTCTACACTGTATGTACAATACCTCCTCATACACTGACAGTACATGTCCTCTACCCTCTATACCGTATGTATAATACCTCCTCATACACTGACCGTACATGTCCTCTACCCTCTACACCGTATGTACAATACCTCCTCATACACTGACAGTACATGTCCTCTACCCTCTACACCGTATGTATAATACCTCCTCATACACTGACCGTACATGTCCTCTACCCTCTACACCGTATGTACAATACCTCCTCATACACTGACCGCACATGTCCTCTACACTTTATGTACAATACCTCCTCATACACTGACCGCACATGACCTCTACACTCTACACTGTATGTACAATACCTCCTAATACACTGACAGTACATGTCCTCTACCCTCTACACCGTATGTACAATACCTCCTCATACACTGACCACACATGTCCTCTACCCTCTACACTGTATGTACAATACCTCCTCATACACTGACCACACATGACCTCTACACTGTATGTACAATACCTCCTCATACACTGACCGCACATGACCTCTACACTGTATGTACAATACCTCCTCATACACTGACAGTACATGTCCTCTACCCTCTATACCGTATGTATAATACCTCCTCATACACTGACCGTACATGTCCTCTACCCTCTACACCGTATGTACAATACCTCCTCATACACTGACAGTACATGTCCTCTACCCTCTACACCGTATGTATAATACCTCCTCATACACTGACCGTACATGTCCTCTACCCTCTACACCGTATGTACAATACCTCCTCATACACTGACAGTACATGTCCTCTACCCTCTACACCGTATGTACAATACCTCCTCATACACTGACAGTACATGTCCTCTACCCTCTTCATCATATGTACAATACCTCCTCATACACTGACCGTACATGTCCTCTACCCTCTACACTGTATGTACAATACCTCCTCATACACTGACCGTACATGTCCTCTACCCTCTACACCGTATGTACAATACTTCCTCATACACTGACCGTACATGTTCTCTACCCTATACACCGTATGAACAATACCTCCTCATACACTGACAGTACATGTCCTCTACCCTCTACAGCGTATCTACAATACCTCCTCATACACTGACCGCACATGTCGTCTACCCTCTACACCGTATGTACAATACCTCCTCATACACCAACCGCACGTCCTCTACACTGTATGTACAATACCTCCTCATACACTGACGGCATATGCCCTCTACTCTCTACACCGTATGTACAATACCTCCTCATACACTGACCGCACATGCCCTCTACACCGTATGTACAATACCACCTCGTACACAGACCGCACGTCCTCTACACTGTATATACAATACCTCCTCATACACTGACAGTACATGTCCTCTACCCTCTACACCGTATGTACAATACCTCCTCATACACTGACAGTACATGTCCTCTACCCTCTACATCATATGTACAATACCTCCTCAAACACTGACCGCACATGCCCTCTACACCGTATGTACAATACCTCCTCGTACACAGACCGCACGTCCTCTACACTGTATGTACAATACCTCCTCATACACTGACCGCACATGTCGTCTACCCTCTACACCGTATGTACAATACCTCCTCATACACTGACCGCACATGTCCTCTACCCTCTACACCGTATGTACAATACCTCCTCATACACCGACCGCACGTCCTCTACACTGTATGTACAATACCTCCTCATACACCGACCGCACATGCCCTCTACCCTCTACACTGTATGTAGAATACTTCCTCATACACTGACCGCACATGTCCTCTACCCTCTACATCATATGTACAATACCTTCTCATACACTGACCTAACATGTCCTCTACACTGTATGTACAATACCTCCTAATACACCGACCGCACATGTCCTCTACCCTCTACATCATATGTACAATACCTCCTCATACACCTACCATACATGTCCACTACCCTCTACACCGTATGTACAATACCTCCTCATACACTGACCGCACATGTCCTCTACCCTCTACACTGTATGCAAAATACCTCCTCAAACACTTACATCACATGTACTAACCCTCTACACTGTATGTACAATACCTCCTCATACACCGACCGTACATGTCCTCTACCTTCTACACTGTATGTACAATACCTCCTCATACACCGACCGTACATGTCCTCTACCCTCTGCACTGTATGTACGATACCTCCTCATATAATGACAGTACATGTCCTCTACCCTCTACACTGTATGTACAAAACCTCTTCATACACTGACCGCACATGACCTCTACGGTCTACATCATATGTCCAATACCTCCTCATACACCGACCGCACATGTCCTCAACACTGTATGTACAATACCTCCTCATACACTGACCGCCCGTCCTCTACACTATATGTACAATACCTCCTCATACACCGACCGCACATCATCCACCCTCTACATCATATGTACAATACCTTCTCATACACTGAAAGCACATGTCCTCTACACTGGATGTACAATACCTCCTCATACACTGACAGTACATGTCCTCTACCCTCTACACTGTATGTACAATACCTCCTCATACACCTACAGTACATGTCCTCTACCCTCTACACCGTATGTACAATACCTCCTCATACACTGACAGGACATGTCCTCTACCCTCTACACTGTATGTACAATACCTCCTCATACACTGACCACACATGTCCTCTACCCTCTACACCGTATGTACAATACCTCCTCATACACTGACAATACATGTCCTCTACCCTCTACACTGTATGTACAATACCTCCTCATACACTGACCGCACATGTCCCCTACCCTTTACACCGCATGTACAATACCTCCTCATAAACCGACCGTACATGTCCTCTACCCTCTACACCATATATATAATACCTCCTCATACACTGACTGCACATGTCCTCAACCCTCTACACTGTATGTACAATACCTCCTCATACACCTACCGTACATGTCCTCTAAACCGTATGTACAATACCTCCTCATACACTGACAGTACATGTCCTCTACCCTCTACACTGTATGTACAATACCTCCTCATACACTGACCACACAAGTCCTCTACTCTCTACACCGTATGTACAATACCTCCTCATACACTGACCACACATGTCCTCTACCCTCTACACTGTATGTACAATACCTCCTCATACACTGACCACACAAGTCCTCTACCCTCTACACCGTATATACAATACCTCCTCATACACTGACAGTACATGTCCTCTACCCTTTACACCGTATGTACAATACCTCCTCATACACTAACAGTACATGTCCTCTACCCTCTGCACTGTATGTACAATACCTCCTCATACACTGAACGCACATATCCTCTACCGTCTAGATTGTATGTACAATACCTCATACACTGACCGTACATGTCCTCAACCCTCTACATCATATGTAGAATACCTCCTTATACACCGATCTCACGTCCTCTACCCTTTACACCGTATGTACAATACCTCCTCATACACTAACAGTACATGTCCTCTACCCTCTGCACTGTATATACAATACCTCCTCATACACTGACCGCACATGTCCTCTACCCTCTACACTGTATGTACAATATCTCCTCATACACCGACCGTACATCATCCACCGTCTACATCATATGTACAATACCTTCTCATACACTGACCGCACATGTCCTCTACACTGTATGTACAATACCTCCTCATACACCTACCGTACATGTCCTCTACCCTCTACACCGTATGCACAATACCTCCTCATACACTGACAGTACATGTCCTCTACCCTCTACACTGTATGTACAATACCTCCTCATACACTGACCGCACATGTCCTCTACCCTCTACATCATATGTACAATACCTTCTCATACACTAACCTCACATGTCCTCTACCCTCTACATCATATGTACAATACCTCCTCATACACTGAACGCACATGTCCGCTACACTTTATGTACAATACCTCCTAATACACCGACCGCACATGTCCTCTACCCTCTACATCATATGTACAATACCTCCTCATACACCGACCGTAAATGTCCACTACCCTCTACACTGTATGCAAAATACCTCCTCAAACACTAACCGCACATGTACTAACCCTCTACACTGTATGTACAATACCTCCTCATACACCGACCGTATATGTCCTCTACCCTCTGCACTCTATGTACAATACCTCCTCATATAATGACAGTACATGTCCTCTACCCTCTGCACTGTATGTACAATACCTCCTCATACACCGACCGTACATGTACTCTACCCTCTACACCATATGTACAACAGCTCCTCATACACCGACCGCACATTTTCTCTACCCTCTACACTATATGTACAATACCTCCACATACACTGACCGCATATGTCCTCTATACCCTATGTTCAATGTCTCCTCATACACCGACCATACATGTCCTCTACCCTCTACATCCTATTTACAATACCTCCTCATACACCGACCGTAGATGTCCTCAATCCTCTACACCATATGCACAATACCTCCTGATACACTGACCGTACGTTTTCTACTCTCTTCACTGTATGTACAATACCTCCTCATACACCGAATGTACATGTCCTCTACCCTTTACACCATATGTACAATACCTCCTCATACACTCATTGCACATTTCATTTACCCTCTACACCATATATAGTATGGCTCCTCATACACAGCCCACACATGTCCTCTACACCGTATGTACAATACCTCCTCATACACTGACAGTACATGTCCTCTACCCTCTGCACTGTATGTACAATACCTCCTCATACACCGACCGTACATGTACTCTACCCTCTACACCATATGTACAACAGCTCCTCGTACACCGACCGTACATGTTCTCTACCCTCAACACCTGTATGTACAATACCTCCTCATACACTGACCGCATATACCCTCCCATCTAAACCCTATGTACAATACTTCCTCATACACTAACCGCACATGTCCTCTACCCTCTACACCGTATGTACAATACCTCCTCATACACTGACCACACATGTCCTCTACCCTCTACACCGTATGTACAATACCTCCTCATACACTGACAGTACATGTCCTCTACCCTCTACACTGTATGTACAATACCTCCTCATACACTGACCGCACATGTCCTCTACCCTCTACACTGTATGTACAATACCTCCTCATACACCCACCGTACATGTACTCTACCCTCTACACCATATGTACAACAGCTCCTCATACACTGACCGCACATGTCGTCTACCCTCTACAACGTATGTACAATACCTCCTCATACACTGACCGCATATGTCCTCTACACCCTATGTTCAATACCTCCTCATAACCGACCGTACATGTTCTCTACCTTCTACATCCTATGTACAATATCTCCTCATACACCGACCGTAGATGTCCTCAATCCTCTACACCATATGTACAATACCACCTCGTACACAGACTGCACATGTCCTCTACCCTCTACAATGAATGTACAATACCTCCTCATCCGCTGAACGTATATGACCTCTACCCTCTATACTGTATGTACAATACCTCCTCATACACTGAACGCACATATCCTCTACCGTCTAGATTGTATGTACAATACCTCATACACTGACCGTACATGTCCTCAACCCTCTACATCATATGTAGAATACCTCCTTATAAACCGATCTCACGTCCTCTACCCTTTACACCGTATGTACAATACCTCCTCATACACTAACAGTACATGTCCTCTACCCTCTGCACTGTATATACAATACCTCCTCATACACTGACCGCACATGTCCTCTACCCTCTACACTGTATGTACAATATCTCCTCATACACCGACCGTACATCATCCACCGTCTACATCATATGTACAATACCTTCTCATACACTGACCGCACATGTCCTCTACACTGTATGTACAATACCTCCTCATACACCTACCGTACATGTCCTCTACCCTCTACACCGTATGCACAATACCTCCTCATACACTGACAGTACATGTCCTCTACCCTCTACACTGTATGTACAATACCTCCTCATACACTGACCGCACATGTCCTCTACCCTCTACATCATATGTACAATACCTTCTCATACACTAACCTCACATGTCCTCTACCCTCTACATCATATGTACAATACCTCCTCATACACTGAACGCACATGTCCGCTACACTTTATGTACAATACCTCCTAATACACCGACCGCACATGTCCTCTACCCTCTACATCATATGTACAATACCTCCTCATACACCGACCGCACATGTCCTCTACACTGTATGTACAATACCTCCTCATACACTGACCGCACATGTCCTCTACACTGTATGTACAATACCTCCTCATACACCGACCGTAAATGTCCACTACCCTCTACACTGTATGCAAAATACCTCCTCAAACACTAACCGCACATGTACTAACCCTCTACACTGTATGTACAATACCTCCTCATACACCGACCGTATATGTCCTCTACCCTCTGCACTCTATGTACAATACCTCCTCATATAATGACAGTACATGTCCTCTACCCTCTGCACTGTATGTACAATACCTCCTCATACACCGACCGTACATGTACTCTACCCTCTACACCATATGTACAACAGCTCCTCATACACCGACCGCACATTTTCTCTACCCTCTACACTATATGTACAATACCTCCACATACACTGACCGCATATGTCCTCTATACCCTATGTTCAATGTCTCCTCATACACCGACCATACATGTTCTCTACCCTCTACATCCTATTTACAATACCTCCTCATACACCGACCGTAGATGTCCTCAATCCTCTACACCATATGCACAATACCTCCTGATACACTGACCGTACGTTTTCTACTCTCTTCACTGTATGTACAATACCTCCTCATACACCGAATGTACATGTCCTCTACCCTTTACACCATATGTACAATACCTCCTCATACACTCATTGCACATTTCATTTACCCTCTACACCATATATAGTATGGCTCCTCATACACAGCCCACACATGTCCTCTACACCGTATGTACAATACCTCCTCATACACTGACAGTACATGTCCTCTACCCTCTGCACTGTATGTACAATACCTCCTCATACACCGACCGTACATGTACTCTACCCTCTACACCATATGTACAACAGCTCCTCGTACACCGACCGTACATGTTCTCTACCCTCAACACCTGTATGTACAATACCTCCTCATACACTGACCGCACATACCCTCCCATCTAAACCCTATGTACAATACCTCCTCATACACTAACCGCACATGTCCTCTACCCTCTACACCGTATGTACAATACCTCCTCATACACTGACCACACATGTCCTCTACCCTCTACACCGTATGTACAATACCTCCTCATACACTGACAGTACATGTCCTCTACCCTCTACACTGTATGTACAATACCTCCTCATACACTGACCGCACATGTCCTCTACCCTCTACACTGTATGTACAATACCTCCTCATACACCCACCGTACATGTACTCTACCCTCTACACCATATGTACAACAGCTCCTCATACACTGACCGCACATGTCGTCTACCCTCTACAACGTATGTACAATACCTCCTCATACACTGACCGCATATGTCCTCTACACCCTATGTTCAATACCTCCTCATAACCGACCGTACATGTTCTCTACCTTTTACATCCTATGTACAATATCTCCTCATACACCGACCGTAGATGTCCTCAATCCTCTACACCATATGTACAATACCACCTCGTACACAGACTGCACATGTCCTCTACCCTCTACACTGAATGTACAATACCTCCTCATCCGCTGAACGTATATGACCTCTACCCTCTATACTGTATGTACAATACCTCCTCATACACTGAACGCACATATCCTCTACCGTCTAGATTGTATGTACAATACCTCATACACTGACCGTACATGTCCTCAACCCTCTACATCATATGTAGAATACCTCCTTATACACCGATCTCACGTCCTCTACCCTCGACATTGTATGTACAATACCTCCTCATACACTGACCGCACGTCCTCTACCCTGTATGTACAATACCTCCTCATACACTGACCGCACATGTCCTCTACCCTCTACACTGTATGTACAATACCTCCTCATACACTGACCACACATGTCCTCTACCCTCTACACTGTATGTACAATACCTCCTCATACACTGACAGTACATGTCCTCTACCCTCTACACTGTATGTACAATACCTCCTCATACACCTACCGCACATATCCTATACCCTCTACATCCTATGTACAATACTTCCTCATACACCGACCACAGGTCCTCTAGCCTCTGCACCATATGTACAATACCTCCTCGTACACTGACCACACATGTCCTCTACCATCTTCATCCTGTGTATAATACCTCCTCATACACTGACCGTACATGTCCTCTACCCTCTACATCCTCTGTATAATACCTCCTCATACACTGACCGCACATGTTCTCTACCTTCTACACTGTATGTACAAAACCTCCTCATACACCGACCGCATGTCCTCTGTCTCTACACCATATATACAATACCTTCTCAAACATCAACCTTACATGTCCTCTACCCCGTATGTACAATAAACCCTCATACACTGACCGCACATGACCTCTACCCTCTACACCGTATGTACAATACCTTCTCATACACCGACCGCACGTCCTCTACACTGTATGTACAATACCTCCTCATACACTGACAGTACATGTCCTCTACCCTCTACACTGTATGTACAAAACCTACTCATACACTGAACGCACATGTCCTCTACCCTCTACACTGTATGTACAATACCTCCTCATACACTGACCATACATGTCCTCTACCCTCTACACCATATATACACAATACCTTCTCAAACATCAACCTTACATGTTCTCTACCCCGTATGTACAATACCTCCTCATACACTGACCGCACATGTCCTCTACACTGTATGTACAATACCTCCTCATATACGGACAGCATATGTCTTCTACCCTCTACATTGAATGCACAATACCTCCTCATATACGGACCACATATGTCTTCTACCCTCTACATCATATGTACAATACCTCCTCATACACTGACCGCACATGTCCTCTACCCTCTACACTGTATGCACAATACCTCCTTATACACCGACCACACATCTTCTACCCTCTGCACTCTATTTGTTACCATGCAGTGGTTGCTGGTTTCCCCGGGGCGGTGGTGTGCGGGGTACCGCGGTCGGGGCGCGTCTTCCCGGCTCGTTGTCCGGCTGCCGGGGACGTGAATGCCCGACTGCCATCGCCGGTGCGGTGCTGGTGGCGTGCGCACCTGTGAGTCCAGCTGCCGTGCATGAGCTCCCTTTTATTATGTTATGTTGGGAGTTAGCTGTCTCCCTCTCTCTGCCCCTGGGCGGACGCTTTTGTTTAAAGGTCTGGCAGAGACTTGCAATCACTGCCAGTTATTGGTTTCTCTCAGTGTGCTAGCTAGTCTGCCTCTGTTGGTCTCCTGCTTCTGCCATCTTGTCTGCTATACTTTGCTATTATCCGCCAGGTTTTTCCATCTGCCTCAGTTCTGCTTAGTATTGTTTGTGTTGGTTATTTACATCTGCCTTTTCCGTCGGTGTTCTACCCTTTCCACCCAGGTATGCCAGCGTCCCTTTTTCGGTCCCTAGTGAGAGTAGGGATCGCCGCCCAGTTGCCCGCCTGGGGAAAGCCAGGAGTGGAGCCAAGCAGGCAGGGACAGGGGTTGTGGGTGAGATCTAGGGCACCCGGGCTGGTGTATCAAGGGTAGTATACCGTAAGAGTATGTATAATACCTCCTCATACACTGACCGCACATGTCCTCTACCCTCTATACCGTATGTACAATACCTCCTCATACACTGACTGCACATGTCCTCTACACCGTATGTACAATACCTCCTCATACACTGACCGCACATGTCCTCTACACTGTATGTACAATACCTCCTCATAGACTGACCGCACATGTCCTCTACCCTCTACACCGTATGTACAATACCTCCTCATACACTGACAGCACATGTCCTCTACACCATATGTACAATACCTCCTCATACACTGACCGCACATGTCCTCTACACTGTATGTACAATACCTCCTCATACACTGACCGCACATGTCCTCTACACTGTATGTACAATACCTCCTCATACACTGACCGCACATGTCCGCTACACTGTATGTACAATACCTCCTCATACACTGACCGCACATGTCCTCTACCCTCTACACCGTATGTACAATACCTCCTCATACACTGACAGCACATGTCCTCTACACTGTATGTACAATACCTCCTCATACACTGACCGCACATGTCCTCTACACTGTATGTACAATACCTCCTCATACACTGACCGCACATATCCTCTACACTGTATGTACAATACCTCCTCATACACTGACCGCACATGTCCTCTACACTGTATGTACAATACCTCCTCATACACTGACCGCACATGTCCTCTACACTGTATGTACAATACCTCCTCATACACTGACCGCACATGTCCTCTACACTGTATGTACAATACCTCCTCATACACTGACCGCACATGTCCTCTACCCTCTACACTGTATGTACAATACCTCCTCATACACCGACCGCACATGTCCTCTGTCTCTACACCATATATACAATACCTTCTCAAACATCAACCTTACATGTCCTCTACCCCGTATGTACAATAAACCCTCATACACTGACCGCACATGACCTCTACCCTCTACACCGTATGTACAATACCTCCTCATACACTGACCGCACATGTCCTCTGCACTGTATGTACAATACCTCCTCATACACTGACAGTACATGTCCTCTACCCTCTACACTGTATGTACAATACCTCCTCATACTCTGACCGCACATGTCCTCTACCCTCTACACTGTATGTACAAAACCTACTCATACACTGAACGCACATGTCCTCTACCCTCTACACTGTATGTACAATACCTCCTCATACACTGACCATACATGTCCTCTACCCTCTACACCATATATACACAATACCTTCTCAAACATCAACCTTACATGTTCTCTACCCCGTATGTACAATACCTCCTCATACACTGACCGCACATGTCCTCTACACTGTATGTACAATACCTCCTCATATACGGACAGCAAATGTCTTCTACCCTCTACATTGAATGCACAATACCTCCTCATATACGGACCACATATGTCTTCTACCCTCTACATCATATGTACAATACCTCCTCATACACTGACCGCACATGTCCTCCACCCTGTATGTACAATACCTCCTCATACACTGACCGCACATGTCCTCTACACTGTATGTACAATACCTCCTCATACACTGACCGCACATGTCCTCTACACTGTATGTACAATACCTCCTCATACCCTGACCGCACATGTCCTCTACCCTCTACACTGTATGTACAATACCTCCTCATACACTGACCGCACATGTCCTCTACCCTCTACACTGTATGTACAATACCTCCTCATACACTGACCGCACATGTCCCCTATCCTCTACAACGTATGCAGAATACCTCCTCATGGTCAGATCTTTTGGTGGCTGAATCAGTATGACTATAGCAGGCGGTTGATGGTGGCTGGCAGGAATTGCAATCAGTAGGACAGGGAGCACGTTGTCAGAGGGGTACAGAGGGGTTTAGTTTACGGGATATGGTATGCGTCCCTGAAGAGTGGCATATTTAAAGTACGCCGGGCGTACTTTGTGTGTCAGGGAATACCCGGATAGTTTTGGGTAGAGCTTTCCAGTGGACTGGTGCTGCTCTGGAGAAGTCTTGGAGGCGGGTTTGACTTAAAGGGGCGCTTAATCTCATTTTGTTAGCAGAGCAGAGGGCACGAGCTAGGTGGTGGATTGAGACGAGAGATGCAATGTAGGGCGGCGCGGTGCTGTGGGTGAGGGATACAATGTAGGGCGGTGCGGTGCTGTGGATGAGGGATACAATGTAGGGCGGTGTGGTGCTGTGGATGAGGGATAAAATGTAAGGCGGCACAGTGCTGTGGATGAGGGATACAATGTAAGCCGGCACAGTGCTGTGGATGAGGGATACAATGTAGGGCGGCGCGGTGCTGTGGATGAGTGATACAATGTAAGGCGGCGCGGTGCTGTGGATGAGGGATACAATGTAGGGCAGTGCGGTGCTGTGGATGAGGGATACAATGTAGGGCGGCGCGGTGCTGTGGGTGAGGGATACAATGTAGGGCGGTGCGGTGCTGTGGATGAGGGATACAATGTAAGGCGGCACAGTGCTGTGGATGAGGGATACAATGTAGGGCGGGGCTGTGGATGAGGGATACAATGTAGGGCGGTGCTGTGGATGAGGGATACAATGTAGGGCGGCGCGGTGCTGTGGATGAGTGATACAATGTAAGGCGGCGCGGTGCTGTGGATGAGGGATACAATGTAGGGCGGCGCGGTGCTGTGGGTGAGGGATACAATGTAGGGTGGTGCGGTGCTGTGGATGAGGGATACAATGTAGGGCGGTGCGGTGCTGTGGATGAGGGATACAATGTAAGGCGGCACAGTGCTGTGGATGAGGGATACAATGTAAGGCGGCACAGTGCTGTGGATGAGGGATACAATGTAGGGCGGTGCGGTGCTGTGGATGAGGGATACAATGTAGGGCGGGGCTGTGGATGAGGGATACAATGTAGGGCGGTGCTGTGGATGAGGGATACAATGTAGGGCGGCGCGGTGCTGTGGATGAGTGATACAATGTAAGGCGGCGCGGTGCTGTGGATGAGTGATACAATGTAAGGCGGCGCGGTGCTGTGGATGAGGGATACAATGTAGGGCAGTGCGGTGCTGTGGATGAGGGATACAATGTAGGGCGGCGCGGTGCTGTGGGTGAGGGATACAATGTAGGGTGGTGCGGTGCTGTGGATGAGGGATACAATGTAGGGCAGTGCGGTGCTGTGGATTAGGGATACAATGTAGGGACGGACGTTTTGTGAGTCAGGGATTGCCCAGATAGTTTTGGGTAGCGCATTCCAGTGGACTGTTGCTGCACTTGAGAAGCCTTGAAGGCGGGAATGAAAGTTTTGAAATAAAAGGGGCGCTCAATCTGATTACGAGAGATGCAATGTAGGGCAGCGCAGTGCTGTGGATGAGGGATACAATGTAGGGCGGCACTGTGCTGTGGTTGAGGGATACAATGTAGGGCGGCGCGGTGCTATGAATGAGGGATACAATGTAGGTTGGCACTGTGCTGTGGTTGAGAGATACAATGTAGGGCCGTGCGGTGCTGTGGATGAGGGATACAATGTAGGGTGGTGCAGTGCTGTGGCTGAGGGATACAATGTAGGGCGGTGCTGTGGATGAGGGATACAATGTAGGGTGGTGCAGTGCTGTGGATAAGGGATACAATGTAGGGCGGTGCAGGGCTGTGCATGAGGGATACAATGTAGGGTGGAGCAGGGCTGTGCATGAGGGATACAATGTAGGGCAGGGCGGTGCTGTGGATGAGGGATACAATGTAGGGCGGGGCTGTGGATGAGGGATACAATGTAGGGCGGGGCTGTGGATGAGGGATACAATGTAGAGCGGGGCTGTGGATGAGGGATACAATGTAGGGCGGGGCTGTGGATGAGGGATACAATGTAGGGCGGGGCTGTGGATGAGGGATACAATGTAGGGCGGGGCTGTGGATGAGGGATACAATGTAGGGTGGGGCTGTGGATGAGGGATACAATGTAGGGCGGTGCGGTGCTGTCGATGAGGGATACAATGTAAGGCGGCACAGTGCTGTGGATGAGGGATACAATGTAGGGCGGGGCTGTGGATGAGGGATACAATGTAGGGCGGCGCGGTGCTGTGGATGAGTGATACAATGTAAGGCGGCTTGGTGCTGTGGATGAGGGATACAATGTAGGGCAGTGCGGTGCTGTGGATGAGGGATACAATGTAGGGCAGTGCGGTGCTGTGGATGAGGGATACAATGTAGGGCGGCGCGGTGCTGTGGGTGAGGGATACAATGTAGGGTGGTGCGGTGCTGTGGATGAGGGATACAATGTAGGGCAGTGTGGTGCTGTGGATGAGGGATACAATGTAGGGCGGCGCGGTGCTGTGGGTGAGGGATACAATGTAGGGTGGTGCGGTGCTGTGCATGAGGGATACAATGTAGGGCAGTGCGGTGCTGTGGGTGAGGGATACAATGTAGGGTGGTGTGGTGCTGTGGATGAGGGATACAATGTAGGGCGGCGCGGTGGTGTGGGTGAGGGATACAATGTAGGGTGGTGCGGTGCTGTGGATGAGGGATACAATGTAGGGCGGTGCTATGAATAAGGGATACAATGTAGGTTGGCACTGTGCTGTGGTTGAGAGATACAATGTAGGGCCGTGCGGTGCTGTGGATGAGGGATACAATGTAGGGCGGTGCTGTGGATGAGGGATACAATGTAGGGCGGCGCCGTGCTGTAGATGAGGGATACAATGTAGGGTGGCACAGTGCTGTGGATGAGGGATACAATGTAGGGCGGCGCTGTGGATGAGGGATACAATGTAGGGCGGTGCGGTGCTGTGGATGAGGGACACAATGTAGGGCGGTGCTGTGGATGAGGGATACAATATAGGGGGGCGCTGCGCTGTGGATGAGGGATACAATGTAGGGTGGCACAGTGCTGTGGATGAGGGATACAATGTAGGGCGGCGCTGTGGATGAGGGATACAATGTAGGGCGGTGCGGTGCTGTGGATGAGGGACACAATGTAGGGCGGTGCTGTGGATGAGGGATACAATGTGGGGGGGCGCAGTGCTGTGGATGAGGGATACAATGTAGGGCGGCGCAGTGCTGTGGATGAGGGATACAATGTAGGGCGGTGCTGTGGATGAGGGATACAATGTAGGGCAGTGCGGTGCTGTGGATGAGGGATACAATGTAGGGCGGCGCGGTGCTGTGGATGACGGATACAATGTAGTATGGTGCGGTGCTGTGGATGAGGGATACAATGTAGGGCGGCACAGTGCTGTGGATGAGGGATACAATGTAGGGCGGTGCTGTGGATGAGGGATACAATGTAGGGTGGTGCGGTGCTGTGGATGAGGGATACAATGTAGTATGGTGCGGTGCTGTGGATGAGGGATACAATGTAGGGCGGCACAGTGCTGTGGATGAGGGATACAATGTAGGGCGGTGCTGTGGATGAGGGATACAATGTAGGGCGGTGCTGTGGATGAGGGAAACAATGTAGGGCAGCACGGTGCTGTGGAGGAGGGATACAATGTAGGGCGGTGCTGTGGATGAGGGATACAATGTAGGGCGGTGCTGTGGATGAGGGAAACAATGTAGGGCGGCACGGTGCTGTGGAGGAGGGATACAATGTAGGGCGGTGCTGTGGATGAGGGATACAATGTAGGGCGGGGCTGTGGATGAGGGACACAATGTAGGGCGGTGCTGTGGATGAGGGATACAATGTAGGGCGGTGCTGTGGATGAGGGAAACAATGTAGGGCGGCACGGTGCTGTGGAGGAGGGATACAATGTAGGGCGGTGCTGTGGATGAGGGATACAATGTAGGGCGGTGCTGTGGATGAGGGAAACAATGTAGGGCGGCACGGTGCTGTGGAGGAGGGATACAATGTAGGGCGGTGCTGTGGATGAGGGATACAATGTAGGGCGGGGCTGTGGATGAGGGACACAATGTAGGGCGGTGCTGTGGATGAGGGATACAATGTAGGGCGGCGCAGGGCTGTGCATGAGGGATACAATGTAGGGCAGGGCGGTGCTGTGGATGAGGGATACAATGTAGGGCGGTGCAGTGGATGAGGGATACAATGTAGAGCGGGGCTGTGGATGAGGGATACAATGTAGGGCGGGGCTGTAGATGTGGGATACAATGTAGGGCGGGGCTGTGGATGAGGGATACAATGTAGGGCGGGGCTGTGGATGAGGGATACAATGTAGGGTGGGGCTGTGGATGAGGGATACAATGTAGGGTGGGGCTGTGGATGAGGGATACAATGTAGGGCGGTGCTGTGGATGAGGGATACAATGTAGGGTGGGGCTGTGGATGAGGGATACAATGTAGGGCGGCGCGGTGCTGTGGATGAGGGATACAATGTAGGGCGGCGCGGTGCTGTGGATGAGGGATAAAATGTAGGGCAGCGCGGTGCTGTGGATGAGGGATACAATGTAGGGCGGTGCTGTGGATGAGGGATACAATGTAGGGCGGTGCGGTGCTGTGGATGAGGGATACAATGTAGGGCGGCGCGGTGCTGTGGATGAGGGATACAATGTAGGGCGGCATGGTGCTGTGGATGAGGGATACAATGTAGGGCGGCGCAGTGCTGTGGATGAGGGATACAATGTAGGATGGTGCTGCGCTGTGGATGAGGGATACAATGTAGGGCGGTGCTGTGCTGTGGATGAGGGATACAATATAGGGGGGCGCTGCGCTGTGGATGAGGGATACAATGTAGGGTGGCACAGTGCTGTGGATGAGGGATACAATGTAGGGCGGCGCTGTGGATGAGGGATACAATGTAGGGCGGTGCGGTGCTGTGGATGAGGGACACAATGTAGGGCGGTGCTGTGGATGAGGGATACAATGTGGGGGGGCGCAGTGCTGTGGATGAGGGATACAATGTAGGGCGGCGCAGTGCTGTGGATGAGGGATACAATGTACGGCGGCGCAGTGCTGTGGATGAGGGATACAATGTACGGCGGTGCTGTGGATGAGGGATACAATGTAGGGCAGTGCGGTGCTGTGGATGAGGGATACAATGTAGGGCGGCGCGGTGCTGTGGATGAGGGATACAATGTAGTATGGTGCGGTGCTGTGGATGAGGGATACAATGTAGGGCGGCACAGTGCTGTGGATGAGGGATACAATGTAGGGCGGTGCTGTGGATGAGGGATACAATGTAGGGCGGTGTTGTGGATGAGGGAAACAATGTAGGGCGGCACGGTGCTGTGGAGGAGGGATACAATGTAGGGCGGTGCTGTGGATGAGGAATACAATGTAGGGCGGGGCTGTGGATGAGGGACACAATGTAGGGCGGTGCTGTGGATGAGGGACACAATGTAGGGCGGCGCTGTGGATGAGGGACACAATGTAGGGCGGTGCTGTGGATGAGGGATACAATGTAGGGTGGCGCAGGGCTGTGCATGAGGGATACAATGTAGGGCAGGGCGGTGCTGTGGATGAGGGATACAATGTGGGGTGGCGCAGGGCTGTGCATGAGGGATACAATGTAGGGCAGGGCGGTGCTGTGGATGAAGGATACAATGTAGGGTGGGGCTGTGGATAAGGGACACAATGTAGGGCGGTGCTGTGGATGAGGGATACAATGTAGGGTGGCGCAGGGCTGTGCCTGAGGGATACAATGTAGGGCAGGGCGGTGCTGTGGATGAGGGATACAATGTGGGGCGGTGCTGTGGATGAAGGATACAATGTAGGGTGGGGCTGTGGATGAAGGATACAATGTAGGGCGGCGCGGTGCTGTGGATGAGGGATACAATGTAGGGTGGGGCTGTGGATGAGGGATACAATGTAGGGTGGCGCGGTGCTGTGGATGAGGGATACAATGTAGGGCGGTGCTGTGGATGAGGGATACAATGTAGGGTGGCGCGGTGCTGTGGATGAGGGATACAATGTAGGGTGGCGCGGTGCTGTGGATGAGGGATACAATGTAGGGTGGGGCTGTGGATGAGGGATACAATGTAGAGCAGCGCGGTGCTGTGGATGAGGGATACAATGTAGGGCGGTGCTGTGGATGAGGGATACAATGTAGGGTGGGGCTGTGGATGAGGGATACAATGTAGGGTGGTGCAGTGCTGTGGATAAGGGATACAATGTAGGGCGGCGCAGGGCTGTGCATGAGGGATACAATGTAGGGCAGGGCGGTGCTGTGGATGAGGGATACAATGTAGGGCGGTGCAGTGGATGAGGGATACAATGTAGAGCGGGGCTGTGGATGAGGGATACAATGTAGGGCGGGGCTGTAGATGAGGGATACAATGTAGGGCGGGGCTGTGGATGAGGGATACAATGTAGGGCGGGGCTGTGGATGAGGGATACAATGTAGGGTGGGGCTGTGGATGAGGGATACAATGTAGGGTGGGGCTGTGGATGAGGGATACAATGTAGGGTGGGGCTGTGGATGAGGGATACAATGTAGGGCGGTGCTGTGGATGAGGGATACAATGTAGGGTGGGGCTGTGGATGAGGGATACAATGTAGGGCGGCGCGGTGCTGTGGATGAGGGATACAATGTAGGGCGGCGCGGTGCTGTGGATGAGGGATACAATGTAGGGCAGCGCGGTGCTGTGGATGAGGGATACAATGTAGGGCGGTGCTGTGGATGAGGGATACAATGTAGGGCGGTGCGGTGCTGTGGATGAGGGATACAATGTAGGGCGGCGCGGTGCTGTGGATGAGGGATACAATGTAGGGCGGCATGGTGCTGTGGATGAGGGATACAATGTAGGGCGGCGCAGTGCTGTGGATGAGGGATACAATGTAGGATGGTGCTGCGCTGTGGATGAGGGATACAATGTAGGGCGGTGCGGTGCTGTGGATGAGGGATACAATATAGGGGGGCGCTGCGCTGTGGATGAGGGATACAATGTAGGGTGGCACAGTGCTGTGGATGAGGGATACAATGTAGGGCGGCGCTGTGGATGAGGGATACAATGTAGGGCGGTGCGGTGCTGTGGATGAGGGACACAATGTAGGGCGGTGCTGTGGATGAGGGATACAATGTGGGGGGGCGCAGTGCTGTGGATGAGGGATACAATGTAGGGCGGCGCAGTGCTGTGGATGAGGGATACAATGTACGGCGGTGCTGTGGCTGAGGGATACAATGTAGGGCAGTGCGGTGCTGTGGATGAGGGATACAATGTAGGGCGGCGCGGTGCTGTGGATGAGGGATACAATGTAGTATGGTGCGGTGCTGTGGATGAGGGATACAATGTAGGGCGGCACAGTGCTGTGGATGAGGGATACAATGTAGGGCGGTGCTGTGGATGAGGGATACAATGTAGGGCGGTGCTGTGGATGAGGGAAACAATGTAGGGCGGCACGGTGCTGTGGAGGAGGGATACAATGTAGGGCGGTGCTGTGGATGAGGGATACAATGTAGGGCGGGGCTGTGGATGAGGGACACAATGTAGGGCGGTGCTGTGGATGAGGGACACAATGTAGGGCGGCGCTGTGGATGAGGGACACAATGTAGGGCGGTGCTGTGGATGAGGGATACAATGTAGGGTGGCGCAGGGCTGTGCATGAGGGATACAATGTAGGGCAGGGCGGTGCTGTGGATGAGGGATACAACGTGGGGTGGCGCAGGGCTGTGCATGAGGGATACAATGTAGGGCAGGGCGGTGCTGTGGATGAAGGATACAATGTAGGGTGGGGCTGTGGATAAGGGACACAATGTAGGGCGGTGCTGTGGATGAGGGATACAATGTAGGGTGGCGCAGGGCTGTGCCTGAGGGATACAATGTAGGGCAGGGCGGTGCTGTGGATGAGGGATACAATGTGGGGCGGTGCTGTGGATGAAGGATACAATGTAGGGTGGGGCTGTGGATGAAGGATACAATGTAGGGCGGCGCGGTGCTGTGGATGAGGGATACAATGTAGGGTGGGGCTGTGGATGAGGGATACAATGTAGGGTGGCGCGGTGCTGTGGATGAGGGATACAATGTAGGGCGGTGCTGTGGATGAGGGATACAATGTAGGGTGGCGCGGTGCTGTGGATGAGGGATACAATGTAGGGTGGGGCTGTGGATGAGGGATACAATGTAGAGCAGCGCGGTGCTGTGGATGAGGGATACAATGTAGGGCGGTGCTGTGGATGAGGGATACAATGTAGGGTGGGGCTGTGGATGAGGGATACAATGTAGGGTGGTGCAGTGCTGTGGATAAGGGATACAATGTAGAGCGGCGCAGGGCTGTGCATGAGGGATACAATGTAGGGCAGGGCGGTGCTGTGGATGAGGGATACAATGTAGGGCGGTGCAGTGGATGAGGGATACAATGTAGAGCGGGGCTGTGGATGAGGGATACAATGTAGGGCAGGGCTGTAGATGAGGGATACAATGTAGGGCGGGGCTGTGGATGAGGGATACAATGTAGGGCGGGGCTGTGGATGAGGGATACAATGTAGGGTGGGGCTGTGGATGAGGGATACAATGTAGGGTGGGGCTGTGGATGAGGGATACAATGTAGGGTGGGGCTGTGGATGAGGAATACAATGTAGGGCGGTGCTGTGGATGAGGGATACAATGTAGGGTGGGGCTGTGGATGAGGGATACAATGTAGGGCGGCGCGGTGCTGTGGATGAGGGATACAATGTAGGGCGGCGCGGTGCTGTGGATGAGGGATACAATGTAGGGCAGCGCGGTGCTGTGGATGAGGGATACAATGTAGGGCGGTGCTGTGGATGAGGGATACAATGTAGGGCGGTGCGGTGCTGTGGATGAGGGATACAATGTAGGGCGGCGCGGTGCTGTGGATGAGGGATACAATGTAGGGCGGCATGGTGCTGTGGATGAGGGATACAATGTAGGGCGGCGCAGTGCTGTGGATGAGGGATACAATGTAGGATGGTGCTGCGCTGTGGATGAGGGATACAATGTAGGGCGGTGCTGTGCTGTGGATGAGGGATACAATATAGGGGGGCGCTGCGCTGTGGATGAGGGATACAATGTAGGGTGGCACAGTGCTGTGGATGAGGGATACAATGTAGGGCGGCGCTGTGGATGAGGGATACAATGTAGGGCGGTGCGGTGCTGTGGATGAGGGACACAATGTAGGGCGGTGCTGTGGATGAGGGATACAATGTGGGGGGGCGCAGTGCTGTGGATGAGGGATACAATGTAGGGCGGCGCAGTGCTGTGGATGAGGGATACAATGTACGGCGGTGCTGTGGATGAGGGATACAATGTAGGGCAGTGCGGTGCTGTGGATGAGGGATACAATGTAGGGCGGCGCGGTGCTGTGGATGAGGGATACAATGTAGTATGGTGCGGTGCTGTGGATGAGGGATACAATGTAGGGCGGCACAGTGCTGTGGATGAGGGATACAATGTAGGGCGGTGCTGTGGATGAGGGATACAATGTAGGGCGGTGCTGTGGATGAGGGAAACAATGTAGGGCGGCACGGTGCTGTGGAGGAGGGATACAATGTAGGGCGGTGCTGTGGATGAGGGATACAATGTAGGGCGGGGCTGTGGATGAGGGACACAATGTAGGGCGGTGCTGTGGATGAGGGACACAATGTAGGGCGGCGCTGTGGATGAGGGACACAATGTAGGGCGGTGCTGTGGATGAGGGATACAATGTAGGGTGGCGCAGGGCTGTGCATGAGGGATACAATGTAGGGCAGGGCGGTGCTGTGGATGAGGGATACAATGTGGGGTGGCGCAGGGCTGTGCATGAGGGATACAATGTAGGGCAGGGCGGTGCTGTGGATGAAGGATACAATGTAGGGTGGGGCTGTGGATAAGGGACACAATGTAGGGCGGTGCTGTGGATGAGGGATACAATGTAGGGTGGCGCAGGGCTGTGCCTGAGGGATACAATGTAGGGCAGGGCGGTGCTGTGGATGAGGGATACAATGTGGGGCGGTGCTGTGGATGAAGGATACAATGTAGGGTGGGGCTGTGGATGAAGGATACAATGTAGGGCGGCGCGGTGCTGTGGATGAGGGATACAATGTAGGGTGGGGCTGTGGATGAGGGATACAATGTAGGGTGGCGCGGTGCTGTGGATGAGGGATACAATGTAGGGCGGTGCTGTGGATGAGGGATACAATGTAGGGTGGCGCGGTGCTGTGGATGAGGGATACAATGTAGGGCAGTGTGGTGCTGTGGATGAGGGATACAATGTAGGGCGGCGCGGTGCTGTGGGTGAGGGATACAATGTAGGGTGGTGCGGTGCTGTGCATGAGGGATACAATGTAGGGCAGTGCGGTGCTGTGGGTGAGGGATACAATGTAGGGTGGTGTGGTGCTGTGGATGAGGGATACAATGTAGGGCGGCGCGGTGGTGTGGGTGAGGGATACAATGTAGGGTGGTGCGGTGCTGTGGATGAGGGATACAATGTAGGGCGGTGCTATGAATGAGGGATACAATGTAGGTTGGCACTGTGCTGTGGTTGAGAGATACAATGTAGGGCCGTGCGGTGCTGTGGATGAGGGATACAATGTAGGGCGGTGCTGTGGATGAGGGATACAATGTAGGGCGGTGCTGTGGATGAGGGATACAATGTAGGGCGGCGCCGTGCTGTAGATGAGGGATACAATGTAGGGTGGCACAGTGCTGTGGATGAGGGATACAATGTAGGGCGGCGCTGTGGATGAGGGATACAATGTAGGGCGGTGCGGTGCTGTGGATGAGGGACACAATGTAGGGCGGTGCTGTGGATGAGGGATACAATATAGGGGGGCGCTGCGCTGTGGATGAGGGATACAATGTAGGGTGGCACAGTGCTGTGGATGAGGGATACAATGTAGGGCGGCGCTGTGGATGAGGGATACAATGTAGGGCGGTGCGGTGCTGTGGATGAGGGACACAATGTAGGGCGGTGCTGTGGATGAGGGATACAATGTGGGGGGGCGCAGTGCTGTGGATGAGGGATACAATGTAGGGCGGCGCAGTGCTGTGGATGAGGGATACAATGTAGGGCGGTGCTGTGGATGAGGGATACAATGTAGGGCAGTGCGGTGCTGTGGATGAGGGATACAATGTAGGGCGGCGCGGTGCTGTGGATGACGGATACAATGTAGTATGGTGCGGTGCTGTGGATGAGGGATACAATGTAGGGCGGCACAGTGCTGTGGATGAGGGATACAATGTAGGGCGGTGCTGTGGATGAGGGATACAATGTAGGGTGGTGCGGTGCTGTGGATGAGGGATACAATGTAGTATGGTGCGGTGCTGTGGATGAGGGATACAATGTAGGGCGGCACAGTGCTGTGGATGAGGGATACAATGTAGGGCGGTGCTGTGGATGAGGGATACAATGTAGGGCGGTGCTGTGGATGAGGGAAACAATGTAGGGCAGCACGGTGCTGTGGAGGAGGGATACAATGTAGGGCGGTGCTGTGGATGAGGGATACAATGTAGGGCGGTGCTGTGGATGAGGGAAACAATGTAGGGCGGCACGGTGCTGTGGAGGAGGGATACAATGTAGGGCGGTGCTGTGGATGAGGGATACAATGTAGGGCGGGGCTGTGGATGAGGGACACAATGTAGGGCGGTGCTGTGGATGAGGGATACAATGTAGGGCGGCGCAGGGCTGTGCATGAGGGATACAATGTAGGGCAGGGCGGTGCTGTGGATGAGGGATACAATGTAGGGCGGTGCAGTGGATGAGGGATACAATGTAGAGCGGGGCTGTGGATGAGGGATACAATGTAGGGCGGGGCTGTAGATGAGGGATACAATGTAGGGCGGGGCTGTGGATGAGGGATACAATGTAGGGTGGGGCTGTGGATGAGGGATACAATGTAGGGTGGGGCTGTGGATGAGGGATACAATGTAGGGTGGGGCTGTGGATGAGGAATACAATGTAGGGCGGTGCTGTGGATGAGGGATACAATGTAGGGTGGGGCTGTGGATGAGGGATACAATGTAGGGCGGCGCGGTGCTGTGGATGAGGGATACAATGTAGGGCGGCGCGGTGCTGTGGATGAGGGATACAATGTAGGGCAGCGCGGTGCTGTGGATGAGGGATACAATGTAGGGCGGTGCTGTGGATGAGGGATACAATGTAGGGCGGTGCGGTGCTGTGGATGAGGGATACAATGTAGGGCGGCGCGGTGCTGTGGATGAGGGATACAATGTAGGGCGGCATGGTGCTGTGGATGAGGGATACAATGTAGGGCGGCGCAGTGCTGTGGATGAGGGATACAATGTAGGATGGTGCTGCGCTGTGGATGAGGGATACAATGTAGGGCGGTGCTGTGCTGTGGATGAGGGATACAATATAGGGGGGCGCTGCGCTGTGGATGAGGGATACAATGTAGGGTGGCACAGTGCTGTGGATGAGGGATACAATGTAGGGCGGCGCTGTGGATGAGGGATACAATGTAGGGCGGTGCGGTGCTGTGGATGAGGGACACAATGTAGGGCGGTGCTGTGGATGAGGGATACAATGTGGGGGGGCGCAGTGCTGTGGATGAGGGATACAATGTAGGGCGGCGCAGTGCTGTGGATGAGGGATACAATGTACGGCGGTGCTGTGGATGAGGGATACAATGTAGGGCAGTGCGGTGCTGTGGATGAGGGATACAATGTAGGGCGGCGCGGTGCTGTGGATGAGGGATACAATGTAGTATGGTGCGGTGCTGTGGATGAGGGATACAATGTAGGGCGGCACAGTGCTGTGGATGAGGGATACAATGTAGGGCGGTGCTGTGGATGAGGGATACAATGTAGGGCGGTGCTGTGGATGAGGGAAACAATGTAGGGCGGCACGGTGCTGTGGAGGAGGGATACAATGTAGGGCGGTGCTGTGGATGAGGGATACAATGTAGGGCGGGGCTGTGGATGAGGGACACAATGTAGGGCGGTGCTGTGGATGAGGGACACAATGTAGGGCGGCGCTGTGGATGAGGGACACAATGTAGGGCGGCGCTGTGGATGAGGGACACAATGTAGGGCGGTGCTGTGGATGAGGGATACAATGTAGGGTGGCGCAGGGCTGTGCATGAGGGATACAATGTAGGGCAGGGCGGTGCTGTGGATGAGGGATACAATGTGGGGTGGCGCAGGGCTGTGCATGAGGGATACAATGTAGGGCGGTGCGGTGCTGTGGATGAGGGACACAATGTAGGGCGGTGCTGTGGATGAGGGATACAATGTGGGGGGGCGCAGTGCTGTGGATGAGGGATACAATGTAGGGCGGCGCAGTGCTGTGGATGAGGGATACAATGTACGGCGGTGCTGTGGATGAGGGATACAATGTAGGGCAGTGCGGTGCTGTGGATGAGGGATACAATGTAGGGCGGCGCGGTGCTGTGGATGAGGGATACAATGTAGTATGGTGCGGTGCTGTGGATGAGGGATACAATGTAGGGCGGCACAGTGCTGTGGATGAGGGATACAATGTAGGGCGGTGCTGTGGATGAGGGATACAATGTAGGGCGGTGCTGTGGATGAGGGAAACAATGTAGGGCGGCACGGTGCTGTGGAGGAGGGATACAATGTAGGGCGGTGCTGTGGATGAGGGATACAATGTAGGGCGGGGCTGTGGATGAGGGACACAATGTAGGGCGGTGCTGTGGATGAGGGACACAATGTAGGGCGGCGCTGTGGATGAGGGACACAATGTAGGGCGGCGCTGTGGATGAGGGACACAATGTAGGGCGGTGCTGTGGATGAGGGATACAATGTAGGGTGGCGCAGGGCTGTGCATGAGGGATACAATGTAGGGCAGGGCGGTGCTGTGGATGAGGGATACAATGTGGGGTGGCGCAGGGCTGTGCATGAGGGATACAATGTAGGGCAGGGCGGTGCTGTGGATGAAGGATACAATGTAGGGTGGGGCTGTGGATAAGGGACACAATGTAGGGCGGTGCTGTGGATGAGGGATACAATGTAGGGTGGCGCAGGGCTGTGCCTGAGGGATACAATGTAGGGCAGGGCGGTGCTGTGGATGAGGGATACAATGTGGGGCGGTGCTGTGGATGAAGGATACAATGTAGGGTGGGGCTGTGGATGAAGGATACAATGTAGGGCGGCGCGGTGCTGTGGATGAGGGATACAATGTAGGGTGGGGCTGTGGATGAGGGATACAATGTAGGGCGGTGCTGTGGATGAGGGATACAATGTAGGGTGGCGCGGTGCTGTGGATGAGGGATACAATGTAGGGTGGGGCTGTGGATGAGGGATACAATGTAGAGCAGCGCGGTGCTGTGGATGAGGGATACAATGTAGGGCGGTGCTGTGGATGAGGGATACAATGTAGGGTGGGGCTGTGGATGAGGGATACAATGTAGGGTGGTGCAGTGCTGTGGATAAGGGATACAATGTAGGGCGGCGCAGGGCTGTGCATGAGGGATACAATGTAGGGCAGGGCGGTGCTGTGGATGAGGGATACAATGTAGGGCGGTGCAGTGGATGAGGGATACAATGTAGAGCGGGGCTGTGGATGAGGGATACAATGTAGGGCGGGGCTGTAGATGAGGGATACAATGTAGGGCGGGGCTGTGGATGAGGGATACAATGTAGGGCGGGGCTGTGGATGAGGGATACAATGTAGGGTGGGGCTGTGGATGAGGGATACAATGTAGGGCGGGGCTGTGGATGAGGGATACAATGTAGGGCGGTGCTGTGGATGAGGGATACAATGTAGGGTGGGGCTGTGGATGAGGGATACAATGTAGGGCGGCGCGGTGCTGTGGATGAGGGATACAATGTAGGGCAGCGCGGTGCTGTGGATGAGGGATACAATGTAGTGCGGTGCTGTGGATGAGGGATACAATATAGGGGGGCGCTGCGCTGTGGATGAGGGATACAATGTAGGGCGGCGCGGTGCTGTGGATGAGGGATACAATGTAGGGGGGCGCTGTGGAGAGCTTTATGGATGAGAGTGGTGAGTGTGAATTGTACTCTGTATTTGACGGGCAGCCAGCGCAGTGACCGGCACAGGGCGGAGGCGTCCGAGTAGCGGCTGGACAGGAAGATGAGCCTGGCTGCCGCATTCAGGATGGATTGGAGTGGATAAAGTCTGGTGCACTGCTGGCAGTCACTGCATCCCTGCCACCTCCATACTGCAGGCGGTCACTGCATCCCCGCCACCTCCATACTGCAGGCGGTCACTGCATCCCCGCCACCTCCATACTGCAGGCGGTCACTGCATCCCCGCCACCTCCATACTGCAGGCGGTCACTGCATCCCCGCCACCTCCATACTGCAGGCGGTCACTGCATCCCCGCCACCTCCATACTGCAGGCGGTCACTGCATCCCCGCCACCTCCATACTGCTGGCGGTCACTGGATCCCCCCCACCTCCATACTGCAGGCGGTCACGGCATCCCCCCCACCTCCATACTGCAGGCGGTCACGGCATCCCTCCCACCTCCATACTGCAGGCGGTCACTGCATCCCCCCCACCTCCATACTGCAGGCGGTCACGGCATCCCCCCCACCTCCATACTGCAGGCGGTCACGGCATCCCCCCCACCTCCATACTGCTGGCGGTCACTGCATCCCCCCCACCTCCATACTGCAGGCGGTCACTGCATCCCCGCCACCTCCATACTGCAGGCGGTCACTGCATCCCCGCCACCTCCATACTGCAGGCGGTCACTGCATCCCCGCCACCTCCATACTGCTGGCGGTCACTGCATCCCCCCCACCTCCATACTGCAGGCGGTCACTGCATCCCCCCCACCTCCATACTGCAGGCGGTCACGGCATCCCCCCCACCTCCATACTGCAGGCGGTCACGGCATCCCCCCCACCTCCATACTGCTGGCGGTCACGGCATCCCCCCCACCTCCATACTGCTGGCGGTCACTGCATCCCCCCCACCTCCATACTGCAGGCGGTCACTGCATCCCCCCCCCACCTCCATACTGCAGGCGGTCACTGCATCCCCGCCACCTCCATACTGCAGGCGGTCACTGCATCCCCGCCACCTCCATACTGCTGGCGGTCACTGCATCCCCCCCACCTCCATACTGCAGGCGGTCACTGCATCCCCCCCACCTCCATACTGCAGGCGGTCACGGCATCCCCCCCACCTCCATACTGCTGGCGGTCACTGCATCCCCCCCACCTCCATACTGCTGGCGGTCACTGCATCCCCCCCACCTCCATACTGCAGGCGGTCACTGCATCCCCGCCACCTCCATACTGCTGGCGGTCACTGCATCCCCCCCACCTCCATACTGCTGGCAGTCACTGCATCCCCCCCACCTCCATACTGCTGGCGGTCACTGCATCCCCCCCACCTCCATACTGCTGGCGGTCACTGCATCCCCGCCACCTCCATAGTGCAGGCGGTCACTGCATCCCCGCCACCTCCATACTGCTGGCGGTCACTGCATCCCCCCCACCTCCATACTGCTGGCAGTCACTGCATCCCCCCCACCTCCATACTGCTGGCAGTCACTGCATCCCCCCCACCTCCATACTGCTGGCGGTCACTGCATCCCCCCCACCTCCATACTGCTGGCGGTCACTGCATCCCCCCCACCTCCATACTGCTGGCAGTCACTGCATCCCCCCCACCTCCATACTGCTGGCGGTCACTGCATCCCCCCCCACCTCCATACTGCTGGCAGTCACTGCATCCCCCCCACCTCCATACTGCTGGCAGTCACTGCATCCCCCCCACCTCCATACTGCAGGCGGTCACTGCATCCCCCCCACCTCCATACTGCAGGCGGTCACTGCATCCCCCCCACCTCCATACTGCTGGCGGTCACTGCATCCCCCCCACCTCCATACTGCAGGCGGTCACTGCATCCCCCCCCACCTCCATACTGCAGGCGGTCACTGCATCCCCCCCACCTCCATACTGCTGGCGGTCACTGCATCCCCCCCACCTCCATACTGCAGGCGGTCACTGCATCCCCCATCGTAGCAATACATACAGCAAGCTCCGCATCGCGGAATCCCCCTGCAGTACCAGACACTTCCGCTGGTGTTTCGGCGCACACACTACACAAATAAGCAGTCGTGCACAGACCCCCCTTTGGAGATCTGCACGAGTGCTACTTCACGAGACCGGCAGGGGGCGGCAGACAGCGTTTTTTCCGCAGCGCGCACAATCCAAAGTCACATGACCTGCGTCATCACTATGGCAACCGATCCAAGCCAGCCTGCTGGATCCGTCCCGGAAGTGACGTCACAGGCAGACATGGCGGCTTCACAAGGAGCGATGGTGATCGCGATGCGGCTCCGCAACCAGCTGCAGTCCGTGTACAAGATGGACCCGTTGCGGAACGAGGTGAGGGGCCTCCCCGCCGGTGTGTGGGGGACATCTCCCGGCCCTCCCAGCGGAGCCACCCGCTACCGCACGGCTGGCATCTTCTGGAAGGTTCTCAGGAGACAGTGTGGTGGCGCTGCCAGGAGGGGGGTGATGGTGGGCGCAGGGCGCTGCCAGGAGGGGGGCAGACGGGGGCGCTGCCAGGAGGGGGGCAGACGGGGGCGCGTAGGGCGCTGCCAGGAGGGGGGCGGACGGGGGAGCGTGGGGCGCTGCCAGGAGGGGGGCGGACGGGGGACCGTAGGGCGCTGCCAGGAGGGGGGCGATGGTGGGCGCAGGGCGCTGCCAGGAGGGGGGCAAACGGGGGCGCGTGGGGCGCTGCCAGGAGGGGGGCGGACGGGGGCGCGTAGGACGCTGCCAGGAGGGGGGCAGATGGGGGCGCTGCCAGGAGGAGGGCAGACGGGGGCGCTGCCAGGAGGGGGGCAGACGGGGGCGCGTAGGGCGCTGCCAGGAGGGGGGCAGACGGGGGCGCGTAGGGCGCTGCCAGGAGGGGGCCGACGGGGGCGCTGCCAGGAGAGGGGTGATGGTGGGCGCAGGGCGCTGCCAGGAGGGGGGCGGACGGGGGACCGTAGGGCGCTGCCAGGAGGGGGGCGATGGTGGGCGCAGGGCGCTGCCAGGAGGGGGGCAAACGGGGGGCGCGTGGGGCGCTGCCAGGAGGGGGGCGGACGGGGGCGCGTAGGACGCTGCCAGGAGGGGGGCAGATGGGGGCGCTGCCAGGAGGAGGGCAGACGGGGGCGCTGCCAGGAGGGGGGCAGACGGGGGCGCGTAGGGCGCTGCCAGGAGGGGGGCAGACGGGGGCGCGTAGGGCGCTGCCAGGAGGGGGCCGACGGGGGCGCTGCCAGGAGGGGGGCGGACGGGGGCGCGTGGGGCGCTGCCTGAAGGGGGGCGGACGGGGGCGCTGCCTGAAGGGGGGCGCGTAGGGCGCTGCCAGGAGGGGGGCGCGTAGGGCGCTGCCAGGAGGGGGGCGCGTAGGGCGCTGCCAGGAGGGGGGCGCGTAGGGCGCTGCCAGGAGGGGGGCGCGTAGGGCGCTGCCAGGAGGGGGGCGGACGGGGGGCGCGTAGGGCGCTGCCAGGAGGGGGTGGACGGGGGCGCTGCCTGAAGGGGGGCGCGTAGGGCGCTGCCAGGAGGGGGGCGGACGGGGGCGCGTAGGGCGCTGCCAGGAGGGGGCGCGTAGGGCGCTGCCAGGAGGGGGGCGGACGGGGGCGCGTAGGGCGCTGCCAGGAGGGGGGGGCGATGGTGGGCGCTGCCAGAAGAGAGGCGAACAAGCGTGTAGGGCGCTGCTAGAAGGAGGGGGGCGGACGGGGGCGCGTAGGGTGCTGCCAGGAGGGGGGCGATGGTGGGCGCAGGGCGCTGCCAGGAGGGGGGCGATGGTGGGCGCAGGGCGCTGCCAGGAGGGGGGGCGGGCGCAGGGCGCTGCCAGGAGGGGGGGCGGGCGGGGGCGCGTAGGGCGCTGCCAGGAGGGGGCGCGTAGGGCGCTGCCAGGAGGGGGGCGGACGGGGGCGCGTAGGGCGCTGCCAGGAGGGGGGGGGGCGATGGTGGGCGCTGCCAGAAGAGAGGCGAACAAGCGTGTAGGGCGCTGCTAGAAGGAGGGGGGCGGACGGGGCGCGTAGGGTGCTGCCAGGAGGGGGGCGATGGTGGGCGCAGGGCGCTGCCAGGAGGGGGGCGATGGTGGGCGCAGGGCGCTGCCAGGAGGGGGGCGATGGTGGGCGCAGGGCGCTGCCAGGAGGGGGGCGGGGGCGGGGGCGCTGCCAGGAGGGGGGCGGACGGGGGCGCGTAGGGCGCTGCCAGGAGGGGGGCGGACGGGGGCGCGTAGGGCGCTGCCAGGAGGGGGGCGGACGGGGGCGCGTAGGGCGCTGCCAGGAGGGGGGCGGACGGGGGCGCGTAGGGCGCTGCCAGGAGGGGGGCGCGTAGGGCGCTGCCTGAAGGGGGGCGCGTAGGGCGCTGCCTGAAGGGGGGCGCGTAGGGCGCTGCCTGAAGGGGGGCGCGTAGGGCGCTGCCAGGAGGGGGGCGGACGGGGGGCGCGTAGGGCGCTGCCAGGAGGGGGGCGGACGGGGGGCGCGTAGGGCGCTGCCAGGAGGGGGTGGACGGGGGCGCTGCCAGAAGGGGGGCGGACGGGGGCGCGTAGGGCGCTGCCAGGAGGGGGGCGGACGGGGGCGCGTAGGGCGCTGCCAGGAGGGGGGGGGGGGCGATGGTGGGCGTAGGGCGCTGCCAGAAGAGAGGCGAACAAGCGTGTAGGGCGCTGCTAGAAGGAGGGGGGCGGACGGGGGCGCGTAGGGGTTGATGGTGGGCGTAGGACGCTGCCAGAAGGGCACGGACGGGGGTGCTGCCAGAAGGGGGGCGGACGGGGCGCGTAGGGCGCTGCCAGGAGGGGGCGCGTAGGGCGCTGCCAGGAGGGGGGGGCGATGGTGGGCGCTGCCAGAAGAGAGGCGAACAAGCGTGTAGGGCGCTGCTAGAAGGAGGGGGGCGGACGGGGGCGCGTAGGGTGCTGCCAGGAGGGGGGCGATGGTGGGCGCAGGGCGCTGCCAGGAGGGGGGCGATGGTGGGCGCAGGGCGCTGCCAGGAGGGGGGGCGGGCGCAGGGCGCTGCCAGGAGGGGGGGCGGGCGGGGGCGCGTAGGGCGCTGCCAGGAGGGGGCGCGTAGGGCGCTGCCAGGAGGGGGGCGGACGGGGGCGCGTAGGGCGCTGCCAGGAGGGGGGGGGGCGATGGTGGGCGCTGCCAGAAGAGAGGCGAACAAGCGTGTAGGGCGCTGCTAGAAGGAGGGGGGCGGACGGGGCGCGTAGGGTGCTGCCAGGAGGGGGGCGATGGTGGGCGCAGGGCGCTGCCAGGAGGGGGGCGATGGTGGGCGCAGGGCGCTGCCAGGAGGGGGGCGATGGTGGGCGCAGGGCGCTGCCAGGAGGGGGGCGGGGGCGGCGGCGCTGCCAGGAGGGGGGCGGGCGGGGGCGCTGCCAGGAGGGGGGCGGACGAGGGCGCGTAGGGCGCTGCCAGGAGGGGGGCGGACGGGGGCGCGTAGGGCGCTGCCAGGAGGGGGGCGGACGGGGGCGCGTAGGGCGCTGCCAGGAGGGGGGCGGACGGGGGCGCGTAGGGCGCTGCCAGGAGGGGGGCGCGTAGGGCGCTGCCTGAAGGGGGGCGCGTAGGGCGCTGCCAGGAGGGGGGCGGACGGGGGGCGCGTAGGGCGCTGCCAGGAGGGGGGCGGACGGGGGGCGCGTAGGGCGCTGCCAGGAGGGGGTGGACGGGGGCGCTGCCAGGAGGGGGGCGGACGGGGGCGCGTAGGGCGCTGCCAGGAGGGGGGCGGACGGGGGCGCGTAGGGCGCTGCCAGGAGGGGGGGGGGGCGATGGTGGGCGTAGGGCGCTGCCAGAAGAGAGGCGAACAAGCGTGTAGGGCGCTGCTAGAAGGAGGGGGGCGGACGGGGGCGCGTAGGGGTTGATGGTGGGCGTAGGACGCTGCCAGAAGGGCACGGACGGGGGTGCTGCCAGAAGGGGGGCGGACGGGGCGCGTGGGGCGCTGCCTGAAGGGGGGCGGACGGGGTGCTGTAGTAAGCCCTTTAGCATGTACATGACCGCACATACGTGTGTCGCCCCTCCAGCATGTACATGGCCGCACATACGTGTTTCGCTCGCCTCCTCACTGTCTCTCTCCCTAGGAGGTGGTCAAAGTGAAGATCAAGGAGCTGAACGAGCACATCGTGTGTTACCTGTGCGCCGGCTACTTTGTGGACGCCACCACAATCACCGAGTGCCTGCACACCTGTAAGTACCTCTTCTATTTGCCCCTCCCCCATGATTCTGCCCTGGGGGTAATGCAGGCCCCTTCCCCCTCCCCCCTTGGTTTGCCCTGGGTGGGGTAAGGCAGGCCCCTTCCCCCACCCCCCTTGGTTTGTCCTGGGGGGGGTAAGGCAGGCCCCTTCCCCCACCCCCCTTGGTTTGCCCTGGGGGGGGGGTAAGGCAGGCCCCTTCCCCCGCCCCCCTTGGTTTGCCCTGGGGGGGGGGGGGTAAGGCAGGCCCCTTCCCCCACCCCCCTTGGTTTGCCCTGGGGGGGGGTAAGGCAGGCCCCTTCCCCCGCCCCCCTTGGTTTGCCCTGGGGGGGGGGGGTAAGGCAGGCCCCTTCCCCCGCCCCCCTTGGTTTGCCCTGGGGGGGGGGGTAAGGCAGGCCCCTTCCCCCGCCCCCCTTGGTTTGCCCTGGGGGGGGGGGGGTAAGGCAGGCCCCTTCCCCCGCCCCCCTTGGTTTGCCCTGGGGGGGGGGGGGGGTAAGGCAGGCCCCTTCCCCCGCCCCCCTTGGTTTGCCCTGGGGGGGGGGTAAGGCAGGCCCCTTCCCCCGCCCCCCTTGGGTTGCCCTGGGGGGGTAAGGCAGGCCCCTTCCCCCGCCCCCCTTGGTTTGCCCTGGGGGGGTAAGGCAGGCCCCTTCCCCCTTTGTCTCGCCCGGGGGTGGGCCCCCGCTGTGACGCCTGTGTCTCCGCAGTCTGTAAGAGCTGTATCGTGAAGTACCTACAGACCAGTAAGTACTGCCCGCTGTGTAACATCAAGATCCACGAGACCCAACCGCTGCTGAACCTCAAGCTGGACCGCGTCATGCAGGACATCGTCTACAAGCTGGTGCCCCGCCTCCAGGAGAGTGAGTAGCCCCGCCTTGCTGCTCTAGTCCCGCCCACACCTGGTAGCGCCCCCTTATTAACATGTCTTTCAGATGAAGATAACCGGATCCGGGAGTTCTATCAGTCGCGAGGCCTGGAGCGCGTCCTGCAGACCAACCCGGTGGAGGGTGAGTGCCGGCAGCGCCTCCACCCCCGACTCCAACCCCCCAACGCACTCTTCTCATACCTTCTCTGTACTCAGATCCCGTGGTGGACGTCTCTCGGCTGTCTCTCTCGCTGGCTGTCTCTCAGAGCACCTCCCACTACTACAGGAACGATGAACACGTCAGCCTGTGCCTGGAGAAAACAGGGTAATTGACTGACCACCTACCTGCAGCTAGATGGAGAGGGGAGGGGTGCTGCAGGACCACCTACCTGCTGCTGGGAGGGGAGGGGTGTGCTGCTGGAGGACCACCTACCTGCCGTTAGATGGGGAGGGGGGTGCTGGAGGACCACTTGCCTGCCGATAGATGGGGAGGTGACTGAGTGACTGCTGGAGAGGAGGTGTGCCTTGTGGGAGGACCACCTACCTGCTGCTACGAGGGTGTGTGTGCTGTGGGCTGACTGCCTCCTTGCTGCTGCTACATGAGGGAGTAGGGGTGTATTGTGGTGGACATCTACTGCATAAGATGAGGGGGTGGAGAGAGAGGTAGGAGGCGTGTGTAGTAGGCGGGGCTCACCCCTTGGATGGGAGGGGCTAGTGGGCTGGTCTCACCCCCTTGGATGGGAGGGGCTAGTGGGCTGGGCTCACCCCTTGGATGGGAGGGGCTAGTGGGCTGGGCTCACCCCTTGGATGGGAGGGGCTAGTGGGCTGGGCTCACCCCTTGGATGGGAGGGGCTAGTGGGCTTGGCCATCTTACATGTTTGTTTGCTTTTCAGGCCTAGTAAGGATAAGAAGAAGTTCATCCTACAGGTAAGTGTCCATCCCCCACCTCTGTGTGCTCCTCCCCCATCGCTGTCATTGGCTCTTCCTTCCCACCCCTCCATGTGACTGTGTGATGTCTCATTGCAGCAGAAGTATGTCAGGTGTTCTGTCCGCTCGGAGATCCGTCATCTGCGCAGAGTCCTCGCTCATCGCCTGAGTGCGCCGTTCCCACAGGTAATCCGCCCGAGCGACACGTAGAATGCTGCCTCACAAGATGGTTCAAAACCATGAAAGTTCCGTGTAAACGCTTCTCATTCGTCGTGGGGTTTAAGCCCCCATAAAAACCACTAGAGGGAATGGTGCGGTCTAACCTAGAAAAAAGATGGCTAAGGGGCGACCAAATAACCATGTATAAGTACATGAGGGGACGATACAAGGATCTCTCCCATGATCTGTTTACACCCCGGACTGCGACGGTAACAAGAGGACATCCGCTACGATTAGAGGAAAGTAGGTTTCCTCACCAACACAGAAGGGGGTTCTTTACTGTAAGAGCAGTTAGACTGTGGAACTCTCTGCCTGAGGACGTGGTGATGGCAGGATCCATAGAGGAGTGTAAGAGGGACTAGATGTCTTTCTGCAGCGGAAGTATATTACAGGATATAAATATTAGGTTAATTGTTAATCTGGGTATACAGGCAGGTAGGAACTATTAGGGGTTGATCCAGGGAACAGTCTGATTGCCATTAGGGAGTCGGGAAGGAATTTTTTCCCCAAAAGGGCTAATTGGCTTCTGGCCTTGGGGTTTTTTGCCTTCCTCTGGATCAACACAGTAGGATAGACAGGCTGGACTAGATGGACATTGTCTTCATTCGGCCTTACATACTATGTTACTATGAACCGCGATGGTGATGATGTCATCCGCTCCGACTCACGAGAAAGTGAGTCTATATAAATAGCAGGGAGAACAAGCGGCGGCTGGACACGCCTGAGCCCCGGGAGTGGACAGGTGAGGATATACAGGGGCCGCCGGCTGTCGGTGGGGCTGCCGCCAGCAGCAGCAGCCGCGTCCACAATGACAGCAAGGCCTGTAACCCAAGTGATTGCTCTTAAATCAGAGCAAACATTTGGGGGAGAGCCTGCGCGCAAGTCACAAAGCTGGTGAGCTGAGGGGCTCCTACCCCGAGGTATCACTGTATATAATGTATATGTATGTGTGTGTGTATATATATATATATATATATATATATATAATGTCTGTGTGTGTGTATGTATGTATGTATGTGTGTGTGTATATGTATATATATATATATATATATATACTACTAGCTGATATACCCGGCTTCGCCCGAGTTAATTTGGTACTGGTGTTTATCTGGTGTTCACACGGAAAATCTTATGAAGTCGTGGTTACTTTAGAGATACTGAGGAAAAACATATGTTCACCATTTTGCATAGTTCTCTGCGTTACCCAGGAAACACCACGTGGAGGTAACCATGCGACGTTTCCTTCATATAAAATGACATCAGGAAGTGAGAGAATTAGATTACATACATAAAATTTCGTCACCAATTCTTTTGCGCTAGAATTGAATAATGGAGTTGGGACCTATTAACTTTTCCTATTTATGACATAATCAATGCGCGTGCCAAATTTCCCGTTTCTATGACATTGGGAAGTGAGTGATTTAGATTATCTACGTTAAATTTCGACGCCAATTCTTTTGCGCTAGAATTGAATAATCGAGTTGGGACCCAATTTCTTTTCCTATTTTGGAGATAATCTATGCTTGCGCCAAATTTCATGATTCTACGACATCGGGAAGTTGGAGAACTTTTGGCGAGTGAGTCAGGCAGTGAGTCAGGCAGTGAGTCAGTGAGGGCTTTCAGCTTTTATATATATATATATATATATATATATATATATATATATATATATATATATATATATATATATATATATGACGAAAGCCCTCACTAACTGACTGACTGACTCGCCAAAAGTTCTCCAACTTCCCGATGTCATAGAAACATGAAATTTGGCAGAAGCATAGATTATCTCCAAAATAGGAAAAGTAATTGGGTCCCAACTCGATTATTCAATTCTAGCGCAAAAGAATTGGCGTCAAAATTTTACGTACATAATCTAAATCACTCGCTTCCCAATGCCATCGAAACTTAAAATTTGGCACAAGCATTGATTATGACATAAATAGGAAAAGTTAATGGGTCCCAACTCGATTATTCAATTCTAGGATTCACAGAGGGTAGGCAGTTGAAGTCAGACTAGGTAGATTTAAAGCCCAATTCACAGACGTGACTTATATTAAAACTCAAATTTTTAATAAGATACGATTAAAAAACGAAGAAAGGGCACAACACTGACAAACATACAAAAACAAGGAACCAGGTGAGGTAGACCACGAAACAAATAGTGGTATCCGTAGCGACCTGGATTATGACACTCGATGAGTGTTTACGAACACTCCACTAGGACAGGAATCTAGAAGACCCCAACAGAGCAAGAGTGGAAGTTAAACGGGCTCATTTAATTGTGGTAGTACCAGAGCCCGGATAGAGTTTTTTAGAATCTCTAAGCTCCACTCTGTCTCTGTGAAGAAGCGTATTAGACAGGTATCTATTCGCATCGAACGTGTATCGTTCGGTGCAAATTAAGATTTATAGGTCCTATCTGGACAAAATATGGTGGGGTGTAATAGTGTAATCACCCAACCCCAATATTTATAGAGCATCTGTATGTAATAGAAAAATGCGTAGGGTCAGTTAGAACTCAATATATTGTACTGGTAGTGTTTCTTTTCTCCAGATATTTGAGTACAAGACTCTAGATAACCAAGAGGAAATGTATATACGATTGTACTTTATTCCTCTATATGCTAAAAGGAGCTGAGAATTGATGATGCAATGATGGTATCTGCTTTCAGCAGTTAATGCATGGAAATAGTACTTTAGACTCTACGCGTTTCACCACATAGTCTTTGTGGATCATCAGGAGATATAGTACTCAAGCTATAGATAACGAATTTGTGTATATTCACAAGAAGATGAGATTGTATCACGTCACAGAGTATCATAAAGGATTAACAACTGAAATAGGTGATAAACTCTCAGTTTCACTAATAAGAAAAATAGGTCACTTAAGGTAAGTGAACTATTTAAAGAGTCTAAGGAGATGGATCCTGACTCAGAAGTGCCAATAGCTCCTGCTCCTAACTGAGGAAAAATGAGCTATTTCTAGGTCAGAGGGACTATGACGCGATAGTCATGCTATAGAGGTAGTCAAGCGGCCTGATATTAACAAAAGTGAAGCACTAGAAGGGGAGACAGCAATATGTGTCTGTTAGCCCCAATCTTAGTTGGATGTCAAAAAAGACAAAAGGAGAGAAACTAGTGCTTCAAAATAAGCCTAGAGGCTGCCGCAAGGTCTAAGTCTCAAATCCCGATGGTGGATTTTGAGATAAGCAAGTTGGTTAGGAGCCCCTCAAGTAGTAGCTAATGCCCTCATGTAAAAAAAAAAAAAAAAAAAAAAGCCCCAGCAGGAGCATAGCAGAGAGAGTAACCCGTCGCCTTGATGGTAGGCTAGGGAATGAGGATGGTCATTAACTGAGCTCCTTATATATAAGTGGCTCCTCCCACAATGGGTTTGGTTAAGACAGATCCCTCCAATAGGATCAGGAAAGAACATCAACAATAGCCATGTGCAAAAAAAAAAAAAAAATAGCCGATCTTGGGGAAGTTATAGCACATCTCTATCCAACAGTTAACCCTTTCCAGTCCAATGTTGGGCCTGCCCCGACATCATCATTTTCCTCCACAGCTCCGATGTCGGGGCAGGCCCGACACTGCAGTGCAGGAGTGGATCTGCACCCGATCGTCAGACACATCGGGTGCAGATACACTCCTGCACTGGTCCTCATTGAGGACCCCCGAGGAGAAGGCAGAAAGGGTTTTTAACCCTTTCTGCCCACTGCTTTACACATTACATAGCGCTCAATTAGCGCTATGCAATGCATAGATTCCGGCCGGCGATCATGTGACCGCCGGTGTTACCTGACCCCCGGCGGTCACATGAACGCCGAGCCGGGAGCCTGCACCGTGCAAGGACCTGCTTACCTGACCGGCGTCTTGTGCATTCTCCTTCTGTCTCCCGACCCGGCGATCATGTGACCGCCAGGTGTCACCTGACCCCAGCGGTCACATGATCGCCGAGCCGGGAGGCAGAAGGAGAATGCACAAGACGCCGGTCAGGTAAGCAGGTCCCTCCCTGCACCCTCCTGAACTCTGTCAGATCAGGAGGGTGCAGGGAAAATGTATTTTTTCTCACCCATTCTCCCAGCTCCAATTTATTTGGAGCTGGGGAGAATGGGTGAGAAAAAAGAAATGGATTGGAAAGGGTTAATACATGCGTAATCGCTCACCATAAGGACTGATCGCAGTGCAGATCTATCCTGACCGCTTGATGTAAATATTAGATCGTAGCCTGTAAACAAGCGGACGGGGCTGGTGGGCGTGACGGAGGCGCCTGACGTCGCCGAAGAGGCTGGGCAGAGCGTATGACGTCACCACGCAAGGGGGAGTGCCTGCGGACTGAATCTCAGTCCGTAGGCGGCGTGGCGTAGGACGCAACTCTCTGCCGGTGCGGCGTGTGTGATGTCACCACGTCAGGAGCGCACCTACCGATAGAGTCTCGCCCATACGGGGCGTGTGTGCGCTGCGTCTCACCGCCGACATCATGTCAGAGCGCCATGACGCCTAAGCGTAGGGGGCGTCTCGTTATTGCTGCGCTGCTATCGGAGATTGATACGTAACTGGCGTATCAATAGTAGTGCAGCGTAATGGTAACTGCACTATTCAATGTACATAACTGTTTAATTAAGGTATTTAGCTTTTGATTGCACATGAGGTATATGACTAGCAATCTTGTAGGTAAGTATTATTGCTAGTGTATCTTTATTGTCACCAAAGGAGGAGGAGTTGATAAAAAAGTGTATACTGATGCAACAAGTACACACTTATATAAAAAATATAGAATATACAGAAGCTCAGTTTTATTTAAACGTGAGATGCTGAATGCACTGAGATCACTGGTCGTTAATTATGAGTATATTCTAGTGTCTTACCCCTTTTCTTATAGACTGATAGTATGCATCGATTCATGAATAAAGATATGATTTGATACCTGATAAGAGATAGAGGCTCAATTAGAGCATATAAATATAATGATGCTGAAATAAAGAAATATTTTGCACACGAACGGACTACGTGGATCAGGATTACAGATTATGCCAACAGCAGTCAACATTAGAGAAAGCAGTTAAACAGAAGTTGTTCATTAAGACCAGCAGGTTGAACTGTATCGCATCTATAGATCCAAGCTGCTTCTTTTTGCAGAAGCAGTGAATCTATGTTACCTCTTCTCCCATCGGACTTAACAATTTCCATCCCCTGGAACTTTAAACAGCTAGCATCCCCCCCATGTTGCTCCAACACATGGGTGGAGACTGAAGTTGCTTCATTTCTGCCAATGTTGCCTACGTGTGCCAGGATCCTACGGCGAAATTGCTGCCTCGTTTTCCCAATATATTGTTTCTGACAGACACAGGTGATAATGTAGACAACATTTGTAGAGAGACAGTTAACAAAATCTCGTATAGTGTATTCTGTCCCCGTTGTACTTGATCTGAAGGTGTCTCCTTTTTTGATAAATCCACAAGCTAAGCATTTAGCGCATGAGAAGGTCCCATTGGGGATGGAGCGTGAAAGCCAATCACTTTGAGGTGTAGATGGTTTTAGGAAGCTTTTAACTACATGGTCTTTGATATTACGGCCCCGACGGTACGTCACTTTCGGATATGCTGGAATACAGGTACTGATGTCTTTGTCATTTTGAAGGACATCCCAATATGTATGCAAAATCTCAAGTATTTTTTCCCGTCCGGTATCGTAAGTTCCCACAATACGCATTTCTGATGTCTTGTTCCTTGTTTTTGGGATAAGCAGCTCATTCCTGTTGCAACTGCGTGCAAAATGTTCTGCTTGATCCAAAATGTGAATGGGATAGCCTCTTTGTAGGAATCTATCCCTCAATTTTTTACATTCAATGTTAAAGGTACTTTCTTCGGAACAATTCCGTCTGATTCTCAAGAATTGCCCCTTAGGAATACCTTTTTTAAGGGGTTGTGGGTGGAAACTGTTCCAGGAAAGTAAGCTATTGGTAGCTGTACTTTTACGATAAAGGTTGGTCGAGATTTTGCCATCTGGTTGGATTACAATAGTTATGTCAAGAAAAGTCATGGATGTTTTACTGATATCGGCCGTAAATCTCAGATTAAGCTCGTTGCTATTGAGCCAAGTCACGAACTCAAAAAACTGTCATTCAGAACCTGTCCAAAGGATGAGTATGTCATCGATATATCTTATCCAAGACAAGATATACGTGGACCAGGCACAGTTCTCGGTGGAGAAGACACATTTCTCCTCCCACCAGCCCAGGAGCAAGTTGGCATACGTGGGGGCACATGGCGTCCCCATCGCGGTGCCCCTGAGCTGGTGGAAGAACTTCCTGTTAAACAGGAAATAGTTATGTGTCAACACGAATTCTAATAGTTGTAGAATAAATTCGTTTTGAGCCTGATACATCATCCCTCTCTGAGATAGGAAGTGAGTAACAGCTCATTATTCAATTCTATGTTCAAAAGAATTGGCGTCAAAATTTTACGTACGGAATCTAATTCTCTCACTTCCCGGTGTCATAGAAACTCGAAATTTGGCATGAGCATTGATTATATCATAAATAGGAAAAGCTAATGGGTCCCAACTCGATTATTCAATTCTATGCGCAAAAGAATTAGCGTCCAAATTTTATGTACGTAATCTAATTCTCTCACTTCCTGATGTCATTTTATATAAAGGAAACGTCGCATGGTTACCACCCTGTGGTGTTTCCTGGGTAACGCAGAGAACTATGCAAAATGGTGAACATATGTTTTTCCTCGGTATCTCTAAAGTAACCACGACTTCATAAGATTTCCGTGTGAACACCAGATAAACACCAGTACCAAATTAACTCGGGCGAAGCCGGGTATATCAGCGTGTGTGTGTGTGTGTGTGTGTGTGTGTGTGTGTGTGTGTGTGTGTGTGTGTGTGTGTGTGTGTGTGTGTGTGTGTGTGTGTGTGTGTGTGTGTGTGTGTGTGTGTGTGTGTGTGTGTGTGTGTGTGTGTGTGTGTGTGTGTGTGTGTGTGTGTGTGTGTGTGTGTGTGTATATGTATGTATGTGTCTGTTATATATAATGTGTGTGTGTTATATATAATGTCTGTCTGTGTGTGTAATATATATATATTAGTGTGTGTGTGTGTAAAATATATATATATATATATATATATTATATAATCTGCATGCGATCGCTGATGACGTCCCACCATTGACTTCTGTATCTGCTCAGGTTCATCTGATGGTTGACAATAAGCCCCTCCCAGATCACATGACCATGAAGCAGCTGTGGCTGACGTACTGGTACGGGAAGGTAAGTGCCCCCAGTGTGGTGCAGGTTAGCCCCGCCCCCTCCCCTTTCCCCGCCCCTCATTCCGTCTGCCTTGTGTCTTTCAGCCGGCGCCCCTGGTCCTGTCCTACAGTGTGAAGGAGAAGAGGAGGTGACCCGTAGCCCCGCCGTCTCCATGTACATAGTTCCGCCGCCGCACACCGGGGGCGCTGCACTCCCACAGCTCATTTCTAGAAGGGAAAGTTTATTTTAAGTTTTTTTTTATTTAATTATTAAAAAATTGCTTTGTCCTTCGCTGCCAAGGAGTCTGTGTGGGGGGGCCCTGAACGTCAGGGGGCCCCTCCTGAACCTGGTACAGTGAATCATGGGGGAGGGGTGACTGCTGTGACCCTGCCGCATGGTCGGCTCCATGCGTTGTACTGCAGTGTCCACTGGGGGGCAGCACTACCTCTTCCTAGCGCTGCGGCCACTGTATATTAGGGATGCCTTGCTGTAAAGGCGTCAGTTATTTTTTAACCCCCTCAGGCCCAGAGCTTTCTCTTCTCCGCCCCGCCCTCTAAGGGCTGTAGATTCTTATTTCCCCGTTGACCTGGCCATAGGAGGCCGTCTTGTGCCGGATCATATAATGTACGGAAAGACTAGTTTTCGGCGTGCCAACGGTTCAGTGAATATCAGGGGGGCAGTACGGTCACGGCGGGACCACATTATATAGTGTGGGGGGGAGGGGGGCAGTACGGTCATGGCGGGGCCACATTATATAGTGTGGGGGGGAGGGGGGCAGTACGGTCATGGCGGGGCCACATTATATAGTGTGTGTGTGTGTGTGTGGGGGGGGGGGGGGGGGGGGTTATGTTTTTCTAGTTCTATTAAGTAAATTTAAAAAAAAATCTTTACAAATGCCTTTTGTCGCCGAGTTCGGAGCCCCCAAGTGGTGTATTCTTCTGTTAGTCGGTCTGGGAGGGCTGTAGTCATCACTACTATCTTTGGGGAAACTTCTCTCTTGTTGTTTTTTTTTAACGTTTTTAAATTAAATGATTTAATTTAACCCCAAACTTATAACCCCCCCCCCCCCCCCCCCCAACCCCCGACGGCGCTCACCATGGAAGGTGCTAGAAATCCCATCTGCCACTTCTGGGGACTGTAGCGAAGGCTGGGCATTACTGTGAAGGGTCGTCAGAGGGTAGGGGGGGTGTGCCTTCTTTCTGGCTGGTATGTGCCCGCACATCCCTCCCTGACGTTTAGTAGTCCCGGAAGCCCCAACCATTGTAACCACCGACCCTTCTTCCCATGGTCGGATGACTTGGTCTGAACTCTCCTTGCAGGGACTCCTCTATATGTGTGTTCCTCCACCTCCGGTGTCCGGGATGGGTTTGTCCGATCCATGCGCCTCCCTCCAGCATCTGCTTAGGTTTGGGCAGCGCCACAAGCTGTATTAGTGCCATATGCTTGGGTTTTACGTCCCACCCCTGCCATCATGCAGGAGAGCCGAGTACAATACCCTCTGTGTAAGGGCTCGTGTCCACGGGCGGGTTCGAATTCCGGGATCCTCGTGGGGTACCCGTGCGGATTATCCAGAGTTCTAGCCACCAATAAGCAATCCATCTGATCCGCATGCTGCGCTTTGCTGCGGGACCCACTTCCATTGAAGTCAATGGAAGCCATCCGATCTGCAGCACACCTGGAACTGTCACTCCGCGTGTGCTGCGGGTCTCACGGGAAAGCAGAAGATTTCGGCACGCCCACCTGCATGCACTGAGGTGATGCCGGACGACCCGCACATGTCCGCATGCCACAGGCAGGGTGGGCTCCCACCCACAGAACCCGACCGGCCCATGGTCATTAGGCCTAACAAGTCAACTTGGGACTCCCTTAAGGACAACATAGGAGTGGTCTGCAGGACTCGTCCCGCGCTCCTCTATAGGAATGACCGCCTCCTCTTTAATCTCATAACTGGATTTTGGGAGTTTGTGTCGTTCTGGATGATTATATCACTGATGTTTCTGGAAGATGCGCCTATCAACCAATCTAAAGTGTGTAATTCTTCTGTCCGTAGCAACCCCTCCGTCTGCTGCTTCTAGAACCGAGCGTGGGGGGGATCGCACTGGGGTTGTAACAGATTACCTGTGTCTTTTGCCGTATATACGGAGGAGAATCTACCTCACCCCTATGTGTATATACTGAGGAGAATCTACCTCCCCTCTATGTATATATACTGAGGAGAATCTACCTCCCCTCTATGTATATATACTGAGGAGAATCTACCTCACCTCTGTGTGTATATACTGAGGAGAATCTACCTCACCTCTGTGTGTATATACTGAGGAGAATCTACCTCACCTCTGTGTGTATATACTGAGGAGAATCTACCTTACCTCTGTGTGTATATACTGAGGAGAATCTACCTCACCTCTATGTGTATATACTGAGGAGAATCTACCTCACCTCTATGTGTATATACTGAGGAGAATCTACCTCACCTCTATGTGTATATACTGAGGAGAATCTACCTCACCTCTATGTGTATATACTGAGGAGAATCTACCTCACCTCTGTGTGTATATACTGAGGAGAATCTACCTCACCTCTGTGTGTATATACTGAGGAGAATCTACCTCCCCTCCCATGTGCATGTATATACTGAGGAGAATCTACCTCCCCTCTATGTGTATATACTGAGGAGAATCTACCTCACCTCTGTGTGTATATACTGAGGAGAATCTACCTCCCCTCTATGTGTATATACTGAGGAGAATCTACCTCACCCCTATGTGTATATACGGAGGAGAATCTACCTCCCCTCTATGTATATATACTGAGGAGAATCTACCTCACCTCTGTGTGTATATACTGAGGAGAATCTACCTCCCCTCCCATGTGCATGTATATACTGAGGAGAATCTTCCTCCCTTCTATGTGTATATACTGAGGAGAATCTACCTCACCTCTATGTGTATATACTGAGGAGAATCTAGCTCACCACTGTGTATATCCTGAGGAGAATCTATCCCACCTCTGTGTGTATATACTGAGGAGAATTTACCTCACCACTATGTGTGTATATACTGAGCATAATCTGCCTCCCCTCTGTGTGTATATACTGAGGGGAATCTACCTCCCGTCTATGTGTATATACTGAGGAGAATCTACCTCACCTCTATGTGCATATACTGAGCATAATCTACCTCCCCATTATGTGTATATACTGAGGAGAATCTACCTCCCCGTTATGTGTATATACTGAGGAGAATCTACCTCCCCTCTATGTGTATATACTGAGGAGAATCTACCTCCCCTCTATGTATATATACTGAAAAGAATCTACGTCACCTCTGTGTATATACTGAGGAGAATCTAACTCACCTCTATGTGTATATACTGAGGAAAATCTACCTTACCTCTATGTGTATATACTGAGGAGAATCTACCTTACCTCTATGTGTATATACTGAGGAGACTCTAACTCACCTCTATGTGTATATACTGAGGAGAATCTAACTCACCTCTGTGTATATACTGAGGAGAATCTACCTCACCTCTATGTGTATATACTGAGGAGAATCTACCTCCCCTCTATGTGTATATACTGAGGAGAATTTACCTCACCTCTGTGTGTATATACTGAGGGGAATCTAACTCCCGTCTATGTGTGTATACCGAGGAGAATCTAACTCCCGTCTATGTGTGTATACCTAGGAGAATCTACCTCCCCTCTGTGTGTGTATACTGAGGAGAATCTACCTCACCTCTATGTGTATATACTGAGGAGAATGTACCTCCCCTCTATGTGTATATACTGAGGAGAATCTACCTCCCCTCTGTGTGTGTATACTGAGGAGAATCTACCTCACCTCTATGTGTATATACTGAGGAGAATGTACCTCCCCTCTATGTGTATATACTGAGGAGAATCTACCTCACCTCTATGTGTATATACTGAGGAGAATCTACCTCCCCTGTATGTGTATATACTGAGGAGAATCTACCTCACCTCTATGTGTATATACTGAGGAGAATCTACCTCACCTCTATGTGTATATACTGAGGAGAATCTACCTCACCTCTATGTGTATATACAGAGGAGAATCTACCCCACCTCTGTGTGTATATACTGAGAAGAAACTACCTCCCCTCTGTGTGTATATACTGTTGAGAATCTACCTCCCCTCTGTGTGTATATACTGAGGAGAATCTACCTCCCCTCTGTGTGTATATACTGAGGAGAATCTACCTCCCCTCTGTGTGTATATACTGAGGAGAATCTACCTCCCCTCTGTGTGTATATACTGAGGAGAATCTACCTCCCCTCTGTGTGTATATACTGAGGAGAATCTACCTCCCCTCTAAGTGTATATACTGAGGAGAATCTACTTCCCCGCTGTGTGTATATACTGAGGAGAATCTACCTCCCCTCTAAGTGTATATACTGAGGAGAATCTACCTCCCCGCTGTGTGTATATACTGAGGAGAATCTACCTCCCCTCTGTGTGTATATACTGTGGAGAATCTACTTCCCCTCTGTGTGTATATACTGAGGAGAATCTACCTCACCTCTCTGTGTATATACTGAGGAGAATCTACCTCACCTCTCTGTGTATATACTGAGGAGAATCTACCTCACCTCTATGTGTATATACTGAGGAGGAGAATCTACCTCCCCTCTGTGTGTATATACTGTGGAGAATCTACCTCACCTCTATGCTAAAGAAGCAAAACCTAAAAAACGCTAAGCTTCCTGTTGGCAGCAGCGCCCCCCGGAGTAACGCTGCCGGGTCACACTGACAGCCGCACAAAGGAAATCCAAAAAACAAATGGCAGAATTTCTTTTTTTCCCCCCTAAAACTCTAATGTTATAAAGTTCTACATTCTATTATATGGACACAAAATGATGCCATTAGAAAGTACCACTTTGCCAACGCGGGCGGGCATCCCGTGGGACAGGCCGACGGAAAAGGAAGGAGGTGTGGCTGCTGGAAAGAAGACACTCAGCGACTAGTTGGTCATTTAGTCACAAGCAGGCACGAAGGGGTTAAATGCCAAAAAATGTGATTAAAAAAAAGAGATATTTTTTCCCCAAGATGGTAGCGATAAAACTACAGCTCCCCCACAAAAACAGCCCATTCAACAATAAGAAAAGTGATGGGTCTGAGGAGCTGCGGCCGCCAGAGAGCGATATAAGGACGCCGCAAGAACCATCCGCCGCGTCCGTGGGGACATGAAGACGCCACGGCGGCTGTAAGCAGAAGGTAAGTACATAGAGACTCAGGGAAGTACAATGTATGGGCAAGTGGTGGCCGCCACAAACATGTACAAGGTAGACGGTCTAATATGGAGAGAGGTAGTGAGCAGTGAGCGATGTCAGCACTAGGTGGCAGCACCAGACATAGTAATAACGATATCTACAGAGTAACATCCCTCCCCTAGAAGGAGTATATACATATGGTCACAAGATAGATATTAGTGTCAGAACAAAATATCATACGAACGGGCATGGAGGCTCTAGTACCCTGCTGTACCACCTCTAGCTTGGATAGAAGATGTGATACGGGTGGGCATGGAGGCTCTAGTACCCTGCTGTACCACCTCTAGCTTGGATACAAGATGTGATACAGGTGGGCATGGAGGCTCTAGTACCCTGCTGTACCACCTCTAGCTTGGATACAGGATGTGTTATAGGCGGACATGGAGGCTCTAGTACCTTGTTGTACTGCCTGTAGCTTGGATACAAGATGTCTTATAGGCGGGCATGGAGGCTCTAGTACCCTGCTGTACCACCTGTAGATTGGATACAAGATGTGATACGGGTGGGCATGGAGGCTCTAGTACCCTGTTGTACCACCTGTAGATTGGATACAAGATGTGATACGGGTGGACATGGAGGCTCTAGTACCCTGCTGTACCACCTGTAGATTGGATACAAGATGTGATACGGGTGGGCATGGAGGCTCTAGTACCCTGTTGTACCACCTCTAGCTTGGATACAAGATGTGATACGGGGGGCATAGAGGCTCTAGTACCCTGTTGTACCGCCTCTAGCTTGGATACAAGATGTGTTATAGGCGGACATGGAGACTCTAGTATCCTGTTGTACCACCTCTAGCTTGGATACAAGATGTCTTATAGGCGGACATGGAGGCTCTAGTACCCTGTTGTACTGCCTGTAGCTTGGATACAAGATGTCTTATAGGCGGGCATGGAGGCTCTAGTACCCTGCTGTACCACCTGTAGATTGGATACAAGATGTGATACGGGTGGGCATGGAGGTTCTAGTACCCTGTTGTACCGCCTCTAGCTTGGATACAAGATGTGATACAGGTGGGCATGGAGGCTCTAGTACCCTGCTGTACCACCTGTAGATTGGATACAAGATGTGATACGGGTGGGCATGGAGGCTCTAGTACCCTGTTGTACCACCTGTAGATTGGATACAAGATGTGATACGGGTGGACATGGAGGCTCTAGTACCCTGTTGTACTGCCGGTAGCTGGGATACAAGATGTGTTATAGGCGGGCATGGAGGCTCTAGCACCCTGTTGTACTGCCGGTAGCTCGGATACAAGATGTGTTATAGGCGGGCATGGAGGCTCTAGTATCCTGTTGTACCAACTCTAGCTTGGATACAAGATGTGATACGGGCGGACATGGAGGCTCTAGTACCCTGTTGTACCGCCTCTAGCTTGGATACAAGATGTGATATGGCCGGGCATGGAGGCTCTAGTACCCTGTTGTACCACCTCTAGCTTGGATACAAGATGTGATACAGGCGGGCATGGAGGCTCTAGCACCCTGTTGTACTGCCGCTAGCTTGGATACAAGATGTGATACAGGCGGGCATGGAGGCTCTAGCACCCTGTTGTACTGCCTCTAGCTTGGATACAAGATGTGATACAGGCGGGCATGGAGGCTCTAGTACCCTGTTGTACCACCTCTAGCTTGGATACAAGATGTGATACGGGCAGACATGGAGGTTCTAGTACCCTGTTGTACTGCCTCTAGCTTGGATACAAGATGTGATACAGGTGGGCATGGAGGTTCTAGTACCCTGTTGTACCGCCTCTAGCTTGGATACAAGATGTGATATGGCCGGGCATGGAGCCTCTAGTACCCTGTTGTACCACCTCTAGCTTGGATACAAGATGTGATACTGGCGGACATGGAGGCTCTAGTACCCTGTTGTACTGCCTCTAGCTTGGATACAAGATGTGATACGGGCGGACATGGAGGCTCTAGTACCCTGTTGTACCACCTCTAGCTTGGATACAAGATGTGATGCGGGCGGACATGGAGGCTCTAGTACCCTGTTGTACCACCTCTAGCTTGGTATACAAGATGCGATACGGGGGGGAGGAGGGAGGTATACAGCTTCTCCTTATTTGCTGTAACTGATCTCTAGATCGTGTAAACGCATTGGCTGCGGACGTTGGCGTCCCAGATAGTCCCATACATGTTCTATTGGTGATAAGTCTGGTGACCGGGCAGCCGTGGCAGTGTGACAGTGTTGTGGGGGCTCCTGGGACCAGAACTGAGGTGCTCATCCCGAGGTCTCCAGACACGAACACGGCCGTCGTCATCGCCCAAACTAAAACTGGATTCATCGCTGAAGGAAACCCAATTCCCCTCCATGGCGTCCAGTTTCATCGTTCATAACACCACTGCAAACAGATGACAGCGGGGGCTACGGTGAGGGCCCAGAGGCCGGACACGTAATGGGGGCTACGGTGAGGGCCCAGAGGCCGGACACGTAATGGGGGCGACGGTGGGGGCCCAGAGGCCGGACACGTAATGGGGGCGACGGTGGGGGCCCAGAGGCCGGACACGTAATGGGGGCGACGGTGGGGGCCCAGAGGCCGGACACGTAATGGGGGCGACGGTGGGGGCCCAGAGGCCGGACACGTAATGGGGGCGACGGTGGGGGCCCAGAGGCCGGACACGTAATGGGGGCGACGGTGGGGGCCCAGAGGCCGGACACGTAATGGGGGCGACGGTGGGGGCCCAGAGGCCGGACACGTAATGGGGGCGACGGTGGGGGCCCAGAGGCCGGACACGTAATGGGGGCGACGGTGGGGGCCCAGAGGCCGGACACGTAATGGGGGCGACGGTGGGGGCCCAGAGGCCGGACACGTAATGGGGGCGACGGTGGGGGCCCAGAGGCCGGACACGTAATGGGGGCGACGGTGGGGGCCCAGAGGCCGGACACGTAATGGGGGCGACGGTGGGGGCCCAGAGGCCGGACACGTAATGGGGGCGACGGTGGGGGCCCAGAGGCCGGACACGTAATGGGGGCGACGGTGGGGGCCCAGAGGCCGGACACGTAATGGGGGCGACGGTGGGGGCCCAGAGGCCGGACACGTAATGGGGGCGACGGTGGGGGCCCAGAGGCCGGACACGTAATGGGGGCGACGGTGGGGGCCCAGAGGCCGGACACGTAATGGGGGCGACGGTGGGGGCCCAGAGGCCGGACACGTAATGGGGGCGACGGTGGGGGCCCAGAGGCCGGACACGTAATGGGGGCGACGGTGGGGGCCCAGAGGCCGGACACGTAATGGGGGCGACGGTGGGGGCCCAGAGGCCGGACACGTAATGGGGGCGACGGTGGGGACCCAGAGGCCGGACACGTAATGGGGGCGACGGTGGGGACCCAGAGGCCGGACACGTAATGGGGGCGACGGTGGGGACCCAGAGGCCGGACACGTAATGGGGGCGACGGTGGGGACCCAGAGGCCGGACACGTAATGGGGGCGACGGTGGGGACCCAGAGGCCGGACACGTAATGGGGGCGACGGTGAGGTCCCAGAGGCCGGACACGTAATGGGGGCTACGGTGGGGGCCCAGAGGCCGGACACGTAATGGGGGCCCAGAGGCCGGACACGTAATGGGGGCCCAGAGGCCGGACACGTAATGGGGGCCCAGAGGCCGGACACGTAATGGGGGCCCAGAGGCCGGACACGTAATGGGGGCCCAGAGGCCGGACACGTAATGGGGGCCCAGAGGCCGGACACGTAATGGGGGCCCAGAGGCCGGACACGTAATGGGGGCCCAGAGGCCGGACACGTAATGGGGGCCCAGAGGCCGGACACGTAATGGGGGCCCAGAGGCCGGACACGTAATGGGGGCCCAGAGGCCGGACACGTAATGGGGGCCCAGAGGCCGGCCACGTAATGGGGGCGCAGAGGCCGGCCACGTAATGGGGGCGCAGAGGCCGGCCACGTAATGGGGGCGCAGAGGCCGGCCACGTAATGGGGGCGCAGAGGCCGGCCACGTAATGGGGGCGAAGGGTGGGGGACAAGAGGCCGGACACGTAATGGGGGCCCAAGGACGTACACGTAATGGCGGCGACGGTGGGGGCCAGCGGCCGTACACGTAATGGGGGCCCGAGGCCGTACACGTAATGGGGGCGACGGGTGGCGGGCCCGAGGCCGTACACGTAATGGGGGCGACGGGTGGCGGGCCCGAGGCCGTACACGTAATGGGGGCGACGGAGGGGGGGACACGTAATGGGGGCGAAGGGTGGGGGGCCCGAGGCCGGACATGTAATGGGGGCGAAGGGTGGCGGGCCCGAGGCCGGACACATAATAAGGGCCCGAGGCCGTACATGTAATGGCGGCGACGGTGGGGGCCAGCGGCCGTACACGTAATGGGGGCCCGAGGCCGTACACGTAATGGGGGCGACGGGTGGCGGGCCCGAGGCCGTACACGTAATGGGGGCGACGGGTGGCGGGCCCGAGGCCGTACACGTAATGGGGGCGACGGAGGGGGGGACACGTAATGGGGGCGAAGGGTGGGGGGCCCGAGGCCGGACATGTAATGGGGGCGAAGGGTGGCGGGCCCGAGGCCGGACACATAATAAGGGCCCGAGGCCGTACATGTAATGGCGGCGATGGTGGGGGCCAGCGGCCAGACACGTAATGGGGGCCCAGAGGCCGGACACGTAATGGGGGCCCAGAGGCCGGACACGTAATGGGGGCCCAGAGGCCGGACACGTAATGGGGGCCCAGAGGCCGGACACGTAATGGGGGCGACGGTGGGGGCCCAGAGGCCGGCCACGTAATGGGGGCGACGGTGGGGGCGCAGAGGCCGGCCACGTAATGGGGGCGCAGAGGCCGGCCACGTAATGGGGGCGCAGAGGCCGGCCACGTAATGGGGGCGCAGAGGCCGGCCACGTAATGGGGGCGCAGAGGCCGGCCACGTAATGGGGGCGAAGGGTGGGGGACAAGAGGCCGGACACGTAATGGGGGCCCAAGGACGTACACGTAATGGCGGCGACGGTGGGGGCCCAGAGGCCGGACACGTAATGGGGGCGACGGTGGGGGCCCAGAGGCCGGCCACGTAATGGGGGCGACGGTGGGGGCGCAGAGGCCGGCCACGTAATGGAGGCGCAGAGGCCGGCCACGTAATGGGGGCGCAGAGGCCGGCCACGTAATGGGGGCGCAGAGGCCGGCCACGTAATGGGGGCGAAGGGTGGGGGACAAGAGGCCGGACACGTAATGGGGGCCCAAGGACGTACACGTAATGGCGGCGACGGTGGGGGCCAGCGGCCGTACACGTAATGGGGGCCTGAGGCCGTACACGTAATGGGGGTGATGGGTGGCGGGCCCGAGGCCGTACACGTAATGGGGGCGACGGGTGGCGGGCCCGAGGCCGTACACGTAATGGGGGCGACGGAGGGGGGGACACGTAATGGGGGTGAAGGGTGGGGGGCCCGAGGCCGGACATGTAATGGGGGCGAAGGGTGGCGGGCCCGAGGCCGGACACATAATAAGGGCCCGAGGCCGTACATGTAATGGCGGCGACGGTGGGGGCCAGCGGCCGTACACGTAATGGGGGCCCGAGGCCGTACACGTAATGGGGGCGACGGGTGGCGGGCCCGAGGCCGTACACGTAATGGGGGCGACGGGTGGCGGGCCCGAGGCCGTACACGTAATGGGGGCGACGGAGGGGGGGACACGTAATGGGGGCGAAGGGTGGGGGGCCCGAGGCCGGACATGTAATGGGGGCGAAGGGTGGCGGGCCCGAGGCCGGACACATAATAAGGGCCCGAGGCCGTACATGTAATGGCGGCGATGGTGGGGGCCAGCGGCCAGACACGTAATGGGGGCCCAGAGGCCGGACACGTAATGGGGGCCCAGAGGCCGGACACGTAATGGGGGCCCAGAGGCCGGACACGTAATGGGGGCCCAGAGGCCGGACACGTAATGGGGGCGACGGTGGGGGCCCAGAGGCCGGACACGTAATGGGGGCGACGGTGGGGGCCCAGAGGCCGGCCACGTAATGGGGGCGACGGTGGGGGCGCAGAGGCCGGCCACGTAATGGGGGCGCAGAGGCCGGCCACGTAATGGGGGCGCAGAGGCCGGCCACGTAATGGGGGCGCAGAGGCCGGCCACGTAATGGGGGCGCAGAGGCCGGCCACGTAATGGGGGCGCAGAGGCCGGCCACGTAATGGGGGCGAAGGGTGGGGGACAAGAGGCCGTACACGTAATGGGGGCCCGAGGCCGTACACGTAATGGGGGCGACGGGTGGCGGGCCCGAGGCCGTACACGTAATGGGGGCGACGGGTAGCGGGCCCGAGGCCGTACACGTAATGGGGGCGACGGAGTGGGGGACACGTAATGGGGGCGACGGAGGGGGGGGACACGTAATGGGGGCGAAGGGTGGGGGGCCCGAGGCCGGACACGTAATGGGGGCGAAGGGTGGCGGGCCCGAGGCCGGACACGTAATGGGGGCGAAGGGTGGCGGGCCCGAGGCCGGACACGTAATGGGGGCGAAGGGTGGCGGGCCCGAGGCCGGACACATAAGAAGGGCCCGAGGCCGTACATGTAATGGCGGCGACGGTGGGGGCCAGCGGCCATACACGTAATGGGGGCCCGAGGCCAGACACGTAATGGGGGCGAAGGGTGGCGGGCCCAAGGCCGGACACGTAATGGGGGCGAAGGGTGGCGGGCCCGAGGCCGGACACGTAATGGGGGCGAAGGGTGGCGGGCCCGAGGCCGGACACGTAATGGGGGCGAAGGGTGGCGGGCCCGAGGCCGGACACGTAATGGGGGCGAAGGGTGGCGGGCCCGAGGCCGGACACGTAATGGGGGCGAAGGGTGGCGGGCCCGAGGCCGGGCACGTAATGGGGGCGAAGGGTGGCGGGCCCGAGGCCGGGCACGTAATGGGGGCGAAGGGTGGCGGGCCCGAGGCCGGACACGTAATGGGGGCGAAGGGTGGCGGGCCCGAGGCCGGACACGTAATGGGGGTGGGGGCCCGTGTCCGGACACGTAATGGGGGCGACGGTGGGGGCCATCTACCTCCCTTCCGTGTGTATATCCTGAGGAGATGCTAGCTCCCTTCCGTGTGTATATCCTGAGGAGATGCTAGCTCCCTTCCGTGTGTATATCCTGAGGAGATGCTACCTCCCTTCCGTGTGTATATCCTGAGGAGATGCTACCTCCCTTCCGTGTGTATATCCTGAGGAGATGCTACCTCCCTTCCGTGTGTATATCCTGAGGAGATGCTACCTCCCTTCCGTGTGTATATACTGAGGAGATGCTACCTCTCTTCCGTGTGTATATCCTGAGGAGATGCTACCTCCCTTCCGTGTGTATATCCTGAGGAGAATCTACCTCACTTCCGTGTGTATATCCTGAGGAGGAGAATCTACCTCCCTTCCGTGTGTATACCCTGAGGAGAATCTACCTCCCTTCCGTGTGTATATCCTGAGGAGAATCTACCTCCCCTCCGTGTGTATATCCTGAGGAGAATCTACCTCCCCTCCGTGTGTATATCCTGAGGAGAATCTACCTCCCCTCCGTGTGTATATCCTGAGGAGAATCTACCTCCCCTCCCGTGTGCATGTATATACTGAGGAGAATCTACCTCCCCTCTATGTGTATATACTGAGGAGAATCTACCTCCCCTCTATGTGTATATACTGAGGAGAATCTACCTCCCGTCTATGTGTATATACTGAGGAGAATCTACCTCCCGTCTATGTGTATATACTGAGGAGAATCTACCTCCCGTCTATGTGTATATACTGAGGAGAATCTACCTCCCGTCTGTGTGTATATACTGAGGAGAATCTACCTCCCTTCTGTGTGTATATACTGAGGAGAATCTACCTCCCCTCTGTGTGTATATACTGAGGGGAATCTACCTCCCCTCTATGTGTATATACTGAGGAGAATCTGCCTCCCCTCTATGTATATATACTGAGGAGAATCTACCTCACCTCTATGTGTATATACTGAGGAGAATCTACCCCCCCCCTCTATGTGTATATACTGAGGAGAATCTACCCCCCCCCCCCTCTGTGTATATACTGAGGAGAATCTACCTCACCTCTGTGTATATACTGAGGAGAAGCTACCTCCCCTCTATGTCTATATACTGAGGAGAATCTACCTCACCTCTGTGTGTGTATATACTGAGGAGAATCAACCTCACCTCTATGTGTATATACTGAGGAGAAGCTACCTCACCTCTATGTGTATATACTGAGGAGAATCTACCTCCCCCTGTGTGTATATACTGAGGAGAATCTACCTCCCCCCTGTGTGTATATACTGAGGAGAATCTACCTCCCCTCTGTGTTTATATACTGAGGAGAATCTACCTCCCGTCTATGTGTATATACTGAGGAGAATCTACCTCCCGTCTATGTGTATATACTGAGGAGAATCTACCTCCCGTCTATGTGTATATACTGAGGAGAATCTACCTCACCTCTATGTGTATATACTGAGGAGAATCTACCTCCCGTCTATGTGTATATACTGAGGAGAATCTACTTCCCGTCTATGTGTATATACTGAGGAGAATCTACGTCACCTCTGTGTGTATATACTGAGGAGAATCTACCTCCCGTCTGTGTGTATATACTGAGGAGAATCTACCTCCCGTCTGTGTGTATATACTGAGGAGAATCTACCTCCCGTCTGTGTGTATATACTGAGGAGAATCTACCTCCCGTCTGTGTGTATATACTGAGGAGAATCTACCTCCCCTCTATGTGTATATACTGAGGAGAATCTACCTCCCGTCTATGTGTATATACTGAGGAGAATCTACCTCCCCTCTGTGTATATACTGAGGAGAATCTACCTCACCTCTGTGTATATATACTGAGGAGAATCTACCTCACCTCTGTGTATATATACTGAGGAGAATCTACCTCACCTCTATGTGTATATACTAAGGAGAATCTACCTCACCTCTATGTGTATATACTGAGGAGAATCTACCTCCCCTCTATGTATATATACTGAAGAGAATCTACCTCACCTCTGTGTGTATATACTGAGGAGAATCTCCCTCCCCTCTATGTGTATATACTGAAGAGAATCTACCTCACCTCTGTGTGTATATACTGAGGAGAATCTACCTCCCCTCTGTGTGTATATACTGAGGAGAATCTACCTCACCTCTACGTGTATATACTGAGGAGAATCTACCTCACTTCTATGTGTATATACTGAAGAGAATCTACCTCCCCTCTATGTGTATATACTGAGGGGAATCTACCTCCCCTCTATGTGTATATACTGAGGAGAATCTCCCTCCCCTCTATGTGTATATACTGAAGAGAATCTTCCTCCCCTCTCTGTGTGTATACTGTGGAGAATCTACCTCCCCTCTATGTGTATATACTGAGGAGAATCTACCTCCCCTCTATGTGTATATACTGAGGAGAATCTACCTCCCCTCTATGTGTATATACTGAGGAGAATCTACCTTACCTCTGTGTGTATATACTGAGGAGAATCTACCTCACCTCTATGTGTATATACTGAGGAGAATCTACCTCCCCTCTATGTGTATATACTGAGGAGAATCTACCTCACCTCTATGTGTATATACTGAGGAGAATCTACCTTACCTCTGTGTGTATATACTGAGGAGAATCTACCTCCCCTCTGTGTGTATATACTGTGGAGAATCTACCTCACCTCTATGCTAAAGAAGCAAAACCCAAAAAACGCTAAGCTTCCTGTTGGCAGCAGCGCCCCCCGGAGTAACGCTGCCGGGTCACACTGACAGCCGCACAAAGGAAATCCAAAAAACAAATGGCAGAATTTCTTTTTTTCCCCCCTAAAACTCTAATGTTATAAAGTTCTACATTCTATTATATGGACACAAAATGATGCCATTAGAAAGTACCACTTTGCCAACGCGGGCGGGCATCCCGTGGGACAGGCCGACGGAAAAGGAAGGAGGTGTGGCTGCTGGAAAGAAGACACTCAGCGACTAGTTGGTCATTTAGTCACAAGCAGGCACGAAGGGGTTAAATGCCAAAAAATGTGATAAAAAAAAGAGATATTTTTTCCCCAAGATGGTAGCGATAAAACTACAGCTCCCCCACAAAAACAGCCCATTCAACAATAAGAAAAGTGATGGGTCTGAGGAGCTGCGGCCGCCAGAGAGCGATATAAGGACGCCGCAAGAACCATCCGCCGCGTCCGTGGGGACATGAAGACGCCACGGCGGCTGTAAGCAGAAGGTAAGTACATAGAGACTCAGGGAAGTACAATGTATGGGCAAGTGGTGGCCGCCACAAACATGTACAAGGTAGACGGTCTAATATGGAGAGAGGTAGTGAGCAGTGAGCGATGTCAGCACTAGGTGGCAGCACCAGACATAGTAATAACGATATATACAGAGTAACATCCCTCCCCTAGGAGTATATACATATGGTCACAAGATAGATATTACTCAGTGTCAGAACAAAATATCATACGAACGGGCATGGAGGCTCTAGTACCCTGCTGTACCACCTCTAGCTTGGATACAGGATGTGTTATAGGCGGACATGGAGGCTCTAGCACCCTGTTGTACGACCTCCAGCTTGGATACAAGATGTGATACGGGCAGGCATGGAGGCTCCAGTACCCTGTTGTACCACCTCTAGCTTGCATACAAGATGTGATACGGGGGGCATGGAGGCTCTAGTACCCTGTTGTACCACCTGTAGATTGGATACAAGATGTGATACGGGCGGACATGGAGGCTCTAGTACCCTGGGATACTGCCTCTAGCTTGGATACAAGATGTGATACGGGCAGGCATGGAGGCTCTAGTACCCTGTTGTACCGCCTCTAGCTTGGATACAAGATGTGATACAGGCGGGCATGGAGGCTCTAGTACCCTGTTGTACCACCTCTAGCTTGGATACAAGATGTGATACGGGCGGACATGGAGGCTCTAGTACCCTGTTGTACCACCTCTAGCTTGGATACAAGATGTGATACGGGCGGACATGGAGGCTCTAGTACCCTGTTGTACCACCTCTAGCTTGGTATACAAGATGCGATACGGGGGGGAGGAGGGAGGTATACAGCTTCTCCTTATTTGCTGTAACTGATCTCTAGATCGTGTAAACGCATTGGCTGCGGACGTTGGCGTCCCAGATGGTCCCATACATGTTCTATTGGTGATAAGTCTGGTGACCGGGCAGCCGTGGCAGCGTGTGACAATGTTGTGGGGCCTCCTGGGACCAGAACTGAGGTGCTCATCCCGAGGTCTCCAGACACGAACACGGCCGTCGTCATCGCCCAAACTAAAACTGGATTCATCGCTGAAGGAAACCCAATTCCCCTCCATGGCGTCCAGTTTCATCGTTCATAACACCACTGCAAACAGATGACAGCGGGGGCTACGGTGAGGGCCCAGAGGCCGGACACGTAATGGGGGCTACGGTGAGGGCCCAGAGGCCGGACACGTAATGGGGGCGACGGTGGGGGCCCAGAGGCCGGACACGTAATGGGGGCGACGGTGGGGGCCCAGAGGCCGGACACGTAATGGGGGCGACGGTGGGGGCCCAGAGGCCGGACACGTAATGGGGGCGACGGTGGGGGCCCAGAGGCCGGACACGTAATGGGGGCGACGGTGGGGGCCCAGAGGCCGGACACGTAATGGGGGCGACGGTGGGGGCCCAGAGGCCGGACACGTAATGGGGGCGACGGTGGGGGCCCAGAGGCCGGACACGTAATGGGGGCGACGGTGGGGGCCCAGAGGCCGGACACGTAATGGGGGCGACGGTGGGGGCCCAGAGGCCGGACACGTAATGGGGGCGACGGTGGGGGCCCAGAGGCCGGACACGTAATGGGGGCGACGGTGGGGGCCCAGAGGCCGGACACGTAATGGGGGCGACGGTGGGGGCCCAGAGGCCGGACACGTAATGGGGGCGACGGTGGGGGCCCAGAGGCCGGACACGTAATGGGGGCGACGGTGGGGGCCCAGAGGCCGGACACGTAATGGGGGCGACGGTGGGGGCCCAGAGGCCGGACACGTAATGGGGGGGAAGGGTGGGGGACAAGAGGCCGGACACGTAATGGGGGCCCGAGGCCGGACACGTAATGGGGGCGACGGTGGGGACCGAGGCCGTACACGTAATGGGGGCGACGGGGGGCGGGCCCGAGGCCGGACACGTAAAGGGGGCGACGGGTGGCGGGCCCGAGGCCGGACACGTAATGGGGGCGACGGGTGGCGGGCCCGAGGCCGGACACGTAATGGGGGCGACGGGTGGCGGGCCCGAGGCCGGACACGTAATGGGGGCGAAGGGTGGCGGGCCCGAGGCCGGACACGTAATGGGGGCGAAGGGTGGCGGGCCCGAGGCCGGACACGTAATGGGGGCGAAGGGTGGCGGGCCCGAGGCCGGACACGTAATGGGGCCGAAGGGTGGCGGGCCCGAGGCCGGACCCGTAATGGGGCCGAAGGGTGGCGGGCCCGAGGCCGGACCCGTAATGGGGCCGAAGGGTGGCGGGCCCGAGGCCGGACCCGTAATGGGGCCGAAGGGTGGCGGGCCCGAGGCCGGACCCGTAATGGGGCCGAAGGGTGGCGGGCCCGAGGCCGGACCCGTAATGGGGCCGAAGGGTGGCGGGCCCGAGGCCGGACCCGTAATGGGGCCGAAGGGTGGCGGGCCCGAGGCCGGACCCGTAATGGGGCCGAAGGGTGGCGGGCCCGAGGCCGGACCCGTAATGGGGCCGAAGGGTGGCGGGCCCGAGGCCGGACCCGTAATGGGGCCGAAGGGTGGCGGGCCCGAGGCCGGACCCGTAATGGGGCCGAAGGGTGGCGGGCCCGAGGCCGGACCCGTAATGGGGCCGAAGGGTGGCGGGCCCGAGGCCGGACCCGTAATGGGGCCGAAGGGTGGCGGGCCCGAGGCCGGACACGTAATGGGGGCGACGGGTGGCGGGCCCGAGGCCGGACACGTAAAGGGAGCGACGGGTGGCGGGCCCGAGGCCGGACACGTAAAGGGGGCGACGGTGGGGGCCCAGAGGCCGGACACGTAATGGGGGCGACGGTGGGGGCCCAGAGGCCGGACATATAATGGGGGGGAAGGGTGGGGGACAAGAGGCCGGACACGTAATGGGGGCCCGAGGCCGGACACGTAATGGGGGCGACGGTGGGGGCCCGAGGCCGTACACGTAATGGGGGCGACGGGGGGGCGGGCCCGAGGCCGGACACGTAAAGGGGGCGACGGGTGGCGGGCCCGAGGCCGGACACGTAATGGGGGCGACGGGTGGCGGGCCCGAGGCCGGACACGTAATGGGGGCGACGGGTGGCGGGCCCGAGGCCGGACACGTAATGGGGGCGACGGGTGGCGGGCCCGAGGCCGGACACGTAATGGGGGCGAAGGGTGGCGGGCCCGAGGCCGGACACGTAATGGGGGCGAAGGGTGGCGGGCCCGAGGCCGGACACGTAATGGGGGCGAAGGGTGGCGGGCCCGAGGCCGGACACGTAATGGGGGCGAAGGGTGGCGGGCCCGAGGCCGGACACGTAATGGGGGCGAAGGGTGGCGGGCCCGAGGCCGGACACGTAATGGGGCCGAAGGGTGGCGGGCCCGAGGCCGGACCCGTAATGGGGGCGAAGGGTGGCGGGCCCGAGGCCGGACCCGTAATGGGGGCGAAGGGTGGCGGGCCCGAGGCCGGACACGTAATGGGGGCGACGGGTGGCGGGCCCGAGGCCGGACACGTAAAGGGGGCGACGGGTGGCGGGCCCGAGGCCGGACACGTAAAGGGGGCGACGGGTGGCGGGCCCGAGGCCGGACACGTAAAGGGGGCGACGGGTGGCGGGCCCGAGGCCGGACGCGTAATGGGGCGAAGGGTGGGGGGCCCGAGGCCGGACACGTAATGGGGGCGAAGGGTGGGGGGCCCGAGGCCGGACGCGTAATGGGGGCGAAGGGTGGGGGACAAGAGGCCGGACACGTAATGGGGGCGACGGTGGGGGCCCGAGGCCGTACACGTAATGGGGGCGACGGAGGGGGGGACACGTAATGGCGGCGAACAGTGGCGGGCCCGCGGCCGGACACGTAATGGGGGCGAAGGGTGGGGGACAAGAGGCCGGACACGTAATGGGGGCCCGAGGCCGTACATGTAATGGCGGCGACGGTGGGGGCCAGCGGCCATACACGTAATGGGGGCCCGAGGCCGTACACGTAATGGGGGCGACGGGTGGCGGGCCCGAGGCCGTACACGTAATGGGGGCGACGGGTGGTGGGCCCGAGGCCGTACACGTAATGGGGGCGACAGTCGGGGCCAGAGGCCGTACACGTAATGGGGGCGACGGAGGCGGGGACACGTAATGGGGGCGAAGGGTGGCGGGCCTGAGGCCGGACACGTAATGGGGGCGAAGGGTGGCGGGCCTGAGGCCGGACACGTAATGGGGGCGAAGGGTGGGGGACAAGAGGCCGGACATGTAATGGCGGCAACGGTGGGGGCCAGCGGCCATACACGTAATGGGGGCGACGGGTGGCGGGCCCCAGGCCGTACACGTAATGGGGGCGACAGTGGGGGCCAGAGGCCGTACACGTAATGGGGGCGACGGAGGGGGGGACGCGTAATGGGGGCGAAGGGTGGCGGGCCCGAGGCCGGACGCGTAATGGGGGTGAAGGGTGGCGGGCCCGAGGCCGGACGCGTAATGGGGGCGAAGGGTGGCGGGCCCGAGGCCGGACGCGTAATGGGGGCGAAGGGTGGCGGGCCCGAGGCCGGACGCGTAATGGGGGCGAAGGGTGGCGGGCCCGAGGCCGGACGCGTAATGGGGGCGAAGGGTGGCGGGCCCGAGGCCGGACGCGTAATGGGGGCGAAGGGTGGCGGGCCCGAGGCCGGACGCGTAATGGGGGCGAAGGGTGGCGGGCCCGAGGCCGGACGCGTAATGGGGGCGAAGGGTGGCGGGCCCGAGGCCGGACGCGTAATGGGGGCGAAGGGTGGCGGGCCCGAGGCCGGACGCGTAATGGGGGCGAAGGGTGGCGGGCCCGAGGCCGTACACGTAATGGGGGCGACGGAAGGGGGGACACGTAATGGGGGTGAAGGGTGGCGGGGCCCGAGGCCGGACACGTAATGGGGGCGAAGGGTGGGGGACAAGAGGCCGGACACGTAATGGGGGCCCGAGGCCGTACATGTAATGGCGACGGTGGGGGCCAGTGGCCATACACGTAATGGGGACCTGAGGCCGGACACGTAATGGGGGCGAAGGGTGGCGGGCCCGAGGCCGGACACGTAATGGGGGCGACGGGTGGCGGGCCCGAGGCCGGACACGTAATGGGGGCGACGGGTGGCGGGCCCGAGGCCGTACACGTAATGGGGGCGACGGGTGCCGGGCCCGAGGACGTACACGTAATGGGGGCGACGGGTGGCGGGCCCGAGGCCGGACACGTAATGGGGGCGACGGTGGGGGCCAGAGGCCGTACACGTAATGGGGGCGACGGAGGGGGGGACACGTAATGGGGGCGAAGGGTGGCGGGCCCGAGGCCGGACACGTAATGGGGGCGAAGGGTGGCGTGCCCGAGGCCGGACACGTAATGGGGGCCCGAGGCCATACATGTAATGGCGGCGACGGTGGGGGCCAGCGGCCATACACGTAATGGGGGCCCGAGGCCGGACACGTAATGGGGCCGACGGAGGGGGGGGGGACACGTAATGGGGGCGAAGGGTGGCGGGCCCGAGGCCGGACACGTAATGGGGGCCCGAGGCCGTACATGTAATGGCGGCGACGGTGGGGGCCAGCGGCCATACACGTAATGGGGCCCGAGGCCGGACGCGTAATGGGGGCGAAGGGTGGGGGGCCCGAGGCCGGACGCGTAATGGGGGCGAAGGGTGGGGGGCCCGAGGCCGTACACGTAATGGGGGCGAAGGGTGGCGGGCCCGAGGCCGTACACGTAATGGGGGCGACGGGTGGCGGGCCCGAGGCCGTACACGTAATGGGGGCGACGGGTGGCGGGCCCGAGGCCGTACACGTAATGGGGGCGACGGTGGGTGCCAGAGGCCGTACACGTAATGGGGGCGACGGAGGGGGGGGGGGCACACGTAATGGGGGCGAAGGGTTGCGGGCCTGAGGCCGGACACGTAATGGGGGCGAAGGGTGGGGGCCCGAGGCCGGACACGTAATGGGGGCGAAGGGTGGGGGGCCCGAGGCCGGACGCGTAATGGGGGCGAAGGGTGGGGGGCCCGAGGCCGGACGCGTAATGGGGGCGAAGGGTGGCGGGCCCGAGGCCGTACACGTAATGGGGGCGACGGTGGGTGCCAGAGGCCGTACACGTAATGGGGGCAACGGAGGGGGGGGGACACGTAATGGGGGCGAAGGGTTGCGGGCCTGAGGCCGTACACGTAATGGGGGCGAAGGGTGGGGGACAAGAGGCCGGACACGTAATGGGGGCCTGAGGCCGTACATGTAATGGCGGCGACGGTGGGGGCCAGCGGCCATACACGTAATGGGGGCCCGAGGCCGGACGCGTAAAGGGGGCGAAGGGTGGGGGGCCCGAGGCCGGACGCGTAATGGGGGCGAAGGGTGGGGGGCCCGAGGCCGGACGCGTAATGGGGGCCAAGGGTGGCGGGCCCGAGGCCGGACGCGTAATGGGGGCGAAGGGTGGCGGGCCCGTGGCCGGACGCGTAATGGGGGCGAAGGGTGGCGGGCCCGAGGCCGAACGCGTAATGGGGGCGAAGGGTGGCGGGCCCGTGGCCGGACGCGTAATGGGGGCGAAGGGTGGCGGGCCCGAGGCCGGACGCGTAATGGGGGCGAAGGGTGGCGGGCCCGAGGCCGGACGCGTAATGGGGGCGAAGGGTGACGGGCCCGTGGCCGGACGCGTAATGGGGGCGAAGGGTGGCGGGCCCGAGGCCGGACGCGTAATGGGGGCGAAGGGTGGCGGGCCCGTGGCCGGACGCGTAATGGGGGCGAAGGGTGGCGGGCCCGAGGCCGGACGCGTAATGGGGGCGAAGGGTGGCGGGCCCGTGGCCGGACGCGTAATGGGGGCGAAGGGTGGCGGGCCCGAGGCCGGACGCGTAATGGGGGCGAAGGGTGGCGGGCCCGAGGCCGGACGCGTAATGGGGGCGAAGGGTGACGGGCCCGTGGCCGGACGCGTAATGGGGGCGAAGGGTGACGGGCCCGTGGCCGGACGCGTAATGGGGGCGAAGGGTGGCGGGCCCGAGGCCGGACGCGTAATGGGGGCGAAGGGTGGCGGGCCCGAGGCCGGACGCGTAATGGGGGCGAAGGGTGGCGGGCCCGAGGCCGGACGCGTAATGGGGGCGAAGGGTGGCGGGCCCGAGGCCGGACGCGTAATGGGGGCGAAGGGTGGCGGGCCCGAGGCCGGACGCGTAATGGGGGCGAAGGGTGGCGGGCCCGAGGCCGGACGCGTAATGGGGGCGAAGGGTGGCGGGCCCGAGGCCGGACGCGTAATGGGGGCGAAGGGTGGCGGGCCCGAGGCCGGACGCGTAATGGGGGCGAAGGGTGGCGGGCCCGAGGCCGGACGCGTAATGGGGGCGAAGGGTGGCGGGCCCGAGGCCGGACGCGTAATGGGGGCGAAGGGTGGCGGGCCCGAGGCCGGACGCGTAATGGGGGCGAAGGGTGGCGGGCCCGAGGCCGGACGCGTAATGGGGGCGAAGGGTGGCGGGCCCGAGGCCGGACGCGTAATGGGGGCGAAGGGTGGCGGGCCCGAGGCCGGACGCGTAATGGGGGCGAAGGGTGGCGGGCCCGAGGCCGGACGCGTAATGGGGGCGAAGGGTGGCGTGCCCGAGGCCGGACGCGTAATGGGGGCGAAGGGTGGCGGGCCCGAGGCCGGACGCGTAATGGGGGCGAAGGGTGGCGGGCCCGAGGCCGGACGCGTAATGGGGGCGAAGGGTGGCGGGCCCGAGGCCGGACGCGTAATGGGGGCGAAGGGTGGCGGGCCCGTGGCCGGACGCGTAATGGGGGCGAAGGGTGGCGGGCCCGAGGCCGGACGCGTAATGGGGGCGAAGGGTGGCGGGCCCGAGGCCGGACGCGTAATGGGGGCGAAGGGTGACGGGCCCGTGGCCGGACGCGTAATGGGGGCGAAGGGTGGCGGGCCCGAGGCCGGACGCGTAATGGGGGCGAAGGGTGGCGGGCCCGAGGCCGGACGCGTAATGGGGGCGAAGGGTGGCGGGCCCGAGGCCGGACGCGTAATGGGGGCGAAGGGTGGCGGGCCCGAGGCCGGACGCGTAATGGGGGCGAAGGGTGGCGGGCCCGAGGCCGGACGCGTAATGGGGGCGAAGGGTGGCGGGCCCGAGGCCGGACGCGTAATGGGGGCGAAGGGTGGCGGGCCCGAGGCCGGACGCGTAATGGGGGCGAAGGGTGGCGGGCCCGAGGCCGGACGCGTAATGGGGGCGAAGGGTGGCGGGCCCGAGGCCGGACGCGTAATGGGGGCGAAGGGTGGCGGGCCCGAGGCCGGACGCGTAATGGGGGCGAAGGGTGGCGGGCCCGAGGCCGTCCGCGTAATGGGGGCGAAGGGTGGCGGGCCCGAGGCCGGACACGTAACGGGGGCGAAGGTGGGGGGCCCCTAGGCCGTACATGTAACGGGGGCGAAGGTGGGGCGGGCCCGAGGCCGGACACGTAACGGGGGCGAAGGTGGGGGACAAGAGGCCGTACACATAACGGGGGCGACGGTGAGGGCCCCTAGGCCGGACACGTAATGGGGGAGAAGGGTGGCGGGCCCGAGGCCGGACACGTAACGGGGGCGAAGGTGGGGGACAAGAGGCCGTACACGTAACGGGGGCGACGGTGGGGGCCCCTAGGCCGTACATGTAACGGTGGCGAAGGTGGGGGGCCCCTAGGCCGTTCATGTAACGGGGCGAAGGGTGGCGGGCCCGAGGCCGGATATTTAATGGTCTTCATTCTGTTAGCGTTTATCAGGCATGCGGATTGCTGCTCTTTTCCTTCCAGTTGCAGAAACTCAAACTCCATGCAGATGATGCAGCGCTGTATTATGTGTTCTCTATGTGGTTCCTGTTCTCCTCCACAGAGGAAAGAATGAAGGATAATTATGGTGGCTCCGTTATTAACGCTGCTGCCTTGCCGTGTTGGAACTGTAGGTTCACATCTGACCAATGTTGACAGCTGTATGGAGTGTTCTTGCCTTTGATGGAATTTGAGCCTCGGACCCGGAACTGCAAGGCAAGCGTGCCGACCACTGGGTCACATTGGTTTAAGACCTCCCTCCCACCAGCCGCTGCACAAGAAAGCGGAATTGTTTAAAATGCCGTTAATGAAAAGTTTACATATGCTTTCCCTTTCGCATCTCTTTTCTGATTTCTGTTTTTAGTAAGACTGGATCGCTATTGTGGGGTGTCCTCTGCACTCCGTTTCCTCCCTCTGCGCTTCCCCACCCCCCTCTGTGCCTTCACCCTCCCTCTGCGCTCCCTTTCCTCCCTCTGCGCTCCCTTTCCTCCCTCTGCGCCCCCCACTCCAACCTCCCTCTGCGCTCCCTTTCCTCCCTCTGCGCTCCCTTTCCTCCCTCTGCGCTCCCTTTCCTCCCTCTGCGCTCCCTTTCCTCCCTCTGCGCCCCCCACTCCAACCTCCCTCTGCACTCCCTTTCCTCCCTCTGCGCTTCCCCACCCCCCTCTGCACCTTCACCCCCCTCTGCGCTCCCTTTCCTCCCTCTGCGCTCCCTTTCCCCCCTCTGCGCCCCCCCCCCTCTGTGCTCCTCCCCCCCCCTCTGTGCTCCTCCCCTTTAGTCTCGCTTCTTTCCAGGCTCTGTTATTTTCCCTTTGCATCACTTTACCACATCCTCACCCTGAGCATGTTACGTTCCCTCTCCTCTCTTCCTCCGTCATTGCCTCTTCTGCCCAACCCCTCTTATTTTTCCCTTCCATCCTTACGCTCCCCATCCTTCTCCTGACCATTATCATTCCCCCTCTCCGTCCCGCCTACTTTCACCCCTCCATTCTTCTCCTGACTATTACACCGCCCAACAATGATTTTGTTTCGAACTCAAAAGTAGCGTATTCTTATGTTTTTCCATCTGCTGAATTCACAAATCACCATAAAATGACCGATCCGCTCCTGCTGTGGAGATACAGTGATGTCATTTTTAGAGTTTACATTTTTATTTTGTGGAAATTTTTTATTTTATTTTTTTTTTTTTTGGGGGGGGGGGGGGGGGAGTTGTCGCACCACTCAGCGAACAGAACGTTCTCCATGTTTGTAGGCTATAAACATAGTAAATGTTGCTGTGACTCTGTTTCATATTGTTTCAGTTTTTCTTTTTTTCTGAATTTCTGCTTTTGAAGTGTACAATTTGCTATGTATGAAAATGCCACAAAAATGTGTAAATTTAGTGAATAATTTTATTACATTTTTGGTGAAATAAAATTTTCATCACATAAAACCACAATCTGCCGCCTCTTGTGAAGACCGCCTGTCATCATTATCTTGGTATGAAGGTCGGGGGCCAGGATAAGTCATGGGCTCCACATATATGCAGCAGCTCTTGTTCAGTTAAACTAGGAGAACGTTCTATGGCTTCTCCTGCGCCCGTGGTCTGGTGGGAGTCTACAAACTATACAAATGACGGCTATATCTGCTCAACTCCGCCTATAAAGGCAGGATTGTCAATGAAGAAAGCAGGAACAGTCCAATACCCGAATCTTCCATCTGTTCAACCTATTTCACATTCAGATAGTTTACCAGTTCCTACTCCACCCCAACATTATGAGCTTGAAGGAGAAAAAGAGGAACCCAACAAGCCTTCCACATCCCATGACCCTGACTTGAGGTAAAAGATGATACACCGCACAGACTGAGTCAGGCAGAACGGAGTGATCTCATTCCAGACCTTGACTTGTCAAAGCAGAAGGTGGACCTTCTAGGGTCCACACTATAGCATTGGAATCTTCTCTATCGTGATGTCAGGGTCTCACAGTACAGAGAACCTCAGAGGGATCGGCTTCCTTTCTTTGAGAAAAAAAACAATCTTGTTGTTTGGCTTGATGAAATGTTTGAATTTGAACCCTGATCCAACTGCATGGAGGCGATTCATAGACACCTGCAAGCTTAGTATGAAAGCTGTATTACTTCACAATGGTAACAGTCTTCCTTCTATTCCTGTTGGTCATGCAGTTCACATGAAGGAGACTTATGCAAACATGACAGCCCTCCTTGACTCAATCAGATATGCTGAACACAAGTGGAAAATCTGTGGCGATCTAAAAATCATCACGGTACTCTCAGGAATGCAACTACCATCCTTCTCCTGACCATTCCCATTCCCCCTCTTCATTCCAGCTACTTTTGCCCTTCCATCCTTCTCCTGACCATTATCATCCCCCCTCTTTGTCCTGGCTACTTTTGCCCTTCCCTCCTTCTCCTGACCATTATCATTCCCCCTCTTCATTCTGGCTACTTTTGCCCTGCCATCCTTCTCCTGACTATACTAGCATTCCCTCTACTCTTTGCAGCTACTTTTGCCTTTCCATCCTTCCCCTGACCATTATTATTCCCCCCTCTTCGTTCTGGCTACTTTTCCCCTTCCATCCCTCTCCTGGCCATGCTTTTAGTTCCCTCTACTCTTCGTAGATACTTTCGCCCTTTCATCCCTCTCCTGGCCATGCTTTAGTTCCCTCTACTCTTTAAAGATACTTTCGCCCTTCCATCCCTCTCCTGGCCATGCTTTAGTTCCCTCTACTCTTCGTAGATACTTTCCCCTTCCATTCCTCTCCTGGCCATGCTTTAGTTCCCTCTAATCTTCGTAGATACTTTCACCCTTCCATCTCTCTTCTGGCCATGCTTTAGTTCCTTCTACTCTTCGTAGATACTTTCGCCCTTCCATCCCTCTCCTGGCCATGCTTTAGTTCCCTCTACTCTTCGTAGATACTTTTCCCCTTCCATCCCTCTCCTGGCCATGCTTTAGTTGCCTCTACTCTTTGTAGATACTTTTGCCCTTCCATCCCTCTCCTGGCCATGCTTTAGTTGCCTCTACTCTTTGTAGATACTTTTGCCCTTCCATCCCTCTCCTGGCCATGCTTTAGTTCCCTCTACTCTTCGTAGATACTTTCCCCCTTCCATCCCTCTCCTGGCCATGCTTTAGTTCCCTCTACTCTTCGTAGATACTTTTCCCCTTCCATCCCTCTCCTGGCCATGCTTTAGTTGCCTCTACTCTTCGTAGATACTTTCGCCCTTCCATCCCTCTCCTGGCCATGCTTTAGTTCCCTCTCCTCTTCGTAGATACTTTCCCCTTCCATCCCTCTCCTGGCCATGCTTTAGTTGCCTCTACTCTTCGTAGATACTTTCACCCTTCCATCTCTCTCCTGGCCATGCTTTAGTTGCCTCTACTCTTCATAGATACTTTCGCCCTTCCATCCCTCTCCTGGTCATGCTTTAGTTGCCTCTACTCTTCGTAGATACTTTCGCCCTTCCATCCTTGCCCGTGTTCTTCTCACCCCTCCCATTGTGGATCTCCTCTGGTGTCTGGGAACAAGATGTTTCAGGGCAGGTAATAAGTGTAACTGTCTCCTCCTTCTCGGTGGTAATGTAATGCCGGGTGACGTTACTTTCCAGTCACGTTCCATCTGGAGAATGTCTTGGCTCTGGGGAACAGCTGTGCAGGGCTGGTGCCCCCCTCCTTTGTTCCTCGGCTCATGGCACATCTGTAAGACGCCAGGCTCACACCAATGATGCGCTGGAGCCACAATCTGCCCCTCTATCGCTGGGACATTAGGACGCCCTGTGATCTCCATCTACATCTATGTCGGGTGTCATTTGGCATGTATGTCCGTGAGATGTGACTGATCTACCTGCGAGCAGCGTTGGAGGATCATGTTACTGATGCATGAAATCCACAGCGGTGGGGGCAGCTCTGCACCTCTAAAGACAATCTGTCAGCTCTGAGAACCCCTCAACACCCGTAATACGCTAATTCAAAGCTTTTATGTCTTTTCGCCTTTTCTGCTGTAAGTCCGCTAACAGGCCGTGCGCTGCTGATAAAGCCCTCTCCATTAGAACGGTGTCCTCCGTAGGCTTCTGTCTCCACGGGTAGTGGGGGTGCTAAAGAGCCCAAGTAGAAAAGGACTGATGATGATATACCTTTAAAAATATGCCACAAATCAACTGTCATATACTAATCAGTGTAAAGTGATATGATATCACTATGTCCTGGTGGTCTAGTGTGCAGTACTGATCATTATAGTGACCTCTCACCAGGGCTGTATGTACAGTGATATCACTATGTCCTGGTGGTCTAGTGTGCAGTACTAATCACTAGAGTGACCTCTAACCAATGCTGTATGTACAGTGATGTCACTATGTCCTGGTGATCTGGTGTGCAGTACTGATCACTAGAGTGACCTCTCACCAGTGCTATATGTACAGTGTTGTCACTATGTCCTATTGATCTATTGTATTGTACTGATTACTATAGTGACCTCTCACCAGTGCTGTATGTACAGTGATATCACTATGTCCTGGTGGTCTGGTGTGCAGTACTGATCACCAAAGTGACCTCTCACCAATGCTGTATGTACAGTAAAATCATTATTTCCTGATGATCTAGTGTATTGTAGTGATCACTATAGTGAACTGCCACCAGTGCTGTATGTACAGTAATGTCACTATATCCTGGTGGTCTGGTGTGCAGTACTGATCACTAAAGTGACCTTTCACCAATGATGTATGTACAGTAAAATCATTATTTCCTGATCTAGTGTATTGTAGTGATCACTATAGTGAACTGCCACCAGTGCCTTATGTACAGTAATGCCACTATGTCCTGGTGATCTGGTGTGCAATACTGATCACTCTAGTCACCTCCCACCAGTGCTATATGTACAGTATTGTCACTATGTTCTATTGATCTATTGTATTGTACTGATCACTAGAGTGAGATCTCACCAGTGCTGTATGTACAGTGATATCACTATGTCCTGGTGGTCTGGTGTGCTGTATTGATCACTATAGTGACCTCTCACCAGTGCTATATGTACAGTATTGTCACTATGTCCTATTGATCTGTTGTATTGTACTGATCACTATAGTGACCTCTCACCAGTGCTGTATGTACAGTGATATCACTATATCCTGATGATCTGGTGTATAGTATTTATCACTAGAGTGAGATCTCACCAGCGCTGTATGTACAGTGATATCATTATGTCCTGGTGGTCTGGAGTGTGGTACTGATAACTATAGTGACCTCTCACCAGGGTTTTATGTACAGTGATCTCACTATGTCCTGATGATCTGGTGTATAGTAATATCACTGTGTCCTGGTGGTCTGGTGTATAGTACTAATCATTATAGTCACCTCCCACCAGTGCTATATGTACAGTGATATCACTATGTCCTGGTGGTCTGGTGTGCAGTACTGAATATTAGTGACATCACTGTACAGCAGGTGACTATAATGATTAGTACTATACACCAGACCACCAGGACATAGTGATATTACTATACACCAGATCATCAGGACATAGTGAGATCACTGTACATACAGCACTGGTGAGAGGTCACTCTAGTGATCAGTACTATACACCAGATCACCAGGACATAATGACATCACTGTACATACAGCATTGGTGAGAGGTCACTCTAGTGTTCAGTACTGCACACCAGACCATCAGGACATAGGGACATCACTGTACATACAGCACTGGTGAAAGGTCACTCTATGTCCCTGTGGTCTGGTGTGCAGTACTGAATATTAGAGTGACCTCTCACCAGTGCTGTATGTACAGTGATGTCACTATGTCCTGGTGGTGTGGTGTGCAGTACTGAACACTAGAGGGACCTCTCACCAGTGCTGTATGTACAGTGATATCACTATGTCCTGGTGGTCTGGAGTGTAGTACTGATAACTATAGTGACCTCTCACCTGGGTTTTATGTACAGTGATCTCACTATGTCCTGATGATCTGGTGTATAGTAATATCACTATGTCCTGGTGGTCTGGTGTATAGTACTAATCATTATAGTCACCCCCCACCAGTGCTATATGTACAGTGATATCACTATGTCCTGGTGGTCTGGTGTGCAGTACTGATCACTAGAGTGACCTCTCACCAATGCTGTATGTACAGTGATGTCACTATGTCCTGGTGATCTGGTGTATAGTAATATCACTATGTCCTGGTGGTCTGGTGTGCAGTACTGAATATTATAGTGACTTCTCACCAGTGCTGTGTGTACAGTGATGTCACTATGTCCTGGTGGTCTGGTGTGTAGTACTGAATATTATAGTGACTTCTCACCAGTGCTGTATGTACAGTGATGTCACTATGTCCTGGTGGTCTGGTGTGCAGTACTGAATATTATAGTGACCTCTCACCAATGCTGTATGCACAGTGATATCACTATGTCCTGGTGGTCTGGTGTGCAGTACTGAATATTAGTGACATCACTGTACAGCAGGTGACTATAATGATTAGTACTATACACCAGACCACCAGGACATAGTGATATTACTATACACCAGATCATCAGGACATAGTGAGATCACTGTACATACAGCACTGGTGAGAGGTCACTCTAGTGATCAGTACTATACACCAGATCACCAGGACATAATGACATCACTGTACATACAGCATTGGTGAGAGGTCACTCTAGTGTTCAGTACTGCACACGAGACCACCAGGACATAGGGACATCACTGTACATACAGCACTGGTGAAAGGTCACTCTATGTCCCTGTGGTCTGGTGTGCAGTACTGAATATTAGAGTGACCTCTCACCAGTGCTGTATGTACAGTGATGTCACTATGTCCTGGTGGTGTGGTGTGCAGTACTGAACACTAGAGGGACCTCTCACCAGTGCTGTATGTACAGTGATATCACTATGTCCTGGTGGTCTGGAGTGTAGTACTGATAACTATAGTGACCTCTCACCTGGGTTTTATGTACAGTGATCTCACTATGTCCTGATGATCTGGTGTATAGTAATATCACTATGTCCTGGTGGTCTGGTGTATAGTACTAATCATTATAGTCACCCCCCACCAGTGCTATATGTACAGTGATATCACTATGTCCTGGTGGTCTGGTGTGCAGTACTGATCACTAGAGTGACCTCTCACCAATGCTGTATGTACAGTGATGTCACTATGTCCTGGTGATCTGGTGTATAGTAATATCACTATGTCCTGGTGGTCTGGTGTGCAGTACTGAATATTATAGTGACTTCTCACCAGTGCTGTATGTACAGTGATGTCACTATGTCCTGGTGGTCTGGTGTGTAGTACTGAATATTATAGTGACTTCTCACCAGTGCTGTATGTACAGTGATGTCACTATGTCCTGGTGGTCTGGTGTGCAGTACTGAATATTATAGTGACCTCTCACCAGTGCTGTATGTACAGTGATGTCACTATGTCCTGGTGGTCTGGTGTGTAGTACTGAATATTATAGTGACTTCTCACCAGTGCTGTATGTACAGTGATGTCACTATGTCCTGGTGGTCTGGTGTGCAGTACTGAATATTATAGTGACCTTTCACCAATGCTGTATGTACAGTGATGTCACTATGTCCTGGTGGTCTGGTGTGCAGTACTGAATATTATAGTGACCTCTCACCAATGCTGTATGTACAGTGATGTCACTATGTCCTGGTGGTCTGGTGTGCAGTACTGAATATTATAGTGACCTCTCACCAGTGCTGTATGTACAGTGATGTCACTATGTCCTGGTGGTCTGGTGTGTAGTACTGAATATTATAGTGACTTCTCACCAGTGCTGTATGTACAGTGATGTCACTATGTCCTGGTGGTCTGGTGTGCAGTACTGAATATTATAGTGACCTTTCACCAATGCTGTATGTACAGTGATGTCACTATGTCCTGGTGGTCTGGTGTGCAGTACTGAATATTATAGTGACCTCTCACCAATGCTGTATGTACAGTGATGTCACTATGTCCTGGTGGTCTGGTGTGCAGTACTGAATATTATAGTGACCTCTCACCAATGCTGTATGTACAGTGATGTCACTATGTCCTGGTGGTCTGGTGTGCAGTACTGAATATTATAGGGACCTCTCACCAATGATGTATGTACAGTGATGTCACTATGTCCTGGTGGTCTGGTGTGCAGTACTGAATATTATAGTGACCTCTCACCAGTGCTGTATGTACAGTGATGTCACTATGTCCTGGTGGTCTGGTGTGTAGTACTGAATATTATAGTGACTTCTCACCAGTGCTGTATGTACAGTGATGTCACTATGTCCTGGTGGTCTGGTGTGCAGTACTGAATATTATAGTGACCTCTCACCAGTGCTGTATGTACAGTGATGTCACTATGTCCTTGTGGTCTGGTGTATAGTAATATCACTATGTCCTGGTGATCTAGTGTGCAGTATTGATCATTATGCTGTAGACTGCAGTGCTATCCATCATTTATCTGTGGTTTTGGTGGATGATGAGGGTTGTAGACACTGCTACCTTCTGGTCAGGTAAGTGTTAAGGGATGTTGTCAGTGCTGTAGACGCAGGATATGGGGGTGACAGGATGGGGACCCCCTGAATGGTTGCAGCCAGACGGACCTTCCTTCCCCACAGATATTTATAGCGGTCGTCTACGTGCCGCCCCCTCCCCGGAGAGACCCGGAGGAAGCCGAGGATTTCGTATAGAAGTCGTCTCGTGTTGTCCTGCCGCAGTCTCCTCTCTATGGTCAGGATTTCTCATGGCTCTTGAGAGGTCACATGACTACGTGTGGCCACAGCACTGCGGTCAGCCAGCAGTTTAACCCAAAGTCATCCAAAATAGAAACAATAACACAATAGAAAGGACCAAGAGAAGGTGCTGACATGAGGAACATCAGCCACGGGCTGGAGGAAGGGGCTTCAGGCCCTAGTACACAGTCTGTAACTGGGCCCCCAAGTGTGCTAGATATATAGCTGCAAGATAAAGTAAGTGAATCCTTTGGGATTGCCTGGAGTCTATACTGATTACTAATAAAATGTGGTCTGATTGTGTCTAAGTCACAACTTTGCGAAAACATAACTAATAACACACAGACAGTTCCATCATTCGTCATCCACAGTGTAGGGGTAAGAAGTAAGTCAACCCTTTAATGGAAGAAGTTGTTCCCTTTTAGATCATCTCCACCAAATGTTTCTTGCAGCGACAAATAAGATTTCTACAATTCTTAGGGAGAATTTGGGACTTTTTCTTCCTGCATATTTCAGTTCATCAGCATTTCTGGGGTGCCTTGTGTGCACAGTCCTCTTCCAGGTCCTAGCACAGTGCTTCGAATGGATTGAGGTCAGGACTCTGTCTTGGCCATTCCAGAAAACAAATCTTCTTTACCATCATTTTTTAGGTGATTCCTTATGTGCTTTGGGATGTTGTTTTGTTCCATCACTCAAAGTCTTTTCATCATGAGGTCTTGGATGGCGCTTACATCCTCCTGTAAGATGTTCTGATCCACCTCACAAGTCATTGTTATCTCAATGAAGACAAGACATCTAAGCACTAAAAAGCAAAGAGCCCCGAGGCACGATGCCCCCTCCACCATAACCCCAAACCGTGATACCCCCTCCACCATACCCCCAAACCGTGATACCCCCTCCACCATAGCCACAAACTATAATGTCATTAACATCATCTTCACAGGGGGAGGACGTTTTGGTGGTGGTTGGTGTGCAGGAATTTTTTTTTACCTACAACATTGTAAATTTGTGATATCCTTTCATAATAGCGTGTCTCTAATAGAAGACAGATGAGCAGAGGTCTCTGCAGCCCGTGGACTCTTCTGTAGGTCTTTTGCTGTTCTTAGGTTCTTTTTCCCCTCTTCTAGGATTGTGCTCTTGAAGTGATATAACAGGATGATCCTGGGAAGAGCAGAACAGTTCTGAACGTCCTCCATTTGTAGATATAATCAGGGATTGATGGACACCCGCGTTCTCAGCTTTTGTAGCTTTTTCCAGCTTCCTACAACTCTATAACACGACTTCTAAGGTCTTCTGGAAGTTGCTTACATCGAGGTGTGTTTCACACTGACCAATCACTGAGAAGGACAGGTCTATCAGTAACCAGGCTCTGTGTGCCTTTATTTAATGGGCAAAGCACCTGTTAGACCTGCACTGCCATCTCATCTACTTCACGGAAACACTTTTGCCAGTCAGCTCTTGGAGAGGTCAGTGACCTTTGGTTCCTGCGCGGTGGATGATGAGCAGTACAGCTGTGTGTTATATACAAACACAATGTAACTAATAATTGTGACTTTAAATACAATCAGATATATTTTATTGGTAATCAAGGCAATTCCAAATGGACCCGATGAGCTCATCAGCCTTCAGAATCTGGGGGGGTGAACATAATCATAGGATGGATACAAGATGTGATACGAGCATGCATGGAGGCTCTAGAACACTGTTGCTCCACTTCTAGCTTGGATACAAGATGTGATACTGGTGGGCATTGTGTGGGCATATAGATATCTATATCTAGATATGCGCTCAAAGAGCAACTGGTATTACGTATGAGGGGCCTGCGCTAGTTCTGGGGTCTCCACTGCTTGAATAGCAGCTTGTATAAAGCCCTATGGGTCTGAGATGCTCTGGGGTCTCCACTGCTCTAAGAGCAGCTTGTATAATCCCCTATAGGCCGGAGATGCTTCAGGGTCTCCACTGCTTGAAGATCAACTTGTATGAAGTCCGCGAGGCCAGAGATGCTTCGGGGTCTCCACTGCTCTAAGAGTAGCTTGTATAAAGTATGCCGGGCTGGAGATGCTTTGGGGTCTCCACTGCTCTAAGAGTAGCTTGTATAAAGTATGCCGGGCTGGAGATGCTTTGGGGTCTCCACTGCTAGAAGAGCAGCTTGTATAAAGTCCGCCGGGCCGGAGATGCTTCGGAGTCTCCACTGCTCTAAGAGCAGCTTGTATAAACCCCTATGAGCCGGAGATGCTTCGGGGTCTCTACTGCTCTAAGAGCAGCTTGTATTAAGCCCTATTGGCCGGAGATGTTCTGGGGTCTCCACTGCTCGAAGAGCAGCTTGTATAAAGTCTGCCGGGCCGGAGATGCTCTGGGGTCTCAACTGCTCGAAGAGCATCTTGTATAAAGTGGGCTGGGCCGGACATGCTTCGGGGTCTCCACTGCTTGAGGAGCAGCTAGAAAAAGGCCGCCTGGCCAGAGATGCTTCAGGGTCTCCACTGCTCTAAGAGCAGCTTGTATAAAGTCAGCCGGGCCGGAGATGCTTCGGGGTCTCCACTTCTAGAAGAGCAGCTTGTATAAAGTCCGCCGGGCCAGAGATGCTTCGGGGTCTCCACTGCTCGAAGAGCAGCTTGTATAAAGTCCGCCGGGCCAGAGATGCTTCGGGGTCTCCACTGCTCGAAGAGCAGCTTGTATAAAGTCCGCCGGGCCAGAGATGCTTCGGGGTCTCTACTGCTCTAAGAGCAGCTTGTATAAAGTCCGCCGGGCCGGAGGTGCTTCAGGGTCTCCACTGCTTGAAGAGCAGCTTGTATAGAGTGTCTGCAGCCGGGCCGGAGATGCTTCGGGGTCTCCACTGCTAGAAGAGCAGCTTGTATATGGTCCGCCAGGCCGGAGATGCTTCAGGGTCTCCATTGCTCTAAGAGTAGCTTGTATAAAGTCCGCTGGGCCGGAGATGCTTTGGGGTCTCCACTGCTTGAAGAGCAACTTGTATGAAGTCCGCCAGGCCAGAGATGCTTCGGGGTCTGCATTGCTCTAAGAGCAGCTTGTAATAAGCCCTATTGGCCGGAGATGTTCCGGGGTCTCCACTGCTCTAAGAGCAGCTTGTATAAAGTCTGCCGCGGCCGGAGAAACTTTGGGGTCTCAACTGCTAGAAGAACAGCTTGTATAAAGTCCGCCGGGTCGGAGATGCTTCGGGGTTTCCGCTGTTCTAAGAGCAGCTTGTATAAAGTCTGAGGGGCCTGAGCCACCTCTGGGGTCTCCACTGCTCTAAGATCAGCTTATAAAAAATCCGCCGGACCGGAGATGCTTTGGGGTCTCCACTGCTTCAAGAGCAGCTTGTATAAAGTCCGCCGGGACGGAGATTGTTTGGGGTCTCCACTGCTTGAAGAGCAGCTTGTATAAAGTCAGCCGGGCCAGAGACGCTTCGGGGTCTCCACTGCTTGAAGAGCAGCTTGTATAAAGTGTCTGCTGCCGGGCCAGAGATGCTTTGGGGTCTCCACTGCTCTAAGAGCAGCTTGTATGAAGCCCTATGGGTAGGAGATGTTCCGGGGTCTCTGATGCTCTAAGAGCAGCCTGTATATAGTCCGACAAGCCGGAGATGCTTTGTGGTCTCCACTGCTCTAAGAGCAGCTTGTATAAGCCGGAGATGTCCAGCGTTGTATAAAGCCCTATGAGCCAGAGATGCTTCGGGGTCTCCACTGCTTCAATAGCAGTTTGTATAAGCTCCGCCGGGCCGGAGATGCTTCGAGGTCTCCACTGCTTGAAGAGAAGCTTGAATAAAGTCAGCCGGGCCGGAGATGCTTCGGGGTCTCCACTGCTCTAAGAGTAGCTTGTATAAAGCCCTATGGGCCAGAGATGCTTTGGGGTCTCCACTGCTTGATTAGCAGCTAGTATAAAGTCCGCCGGGACGGAGATGGTTCCGGGTCTCCACTGCTCTAAGAGAAGAATGTATAAAGTCCGCCACGGCCTGAGATGTTCCGGCGTCTCAACTGCTTGAAGAGCAGATTGCATAAAGTCCGGTGGGACGGAGATCTTCCAGGGTCTCCGCTGCTCTAAGCGCAGCCTGTATAAAGTCCGACAAGCCGGAGATGCTTCAGGATCTCCACTGCTCTAAAAGCAGCATGTATAAAGTCCGCCAGGCCGGAGATGTCCAGGGTCTTCGCTGCTCGAAGTACAGCATGTATAAAGCCCTATAGGCCGGAGATGCTTCGGGGTTTCCGCTGCTCTAAGAGCAGCTTGTATAAAGCCCTATAGGCCGGAGATTCTTCGGGGTCTCCACTGTTTGAATAGCAGCTTGTATAAAGTCCGGCGGGCTGGAGATGCTTCGGGGTCTCCACTGCTCTCAGAGCAGCTTGTATAAAGTCTGTCAGGCCCGGAGATGCTTTGGGGTCTCCACTGCTAGAAGAGCAGCTTGTATAAAGTTTGCCAGGCCGGAGATGCTCTGGGGTCTCCGCTGCTGGAAGAGCAGCTTGTATAAAGTCTGCCAGGCCGGAGATGCTTCGGGGTCTCCACTGCTTGAAGAGCAGCTTGTATAAAGTCCGCCGGGCCAGAGATGCTTCGGGTCTCCACTGCTCTCAGAGCAACTTGTATAAAGACTGTGAGGCCGGAGATGCTTCGGGGTCTCCACTGCTTGAATAGCAGCTTGTATAAAGTCCGGCGGGCCAGAGATGCTTTAGGGTCTCCAGTGCTCTCAGAGCAGCTTGTATAAAGCCCTATGGGGCGGAGATGCTTCGGGGTCTCCACTGCTCTCAGAGCAGCTTGTATAAAGCCCTCTGGGCCGGAGATGCTTCGGGGTCTCCACTGCTCTCAGAGCAGCTTGTATAAAGCCCTCTGGGCCGGAGATGCTTCGGGGTCTCCACTGCTCTCAGAGCAACTTGTATAAAGCCCTATGGGCCGGAGATGTTCCGGGGTCTCCACTGCTCAAAAGCAGCTTGTATAAAGTCTGTCGAGGCCGGAGTTGCTTTGGGGTCTCCACTGCCAGAAGAGCAACTTGTATAAAGTGTCTGCTGCCGGGCCAGAGATGCTTCGGGGTCTCCACTGCTCTAAGAGCAGCTTCTATAATGCCCTATGGGCCGGAGATGCTTCGTGGTCTCCACTGCTCTCAGAGCAGCTTGTATAAAGCCCTATGGGCCGGAGATGTTCCGGGGTCTCCACTGCTCAAAAGCAGCTTGTATAAAGTCTGTCGAGGCCGGAGTTGCTTTGGGGTCTCCACTGCTAGAAGAGCAACTTGTATAAAGTGTCTGCTGCCGGGCCGGAGATGCTTCGGGGTCTCTATTGCTCTAAGAGCAGCTTGGATAAAGTCCGCCATGCCGGAGATGCTTCGGGGTCTCCGCTGCTCTAAGAGCAGCTTTTATAAAGAGTGCTGGGCTGGACATGATTTCGGTCCCCAATGCTCTAAGAGCAGCTTGTATAAAGTCGGCCGGGCCGGAGATGCTTCGGGAACTCCACTGCTAGAAGAGCAACTTGTATGAAGTCCGCCGGGCCGGAAATGCTTCGGGGTCTCCACTGCTAGAAAAGCAGCTTGTATAAAGTCTGCCGGGCCGGAGATGCTTCGGGGTCTCCACTGCTAGAAGAGCATCTTGTATAAAGTCCGCCGGGCCGGAAATGCTTCGGGGTCTCCACTGCTAGAAAAGCAGCTTGTATAAAGTCTGCCGGGCCAGAGATGCTTCGGGGTCTCCACTGCTAGAAGAGCAGCTTGTATAAAGTACGCTGGGCCGGACATGCTTCGGGGTCTCCACTGCTCTAAGAGCAGCTTGTATAAAGTCCCCCAGGCCGGAGATGCTTTGGGGTCTCCACTGCTTGAAGAGCAGCTTGCATAAAGTCCGCTGGGCCTGACATGCTTCGGGGTCTCCATTGCTCTAAGAGCAGCTTGTATAAAGCCCTATGGGCCGGAGATGCTTCGGGGTCTCCATTGCTCTCAGAGCAGCTTTTACAAAGCCCTATGGGCCGGAGATGCTTCGGGGTCTCCACTGCTCTAAGAGCAGCTTGTATAAAGTCCGCTGGGCCGGACATGCTTCAGGGTCTCCACTGCTAGAAGAGCAGTTTGCATAAAGTCCGCCGGGTCAGAAATGCTTCAGGATCTCCACTGCTAGAAGAGCAGCTTGCATAAAGTCGGACGGCCGGAGATGCTTCGGGTTCTCCACTGCTTGAAGAGCAGCTTGTATAAAGTGTCTGCTCCCGGGCCGGAGATGCTTCGGGGTCTCCACTGCTCAAAGAGCAGCTTGTATAAAGTCAGCCGGGCCAGAGATGCTCAGGGTCTCCACTGCTTGAAGAGCAGTTTGCATAAAGTCCGCCGGGTCAGAAATGCTTCGGGGTCTCCACTGCTAGAAGAGCAGCTTGTATAAAGTCGGCCGGCAGGAGATGCTTCGGGGTCTCCACTGCTTGAAGAGCAACTTGTATAAAGTGTCTGCTGCTGGGCCGGAGATGCTCCAGGGTCTCCACTGCTTGAATAGCAGCTTGTATAAAGTCCGGCGGGCCAGAGATGCTTTAGGGTCTCCACTGCTCTAAGAGCAGCTTGTATAAAGCCCTATGGGCCGGAGATGCTTCGGGGTCTCCACTGCTCTCAGAGCAGCTTGTATAAAGCCCTATGGGCCGGAGATGTTCCGGGGTCTCCACTGCTCAAAAGCAGCTTGTATAAAGTCTGTCGAGGCCGGAGTTGCTTTCGGGTCTCCACTGCTAGAAGAGCAACTTGTATAAAGTGTCTGCTGCCGGGCCGGAGATGCTTCGGGGTCTCTATTGCTCTAAGAGCAGCTTGTATTAAGTCAGCCGGGCCAGAGATGCTTCGGGGTCTCCACTGCTCTAAGAGCAGCTTGTATGAAGTCCGCCAGGCCGGAGATGTTCCGGGGTCTCCGCTGCTCAAAGAGCAGCTTTTATAAAGGGGTCTGCAGGGCCGGACATGATTTGGGTCCCCAATGCTCTAAGAGCAGCTTGTATAAAGTCGGCCGGGCCGGAGATGCTTCGGAGACTCCACTGCTAGAAGAGCAACTTGTATGAAGTCTGCCAGGCTGGAGATGCTTCGGGGACTCCACTGCTAGAAAAGCAGCTTGTATAAAGTCTGCCGGGCCGGAGATGCTTCGGGGTCTCCACTGCTCTAAGAGCAGCTTGTATAAAGTCCGCTGGGCCGGACATGCTTCGGGGTCTCCATTGCTCTAAGAGCAGCTTGTATAAAGCCCTATGGGCCGGAGATGCATCGGGGTCTCCATTGCTCTCAAAGCAGCTTTTACAAAGCCCTATGGGCCGGAGATGCTTCGGGGTCTCCACTGCTAGAAGAACAGTTTGCATGAAGTCCGCCGGGTCAGAAATGCTTCGGGATCTCCACTGCTAGTAGAGCAGCTTGTAGAAAGTCGGCCAGCCGGAGATGCTTCGGGGTCTCCACTGCTTGAAGAGCAGCTTGTGTAAAGTAAGCCGGGCCAGAGATGCTCAGGGTCTCCACTGCTTGAATAGCAGCTTGTATAAAGTCCGGCGGGCCAGAGATGCTTTAGGGTCTCCAGTGCTCTAAGAGCAGCTTGTATAAAGCCCTATGGGCCGGAGATGCTTTGGGGTCTCCACTGCTCTCAGAGCAGCTTGTATAAAGCCCTATGGGCCGGAGATGCTTCGGGGTCTCCACTGCTCTCAGAGCAGCTTGTATAAAGCCCTATGGGCCGGAGATGCTCCGGGGTCTCCACTGCTCAAAAGCAGCTTGTATAAAGTCTGTCGAAGCCGGAGTTGCTTTGGGGTCTCCACTGCTGGAAGAGCAACTTGTATGAAGTCCGCCAGGCCGGAGATGTTCCGGGGTCTCCGCTGCTCGAAGAGCAGCTTTTATAAAGTCTTCAGGGCCGGACATGATTTCGGTCCCCAATGCTCTAAGAGCAGCTTGCATAAAGTCGTCCGGGCCGGAGTTGCTTCGGGGACTCCACTGCTAGAAGAGCAACTTGTATGAAGTCTGCCAGGCTGAAGATGCTTCGGGGTCTCCACTGCTAGAAGAGCATCTTGTATAAAGTCCGCCGGGCCGGAAATGATACGGGGTCTCCACTGCTAGAAGAGCAGCTTGTATAAAGTCCGCTGGGCCGGACATGCTTCGGGGTCTCCATTGCTCTAAGAGCAGCTTTTACAAAGCCCAATGGGCCGGAGATGCTTCGGGGTCTCCACTGCTCTAAGAGCAGCTTGTATAAAGTCCGCTGGGCCGGAGATGCTTCGGGGTCTCCACTGCTAGAAGAGCAGTTTGCATAAAGTCCGCCGGGTCAGAAATGCTTCGGGGTCTCCACTGCTAGAAGAGCAGTTTACATAAAGTCCGCCGGGTCAGAAATGCTTCGGGGTCTCCAATGCTTGAAGAGCAGCTAGTATAAAGTGTCTGTTGCCGGGCCGGAGATGCTTCGGGATCTCCACTGCTCAAAGAGCAGCTTGTATAAAGTCAGCCGGGCCAGAGATGCTCAGGGTCTCCACTGCTCGAAGAGCAGCTTGTATAAAGTCCGCCGGGCCGGAGATACTTTGGAGTCTCCACTGCTAGAAGAGCAGCTTGTATAAAGTTTGCCGGGCCGGAGATGCTTCGGGGTCTCCAATGCTAGAAGAGCAGTTTGTATAAGGTACGCCGGGCCGGAGATGCTTTGCGGTCTCCCCTGCTTGAAGAGCAGCTTGTATAAAGCCCTATGGGCCAGAGATGCTTCGGAGTCTCCACTGCTCTAAGAGCAGCTAGAAAAGAACCCTATGGGCTGGAGATGCTTCGGGGTCTCCACTGCTTGAAGAGCAACTTGTATGAAGTCCGCCAGGCCAGAGATGCTTCGGGGTCTCCACTGCTCTAAGAGCAGCTTGTATAAAGTCTACCGGGCCGGAGATGCTCTGGGGTCTCCACTGCTCGAAGAGCATCTTGTATAAAGTCGGCTGGGCCGGACATGCTTCGGGGTCTCCACTGCTTGAGGAGCAGCTTGTATAAAGTCCACCGGGCCAGAGATGCTTCGGGGTTTCCACTGCTCTAAGAGCAGCTTGTATAAAGTCCGCCGGGCCTGAGATGCTTCGGGGTCTCCATTGCTAGAACAGCAGCTTGTATAAAGTGTCTGCTGCCGGGCCGGAAATCCTTCGGGGTCTCCACTGCTAGAAGAGCAGCTTGTATAAAGTATGCAAGGCTGGAGATGCTTCGGGGTCTCCACTGCTAGAAGAGCAGCTTGTATAAAGTCCGCCGGGCCGGAGATGCTTCAGGGTCTCCACTGCTCTAAGAGTAGCTTGTATAGAGTACGCTGGGCCGGAGATGCTTCGGGGTCTCCACTGCTTGAAGAGCAACTTGTATGAAGTCCGCCAGGCCAGAGATGCTTCGGGGTCTGCATTGCTCGAAGAGCAGCTTGTAATAAGCCCTATTGGCCGGAGATGTTCCGGGGTCTCCACTGCTCTAAGAGCAGCTTGTATAAAGTCTGCCGGGGCCGGAGATACTTTGGGGTCTCTACTGCTAGAAGAACAGCTTGTATAATGTCCGCCGGGTCGGAGATGCTTCGGGGTTTCCGCTGTTCTAAGAGCAGCTTGTATAAAGTCTATCGGGGCCAGAGATGCTTTGGGGTCTCCACTGCTAGAAGAGCAGCTTGTATAAAGTTTGCCAGGCCGGAGATGCTCTGGGGTCTCCACTGCTAGAAGAGCAGCTTGTATAAAGTTTGCCAGGCCGGAGATGCTGCGGGGTCTCCACTGCTAGAAGAGCAGCTTGTATAAGGTCATCCGGGCCAGAGATGCTTCGGGGTCTCCACTGCTAGAAGAGCAGCTTGTATAAAATCCGCCGGGCCAGAGATACTTTGGGGTCTCCACTACTTGAAGAGAAGCTTGTATAAACCCCTATGGCCCAGAGATGCTTTGGGTCTCCACTGCTCTAAGAGCAACTTGTTTAAAGACTGTGAGGCCGGAGATGCTTCAGGGTTTCCACTGCTTGAATAGCAGCTTGTGTAAAGTCCGGCGGGCCAGAGATGCTTTAGGGTCTCCAGTGCTCTCAGAGCAGCTTGTATAAAGCCCTATGGGCCGGAGATGCTTTAGGGTCTCCACTCCTCTAAGAGCAGCTTGTATAAAGCCCTATGGGCCGGAGATGCTTTAGGGTCTCCACTGCTCTAAGAGCAGCTTGTATAAAGCCCTATGGGCCGGAGATGTTCCGGGATCTCCACTGCTCAAAAGCAGCTGGTATAAAGTCTGTCGAGGCTGGAGATGCTTTGGGGTCTCCACTGCTAGAAGAGCAGCTTGTATAAAGTCCGCCGGGCCAGAGATGCTTTGGGGTCTCCACTGCCTGAAGAGCAGCTTGTATAAACCCCTATGGCCCAGAGATGCTTCGGGTCTCCACTGCTCTAAGAGCAACTTGTATAAAGACTGTGAGGCCGGAGATGCTTCAGGGTCTCCACTGCTTGAATAGCAGCTTGTGTAAAGTCCGGCGGGCCAGAGATGCTTTAGGGTCTCCACTGCTCTAAGAGCAGCTTGTATAAAGCCCTATGGGCCAGAGATGCTTCGGGGTCTCCACTGCTCAAAAGCAGCTTGTATAAAGTCTGTCGAGGCCGGAGATGCTTTGGGGTCTCCACTGCTAGAAGAGCAGCTTGTATAAAGTGTCTGCTGCAGGGCCGGAGATGCTTCGGGGTCTCCATTGCTCTAAGAGCAGCTTGTATAAAGTCAGCCGGGCCAGAGATGCTTCGGGGTCTCCACTGCTCTAAGAGCAGCTTGGATAAAGTCCGCCGGGCCGGAGATGCTTCAGGATCTCCACTGCTTGAAGAGCAACTTGTATGAAGTCCGCCAGGCCGGAGATGCTTCGGGGTCTCCACTGCTCTAAAAGCAGCTTGTATAAAGTCCGCCGGGCCAGAGATGTTCCGGGGTCTCCGCTGCTCGAAGAGCAGCTTTTATAAAGTCTGCTGGGCCGGACATGATTTGGGTCCCCAATGCTCTAAGAGCAGCTTGTATAAAGTCGGCCGGGCCGGAGATGCTTCGGGGACTCCACTGCTAGAAGAGCAACTTGTATGTAGTCTGCCAGGCTGGAGATGCTTCGGGGTCTCCGCTGCTTGAAGAGCAGCTTGTATAAAGTCTCTGCTGCCGGGCCGGAGATGCTTCGGGGTCTCTACTGCTCGAAGAGCAGCTTGTATAAAGTCAGCCGGGCCAGAGATGCTCGGGGTCGCCACTGCTAGAAGAGCAGCTTGTATAAAGTCCGCTGGGCCGGAAATGCTTCGGGGTCTCCACTGCTAGAAGAGCAGCTTGTATAAAGTCCGCTGGGCCGGACATGCTTCTGGGTCTCCATTGCTCTAAGAGCAGCTTGTATAAAGCCCTATGGGCCGGAGATGCTTCGGGGTCTCCATTGCTCTCAGAGCAGCTTTTACAAAGCCCTATGCGCCGGAGATGCTTCGGGGTCTCCACTGCTCTAAGAGCAGCTTGTATAAAGTTCGCTGGGCCGGACATGCTTTGTGGTCTCCACTGCTAGAAGAGCAGTTTGCTTAAAGTCCGCCGGGCCAGAAATGCTTCGGGTTCCCCAATGCTAGAAGAGCAGCTTGTATAAAGTCGTTTGGCCGGAGATGCTTCGGGGACTCCACTGCTAGAAGAGCAACATGTATGAGGTCTGTCAGGCTGAAGATGCTTTGGGGTCTCCACTGCTTGAAGAGCAGCTTGTATAAAGTCCACCGGGCCAGAGATCCTCAGGGTCTCCACTGCTAGAAGAGCAGCTTGTATAAAGTTTGCCGGGCCGGAGATGCTTCGGGGTCTCCACTGCTAGAAGAGCAGTTTGTATAAAGTTCGCGGGGCCGGAGATGCTTTGCGGTCTCCACTGCTTGAAGAGCAGCTTGTATAAACCCCTATGGGCCAGAGATGCTTCGGGGTCTCCACTGCTCTAAGAGCAGCTTGTATAAAGTCTGCTGGGCCGGAGATACTTCGGGGTCTCCACTGTTCTAAAAGCAGCTTGTATAAAGTTACTGCTGCTGGGCCGGAGATGCTTCGAGGTCTCCACTGCTCTAAGAGTAGCTTGTATAAAGTCGGCTGGCCGAAGATGCTTCGGGTCTCCACTGCTCTAAGAACAGCTTGTATAGACCCCTATAGGCCGGAGATGCTTCGGGGTCTCCACTGTTCAAAAGCAACTTGTATAAAGTCTGTCGAGGCCGGAGATGCTTTGGGGTCTCCACTGCTAGAAGAGCAACTTGTATAAAGCCCTATGGGCCGGAGATGCTTCGGGGTCTTCACTGCTCAAAAGCAGCTGGTATAAAGTCTGTCGAGGCGGGATATGCTTTGGGGTCTCCACTGCTAGAAGAGCAAATTTTATAAAGTGGCTGCTGCAGGGCGGGAGATGCTTCGGGGTCTCCATTGCTCTAAGAGCAGCTTGGATAAATTCCGCCGGGCCGGAGATGCTTCAGGATCTCCACTGCTTGAAGAGCAACTTGTATGAAGTCCGCCAGGCCGGAGATGCTTCGGGGTCTCCACTGCTCTAAAAGCAGCTTGTTTAAAGTCCGCCGGGCCAGAGATGTTCCGGGGTCTCCGCTGCTCGAAGAGCAGCTTTTATAAAGTCTGCTGGGCCGGACATGATTTGGGTCCCCAATGCTATAAAAGCAGCTTGTTTAAAGTCGGCCGGGCCAGAGATGCTTCGGGGACTCCACTGCTAGAAGAGCAACTTGTATGAAGTCTGCCAGGCTGGAGATGCTTCGGGGTCTCCACTGCTTGAAGAGCAGCTTGTATAAAGTCTGCTGGGCCGGACATGCTTCGTGGTCTCTATTGCTCTAAGAGCAGCTTGTATAAAGCCCTTGGGCCGGAGATGATTCGGGGTCTCCATTGCTCTCAGAGCAGCTTTTACAAAGCCCTATGGGCGGAGATGCTTCGGGGTCTCCACTGCTCTAAGAGCAGCTTGTATAAAGTTTGCTGGGCCGGACATGCTTCGGGGTCTCCACTGCAAGTAGAGCAGTTTGCATAAAGTCCGCCAGGCCAGAAATGCTTCGGGGTCTCCACTGCTAGAAGAGCAGCTTGTACAAAGTCGGCTGGCCGGAGATACTTTGGGGTCTCCACTGCTAGAAGAGCAGCTTGTATAAAGTTTGCCGGGCCGGAGATGCTTCGGGGTCTCCACTGCTAGAAGAGCAGTTTGTATAAAGTCCGCCGGGCCGGAGATGCATTGCGGTCTCCACTGCTAGAAGAGCAGCTAATATAAGGGTCTGCCGGGCCGGAGATGGTTTGGGGTATCCACTGCTGGAAGAGCAGCTTGTATAAAGTCTGCCGGGCCAGAGACGCTTCGGGGTCTCCAATGCTTGAAGAGCGGCTTGTATAAAGTGTCTGCTGCCGGGCCAGAGATGCTTTGGGGTCTCCACTGCTCTAAGAGCAGCCTGTATAAAGTCCGACAAGCCGGAGATGCTTTGTGGTCTCCACTGCTCTAAGAGCAGCTTGTATAAAGTCCGCCAGGCCAGAGATATCCAGCGTTGTATAAAGCCCTATGGGCCAGAGATGCTTCGGGGTCTCCACTGCTTGAATAGCAGTTTGTATAAGCTCCGCTGGGCCGGAGATGCTTCGGAGTCTCCACTGCTTGAAGAGAAGCTTGAATAAAGTCAGCCGGGCCGGAGATGCTTCGGGGTCTCCACTGCTCTAAGAGTAGCTTGTGTAAAGCTCCATGGGCCAGAGATGCTTTGGGGTCTCCACTGCTTGATTAGCAGCTAGCATAAAGTCCGCCGGGACGGAGATGGTTCCGGGTCTCCACTGCTCTAAGAGAAGCCTGTATAAAGTTCGCCACGGCCTAACATATTCCGGCGTCTCAACTGCTTGAAGAGCAGCTTGAATAAACCCCTATAGCCCAGAGATGCTTCGGGTCTCCACTGCTTGAAGAGCAGCTTGTATAAACCCCTATGGCCCAGAGATGCTTCGGGTCTCCACTGCTCTAAGAGCAACTTGTATAAAGACTGTGAGGCCGGAGATGCTTCAGGGTCTCCACTGCTTGAATAGCAGCTTGTATAAATTCCGGCGGGCCAGAGATGCTTTAGGGTCTCCACTGCTCTAAGAGCAGCTTGTATAAAGCCCTATGGGCCGGAGATGCTTCGGGGTCTCCACTGCTCAAAAGCAGCTTGTATAAAGTCTGTCGAGGTCGGAGATGCTTTGGGGTCTCCACTGCTAGAAGAGCAACTTGTATAAAGTGTCTGCTGCAGGGCCGGAGATGCTTCGGGGTCTCCAGTGCTCTAAGAGTAGCTTGTATAAAGTCCGCCGGGCCAGAGATGTTCCGGGGTCTCCGCTGCTCAAAGAGCAGCTTTTATAAAGTCTGCTGGGCGGACTTGATTTGGGTCCCCAATGCTCTAAGAGCAGCTTGTATAAAGTCGGCCGGGCCGGAGATGCTTCGGGGACTCCACTGCTAAAAGAGCAGCTTGCATGAAGTCTGCCAGGCTGGAGATGCTTCAGGATCTCCACTGCTTGAAGAGCAACTTTTATGAAGTCCGCCAGGCCGGAGATGCTTCGGGGTCTCCACTGCTCTAAGAGCAGCTTGTATAAAGTCCGCCGGGCCAGAGATGTTCCGGGGTCTCCGCTGCTCAAAGAGCAGCTTTTATAAAGTCTGCTGGGCGGACTTGATTTGGGTCCCCAATGCTCTAAGAGCAGCTTGTATAAAGTCGGCCGGGCCGGAGATGCTTTGGGGACTCCACTGCTAAAAGAGCAGCTTGCATGAAGTCTGCCAGGCTGGAGATGCTTCGGGGTCTCCACTGCTTGAAGAGCAGCTTGTATAAAGTCTCTGCTACCGGGCCGGAGATGCTTCGGGGTCTCCACTGCTCGAAAAGCCGCTTGTATAAACGCCTATGGCACGGAGATGCTCCGGGATCTCCACTGCTTGAAGAGCAGCTTGTATAAAGTCCGCTGGGCCAGAGGTGCTTCGGGGTCTCCACTGTTCTAAGAGCAGCTTGTATAAAGTCCGCCGGGCCAGAAATGCTTCAGGGTCTCCACTGCTAGAAGAGCAGCTTGTATAAAGTCCGCTGGGCCGGACATGCTTCGCGGTCTCCACTGCTTAAAGAGCAGCTTGTATAAACCCCTATGGCACGGAGATGCTTCGGGATCTGCACTGCTTGAAGAGCAGCTTGTATAAAGTCCGCTGGGCCAGAGATGCTTCGGGGTCTCAACTGTTCTAAGAACAGCTTGTATAAAGTCCGCTGGGCCGGACATGCTTCGGGGTCTCCACTGCTAGAAGAGCAGTTTGCATAAAGTCTGCCGGGCCAGAAATGCTTCGGGGTCTCCACTGCTAGAAGAGCAGCTTGTATAAAGTCGGCCGGCCGGAGATGCTTCGGGGACTCCACTGCTAGAAGAGCAACTTGTATGAAGTCTGCCAGGCTGGAGATGCCTCGGGGTCGCCACTGCTTGAAGAGCAGCTTGTATTAAGTGTCTGCTGCCGGGCCGGAGATGCTTCGGGGTCTCCACTGCTCGAAGAGCAGCTTGTATAAAGTCCGCCGGGCCGGAGATACTTTGGGGTCTCCACTGCTAGAAGAGCAGCTTGTATAAAGTTTGCCAGGCCGGAGATGCTTCGGGGTCTCCACTGCTAGAAGAGCAGTTTGTATAAAGTCAGCCGGGCCGGAGATGCTTTGCGGTCTCCACTGCTTGAAGAGAAGCTTCTATAAAACCCTATGGGCCAGAGATGCTTCGGGGTCTCCACTGCTCTAAAAGCAGCTTGTATAAAGTCTGCCGGGCCGGAGATGCTTTGGGGTCTCCACTGCTAGAAGAGCAGCTTGTATAAAGTCCACTGGGCCGGACATGCTTCAGGGGTCTCCGCTGCTTGAAGAGTAGCTTGTATAAAGTTCGGTGGGATAAAGATGTTCCAGGGTCTCCGCTGATCTAAAAGCAGCCTGTATAAAGTCCGACAGCCCAGAGATGCTTCAGGGTCTCCACTGCTCAAAAAGCAGCTTGTATAAAGCCCGCCAGTCCGGAGATGCTTCGGGGTCTCCACTGCTCTAAGAGCAACTTGTTTAAAGTCTGTGCGGCTGGAGATGCTTGAGGGTCTCTACTGCTTGAATAGCAGCTTGTATAAAGCCTGGTGGGCCGGAGATGCTTTAGGGTCTCCACTGCTCTCAGAGCAGCTTGTATAAAGCCCTATGTGCCGGAGATGTTCCGGGGTCTCCACTGCTCAAAAGCAGCTTGTATAAAGTCTGTCGAGGCCGGAGATGCTTTGCGGTCTCCACTGCTACAAGAGCAGCTTGTATAAAGTCTGTCGAGGCCGGAGATGCTTTGGGGTCTCCATTGCTAGAAGAGCAGCTTGTATAAAGTCAGCCGGGCCAGAGATGCCTCAGGGTCTCCACTGCTCTAAGAGCAGCTTGGATAAAGTCCGCCGGGCCGGAGATTCTTCAGGGTCTCCACTGCGTGAAGAGCAACTTGTATGAAGTCCGCCAGGCCAGAGATGCTTCGGGGTCTCCACTGCTCTATGAGCAGCTTTTATAAAGTCCGCTGGGCCAGAGATGTTCCGGGGTCTCCGCTGCTCTAAGAGCAGCTTTTATAAAGTCCCCTGGGCCGGACATGCTTTTGGGTCCCCAATGCTGGAAGAGCAGCTTGTATAAAGTCGGCCGGGCCGGAGATGCTTCGAGGACTCCACTGCTAGACGAGCAACTTGTATGAAGTCTGCCAGGCTGGAGATGCTTCGGGGTCTCCACTGCTTGAAGAGCAGCTTGTATAAAGTCTGCTGGGCCAGACATGCTTCGAGGTCTCCATTGCTCTAAGAGCAGCTTATATAAAGCCCTATGGGCCGAGATGCTTCGGGGTCTCCATTGCTCTCAGAGCAGCTTTTACAAAGTCCTATGGGCCCGAGATGCTTCGGGGTCTCCACTGCTCTAAGAGCAGCTTGTATAAAGTCCACTGGACCGGACATGCTTCGGGGTCTCCACTGCTAGAAGAGCAGTTTGCATAAAGTCCGCCGGGCTAGAAATGCTTCGGGGTCTCCACTGCTAGAAGAGCAACTTGTATGACGTCTGCCAGGCTGGAGATGCCTCGGGGTCTCCACTGCTTGAAGAGCAGCTCGTATAAAGTGTCTGCTGCCGGGCCGGAGATGCTTCGGGGTCTCCACTGCTCGAAGAGCAGCTTGTATAAAGTCAGCCGGGCCAGAGATGCTCGGGGTCTCCACTGCTCGAAGAGCAGCTTGTATAACGTCCGCCGGGCCAGAGATACTTTGGGGTCTCCACTGCTAGAAGAGTAGCTTGTATAAAGTTTGCCAGGCCGGAGATGCTTGGGGTCTCCACTGCTTGAAGAGCAGCTTGTATAAACCCCTATGGGCCGGAGATGATTCGGGGTCTCCACTGCTCTAAGAGCAGCTTGTATAAAGTCTGCTGGGCCGGAGATGCTTTGGGGTCTCCACTGCTAGAAGAGCAGCTTGTATAAAGTCAACTGGGCCGGACATGCTTCGGGGTCTCCGCTGCTTGAAGAGTAGCTTGTATAAAGTCCGGTGGGATGGAGATGTTCCAGGGTCTCCGCTGATCTAAAAGCAGCCTGTATAAAGTCCGACAGCCCAGAGATGCTTCAGGGTCTCCACTGCTCAAAAAGCAGTTTGTATAAAGCCCGCCAGTCCGCAGATGCTTCGGGGTCTCCACTGCTCTAAGAGCAACTTGTATAAAGTCTGTGGGGCTGGAGATGCTTGAGGGTCTCTACTGCTTGAATAGCAGCTTGTATAAAGCCCTATGGCCGGAGATGCTTCGGAGTCTGCATTGCTCTCAGAGCAGCTTGTATAAAGCCCTATGGACCGGAGATGTTCCGGGGTCTCCACTGCTCAAATGCAGCTTGTATAAAGTCTGGCGAGGCCGGAGATACTTTGCGGTCTCCACTGCTACAAGAGCAGCTTGTATAAAGTCTGTCGAGGTCGGAGATGCTTCGGGGTATCCATTGCTAGAAGAGCAGCTTGTATAATGTCAGCCGGGCCAGAGATGCTTCAGGGTCTCCACTGCTCTAAGAGCAGCTTGGATAAAGTCCGCTGGGCCGGAGATGCTTCAGGGTCTCCACTGCATGAAGAGCAACTTGTATGAAGTCCGCCATGCCGGAGATGCTTCGGGGTCTCCACTGCTCTATGAGCAGCTTGTATAAAGTCGGCCGGGCCGGAGATGCTTCGTGGTCTCCCCTGCTTGAAGAGCAGCCTGTATAAAGTGTCTGCTGCCAGGCCGGAAATGCTTCGGGGTCTCCACTGCTCGAAGAGCAGCTTGTATAATGTCAGCCGGGCCAGAGATGTTCGGGGTCTCCACTGCTCTAAGAGCAGCTTGTATAAAGTCCGCCGGACCGGAGATACTTTGGGGTCTCCACTGCTAGAAGAGCAGCTTGTATAAAGTTTGCCGGGCCGGAGATGCTGCGGGGTCTCCACTGCTAGGAGAGCAGCTTGTATAAAGTCCGCTGGGCCGGCCATGCTTCGGGGTCTCCACTGCTCTAAGAGCAGCTTGTATAAACCCCTATGGCACAGAGATGCTTCGGGGTCTCCACTGCTTGAAGAGCAGCTTGTATAAAGTCCACTGGGCCAGAGATGCTTCGGGGTCTCCACTGTTCTAAGAGCAGCTTGGATAAAGTCCTATGGCCGGAGATGCTTTGGGGTCTCCATTGCTTGAAGAGCAGCTTGTATAAAGCCCTATGGGCCGGAGATGCTTCGGGGTCTCCACTGCTCAAAAGCAGCTTGTATAAAGTCTGTCGAGGTCGGAGATGCTTTGGGGTCTCCACTGCTAGAAGAGCAACTTGTATAAAGTGTCTGCTGCAGGGCCGGAGATGCTTCGGGGTCTCCAGTGCTCTAAGAGTAGCTTGTATAAAGTCCGCCGGGCCAGAGATGTTCCGGGGTCTCCGCTGCTCAAAGAGCAGCTTTTATAAAGTCTGCTGGGCGGACTTGATTTGGGTCCCCAATGCTCTAAGAGCAGCTTGTATAAAGTCGGCCGGGCCGGAGATGCTTCGGGGACTCCACTGCTAAAAAAGCAGCTTGCATGAAGTCTGCCAGGCTGGAGATGCTTCAGGATCTCCACTGCTTGAAGAGCAACTTTTATGAAGTCCGCCAGGCCGGAGATGCTTCGGGGTCTCCACTGCTCTAAGAGCAGCTTGTATAAAGTCCGCCGGGCCAGAGATGTTCCGGGGTCTCCGCTGCTCAAAGAGCAGCTTTTATAAAGTCTGCTGGGCGGACTTGATTTGGGTCCCCAATGCTCTAAGAGCAGCTTGTATAAAGTCGGCCGGGCCGGAGATGCTTTGGGGACTCCACTGCTAAAAGAGCAGCTTGCATGAAGTCTGCCAGGCTGGAGATGCTTCGGGGTCTCCACTGCTTGAAGAGCAGCTTGTATAAAGTCTCTGCTACCGGGCCGGAGATGCTTCGGGGTCTCCACTGCTCGAAAAGCCGCTTGTATAAACGCCTATGGCACGGAGATGCTCCGGGATCTCCACTGCTTGAAGAGCAGCTTGTATAAAGTCCGCTGGGCCAGAGATGCTTCGGGGTCTCCACTGTTCTAAGAGCAGCTTGTATAAAGTCCGCCGGGCCAGAAATGCTTCAGGGTCTCCACTGCTAGAAGAGCAGCTTGTATAAAGTCCGCTGGGCCGGACATGCTTCGCGGTCTCCACTGCTTAAAGAGCAGCTTGTATAAACCCCTATGGCACGGAGATGCTTCGGGATCTGCACTGCTTGAAGAGCAGCTTGTATAAAGTCCGCTGGGCCAGAGATGCTTCGGGGTCTCAACTGTTCTAAGAACAGCTTGTATAAAGTCCGCTGGGCCGGACATGCTTCGGGGTCTCCACTGCTAGAAGAGCAGTTTGCATAAAGTCTGCCGGGCCAGAAATGCTTCGGGGTCTCCACTGCTAGAAGAGCAGCTTGTATAAAGTCGGCCGGCCGGAGATGCTTCGGGGACTCCACTGCTAGAAGAGCAACTTGTATGAAGTCTGCCAGGCTGGAGATGCCTCGGGGTCGCCACTGCTTGAAGAGCAGCTTGTATTAAGTGTCTGCTGCCGGGCCGGAGATGCTTCGGGGTCTCCACTGCTCTAAGAGCAGCTTGTATAAAGTCCACTGGACCGGACATGCTTCGGGGTCTCCACTGCTAGAAGAGCAGTTTGCATAAAGTCCGCCGGGCTAGAAATGCTTCGGGGTCTCCACTGCTAGAAGAGCAACTTGTATGACGTCTGCCAGGCTGGAGATGCCTCGGGGTCTCCACTGCTTGAAGAGCAGCTCGTATAAAGTGTCTGCTGCCGGGCCGGAGATGCTTCGGGGTCTCCACTGCTCGAAGAGCAGCTTGTATAAAGTCAGCCGGGCCAGAGATGCTCGGGGTCTCCACTGCTCGAAGAGCAGCTTGTATAACGTCCGCCGGGCCAGAGATACTTTGGGGTCTCCACTGCTAGAAGAGTAGCTTGTATAAAGTTTGCCAGGCCGGAGATGCTTTGGGGTCTCCACTGCTTGAAGAGCAGCTTGTATAAACCCCTATGGGCCGGAGATGCTTCGGGGTCTCCACTGCTCTAAGAGCAGCTTGTATAAAGTCTGCCGGGCCGGAGATGCTTTGGGGTCTCCACTGCTAGAAGAGCAGCTTGTATAAAGTCAACTGGGCCGGACATGCTTCGGGGTCTCCGCTGCTTGAAGAGTAGCTTGTATAAAGTCCGGTGGGATGGAGATGTTCCAGGGTCTCCGCTGATCTAAAAGCAGCCTGTATAAAGTCCGACAGCCCAGAGATGCTTCAGGGTCTCCACTGCTCAAAAAGCAGTTTGTATAAAGCCCGCCAGTCCGCAGATGCTTCGGGGTCTCCACTGCTCTAAGAGCAACTTGTATAAAGTCTGTGGGGCTGGAGATGCTTGAGGGTCTCTACTGCTTGAATAGCAGCTTGTATAAAGCCCTATGGCCGGAGATGCTTCGGAGTCTGCATTGCTCTCAGAGCAGCTTGTATAAAGCCCTATGGACCGGAGATGTTCCGGGGTCTCCACTGCTCAAATGCAGCTTGTATAAAGTCTGGCGAGGCCGGAGATACTTTGCGGTCTCCACTGCTACAAGAGCAGCTTGTATAAAGTCTGTCGAGGTCGGAGATGCTTCGGGTATCCATTGCTAGAAGAGCAGCTTGTATAATGTCAGCCGGGCCAGAGATGCTTCAGGGTCTCCACTGCTCTAAGAGCAGCTTGGATAAAGTCCGCCGGGCCGGAGATGCTTCAGGGTCTCCACTGCATGAAGAGCAACTTGTATGAAGTCCGCCAGGCCGGAGATGCTTCGGGGTCTCCACTGCTCTATGAGCAGCTTGTATAAAGTCCGCCGGGCCAGAGATGGTCCGGGTCTCCGCTGCTCTAAGACCAGCGTTTATAAAGTCCGCTAGGCCGGACATGCTTTTGGGTCCCCAATGCTGGAAGAGCAGCTTGTATAAAGTCGGCCGGGCCGGAGATGCTTCGTGGTCTCCCCTGCTTGAAGAGCAGCCTGTATAAAGTGTCTGCTGCCAGGCCGGAAATGCTTCGGGGTCTCCACTGCTCGAAGAGCAGCTTGTATAATGTCAGCCGGGCCAGAGATGTTCGGGGTCTCCACTGCTCTAAGAGCAGCTTGTATAAAGTCCGCCGGACCGGAGATACTTTGGGGTCTCCACTGCTAGAAGAGCAGCTTGTATAAAGTTTGCCGGGCCGGAGATGCTGCGGGGTCTCCACTGCTAGGAGAGCAGCTTGTATAAAGTCCGCTGGGCCGGCCATGCTTCGGGGTCTCCACTGCTCTAAGAGCAGCTTGTATAAACCCCTATGGCACAGAGATGCTTCGGGGTCTCCACTGCTTGAAGAGCAGCTTGTATAAAGTCCACTGGGCCAGAGATGCTTCGGGGTCTCCACTGTTCTAAGAGCAGCTTGGATAAAGTCCTATGGCCGGAGATGCTTTGGGGTCTCCATTGCTTGAAGAGCAGCTTGTATAAAGCCCTATGGGCCGGAGATGCTTCGGGGTCTCCACTGCTCTAAGAGCAGCTTGTATAAAGCCCTATGGGCCGGAGAATCTTCAGGGTCTCCACTGCTAGAAGAGCAGTTTGTATAAAGTCCGCCGGGCCAGAAATGCTTCGGGGTCTCCACTGCTAGAAGAGCAGCTTGTATAAAGTTTACCGGGCCGGAGATGCTGCGGGGTCTCCACTGCTAGAAGAGCAGCTTGTATAAAGTCCGCTGGGCCAGAGATGCTTCGGGGTCTCCACTGTTCTAAGAGCAGCTTGGATAAAGTCCGCCAGGCTGGAGATGTTCCAGGGAAGAGATGAGCGAACGTGCTCGTTTAGGGCCCTTTCACAATCGAGCATCGCTTTTTTCGAGTTACTGCCTACTCGGGTGAAAAGATTCGGGGGGCGCCCGGGGGCAGCGTGGTGGAGCAGGGGGTAGCAGTGGGGAACAGGAGGGAGCTCTCCACCCCCCCCCCCACTCCCCTCTGCAACCCCCCGCTCACCCCTGGCGCCCCCGAGTAGGCGTTACTCAAAAAAAGCAGTGCTTGATTGCGAAATAGCCCTAAACAAGTAGGTTCGCTCATCTCTAGTTCCGGGGTCTTTGCTGCTTGAAAAGCAGCTTGTATAAAGTCCGGTGGGCTGGAGATGTTCTTGGGTCTCCGCTCCTCTAAGAGCAGCCTGTATAAAGTCCGACAAGCCGGAGATGCTTCGGGATCTCCACTGCTCTAAAAGCAGCTTGGATAAAGTCCGCCAGCCCGGAAATGTCCAACGTCTCTGCTGCTCGAAGAGCAGCTTGTATAAAGCCCTATGGTCCGGAGATGCTTTGGGGTCTCCACTGCTCTAAGAGCAGCTGGTATAAAGTCAGCCGGGCCGGAGATGGTTCAGGGTCTCCACTGCTCTATGAGCAGCCTGTATAAAGTCCGCCGGGCTGGAGATGACCAGGGTCTCCGCTGCTCGAAGAGCAGCTTGTATAAAGCACTATAGGCCGGAGATGCTTCGGGGTCTCCGCTGCTCTAAGAGCAGCTTGTATAAAGCACTATAGGCTGGAGATTCTTCGGGGTCTCCACTGTTTGAATAGCAGCTTGTATAAAGTCCGGCGGGCTGGAGATGCTTCGGGGTCTCCACTGCTCTCAGAGCAGCTTGTATAAAGCCCTACGGGCGGAGATGCTTCGGGGTCTCCACTGCTCTAAGAGCAGCTTGTATAAAGTCTGTCGGGGCCGGAGATGCTTCGGGGTCTCCACTGCTAGAAGAGCAGCTTGTATAAAGTCTGTCGGGGCCGGAGATACTTCAGGGTCTCCACTGCTCGAAGAGCAGCTTGTATAAAGTCTGTCGGGGCCAGAGATGCTTCGGGGTCTCCACTGCTTGAAGAGCAGCTTGTATAAAGTCTGTCGGGGCCGGAGATGTTTCGGGGTCTCCACTGCTAGAAGAGTAGCTTGTATAAAGTTTGCCAGGCCGGAGATGCTCTGGGGTCTCTGCTGCTAGAAGAGCAGCTTGTATAAAGTTTGCCAGGCCGGAGATGCTTCGGGGTCTCCACTGCTCTAAGAGCAGCTAGTATAAAGTCAGCTGGGCCGGAGATGGTTCCGGGTCTCTACTGCTCTAAGAGCAGCTAGTATAAAGTCAGCTGGGCCGGAGATGGTTCCGGGTCTCTACTGCTCTATGAGCAGCTTGTATAAAGTCCGCCAGGGCCGAAGATGTTCTAGGATCTCTGCTGCTCTAAAAGCAGCCTGTATAAAGTCCGACAAGCCGGAGATGTTTCGGGGTTTCCACTGCTCTAAAAGCAGCTTGTATAAAGTCTGGTGGGCCGGAGATGTTTCCGTGTCTCTGCTGCTCTAAAAGCAGCCTGTATAAAGTCCGACAAGCCGGAGATGCTTTGGGGTCTCCACTGCTCTAAAAGCAGCTTGTATAAAGTTCACCGGGCGGGAGATGTCCAGGGTCTCCGCTGCTCGAAGAGCAGCTTGTATAAAGCCCTATGGGCCGAAGATGCTTCGGGGTCTCCACTGTTCTAAGAGCAGCTTATATTAAGTCCGCCGGGCCAGAGATACGTCAGGGTCTCCATTGCTCTAAGAGCAGCTTGTATAAAGTTAGCCGGGCCGCAGATGCTTCGGGGTCTCCACTGCTTCAAGAACAGCCTGTATAACCTCCGTCAGGCTGGAGATGCTTCAGAGTCTCCACTGCTCTAAGAGCAGCTTGTATAAAGTCTGCCGGGGCCGGAGATGCTTTGGGGTCTCCACTGCTAGAAGAGCAGCTTGTATGAAGTCTGCCAGGCTGGAGATGCTTCGGGGTCTCCACTGCTTGAAGAGCAGCTTGTATAAAGTGTCTGCTGCCGGGCTGGAGATGCTTCGGGGTCTCCATTGCTAGAAGAGCAGCTTGTATAAAGTCAGCCAGGCCAGAGATGCTTCGGGGTCTCAACTGCTTGAAGAGCAGCTTGTATAAAGTTAGCCGGGCCGGAGATCCTTCGGGGTCTCCACTGCTTCAAGAACAGCCTGTATAAAGTCCGCCGGGCCAGAGATGCTCGGGGTCTCCACTGCTCTAAAAGCAGCTTGTATAAAGTCTGTCGGGGCCGGAGATGCTTCGGGGTCTCCATTGCTGGAAGAGCAGCTTGTATAAAGTCAGCCGGGCCAGATATGCTTCGGGGTCTCCACTGCTCTAAGAGCAGCTTAGATAAAGTCTGCCAGGCCGGAGATGCTTCAGGGTCTCCACTGCTTGAAGAGCAACTTGTATCAGTCCGCCGGGCCGGAGATGATTCGGGGTCTCCACTGCTCGAAGAGCAGCTTGTATAAAGTCCGCCGGGCCAGAGATGTTCCAGGGTCTCCACTGCTCGAAGAGCAGCTTTTATAAAGTCCGCTGGGCCGGACATGCTTTTGGGTCCCCAATGCTCTAAGAGCAGCTTGTATAAAGTCCGCCAGGTCGGAGATGCTTCGGGGTCTCCACTGCTCGAAGGGCAGCTTGTATAAAGCCCTATGGGCCGGGGATACTTCGGGGTCTCCACTGCTCGAAGAGCAGCTTGTATAACGCCGTATTGGCCGGAGATGTTCCGCGGTCTCCACTGCTCTAAGAGCAGTCGGTCTTCTGGCTTGTTGATGCCTTCTTCCCTCAGCGTGGTCACATGATTCTTGTGTTCCAGTCATTTGTGCAGCTTGCGCTCTCCTAGAGCTGCACGCTCGATCTGACTTGCGCCACATGTTAAAAGATCAAAAAATGGATAGTAAATACAATTATCAAAAGGAAACCATGTTTCACACAGCTGAAGTAAAATAAAAGCTGTGCTGTGATTGGCTGCTAGGGGCAACACAGATTTTCTTTCAAATCCATCTTAATGTGCATTTGGTTCAAGTTTTAATCCCGGTAACGCCGGTATCCCTGCTAGCTTTATAATCGCATCCGTGTGGCAACGACGCCTGCCCTCACGTGTCTGACTGCTTGGGGAGGCCTAGCTTAAGATGTGCACTCCCTTCCCCTCTGCCTCGCCACAAGGCACGGCGCCAAGGGCAGAGCGGACGGGCACCTACACATCACCAAATAAATCTGTCTTGTCGCGCCCCCTAGAGAACGCTATACATTTTTGGGAAACAATGTAGTCGATGTCCTTCATCAAGATGCAAGATATCACCCTGCCAAGTTTCATCAAAAGCGTTTCAGCGTTTTACCCGTGAACAAGAGATGGACGGACGGAGTTACTGCCGTATTTATAATATTAGTATGGATATATACACAACAATATATAATACAGTACAGTATCCAGCTGTATACTCTGTATTATATTAGTATAATATCTGGGGTACACTATGTTACAGACTATTATAGTATGTCATATATAATATAATACTGGGTATAGCACAATCGGCTGCGGTATACTCTGTATTGTATTATCCATAACAGCATAATGTATATTCTCTACTATCTTGTGTATTATATAATATTCTGGTGCATATTATATATTTAATTTGTATTGCAAAGAGTCCAACAGATTATTATACTATATATTACACAGTGCAATATAGTATATGATATACCACAAACTAATTTACTATTTAACACACAAGCAGTGCTGAACACCTGATTATACTATATAATATAGAATATACACTATATATAATACAGAGTATACATCAGACAATTACACGTATATAATATACAGCAAACTATTCAACTATATAATGGGCAAAAAATATACAGTATACTCCAGACTATTCTAGAATTCACAATATACACCAGACTTTTATAATACAAAAATAAAGTATATAATAGTCTATACTAAATAATATAAAATGCAGTGTATACTCCAGACTATTAAACTATATACCATACAATGTAATACACAGAATAAACCTGATTAAAATACTATATAACATGCAGTATATTACAGAATATATGCCAAGATATTCTACAGTATAAGATTATTATTAGAGATGAGCGAACACCAAAATGCTCGGGTGCTCGTTACTCGGGACGAACTTCCCGCGATGCTCGAGGGTTCGTTTCGAGTAACGAACCCCATTGAAGTCAATGGGCGACCCGAGCATTTTTGTATATCGCCGATGCTCGCTAAGGTTTCCATTTGTGAAAATCGAGACAATTCAAGAAAGTGATGGGAACGACACAGCAACGGATAGGGCAGGCGAGGGGCTACATGTTGGGCTGCATCTCAAGTTCACAGGTCCCACTATTAAGCCACAATAGCGGCAAGAGTGCCCCCCCCCCCCCTCCCAACAACTTTTACTTCTGAAAAGCCCTCATTAGCAATGCATACCTTAGCTAAGCACCACACTACCTCCAACAAAGCACAATCACTGCCTGCATGACACTCCACTGCCACTTCTCCTGGGTTACATGCTGCCCAACCCCCTTTCCCCCCCGCACGACCCAGTGTCCACAGCGCACACCAAACTGTCCCTGCCCAGCCTTCAGCTGCCCTCATGCCACACGCTGGCCTCATAGCCACACCACCCTCATGTCTATTTATAAGTGTGTCTGCCATGAGGAGGAACCGCAGGCACACACTGCAGAGGGTTGGCACTGCTAGGCAGCGACCCTCTTTAAAAGGGGCGGGGCGATAGCCCACAATGCTGTACAGCAGCAATGAGAAATCCAATCCTGTGCCACCGCCATCAGGAGCTGCACACGTGGGCATAGCAATGGGGAACCTATGTGCCACACACTATTCATTCTGTCAAGGTGTCTGCATGCCCCAGTCAGACCGCGGTTTTTTATAAATAGTCACAGGCAGGTACAACTCCGCAATGGGAATTCCGTGTGCACCCACAGCATGGATGGCTCCCTGGAACCCACCGGCTGTACATAAATGTATCCCATTGCAGTGCCCTGGACAGCAGAGCTAACGTCAGATTAAATGCAGGTGGGCTTCGGCCCACACTGCATGCCCCAAGCTGACCGGGGTTTTTAATTCATAGACACAGGCAGGTACAACTCCCTGTGGACCCACAGCATTGGTGGGTTCCAGGAACCCACCGGCGGTACATAAATATATCCCATTGCAGTGCCCAGCACAGCTGATGTAACGTCAGCTTTAATGCAGTTGGGCAAAAAATTAATTTGATTACACTGTAGGCGAGGGCCCCCAAAAATTGGTGTACCAACAGTACTAATGTACCTCAGAAAAATTGCCCATGCCCAACCAAGAGGGCAGGTGAAACCCATTAATCGCTTTGGTTAATGTGGCTTAATTGGTAACTAGGCCTGGAGGCAGCCCAGTTAAAATAAAAATTGGTTCAGGTGAAAGTTTCAACGCTTTAATGAGAATTGAAACGTATAAAAATTGTTTACAAAAATTATATGACTGAGCCTTGTGGGACTAAGAAAAATTGCCCGTTCGGCATGATTATGTGAGGTTTCAGGAGGAGGAGCAGGAGGAGGAGGATGAATATTATACACAGATTGATGAAGCGAAAAGGTCCCCGTTTTTGATGGTGATAGAGAACGATGCTTCCATCCGCGGGTGCAGCCTACGTATTGTTTAGGTACCGCTGCTGTCCACTGGTGGAGAAGAGAAGTCTGGGGAAATCCAGGCTTTGTTCATCTTGATGAGTGTTAGCCTGTCGGCACTGTCGGTTGACAGGCGGGTACGCTTATCTGTGATGATTCCCCCAGCCGCACTAAACACCCTCTCTGACAAGACGCTAGCCGCAGGGCAAGCAAGCACCTCCAGGGCATACAGCGCGAGTTCAGGCCACGTGTCCAGCTTCGACACCCAGTAGTTGTAGGGGGCAGAGGCGTCACGGAGGACGGTCGTGCGATCGGCTACGTACTCCCTCACCATCCTTTTACAGTGCTCCCGCCGACTCAGCCTTGACTGGGGAGCGGTGACACAGTCTTGCTGGGGAGCCAGAAAGCTGTCAAAGGCCTTAGAGAGTGTTCCCCTGCCTGTGCTGTACATGCTGCCTGATCTCTGCGCCTCCCCTGCTACCTGGCCCTTCTGCCACTAGCGCTGTCGGATGGCAATTTTACCATCAGCTTGTCCGCCAGGGTCCTGTGGTATAGCATCACTCTCGGACCCCTTTCCTCTTCGGGTATGAGAGTGGAAAGGTTCTCCTTATACCGTGGGTCGAGCAGTGTGTACACCCAGTAATCCGTAGTGGCCAGAATGCGTGTAACGCGAGGGTAACGAGAAAGGCATCCTAACATGAAGTCAGCCATGTGTGCCAGGGTACCTGTACGCAACACATGGCTGTCCTCACTAGGAAGATCACTTTCAGGATCCTCCTCCTCCTCCTCCTCAGGCCATACACGCTGAAAGGATGACAGGCAAGCAGCATGGGTACCCTCAGCAGTGGGCCAAGCTGTCTCTTCCCCCTCCTCCTCATCCTCCTCCCCCTCCTCCTCCTCCTCCTCAACGCACTGAGATATAGACAGGAGGGTGCTCTGACTATCCAGCGACATACTGTCTTCCCCCGCCTCTGTTTCCGAGCGCAAAGCGTCTGCCTTTATGCTTTGCAGGGAACTTCTCAAGAGGCATAGCAGAGGAATGGTGACGCTAATGATTGCAGCATCCCCGCTCACCATCTGGGTAGACTCCTCAAAGTTTCCAAGGACCTGGCAGATGTCTGCCAACCAGGCCCACTCTTCTGTAAAGAATTGAGGAGGCTGACTCCCACTGCGCCGCCCATGTTGGAGTTGGTATTCCACTATAGCTCTACGCTGCTCATAGAGCCTGGCCAACATGTGGAGCGTAGAGTTCCACTGTGTGGGCACGTCGCACAGCAGTCGGTGCACTGGCAGATTAAAGCGATGTTGCAGGGTGCGCAGGGTGGCAGCGTCTGTGTGGGACTTGCGGAAATGTGCGCAGAGCCGGCGCACCTTTACGAGCAGGTCTGACAAGCGCTGAACCACCAAATTAAAGACGTGGGCCAGTCATGGCACGTGCGTGAGGCTGCCGAGCTGCAGAGCCGCCACCAGGTTATGGCCGTTGTCACACACGACCATGCCCGGTTGGAGGCTCAGCGGCGCAAGCCAGCGGTCGGTCTGCTCTGTCAGACCCTGCAGCAGTTCGTGGGCCGTGTGCCTCCTATCTCCTAAGCTGAGTAGTTTCAGCACGGCCTGCTGACGCTTGCCCACCGCTGTGCTGCCACACCGCGCGACACCGACTGCTGGCGACGTGCTGCTGCTGACACATCTTGATTGCGAGACAGAGGTTGCGTAGGAGGAGGAGGAGGAGGAGGGTGGTTTAGTGGAGGAAGCATACACCGCCGCAGATACCACCACCGAGCTGGGGCCTGCAATTCTGGGGGTGGGTAAGACGTGAGCGGTCCCAGGCTCTGACTCTGTCCCAGCCTCCACTAAATTCACCCAATGTGCCGTCAGGGAGATATAGTGGCCCTGCCCGCCTGTGCTTGTCCACGTGTCCGTTGTTAAGTGGACCTTGCCAGTAACCGCGTTGGTGAGGGCGCGTACAATGTTGCGGGAGACGTGGTCGTGCAGGGCTGGGACGGCACATCGGGAAAAGTAGTGGCGACTGGGAACTGAGTAGCGCGGGGCCACCGCCATCATACCTTTTGAAAGCCTCCGTTTCCACAACCCTATACGGCAGCCTCTCCAGGCTGATAAATTTGGCAATGTGCACGTTTAACGCTTGAGCGTGCGGCTGCGTGGCGGCGTACTTGCGCTTGCGCTCCAACACTTGCGCTAGTGACGGCTGGACGGTGTGCTGAGAGACATTGGTGGATGGGGCCGAGGACAGCGGAGGTGAGGGTGTGGGTGCAGGCCAGGAGACGGTAATGCCTGTGTCCTGAGAGGGGGGTTGGATCTCAGTGGCAGGTTGGGGCACAGGGGGAGAGGCAGTGGTGCAAACCGGAGGCGGTGAACGGCCTTCGTCCCACCTTGTGGGGTGCTTGGCCATCATATGTCTGCGCATGCTGGTGGTGGTGAGGCTGTTGGTGGTGGCTCCCCGGCTGATCTTGGCGCGACAAAGGTTGCACACCACTGTTCGTCGGTCGTCTGCAATCTCAGTGAAAAACTGCCAGACCTTTGAGCACCTCGGCCTCTGCAGGGTGGCATGGCACGAGGGGGCGCTTTGGGAAGTAGTTGGTGGATTATTCGGTCTGGCCCTGCCTCTACCCCTGGCCACCGCACTGCCTCTTCCAACCTGCCCTGCTGCTGCACTTGCCTCCCCCTCTGAAGACCTGTCCTCCGTAGGCGTAGCAAACCAGGTGGGGTCAGTCACCTCATCATCCTGCTGCTCTTCCTCCGAATCCTCTGTGCGCTCCTCCCTCGGACTTACTCCAATTACTACTACCTGAGTGATAGACAACTGTGTCTCATCGTCATCGTCCTCCTCACCCACTGAAAGCTCTTGAGACAGTTGCCGGAAGTCCCCAGCCTCATCCCCCGGACCCCGGGAACTTTCCAAAGGTTCGGCATCGGTCATGACAAACTCCTCCGGTGGGAGAGGAACCATTGCTGGCCATTCTGGGCAGGGGCCCGGGAACAGTTCCTGGGAGTCTGCCTGCTCCTCAGAATGTGTCATTGTAATGGAGTGAGGAGGCTGGGAGGAAGGCGGAGCAGCAGCCAGAGGATTCAGAGTTGCAGCAGTGGACGGCGCAGAATTCTGGGTGGTCGATAGATTGCTGGATGCACTTTCTGCCATCCACGACAGGACCTGCTCACACTGCTCATCTATATATATAAAGCTGAAAGCCCTCACTGACTCACTCACTCACTCACTCACTCACTCACTCACTGACTGACTGACTCGCCAAAAGTTCTCCAACTTCCCGATGTCGTAGAAACATGAAATTTGGCGCAAGCATAGATTATCTCCAAAATAGGAAAATAAATTGGGTCCCAACTCGATTATTCAATTCTAGCGCAAAATAATTGGCGTCGAAATTTTACGTGCGGAATGTAATTTCTTTACTTTCCAGTGTCATAGAAACAGGAAATTTGGCACAAGCATTGGATATGTCATAAATAGTAAAAGCGATTGGGTCCCAACTCCATTATTCAATTCTATGCGCAAAAGAATTAGCGTCCAAATTTTACGTACGGAATCTAATTTTCTCACATTCCGGTGTCATAGAAACGGGAAATTTGGCACGGGCATTGATTATGTCATAAATAGGAAAAGCGAATGGGTCCCAACTCGATTATTCAATTCTATGCGCAAAAGAATTAGCGTCCAAATTTTATGTGCGGAATGTAATTTTCTCACTTTCCGGTGTCATAGAAACGGGAAATTTGGCACAAGCATTGATTATGTCATAAATGGGAAAAACGAATGGGTCCCAACTCAATTATTCAATTCTAGCGCAAAAGAATTGGCGTTGAAATTTTACGCGCGGAATCTAATTTTCTCACTTTCCGGTGTCATAGAAACGGGAAAATTGGCACGAGCATTGATTATGTCATAAATAGGAAAAGCTAAGGGGTCCCAACTCGATTATTTAATTATATGCGCAAAAGAATTAGCGTCCAAATTTTACGTACAGAATGTAATTTTCTCACTTTCCGGTGTCATAGAAACGGGAAATTTGGCACGAGCATTGATTATGTCATAAATAGGAAAAGCTGATGGGTCCCAACTAGATTATTCAATTCTATGCGCAAAAGAATTAGCGTCCAAATTTTAAGTGCGGAATGTAATTTTCTCACTTTCCGGTGTCATAGAAACGGGAAATTTGGCACGAGCATTGATTATGTCATAAATAGGAAAAGCTAATGGGTCCCAACTCCATTATTCAATTCTATGCGCAAAAGAATTAGTGTCCAAATTTTACGTACATAATCCAAATCTCTCACTTCCCAATGTCATAGAAACATGAAATTTGGCACAAGCATTGATTGCGTCATAAATATGAAAAGTTAATAGGTCCCAACTCGATTATTCAATTCTATGCGCAAAAGAATTAGCGTCCAAATTTTACGTGCGGAATGTAATTTTCTCACTTTCCGGCGTCATAGAAACGGGAAATTTGGCACGAGCATTGATTATGTCATAAATAGGAAAAGTTAATGGGTCCCAACTCGATTATTCAATTCTAAGCGCAAAAGAATTAGTGTCCAAATTTTATGTACGTAATCTAATTCTCTCACTTCCTGATGTCATTTTATATAAAGGAAACGTCGCATGGTTACCTCCACGTGGTGTTTCCTGGGTAACGCAGAGAACTATGCAAAATGGTGAACATATGTTTTTCTAAAGTATCTCTAAAGTAACCACGACTTCATAAGATTTCCGTGTGAACACCAGATAAACACCAGTACCAAATTAACTCGGGCGAAGCCGGGTATATCAGCTAGTTTTCTAATAAAGGTCTCCCGCGTGGACCCATTAATTGTGAGATGAATGTGGGGACGCCAGAAACGTGCCTCTCTCCTAATCCCGCAGCAGTCGGCTGCGATACACCTGGATCAGGAGCTCGGCCTGTGCCCACACCCTGACTTGGGCCTCCGAGTCCTCTCCCGCGCCCACGTCCTCTAGGCCTACCCCTTCCCTCAGCATGCTGTATTACCAGTAGTGCAGAAACAGAACGCTGTAATTAAATGTGCCGCTTATTGGCCTGTGGTTGGAGGCTGACTTCCCTTACGGAACACACAGCAGAGCCAGGAAACAATTTTGTGCACGCCTGTAGTGAGACGTAGGTGCGTATGACTGAGCTAGTGGAATTCACAGCGCAGAAGCAGTCAAGTGACCAAAGGCCAGTAGTAGGCCTAAGTATTTTGCTTCTATTTTTTTTAAATGCTGAGCTGATACAGCAGACAGATACTGTAGGCAGTGTATATTATGTATACTGTTTCCCTCTGACGGGATGACAGCGCTGATGTAACAGAGACAGCAGATCCAGGAAACAATTTTGCACAAGCCTGCTGTAACGCTTAGCTGCGTATTAATTAGGACTACTACCCCCAGCAGACAGATACTGTAGGCAGCGTATATTATGTATACTGTTTCCCTCTGACGGGATGACAGCGCTGAAGTAACAGAGACAGCAGATCCAGGAAACAATTTTGCGCAAGCCTGCTGTAACGCTTAGCTGTGTAATAACTAGGACTACTACCCCCAGCAGACACGCAGTAAACTGAAGACGGTCACAGGCAGCCCAAATATAGTATTTTTCCCCAATTTTTTGGAAAAAGCCCACTGCCTATATAGCCTGAATATCTCTTTCCCTGCCTCACCAGTACTGGCCCTATACTCTGTACAATGACTGCAGACTGAGGACACTATGGTCTGCATGCCCGATATACAAAAAAAAAAATTGTGCAACACTGCTCACAGCAGCCTCAACAGTACTGCACACGGTCAGATGTGGCCCTAAGAAGGACCGTTGGGGTTCTTGAAGCCTACAATAACACCTAACACTCTCCCTATAGCAGCTCCTGCACCAGCAGCACTGTCCCTGATCTCTGTCAGAATGCATCTGTGGCGAGCCGCGGGAGGGGCCGATTTATATACTCGGGTGACACCTGATCTCGCCAGCCACTCACAGCAGGGGGGTGGTATAGGGCTTGAACGTCGCAGGGGGAAGTTGTAATGCCTTCCCTGTCTTTCTATTGGCCAGAAAAGCGCGCTAACGTCTCAGAGATGAAAGTGAAAGTAACTCGAACATCGCGTGGTACTCGTCTCTAGTAACGAGCATCTCGAACACGCTAATACTCGAACGAGTATCAAGCTCGGACGAGTACGTTCGCTCATCTCTAATTATTATACAGTATAATATTCGGTGTATGCTCTGTATTACACAGTATAATATTCGGTGTATTATATAATATTCGGTGTATGCTCTGTGTTATATAATATTCGGTGTATTATATAATATTCGGTGTATGCTCTGTGTTATATAATATTCGGTGTATGCTCTGTATTACACAGTATAATATTCGGTGTATCCTTTGTGTTGTATAATATTCGGTGTATGCTCTGTATTATCTATATATATAAAATTGAATGTATGTCTGTCTGTGTGTCTGTCTGTCTGTTTGTCCTTTATGCGCTACTACACCATTCATCCGATCGCCATGAAACTTTGGGAAGTTGTTGAGTACACTCCTGGGAAGATTATAGGCATAGTACAACTATCCTACGATAAATGGCGCACGTGCGAGCGTCGTCGATGGTTGCGCCCCCCCCCCACGTAGATCGTTCGATTTCCATCATTGCCACTAATTCTCTCACTTCCCGATGTCGTAGAAACATGAAATTTGGCACGAGCATTGATTACGTCATAAATATGAAAAGTAATTGGGTCCCAACTCGATTATTCAATCCTAAGCGCAAAAGAATTAGCGTCCAAATTTTCTGTACGGAATCTAGCGTCCAAATTTTACAGGGGGAATCTAATTTTCTCGCTTCCCAATGTCATAAAAACTCGAAATTTGGCACGAGCATTGATTATGTCATAAATAGTAAAAGCTAATGGGTCCCAACTCCATTATTCAATTTTAAGTGCAAAAGAATTAGAGTCCAAATTTTACGTACGGAATCGAATTCTCTCGCTTCCCAATGTAAAAGAAACTTGAAATTTGGCACGAGCATTGATTATGTCATAAATAGGAAAAGCTAATGGGTCCCAACTCCATTATTCAATTCTATGCGCAAAAGAATTAGCGTCCAAATTTTACGTACGGAATGTAATTTTCTCACTTCCCGATGTCATAGAAATGGGAAATTTGGCACGAGCATTGAATATGTCATAAATAGGAAAAGTTAATGTGTCCCAACTCGATTATTCAATCCTAAGCGCAAAATTTGGCACGAGCATTGATTATGTCATAAATAGGATATTGAGAATGCTGAGGTAAAATAAAAGTTGTGCTGTGATTGGTTGCTATATATTATACCGCTGAGGTAAAATGAATGCTGCGCTGTGATTGGTTGCTATTTTTTATATTGCTGAGGCAGAATAAAAGTTGCGCTGTGATTGGTTGTTATTTCTCTTACTGCTGACGTAACATGAAAGCTGCACTGTGATTGGTTGTTATATTTTATACTGCTGAGGTAACATATAAGCTGCGCTGTGATTGGGTGTTATATATTATACTGAGGTAACATGAAAGCTGTGCTGTGATTGGTTGTTATATATTATACTGAGGTAACATGAAAGCTGCGCTGTGATTGGTTGTTATATATTAAAAAGCTGAGGTAACATGTAAGCTGCGCGGCGATTGGTTGTTATATATTATACTGAGGTAACATGAAAGCTGTGCTGTGATTGGTTGTTATATATTATACTGAGGTAACATGAAAGCTGCGCTGCGATTGGTTGTTATATATTATACTGAGGTACCATGAAAGCTGCACTGTGATTGGTTGTTATATATTATACTGAGGTAACATGAAAGCTGCGCTGTGATTGGTTGTTATATATTATACTGCTGAGGTAACATGAAAGCTGCACTGTGATTGGTTGTTATATATTATACTGAGGTAACATGAAAGCTGTGCTGTGATTGGTTGTTATATATTATACTGAGGTAACATGAAAGCTGCACTGTGATTGGTTGTTATATATTATACTGAGGTAACATGAAAGCTGTGCTGTGATTGGTTGTTATATATTATACTGAGGTAACATGAAAGCTGCGCTGTGATTGGTTGTTATATATTATACTGAGGTAACATGAAAGCTGCGCTGTGATTGGTTGTTATATATTATACTGAGGTAACATGAAAGCTGCGCTGTGATTGGTTGTTATATATTATACTGCTGAGGTAAGCTAAAAAAGCTGCGCTGTGATTGGTTGTTATCTAGCTATATAAAAATGAATGTATGTATGTATATATGTCTGTCTTCGCAGCAACGCGCGAGGGGTAAGCTAGTACAGTATAAAATTCGGTGTATGCTTTGTTTTATCCAGTATAATATTCGGTGTATGCTCTGTGTTGTATAATATTCGGTGTATGCTCTGTGTTGTATAATATTCGGTGTATGCTCTGTGTTGTATAATATTCGGTGTATGCTCTGTATTACACAGTATAATATTCGGTGTATCCTCTGTGTTGTATAATATTCGGTGTACACTCTGTGTTGTATAATATTCGGTGTACACTCTGTATTAGGCCTTAGTCAGACGGGCAATTTTTCGCGCGATTTGCGGATCGCATGACGGATGCGCATCCGCAAATCGCGTGACCGGTGCCCGAAAATCACCCGAAAATCTGCTCCTAGCCGCGTTTCATTAGAAACGGGCCGGAGCTGTCCAGCGCATTGCATTCAATGGAGCCGGCAATACAGCCCGCTCTATTGAAAGCAATGCGCTGCGGGCGAGTGTGGGATGAATTGTCGGGAAGGGCTTAAATATATAAGCCCTTCCCTGCAATTCATCCAGAAAAGTGTTAAAATAAAAAATATATATATATATACTTACCTGCTCCCGGCAGCCGGAGTTCCGCGCGGCCAGTCTGCAGTGGGTGGGAAGGGGGTGTGAGTCAGACCTGCCCCCTGATTGGCTCAGCACTGTATTACACAGTATAATATTCCGTGTGTGCTCTGTGTTGTGTAATATTTGGTGTACGCTCTGTATTATACAGTGTAATATTCGGTGTTTTATATATTCGGTGTATGCTCTGTATTATACAGTATAATATTCGGTGTATACTCTGTGTTGTATAATCGGTGTATGCTCTGTATTATACAGTATAATATTCGGTGTATGCTCTATATTATAAAGTATAATATTCGGTGTATGCTCTGTATTATATAATATTCGGTGTATCCTCTGTGTTGTATAATATTCGGTGTATGCTCTGTATTACACAGTATAATATTCGGTGTATGCTCTGTGTTGTATAATATTCGGTGTATATGCTCTGTATTATACAGTAAATATTCGGTATATGCTCTGTGTTGTATAATATTCGGTGTATGCTCTGTATTATACAGTATAATCAGTGTATATGCTCTGTGTTGTATAATATTCGGTGTATGCTCTGTGTTGTATAATATTCGGTGTATGCTCTGTATTATATAATATTCGGTGTACGCTCTGTATTATACAGTATAATATTCGGTGTATGCTCTGTATTATACAGTATAATCAGTGTATATGCTCTGTGTTGTATAATATTCGGTGTATGCTCTGTATTATATAATATTCGGTGTACGCTCTGTATTATACAGTATAATATTCGGTGTATGCTCTGTATTATACAGTATAATCAGTGTATATGCTCTGTGTTGTATAATATTCGGTGTATGCTCTGTATTATATAATATTCGGTGTATGCTCTCTATTATACAGTATAATATTCGGTGTATGCTCTGTATTATACAGTATAATCGGTACATGCTCTGTATTGTATAATATTCGGTGTATGCTCTGTGTTGTATAACATTCGGTGTATGTTCTGTATTCAGTATAATCGGTACATGCTCTGTATTGTATAATATTCGGTGTATGCTCTGTGTTGTATAATATTCGGTGTATGCTTTGTATTATACAGTATAATATTCGGTGTATCCTCTGTGTTGTATAATATTCGGTGTATGCTCTGCATTATACAGTATAATATTCGGTGTATGCTCTATATTATAAAGTATAATATTCGGTGTATGCTCTGTATTATATAATATTCGGTGTATCCTCTGTGTTGTATAATATTCGGTGTATGCTCTGTATTACACAGTATAATATTCGGTGTATGCTCTGTGTTGTATAATATTCGGTGCATATGCTCTGTATTATACAGTATAATCAGTGTATATGCTCTGTGTTGTATAATATTCGGTGCATATGCTCTGTATTATACAGTATAATCAGTGTATATGCTCTGTGTTGTATAATATTCGGTGTATGCTCTGTATTATACAGTATAATATTCGGTGTATGCTCTGTATTACACAGTATAATATTCGGTGTATGCTCTGTATTATACAGTATAATAAGTGTACGCTCTGCATTATACAGTATAATAGTCGGTGTATGCTCTGTGTTGTATAATATTCGGTGTATGCTCTGTATTATACAGTATAATATTCGGTGTACGCTCTGTATTATACAGTATAATATTTGGTGTATGCTCTGCATTACACAGTATAATATTCGGTGTACGCTCTGTGTTGTATAATATTTGGTGTACGCTCTGTATTATACAGTGTAATATTCGGTGTTTTATATATCCGGTGTACGCAGTATAATATTCGGTGTATGCTCCATAATATACAGTATAATATTCGGTGTATGCTCTGTATTATATAATATTCGGTGTATCCTCTGTGTTGTATAATATTCGGTGTATGCTCTGTATTACACAGTATAATATTCGGTGTGTGGTCTGTGTTTTGTAATATTTGGTGTACGATCTGTATTATACAGTGTAATATTCGGTGAATTATATAATATTCGGTGTATGCTCTGTATTACACAGTATAATATTCGGTGTGTGGTCTGTTGTGTAATATATGGTGTACGCTCTGTATTATACAGTGTAATCGGTGAATTATATAATCGGTGTATGCTCTGTATTACACAGTATAATATTCGGTGTGTTCTCTGTGTTGTCTAATATTTGGTGTACGCTCTGTATTATACAGTGTAATATTCGGTGAATTATATAATCGGTGTATGCTCTGTATTATACAGTATAATATTCGGTGTACGCTCTGTATTATACAGTATAATATTCGGTGTATGATCTGTATTATACAGTATAATATTCGGTGTATGCTCTGTGTTGTATAATCGGTGTATGCTCTGTATTATACAGTATAATATTTGGTGTATGCTCTGTGGTGTATAATATTGGGTGTATGCTCTGTATTATACAGTGTAATATTCGGTGAATTATATAATATTCGGTGTACGCTCTATTACACAGTATAATATTCGGTGTACGCTCTGTGTTGTATAATATTCGGTATATGCTCTGTGTTGTATAATATTCGGTGTATGCTCTGAATTTTACAGTATAATATTTGGTGTATCCTCTGTGTTGTATAATATTCGGTGTATGATCTGTGTTGTATAATATTCGGTGTATGCTCTGTATTATACAGTATAATATTCGGTGTATCTTTTGTGTTGTATAATATTTGGTGTATGCTCTGTGTTGTATAATATTCGGTATATGCTCTGTGTTGTATAATATTTGGTGTATGCTCTGTATTACACAGTATAATATTTGGTGTATGCTCTGTGTTGTATAATATTCGGTATATGCTCTGTGTTGTATAATATTCGGTGTATGCTCTGAATTTTACAGTATAATATTTGGTGTATCCTCTGTGTTGTATAATATTCGGTGTATGATCTGTGTTGTATAATATTCGGTGTATGCTCTGTATTATACAGTATAATATTCGGTGTATGCTCTGTGTTGTATAATATTTGGTGTATGCTCTGTATTACACAGTATAATATTTGGTGTATGCTCTGTGTTGTATAATATTCGGTGTATGCTCTGTATTACACAGTATAATATTTGGTTATGCTCTGTGTTGTATAATATTCGGTGTATGCTCTGTATTATTCAGTATAATATTCGTTGCATGCTCTGTGTTGTATAATATTCGGTGTATGCTCTGTATTATTCAGTATAATATTCGGTGTATGCTCTGTGTTGTATAATATTCGGTGTATGCTCTGTATTGCACAGTATAATATTCGGTGTATTATATAATATTCGGTGTATGCTCTGTATTATACAGGGTAATATTCGGTGAATTATATAATATTCGGTGTATGGTCTGTATTGCACAGTATAATATTCGGTGTATTATATAATATTCGGTGTATGCTCTGTATTATACAGGGTAATATTCGGTGAATTATATAATATTCGGTGTATGCTCTGTATTATACAGTATAATATTCGGTGTATGCTCTGTGTTGTGTAATATTTGGTGTATGCTCTGTATTATACAGTGTAATATTCGGTGAATTATATAATCGGTGTATGCTCTGTATTATACAGTATAATATTTGGTGTATGCTCTGTGTTGTATAATCTGTGTATATGCTCTGTATTGTATAATATTCGGTGTACGCTCTGTATTATACAGTATAATATTCGGTGTATGCTCTGTGCTGTATAATCGGTGTATATGCTCTGTATTATACAGTATAGTATTCGGTGTATGCTCTGTGCTGTATAATATTTGGTGTATGCTCTGTATTACACAGTATAATATTTGGTATATGCTCTCTGTTGTATAATATTCGGTGTATGCTCTGTATTATACAGTATAATATTCGGTGTATGCTCTGTGTTGTATAATATTCGGTGTATGCTCTGTATTACACAGTATAATATTCGTGTATTATATAATATTCGGTGTATGCTCTGTATTATACAGTGTAATATTCGGTGAATTATATAATATTCGGTGTATGGTCTGTATTACATAGGGTAATATTCGGTGAATTATATAATCGGTGTATGGTCTGTATTACACAGTATAATATTCGGTGTGTGCTCTGTGTTGTGTAATATTTGGTGTACGCTCTGTATTATACGGTGTAATATTCGGTGAATTATATAATCGGTGTATGCTCTGTATTATACAGTATAATATTGGGTGTATGCTCCGTGTTGTATAATATTCTGTGTACGCTCTGTATTATACAGTATAATATTCGGTGTATGGTCTGTATTATACAGTATATTCGGTGTATGCTCTGTGTTGTATAATATTCGGTGTACGCTCTGTATTACACAGTATAATATTCGTTGTATGCTCTGTGTTGTGTAATATTTGGTGTATGCTCTGCATTATACAGTATAATATTCGGTGAATTATATAATATTCGGTGTATGCTCTGTATTATACAGTATAATATTCGGTGTACGCTCTGTATTACACAGTATAATATTCGGTGTATGCTCTGTGTTTTATAATATTCGGTGTAAGCTCTGTATTGCACAGTATAATATTCGGTGTATATGCTCTGTGTTGTATAATATTCGGTGTATGCTCTGTATTATACAGTATAATCGGTGTATGCTCTGTATTACACAGTATAATATTCCGTGTGTGCTCTGTGTTGTATAATATTCGGTGTACGCTCTGTATTACACAGTATAATATTCGGTGTATGCTCTGTGTTTTATAATATTCGGTGTAAGCTCTGTATTATACAGTATAATCAGTGAATTATATAATATTCGGTGTATGCTCTGTATTACACAGTATAATATTCTGTGTATATGCTCTGTATTATACAGTATAATCGGTGTATGCTCTGTATTACACAGTATAATATTCCGTGTGTGCTCTGCGTTGTATAATATTTGGTGTACGCTCTGTATTACACAGTATAATATTCCGTGTGTGCTCTGCGTTGTATAATATTTGGTGTACGCTCTGTATTATACAGTATAATATTCGGTGTATGCTCTGTATTATACAGTATAATATTCAGTGTATGCTCTGCGTTGTATAATATTCGGTGTATGCTCTGTATTACACAGTATAATATTCGGTGTATGCTCTGTGTTGTATAATATTCGGTGTGCGCTCTGTGTTGTATAATATTCGGTGTATGCTCTGTATTATACAGTATAATATTCGGTGAATTATATAATATTCGGTGTACGCTCTGTATTACACAGTATAATATTCGGTGTACGCTCTGTGTTGTATAATATTCGGTGTACGCTCTGTGTTGTATAATATTCGGTGTGTTCTTTGTGTTGTATAATATTCGGTGTATGCTCTGTATTATACAGTATAATATTCGGTGAATTATATAATATTCGGTGTACGCTCTGTATTACACAGTATAATATTCGGTGTACGCTCTGTATTATACAGTATAATATTCGGTGAATTATATAATATTCGGTGTATGCTCTGTATTACACAGTATAATATTCCGTGTGTGCTCTGCGTTGTATAATATTCGGTGTATGCTCTGTATTATGCAGTATAATATTCGGTGTATATGCTCTGTGTTGTATAATATTCGGTGTATGCTCTGTATTACACAGTATAATATTTGGTGTATGCTCTGTGTTGTATAATATTCGGTGTATGCTCTGTATTACACAGTATAATATTCGGTGTATGCTCTGTATTATACAGTATATTCGGTGTATGCTCTGTATTACACAGTATAATATTCGGTGTACGCTCTGTGTTGTATAATATTCGGTGTATGCTCTGCGTTGTATAATATTTGGTGTACGCTCTGTGTTGTATAATATTCGGTGTATGCTCTGTGTTGTATAATATTCGGTATATGCTCTGTATTATACAGTATAATATTCGGTGTATGCTCTGCGTTGTATAATATTTGGTGTACGCTCTGTATTATACAGTATAATATTCGGTGAATTATATAATATTCGGTGTATATGCTCTGTGTTATATTTTATATTATAATTATTCTGTTTATTGCTTTTCAGCCATATAAATAACCCGTTACTGTGAATATGCATTTTTGTATATATTGGACCGTACACGTCTCTTTGTATTTGTGGGTGCTAACAGTCCAAATGAAAACTAATCAGGCCCCACAGTGGGACCTCCGCAAACTGATTTTGGACTCCGTTTCTGTTATATTGTTTATTATACAGTGTAATATCGGGGTGTATCCTCTGTATTATACTGTATATAGTCAGTAATTATAGAGCATAATAGATTACACATTATATTATTACATTATGCAGCACACTTCAGGATGTTATGATGCATGGTCACATTGTACATGTTATAATGGCCGACCATCCATCTGATATTGTACAGTTGTTTCCAGCTCATCATATTCTGCAGTGTTTATATTGTTATACAGTACATTATATGGTATACGGTCATCATTACAAGAGGCACTGTAGTCTTGTCTACCATATAATAGTCTGCAGGGCATTAGCTGGCGGTGCCCGCTGGAGACGTCTCTGGGATCAGTAATTAACCTTCCACCTCTCTCGCTCGCAGTTATTATTGCATCTTATTGTTTTGTTTCCCCCTGCTCCCCCCTCCTTCTTGTCTGTCACATCCCAATCCTCTGGGACCCCCAACCTCCAGGAAAGGGATGAGGAGGCCTGCAGTTACTGCAAGGGTCCGGCACATGGGGGGATCTGATGTATTAAAGTCACCCCAACAATACATACTAGGACTACTGGGCAAGCCCACCCCAACTGCTCCATTGCATTATATACCCCCATAACCCCACCCCAACTGCTGCGTTATATACCCCCATACCCTCACCTGACTGCTGCGTTATATACCCCCATACCCTCACCTGACTGCTGCGTTATATACCCCCATACCCTCACCTGACTGCTGCGTTATATACCCCCATACCCTCACCTGACTGCTGTGTTATATACCCCCATATACCTACCTAACTGCTACGTTATATACCCCATACCCTCACCTGACTGCTGTGTTATATACCCCCATACCCTCACCTGACTACTGCGTTATATACCCCCATATACCTACCTAACTGCTACGTTATATACCCCCATACCCTCACCTGACTGCTGCGTTATATACCCCCATACCCTCACCTGACTGCTGCGTTATATACCCCCATACCCTCACCTGACTGCTGCGTTATATACCCCCATACCCTCACCTGACTGCTGTGTTATATACCCCCATATACCTACCTAACTGCTACGTTATATACCCCATACCCTCACCTGACTGCTGTGTTATATACCCCCATACCCTCACCTGACTACTGCGTTATATACCCCCATATACCTACCTAACTGCTACGTTATATACCCCCATACCCTCACCTGACTGCTGCGTTATATACCCCCATACCCTCACCTGACTGCTGTGTTATATACCCCCATACCCTCACCTGACTGCTGCGTTATATACCCCCATATACCTACCTAACTGCTACGTTATATACCCCCATACCCTCACCTGACTACTGCGTTATATACCCCCATATACCTACCTAACTGCTACGTTATATACCCCCATACCCTCACCTGACTACTGTGTTATATACCCCCATATCCCTACCCAACTGCTACATTATATACCCCCATACCCTCACCTGACTGCTGCGTTGTACACCCCAATATCTCCACCCAGAGTTTTATATTATATACTCCCACATCCCCACCCTGACTGCGCCACCACATTATATACCTTTATCCAAACTGTACCAAAATGTACCCCCATATCCTCACCCACATACCTTCACGCACAGCTACATTATATTATACACCCCCATACCTTTACCCAGAATGCACCGTTACCCTAATTATCCTCATTCCCACCTGCTCTGTTATTATACACCCCTAAACCCTCAACCAGCCTGCGCCATTATATATCCCCAGACTATTACCATATACATAAGGTGACCAGGGTCAGGGGCGGGGCAGAATGGGTGTGGCCAGTGTGGGCCAGAGGGTGTGGCCAGGGCGGAGCAGAGGGGTGTGTCAGGGGCGGGGCTTCTCACAATGTATGATTTTACCCCAGTCATTATAAAGTACAGGGTCGGTTCAGGAAAGGCAGGGAGCGAATACCGCAGCAGTTCTGTATCCAAAAAACACTCGAAATCCACAGCGGAGTACCATTGGAAATCAGCCATGTATCGTCCGAAGGCTTCCTGCTGTCACCGCTCCCCGGCTAACGGTTTCCAGTGGCCTCACCTAACCAGCAGCGCCGCACCTAAGCAGGCCAATGGGAATCTTTAGCCGGGGAGCGCTGACAGCGGGAAGTCTTCGGAGGAAGTGAGGGGGCGCCACATGCTATGACATCAGAATTTGGGCTGTTTTTTGGATGCGAAAATGCAGAAAGTCCCGCAGCACTTCTGTCATGCATAAACATCCCGTAAGTCAGCTAGAGGTACGCAGCTAACGTGAAGAATGGCCTTCATGGTAATCGTGTCCTCTATATTGGCCCCAGTACTAATAATGTCACCTATATTGGCCCCAGTACTAATAATGCCCCCTATATTGACCTCAGTACTAATAATGTAACCTATATTGGCCCCAGTATTAATAGTGTCCCCTATATTGACCCCGGTACTAATAATGTTCCCTATATTGGCCCCAGTATTAATAGTGTCCTCTATATTGACCCCAGTACTAAAAATGTCCCCTATATTGACCCCAGTACTAATAATGTAACCTATATTGGCCCCAGTATTAATAATGCCCCCTATATTGGCCCCAGTACTAATAATGTAACCTATATTGGCCCCAGTATTAAGTGTCCCCTATATTGACCCCAGTACTAATAATGTAACCTATATTGGCCCCAGTATTAATAGTGTCCCCTATGTTGGCCCCAGTACTAATAATGTCCCCTATATTGGCCCCAGTATTAATAATGCCCCCTATATTGACCCCAGTACTAATAATGTCACCTATATTGGCCCCAGTACTAAGAATGCTCCCTATATTGGCCTCAGTACTAAGAATGCTCCCTATATTGGCCTCAGTACTAAGCATGCTCCCTATATTGGCCCCAGTACTAAGAATGCTCCCTATATTGGCCCCAGTACTAAGAATGCTCCCTATATTGGTCCCAGTAGTAATACTGTTCCCTATATTGGCCCCAGTACTAATCATGTCCCCTATATTGGTCCCAGTAGTAATAATGTCCCCTATATTAGCCCCAGTAGTAATAGTGTCCCCTATATTGGTCCCAGTACTAATAATGTCCCCTATATTGGTCCCAGTAGTAATAATGTCCCCTATATTAGCCCCAGTAGTAATAGTGTCCCCTATATTGGTCCCAGTACTAATAATGTCCCCTATATTGGTCCCAGTAGTAATAATGTCCCCTATATTGGTCCCAGTACTAATAATGTCCCCTATATTGGTCCCAGTACTAATAATGTCCTCTGCGCTCGTCGGGTACGAGTGTATAATCCAAGTGTCAAGAATTAATACATCTTTTTTTTTTTTTAAACTTGTTTTTATTGAATCAGGGCAAACTTTGACATTTCAGATGCATTTGCTGTTTTGACTTCACAAATAAAAATGTCATCCTAATTCACTTTTACATAACATTTTTATATAACTGGGAGAGTTGGGGAGGGGTATGAGGGGTCCGGGAGTCGAAACGCAAGGGAGGGAAGGAAAGACGCTCACAAAAACAAAACAAAAAACAAAAAAAAGGGGGGGGGGAGGAGGGAGGGGGTCGGTCCGGCAAGAAGGGACGGGGGGGGGGGGGGGGGGGGAGGGGAGAGGAGAGAACTTTTGCATTAAACCAAACTTTTGACCCAGTTGGTATTTATACACTTAGTCTTTTGGACTTCGTGCTGGAGATCTTCGAAAGGTATGGAGACCCCGCGCGTCCACGGCACGACCAGTGATTCACCCTATATTGGTGTGTCCCCCACTGCCGCCTGCTCCTGGAACCAATAGGTGTGGTGAAAGCAATTTTTTAGTTTTTCTTTTACTCTCTGTGGCATCAATTGGATAAAACTTCCCCATGTTTCGAAGAAGGTTTGTACCATTTTCTCCTTAAATAATGAAGTTTCCGCCCAGTCCATTTGAAATAAGAATGCGAGTTTTTCCAGGAACAGTCTGAATGGGGGGCCTGTTGGTTGCACCCAGGTCTGCAGGATGGCTTTTAGGCCTGCTGCTGCTATAGAATGTAGTAACTTTCTTACTCCCCTGGCACAATGATATGTCTTGGGATCTAGATATCCAAATATTGCCCACGCTGGTTCTTGTGGGCAGAAGTTTGTCAGGTGTGTTGTAGTGTATTCGCGTATTCGGGACCAGAAGTTTTTTATCAGTGGGCATGTCCACAAGCTGTGATATAGATTAGTGTTTGGTTCCTGGCATTTGAAACAGTTTGGGGTGTCGTAGATTCCCATGTAAAATCCCTTAATTGGGGTGAGGTATGATCTATGGGCTATCTGTAGTCTCATCTCCAGAAACCTAGCTGATGGCAGGCATTTGTGGGCTGATACTAAGGATTCCTTAATTAATGTAGGTGTGAGGTCTGGGTTATCCAGAGACCATTTCACAACCCCTGGATCAATGTCCTCTTCTTCCCTCATGTTCCTTATTGCTCTGTATATTTTTGATATCATTCCCCGTGCTCCCTTTTTTTTGGAGATCCAAGTGTCTCCTGCCTGTGTCCAGTCGTGTTCCTGGAACTGCGGTGTAAGACCTGTGATATAGTGTCTGACCTGTAGGTATGAGAGCAGTGGAATAGGGATTTCGGGGTATTTTTGTTTTGTTTCTGCATGAGTTAGGATTCTTTTTTCCTTTTTGTGCAGTAATTTATCTATTGAGTCCAGTCCGTGCGCCTTCCATTCGAAAAAGATGTTGTGGGGTTTTCCGTCCTGGAAATTGGGGTTGTTTATGAATGTCAAGTGTGGGGATATGTGTGGTGACGTTTGACTGTCTCTACGTAGTTTGTTCCATGCTTTCCACGCTGCTAATATCAGGGGGTTATGTTTAATTTGCTTTGGCAATTCTGAGTATGGTTGGTGGAGTATATTTTGTAATTGTATTGGTTTGGCCATTATTTGTTCTAGTGGCGTGTTTGTAAAGTGCGACTTGGAATAAATCCAGTCATGGATAACTCTCGCTTGTGCTGCTAGGTTATAATCCCTTATACTTGGTAGGTTGGTGCCGCCATTGTCCTTGTGTTTGTGTAGGGTTTTGAGGGCAATGCGTGGTCTTCCCCCTCCCCAAATGAATTTTCTATATAGATAGTTGATCCTCTTTATGTCTTTCAATTTTAGAAATATGGGGAGTGAGTGCAGGATATATAGTAATCGTGGGAATTCTACCATTTTTAAGAGGTTGATTCTCCCCAGAAAGGAGACCGTAAAGTTCTTCCATACATTTAGGGTCGTTTCTAGTTTTTTGACGTATGGTTCAATATTTGTGTGGTAGAGTGCAGAAGGGTTTTTTGTGAGTTGAATCCCCAAATATTGTATGGAATGTTTTTCCCATTTGAATGGGTGTTGGTTTGCCCATGTGGGTTTCGCTGGTCCTCTTAGTAGTGCTTCTGTTTTGTCCAGGTTCAGGGTGTAACCTGAGAGTTTGCCTATTCTTTCTATTTCCCGTAATAGGGGTGATAGTGTTTCCCTAGGGTTGTTGACTATGAGTAAGAGGTCGTCAGCAAATGCTTCTACCTTTATCCTCGTTTCTCCGTAGCACGCCCCTGTATAAAGTGTGGTGTGTGTTAGGAATCTGAGTAGCGGGTCAATTGATATGTTGAACAGTAATGGTGAAAGGGGGCAACCCTGTCGAGCTCCTCTAAAAAGGTCGATGTGGGGGGTATTATGGCCATTGACTGTGAGGGTTGTGGTGGCGTTTGTTTGTGTTGTGTTGATATAGTTTGCAAAGGTCTGTCCAAACCCTCTTTTTTTCAGCAGTACGTTTAGGAATGGCTAGGCCATTTTGTCAAAAGCTTTCTCAGCGTCTAGGCTGAGGAGCATTGTTATGGGGTTTTCAGGGTTTTGTGCTGCCACAGTTGCCGCTATGGCGGCCCTGATGTTTTTTAGGGCACTACGTCCTTGCGTGAAGCCTTTTTGCGATGTGTCTAGTATGGACGGTAGGATGGTTTGAAGTCTGTCTGCTAGTATTTTGGATAAGAATTTATAGTCGCAGTTTAGTAGTGCGATCGGTCTGTATGATCGCGGGTCAGTCGGGTCTTTATTTTGTTTGGGGAGTAGAATTGTTCTGGAAGTGCCAAAGTCCTCTATTTGGGTATCTTCCATGTATATTGCATTATATAGTTGGGTCAGCACTGGTACTATGTCCGTTGTTAGTATTTTGTAATATTCTGTTGTGAGACCATCTGGTCCCGGAGTCTTTCCCCCTGCTGCCGCTGCGATTACGTCCCGAACCTCCTCCTCTCGTATATCTGCATTCAGTGCTGTTTTTTGTTCCTCTGTGAGACTCGGCAAGCTCATAGTTTCTAAAAAGTTGTGGATGTCCTGTATGTTTGCTGGTTCTGCCCGGTATAGGTTTTCAAAATATTCGTAAAGTGTTTGGGTTATCTCTTCCTGTTTTGTCATCAGGGTATTATCGTTGATGTCCCTTAGGGCTAATATTGGTTTATGTGGCTGCCTTTGTTTGGTTAGATTTGCTAACAGTCGCCCCGTCTTGTTGCCCCACCTATAAAATTTATTTTTTGTTAGTTGTGTTTGCCAATGTGCATGTGTATGTACGAATTCATTTAGCAGGTGTTTTGCTGTGAGGAATATTTGATATGAGTTATCATCTTGAGCGTCTATGTGTTCTTTTTGTGTTGTCAAGAGGGAGCTGTGTAAGGCCTCGAATTCTGTTTGGAATTTTTTCCTTTTGTGGGACACGTAGCTTATGATGTGACCTCTCATCACTGCCTTCGAGGCCTGCCAGAAGAGTGCTATGTTGTCTATGTGTTTGCTGTTGTCGTCTGCGTAGTTATTCCAGTGTAGTTTTATGTATTCTCTAAACTCTTCCGATTCCCGTAGGTAGGAGGGGAAACGCCACAGCCATGACAGCCTCCGAGAGGGGACCAGTTGTAATGTTGTTGCGATCGGTGCGTGATCGCTTAGAGATATCGGATGAATTATAGATTGCCGGTGGCAATCGAATATTTTGTTCGATATTAGAAAAAAGTCTATCCGAGAAAACGAGTGATGGGCGTTGGAGCAGCATGTATATTCTCTGCTGGTTGGGTTTGAAAGTCGCCACGGGTCGCACACGTGAAGTTGGTCTATTAGTGTGATTAGCGCTTGTGTGGTTGGGGTTGGTTGGGTGGAAGGTCCTGTTCTGTCTAGTGAGTCGTCTTGTATGCCATTAAAGTCTCCCCCCAGGATTATATGGTCGTTTAGGTAAGGTTGTAGCTGTTCAGTTAATGTTGCATAGAATTTTGGTTGGTCTGTGTTGGGGGCGTATATGTTCACCAGGCAATATGTTTGTGAGTCTATGCTGACCCTCAACACCAGGAATCTCCCTTGCGGATCTGCTATGGTTTGTATCATCGTGTGTGGCATGTTTTTCCTTATCAGGATGGCTACTCCTCGTGATGCTGATGTATGTGAGGCTGTGTAACATGTTTCTATCCACGGTGCTCTCAACTCACCCTTCTCCTCTTTCTTCCAATGTGTTTCCTGCAGGAATACAATGTCTGGTTTGTGTCTCTTCAAGTGTGTTAGTACTTTTTTTCGCTTAATAGGTGTGTTAAGACCATCTACATTCCAAGATAGAATTTGTAATGTTTTGGGTGTGTGGTACTCTGTAGTCTCTACGTCTATAGGCATGTTAATGTATGTGTTTTGGTCATATTTACCGTTGTGAGTGCCTTTCTGCCGTCGCTCCCCCGGTCCCAGCGAGCCGTGGGTGCAACTGAATAGTGGTCGTGCCGTGTCGGCGGGGCCCTTCGATCTCCCTGTTGGGTTCTCTCCTAGAATTCAAATGGGTCATAGTGAAAAACATAGAAAAACTTATATAAACATAAAACATGTATGCAATCTTTTCTTTTGCATTAGTGCTGCCACATCCGCATTATTTGGATCAGGGTCGTGTTGGGGGATCAAGGACCCAGTTCCCTTTTTCTTTCTGTCTCATCCTCTTCCGTCTTCTTCTTCCAGTTGTAGGTGTCTCCTTGCGTCTTCCGGATTGTTAAATATCAAAGTTCTATTGCCTTCTTGAACCCGAAGTTTTGCGGGATACAGCAGTTGAAATCGTGTGTTTTGTTCGTGTAGGGCTTGACAAATTGGAGTGAATAATTTGCGTTTTTGAGAGACTGCGGCTGAGAAGTCCTGAAATATGAGGATTTTCACTCCTTGAATTATCAGTTCTTTTCGTCGTCTGTAGGCCTGTATAACCTCCTCTTTCGTTGCCCAATGCATGTATTTGGCTATCACTGGTCGTGGTCGGGTTCGGTTGTTGCGTCCGTCTCCTGGTGGGCCGACTCTGTGGGCCCTTTCAATTATTAAGGGGTCATTTGGCATGTTGAGTTGAAGGGCTTGTGGTAGGTCAGTGGTTAGATATGTCGAGAGTTGGGCGTTGGTTACCGATTCCGGAATTCCCACAAAGCGTAGATTATTGCGTCGATGTCTGTTCTCTAGGTCGTCTATTTTTTCCCGGAGTGCTTCGGTTTCTAATCGGCTTCTTTGTAGTGAGGCTTCTAAGGTGGCTATGGATTGGTCTGTGTTTTGGGACTTTGCTTCCAGCTCTGTCAGTCTTTGGGTGTTGTCTGTAATTTGCGATAGAGCTGAATTTATAGATTTGTGCAATGTCTCTAATCTGTTGTCAAATAATGGTAGTAATATTTTTGAGACCTCTTGCGCCACCATTGTGGCCTGTGTCATTTCTGCACTGTTATCCATCGGTGATGTGGCGGTTTGTGGAGGTGGAGTTTCAGGGTTTTGGTCCGATGTTGTTGTAGCTCGGGGTGAGGCGTTTCTTGGGGAGGGTATGGGTTGTTGAGTGTTCTTGCTCTCTTTTTCTTTTGTACTTTTGGTCGGTCTGTTCTTCTGCTTTCCCCCTGAGTTTGTTTTGTCTATATCTATCTGGCGTGTTGCTCGCGTTGAAGTATTTGAACTACGTTCGTTTAGATATTTGTCCATATTTCAGTTTTCGGTTCTGGTGGGTATGCAGACTTTGTGTACAAGGAGCTGCTTTTTCCCTGTATCCAAGTTCGTTATTGTTTTGTTGCTGGTTTTTTCGGTGCGGATGCGGCTTCTCGTTTAGTTATTATTCTTGCATTTTTGTTTGAGTGGTTCTATTGGGTTTTTCTGGTGGATTTTGTTCTTGTTATGTTCACTTCTATCTCCTTTCTCGCCTCCACTCTATTATGCAGGGTTGGGGGGTCTCTGTTTTGCTGCTGTCTTTCCCCTCCTGTTCGTTTTCTTCCCCTTTTCCACCTCCCCCCCTCTTGGGGTGTTCCCCCCTTCTTTAGGTGCGTTACCCCTCTGTGTTCCTCCTTTCTTTTTCTCCCCCTCCTCTCAGGCCTTGTTTGTGCCCTTGCTGTGTTGTTGGGGCACTGCCCCGGGCCACGGTCTGGTGGGGTTTGTCTATAGTTCGTATGGGGGCTTATGCGTGGTATGACTTTTGTTTTCCCCTTGTTGTTTTCCCTGTGGCCGGTTTCTAGGGTGATGTGTGGGTGGGGGTTATCCAGTCTTCTGTGGGGGGGTTCTGTGTCCTTCCCCTTACTCACCGGGCCGCTGGTATCTCCCCCGAGGTCCCGCGCCTCAGCCCCTGTGTCTCGTCGGGTCACGGCCCGCCGGCAGCCCCCCCTCGGTCGGGGCCGGTGATTCGAGTGCCGCCGGGCCGCGGCGCGCCCCAGCCAGGGAGGCCGGTCTCGTAATCGCCGCTCCCGCGGCCGCCGTAGTGGGCGGGGTTTGTCGCTGACGTCACTGCCTGAAATTTAGGCCGCGGCTTCTGCTTCTGCTAGGCCGCGGCGCTCCGGTCGCTCCGCGGTTGGCGGTTGTGCCCCGGAGGGGATCTCCGGGTCGTCCGGGTATCCTGGGGAGGTTACCTCTCTCGCGCCGCTCCGTGTGCCGGCTATCGCGGCCGGGTGGCTGGATCGCGGCTCACGCCGCCGCTCTGCCTCCGCCTCTCCGCCTTCTCCCCGTGTGCCGATGTCTCTCAGCGGGTCCTCCGGGCTCCCTCTGGGGCTCCACGGGGGCCCTCTCCGATCAGGGGACCTCGCGGCCTTCGCGACCGGAAGTCCGGGCCCCGGTCTCAGATGTCTCCCAGGCCGCGGCACCCCGGGGGATCCTCGGCGCGTCTTCTGTCGCGGTCAGCGATCCGGTGAGTCCCTCCGCTGGCTGGTTGCGCCTCGGTGTGCCCCGGGCCCCGTGTCCTCTCTCTCCTCCTGCCCGTGTCCCGATTTGGGGGCTCCGCGTGTCGCGTTGCGGGGTCTCCCGGGGGCTTCCCGAGTGTCTTTGGGGTGTGGGGGGCTTCTGCCTCGCAAGCCGGGGAGATGTTCGTCCCCGGTAGCTGCTTTTGTAGGGCACCAGAGGGTCCCGGTGGCTCTGGGAGGCTGTGTTCGCAGGAGCTCTGTAGAACACGTCCTGCTCCCTCTGTGTCTTGGGCGGACCAATTAATACATCTTTATTGGAGCAATGCGTTTCGGCGTGAGCACACGCCTTTGTCAAGCTCTTTCATTGCTTTAATGTATATATACATGTAAAGAACACTTACTAAAGTCTAATCATGATGGACGCCAAACAAGCAAATGATGACGTAACTTCTAGGGGCATGTGCAAGGGGCTGCTGATAAGTCTTTGGGGGAAGATATTAGGGTATATAATGTAACAGAACCGTCTGGGGGTGGGGCTATAGGGTATATAATGTAACAGAACCGTCTGGGGGTGGGGCTATAGGCTATATAATGTAACAGAACCGTCTGGGGGTGGGGCTATAGGCTATATAATGTAACAGAACCGTCTGGGGGTGGGGCTATAGGCTATATAATGTAACAGAACCGTCTGGGGGTGGGGCTATAGGCTATATAATGTAACAGAACCGTCTGGGGGTGGGGCTATAGGCTATATAATGTAACAGAACCATCTGGGGGTGGGGCTATAGGCTATATAATGTAACAGAACCGTCTGGGGGTGGGGCTATAGGATATATAATGTAACAGAACCATCTGGGGGTGGGGCTATAGGCTATATAATGTAACAGAACCGTCTGGGGGTGGGGCTATAGGCTATATAATGTAACAGAACAGTCTGGGGGGGGCTATGGGGTATATAATGTAACAGAACCGTCTGGGGGAGGCTATAGCGCTATACGAGTGGCTGCTGCTAAGTCTTTGGCTTTGTGGGTTTTTTTGTTTCTATGGTAACAGATGTTACATCACATGAAGCCTTATGTGTCTAATATATGTTTGTAGCTTATGGCCACAGTGATCTCGGCACGCGGGAAAACAAAATGGCGGAGTCTAAGGCAATATTCACAGCCGATGAGAGCAGAGGAGTGGTAAAGTCGGTGCAGGACATTCCTGGTGGCAGACATTGGGGGATCAATGCCCTTCATATCCTACAGTTATGGACTGGGTGCCACTTCAGCCACAATGATGAGGAACATCCTGGACGACCGAGAGAGGTGGTTGTTCCGGGGATCGCCGATGCTGCGCACAACCTCATACTGGAGAATCGGCCGGCCGCAGGAATAGCCAACATCATGGGGATTTCTGGTGAACGGGTTTGTGTCATTATCCATGGAGAAGCCATCTGCAAAGTGGGTCCCCAAATGGCTGACAACAGATCAGAAAAGCATGAAAACTTGCCGGTCCATTTGTCAGCATTTCCGGACTGATAAGAACTTCCTGGATGGACTGGTCACTATGGATGAGACCTGGATTTATGTGTATGACCCTGAAACCAAGGAGCAGTCAGAGAGGGGAGGCCCAATGCTTCTCAGCCACTAAGGTGATGGCGTCTGTGTACAGATATATACAGCCACCACTAGGGGGAGCTTACTACATACAGATATATACAGCCTCCACTAGGGGGAGCAGTCAGAGAGTGGAGGCCCAGTGGTTCTCGCCCAAAGAAGGTCAGCCACTAAGGTGATGGCGTCTGTGCTCTGGGATAAGGAGGGGGTGCTGCTAGTGGACGACCTTCACAATGGTTCCACCATCAATGCAAGGGATTACATTGAACTTTTGGACCAATTGAAGGCAGCTCTGAAGGCCAAAAGGCCCGGCAAGTTGTCCAAACGAATCTTGTTCCTGCAAGACAACGCCTCCGCTCACACGGCACAAGTGACCACGGCAAAACTGGTGGAGCTAGGCTTCCAGCTGGTTGACCACCCACCTTATTCACCAGATGTAGCTCTCTCCGACTATCATCTGTTTCCAGAAGAAACACCCCAAGGGGACCACATTTCCCACCATTTCTGATGCCATGGTTGCTACGGATGGCTGGTTTGACACAACTGAAATCCTTCTTTTTGCAAGGCTTACAGAACTTGGAATCCCGATGTAAGAAGTGTGTTGGCATCAGTGGAGAGGATGTGGGAGAAATGTAACGCTTCATCCTCCTATCTCGTTTTTTTTTTTTTGGTTAAATCCAAAGACTTATCAGCATCCCCTCGTATAATGTAACGGAACAGTCTGGGGGAGGCTATGTGGTATATAACATAACAGAAGCGTCTGTTGAGCACCTCAAGGAAAACAAGGGAATAACTCCTCACCAGCATGGATTCATGAAGGGTCGCTCATGTCAGACAAATCTGATCAGTTTCTACGATGAAGTAAGCTCTAGGCTGGACCAGGGAGAATCTATTGATCTTGTATATCTGGACTTCTCTAAAGCCTTTGACACCGTGCCACATAATAGGCTAATACACAAAATGAGAAGCTCGGACTGGGCGAAAACGTGTGTAAGTGGGTAAAAAATTGGCTCAATGATAGAAAGCAGAGGGTGGTAATAAATGGTTCGTACTCTGATTGGACCACAGTCGCTAGCGGGGGCCACAGGGCTCAGTATTGGGCCCCACTCTGTTCAACATATTTATTAATGACCTGATAGAGGGGCTGCACAGCAAAATATCAATATTTGCAGATGACACAAAATTATACAATATAATTAATACAACGGAGGACAATGTGCGGCTACAAACGGACCGAGATAAGATGGGGGATTGGTGGGGGGGGGGGAGGATGGAGGACAATGTGCAGCTACAAACGGACCGAGATAAGCCGGGGGCTTGGGGAGAAAAATGGCAAATGAAGTTCAATGTTGAAAAATGTAAGACTATGCACATGGGCAGGAGAAACGGATGTACCCAATATTCACTTAATGGGGTACCACTGGGGAAAAGTGATATGGAAAAGGATCTGGGGGTACTAGTGGATAGTAGACTAAACTGGAGTAACCAATGCCAGTCAGCTGCTGCAAAGGCAAATAAGGTCTTGGGGTGCAGTAAAAGAGGTATAGGGGCGAGGGACGAGAACATTATCCTCCCACTATATAAGGCACTTGTCAGGCCTCACATGGAATACTGCGTACAATTCTGGACACCGGTGCTCAGGAAAGATGTCACAGTGCTGGAGGGGGTTCAAAGAAGAGCGACTAAACTAATACATGGAATGAAGGGACTGGAATACCCAGAGAGGCACCAAAACTGGGACTATTTACTCTAGAAAAAAGAAGGTTAAGAGGCGACCAAATAACCATGTATAAGTACATGAGGGGACGATACAAGGATCTCTCCCGCGATCTGTTTACACCCAGGACCATGACGGTAACAAGAGGACATCCGCTACGATTAGAGGAAAGCAGGTTTCATCACCAACACAGAAGGGGATTCTGTACTGTAAGAGCAGTTAGACTGTGGAACTCTCTGCCTGAGGAAGTGGTGATGGCAAAATCCTTAGAGGAGTTTAAAAGGGGACTTGATGTCTTTCTGGCGAAGAAGGATATTACAGGATATAAATATTAGGGGAAGTGTCAATCCGGGTATACAGGCAGGTAGGAACTATTAGGGGTTGATCCAGGGAACAATCTGATTGCCATTAGGGAGTCGGGAAGGAATGTTTCCCCCAAAAGGGCTAATTGACTTCTGCCCTTGGGGTTTTTTGCCTTCCTCTGGATCAACACAGTAGGATAGACAGGCTGGACTAGATGGACATTGTCTTCATTCAGCCTTACATACTATGTTACTATGTTACTATGGATGAGGCTATGGGGGTATATAATGCAACTGAACAGTCTGGCGGAGGCGATGGGTGTATGCAATGTAACGGAACAATCTGGAGGAAGCTATGGCGGTATACAATATAAAGGAACAGTCCGGGTGAGGCTCTCCAGGTATATACCATGACAGAACAGTCTGGGGTAGGCTATGGGGGTAAATAATGTAACGGAAAAGTCTGGGGGAGGCTATGGGGATATATAACATGACTGAACAGTCTGGGTGAGGCTATGGGGGTATATGACATGACGCAAGGGCGTAACTATAGGGCATGCAGGGGATGCGGTTGCACCCGGCCCAGGAGCCATAGGGGGCCCATAAGGCCTCTCTTATCTATATAGGGAGCCCAGTACTATGAACAAAGCATTAAAATTGAGGGCCCTGTAATGTATTTTGCATTGGGGCCCAGAAGCTTCAAGTTACGCCTCTGACATGACGGAAAAGTCTGGTGGAGGTAAAATGGTAAATAACATAACGGAAAAAACTTAGGTAGGCTATGGGGGTATATAACATGACAGAACAGTCTACGAGACTAATGTTGTATATAATGTAAATCAACAATCTGGATGAGGCTATAGGGTATACAATGCAAATAAGCAGTTGGGGTGAAGACCGGGCAGTATAGAATATAGATTCTCCTCATATAGGGAGGTAGATTCTCCTCAGTATATACACATAGAGGTGAGTTAGATTCTCCTCAGTATATACACATAGAGGTGAGGTAGATTCTCCTCAGTATATACACATAGAGGTGAGGTAGATTCTCCTCAGTATATACACATAGAGGGGAGGTAGATTCTCCTCAGTATATACACATAGAGGTGAGGTAGATTCTCCTCAGTATATACACACAGAGGGGAGGTAGATTCTCCTCAGTATATACACACAGAGGGGAGGTAGATTCCCCTCAGTATATACACACAGAGGGGAGGTAGATTCCCCTCAGTATATACACATAGAGGGGAGGTCGATTCTCCTCAGTATATACACACAGAGGGGAGGTAGATTCTCCTCACTATATACACATAGAGGGGAGGTAGATTCTCCTCAGTATATACACATAGAGGGGAGGTAGATTCTCCTCACTATATACACATAGAGGTGAGGTGGATTCTCCTCAGTATATACACATAGAGGTGAGGTAGATTCTCCTCAGTATATACACATAGAGGGGAGGTAGATTCTCCTCAGTATATACACATAGAGGTGAGGTAGATTCTCCTCCGTATACACCTAGAGGTGAGGTGGATTCTCCTCAGTATATACACATAGAGGTGAGGTAGATTCTCCTCAGTATATACACATAGAGGGGAGGTAGATTCTCCTCAGTATATACACATAGAGGTGAGGTAGATTCTCCTCCGTATACACCTAGAGGTGAGGTAGATTCTCCTCCGTATATACACATAGAGGTGAGGTAGATTCTCCTCAGTATATACACATAGAGGGAAGGTAGATTCCCCTCAGTATATACACACAGAGGGGAGGTAGTTTCTCCTCAGTATATACACACAGAGGGGAGGTAGATTCTCCTCAGTATATACACATAGAGGGGAGGAAGATTCTCCTCTGTATATACACATAGAGGGGAGGAAGATTCCCCTCAGTATATACACACAGAGGGGAGGTAGATTCTCCTCAGTATATACACACAGAGGGGAGGTAGATTCTCCTCAGTATATACACATAGAGGGGAGGTAGATTCTCCTCAGTATATACACATAGAGGGGAGGTAGATTCTCCTCAGTATATACACATAGAGGGGAGGTAGATTCTCCTCTGTATATACACATAGAGGGAAGGTAGATTCCCCTCAGTATATACACACAGAGGGGAGGTAGATTCTCCTCAGTATATACACACAGAGGGGAAGTAGATTCTCCTCAGTATAAACACATATAGGGAGGTAGATTCTCCTCAGTATATACACATAGAGGGGAGGTAGATTCTCCTCAGTATATACACATAGAGGGGAGGAAGATTCCCCTCAGTATATACACACAGAGGGGAGGTAGATTCTCCTCAGTATATACACATAGAGGGGAGGTAGATTCTCCTCAGTATATACACATAGAGGGGAGGTAGATTCTCCTCAGTATATACACATAGAGGGGAGGTAGATTCTCCTCAGTATATACACATAGAGGTGCGGTAGATTCTCCTCAGTATATACACATAGAGGGGAGGTAGATTCTCCTCAGTATATACACATAGAGGGGAGGTAGATTCTCCTCAGAATATACACATAGAGGTGAGGTAGATTCTCCTCAGCATATACACATAGAGGTGATGTAGATTCTCCTCAGTATATACACATAGAGGTGAGGTAGATTCTCCTCAGTATATACACATAGAGGGGAGGTAGATTCTCCTCAGTATATACACATAGAGGTGAGGTAGATTCTCCTCAGTATAAACACATATAGGGAGGTAGATTCTCCTCAATATATACACACAGATGTGAGGTAGATTCTCCTCAGTATATACACACAGAGGTGAGGTAGATTCTCCTCAGTATATACACAGAGAGGAGGTAGATTCTCTTCAGTATATACACATAGACGGGAGGTAGATTCTCCTCAGTATATACATATAGAGGTGAGGTAGATTCTTCTCACTATATACACATAGAGGTGAGGTAGGTTCTCCTCAGTATATACACACAGAGGGGAGGTAGATTCTCCGCAGTATATACACACAGAGGGGAGGTAGATTCTTCTCATTACATACACATAAAGGGGAGGGAAATTCTTCTTAGTATATACACATGGAGGTGAGGTAGATTCTCCACAGTATGTACACATAGAAGGGAGGTAGATTCTCCTCAGTATATACACATATAGGTGAGGTAAATTCTCCTCAGTATATACACATAGAAGGGAGGTAGATTCTCCTCAGTATATACACATATAGGTGAGGTAGATTCTCCTCAGTATATACACATAGAAGGGAGGTAGATTCTCCTCAGTATATAGTTAAAGTTATAAGGTAGATTCTCCTCACTATATACTTATATAGGTGAGGTAGATTTTCCACTGTATATACACATAGAGGTGAGGTAGATTCTCCTCAGTATATACACATAGAGGTGAGGTAGATTCTCCCTTTAGTATATACACAGAGGGGAGGTAGATTCTCCTCAGTATATACACATAGAGGGGAGGAAGATTCTCCTCAGTATATACACATAGAGGGGAGGAAGATTCCCCTCAGTATATACACACAGAGGGGAGGTAGATTCTCCTCAGTATATACACACAGAGGGGAGGTAGATTCTCCTCAGTATATACACATAGAGGGGAGGTAGATTCTCTTCAGTATATACACATAGAGGTGAGGTAGTTTCTCCTCAGTATATGTGGATTCTCCTCAGTATATACACATGGAGGGGGGTAGATTCTCCTTAGTATATACACAAAGAGGGAAAGAGGGTAGGTAGATTCCCCTCAGTACATACAAAGAGAGGCGAGGTATATACACAAAGAGGTGAAGTAGATTCTCCTCAGTATATAGACATAGAGGTGAGGTAGATTCTCCTCAGTATATAGACATAGAGGTGAGGTAGATTCTCCTCAGTATATAGACATAGAGTTGAGGTAGATTCTCCTCAGTATATAGACATAGAGGTGGGGTAGATTCTCCTCAGTATATATGCATAGAGGGGAGGTTGACTCTTCTTAGTATATACACATGGAGGTCAGGTAGATTCACCTCAATATATACACATGGAGTTCAGGTAGATTCTCCTCAGTATATACACATAGAGGGGAGGTAGATTCTCCTCAGTATATACAGATAGCGGTGAGCTGTGATTCTCTTCAGTATATACACATACAGGGCAGGTAGAATCTCCTCAGTATATACATATAGCAGTGAGGTAGATTCTCCTCATTATATACACATAGAGGGGAGGTAGATTCTCCTCAGTATATACACATAGAGGGGAGGTAGATTCTCCTCAGTATATACACATAGAGGGGGGGTAGATTCTCCTCAGTATATACACATAGAGGTGAGGTAGATTCTCCTCAGTATATACACATAGAGGTGAGGTAGATTCCCCTCAGTATATACACATAAAGGTGGGGAAGATTTCTCTCAGTATATACACACACAGAGGTCAGGTTGATTCTCCTCATTATACACACGCAGAGGGGAGGTTGATTCTCCCCAGTATATACACATAGAGGTGAGGTAGATTCTCCTCAGTATATACACATATAGGTGAGGTAGATTCTCCTCAGTATATACACATAGAGGGGGGGGGGTAGATTCTCCTCAGTATATACACATAGAGGTGAGGTAGATTCTCCTCAGTATACACATAGAGGTGAGGTAGATTCCCCTCAGTATATACACATAGAGGTGAGGTAGATTATCCTCAGTATATGCACATACAGGTGAGGTAGATTCTCCTCAGTATATACACATAGAGGGGAGGTAGATTCTCTTCAGTATATACACATAGAGGTGAGGTAGATTCTCCTCAGTATATACACATATAGGGGAGGTAGATTCTCCTCAGTATATACACATAGAGGGGAGGTAGATTCTCCTCTGTATATAGACATAGAGGTGAGGTAGATTCTCCTCAGTATATACACATAGAGGGGTGGTAGATTCTCCTCAGTATATACACATAGAGGGGAGGTAGATTCTCCTCAGTATATACACATAGAGGGGTGGTAGATTCTCCTCAGTATATACACATAGAGGGGAGGTATATTCCCCTCAGTATATACACATAGAGGGGTGGTAGATACTCCTCAGTATATACACATAGGGGGAGGTAGATTCTCCTCAGTATATACACACATAGAGGTGAGGTAGATTCTCCTCAGTATATACACATTGGGGGGAGGTAGATTCTCCTCAGTATATACACATAGGGGGGGAGGTTGATTCTCCTCAGTATATACACATAGAGGGGAGGTAGATACTCCTCAGTATATACACATAGAGTTGAGGTAGATTCTCCTCAGTATATACACATAGGGGGGAGGTCGATTCTCCTCAGTATATACACATAGGGGGGAGGTTGATTCTCCTAAGTGTACAAATAATTTCCCTCGCCTGTATAGTTTCTGAGAACAGAACTCTCTCATATATTGTGGATTATCACAGATTTTCACGCTTAGCATTGAATATTGAAGTTGAGACTAGAGATGAGCGAGCACCAAAATGCTCGGGTGCTCGTTGCTCGAGTGGAACTTTCCGCGATGCTCGAGAGCTTGTTTCGAGTAACGAACCCCATTGAAGTCAATAGGCGACTCAAGCATTTTTGTATGGGATCGATGCTCCGGATTGGTGATGACTTGTGAAACTCTGGAAAACATCCGTCATGGAAGTCATGGAAACACCACAGAAACAGATAGGGAAGGGCAGGGGCAGCATGCAGGGCTGCATCTGAGGCCCCCAGGTCCCACTATTAAGCCAAAATGGGGGAAGAGTCTGGCGTCACCCCCCTAACAATATACTTCGGACAAACCCTCATTAGCAAGGCACACGCGCTGGCACATCTTAGCTAAGCACCACACTACCTGTAACCAAGAACAATCACTGCCTGCGGGTGACACCACTGCCTCTTCTCCTGGGTTACATGCTGGCATTGCTGTCCAACCCCCCGCACGACCCTGCGTCCACAGCGCACACAAAAGTTTCCCTGCGCAGCCTTCAGCTGGCCTCATGCCACACGCTGGCCTTATAGCCACACCACCCTCATGTCTATTTATAAGTGCGTCTGCGATGAGGAGGAACCGGAGGCACACACTGCAGAGTGTTGGCAGGGCCAGGCAGCGACCCTCTTTGAAAGTGGGGGCGATAGCCCACAATGCTGATGAGAATTGATGATAAATTGACGTATGATCATCATTCCAATCCCGTGCCACCTCCGTCACAAAATTGTCAGGAGCCGCAAACGAGGGTATAAAGGGGACTCAGGTGCCAGCACTTCTACACATCTCCACAATGCAGCAATACTCTGTGTGGGAAGCACGTGAGCAGACCCAGGGTCAGGCTCGGTCCCAGCCTCCACCTTGTGTGACCAAAGGTGCCATGACTTACATAGCAATCCATGTGTCCCCATACAATTCATTCTGTGTAGTTGTCAGATAGCTGAACACCACAATGGGAAGTCTTTGAGTTCCTTGGGCTCGCCTATGCTGTGGGTGCACAAAGATGGTATTACACAGGAAGAAATCAGAGTGCCCAAACATGGCAGAGTTTCACCCTGCCAAGGACCTCGGCCCACATTTCTGCCCTAGTCAGTCAGTGTATTTGTGCCACATAGGTAAAACACCACGATGGGAAGTCTTTGTGCACCCACAGTATAGGCAGACACCTGAAACATTGTTGTACCAAGAGTATAGGCGGACACCAGTAACATTTTTGTAGTAAAAATATAGGCAGACCCCAGTAACATTTCTGTAGCAGGAGTATAGGCGGACCCTAGTAACATTTCTGTAGCAAGAGTATAGGCAGACCCCAGTAACATTTCTGTAGCAAGAGTATAGGCGAACCCCAGTAACATTTCTGTAGTAAAAGTATAGGCAGACCCCTGTAACATTTCTGTAGCAGAAGTATAGGCGGACCCCTGTAACATTTCTGTAACAGGAGTATAGGCGGACCCAAGTAACATTTCTGTAGTAAAAGTATAGGCGAACCCCAGTGACATTTCTGTAGCAAGAGTATAGGCGAACACCGGAAAAAATTTGGTTACCAAGAGTGTAGGCGAAGGCCGGAAAAATTAGTTAGATAACAGTATAGGCGAGGGCCAGAAAAATTGGTGTACCCCTGAAAAATTGCTCAATCGGGAGGGCAGAAAAATTGGCAGTTCAGCGTGATGACATGCTGTTTTAGAAGGAGGAGGAGTAATAATATCCGAGAGAGATTGACAAAGCTAATTCCCCCTTTTTTTCCAGTGATAGAGAATGCTTTTTACTTAGGTTGCAGCGAAAAGAATCTTCAGGTTCCGCTGCTTTCCGCTGGTGGAGAATAGACATCTGGGGAAATCCAGCCTTTGTTCATCTTTATGAGTGTAAGCATGTCGGCACTGGCAGTCGACAGGTGGGTACACTATCAGTCGTGATTCCCCCAGCTGCACTAAACACCCTCTCTGACAAGACGCTAGCGGCAGGGCAGACCAGCACCTCCAGGGCGTACGGCGCAAGTTTGTGCTACGTGTCCAGCTTTGACACCCAATAGTTGTATGGAGCAGAGGCGTCACAGAGGACGGTGGTACGATCGGCTACGTACTCCCTCACCATCTTTTTACAGTGCTCTCCGACTTGACTGGGGAGTGGTGATGCAGTCTTGCTGCGGAGCCATAAAGCTGGCAAAGGCCTTGGAGAGTGTTCCCCTCCCTGCACTGGACATGCTGCCTGATCCCCGCTCCTCCCCTGCTACTTGGCCCTCTGAACTGTGTCTTCTGCCACTAGCGCTGTCAGATGGGAACTTAAGCATCACTTTTTCCCCTAGGGCCCTGTGGTATTGCATCACTCTCGTACCCCTTTCCTCTTCGGGTATGAGAGTGGAAAGGTTCTCCTTATACCATGGGTCGAGAAGGGTGTACACCCAGTAATCCTTGTTGGCCAGAATGCGTCTAACGCGAGGGTCACAAGAAAGGCAGCCTAACATGAAGTCAGCCATGTGTGCCAGGGTCCCAGTACGCAACACATCGCTGTCCTCATTAGGAAGATGACTTTCAGGATCCTCCTCTACAGCCCATACACGCGGAACAGATGAGAGGCAAGCAGCATGGGTACCCTCTGCAGTGTGCCCAGCTGTCTCTTCCTCCTCCTCCTCCTCCTCCCCCTCCTTCTCCAAAATGCCCTGAGATATAGACATGAGGGTTGCCTGGCTATCAAGCGACATACTGTCATCCTCCATCTCCTGTTCCAACCGCAAAGCGTCGGCCTTTATGCTTTGCAGGGAACTTCTCAGCAAGCAAAGCAGCGGGATGGTAACGCTAATGATTGCCGCATCGCCGCTCACCATCTGGGTACACTCCTCAAAGTTTCCGAGGACCTGGCAGATATCTGCCCTCCATGCCCACTCCTCAGCAAAGAATTGAGGAGGCTGACTACCACTCCGCCGCCCATGTTGCAGCTGGTATTCCACTATTGCTCTACGCTGCTCATACAGCCTGGCCAATATGTGCAGCATAGAATTGCACCATGTGGGCACGTCTCACAGCAGTCGGTGCTCTGGCAGCTGAAACCGACGTTGCAGGGTCCTCAGGGTGGCAGCGTCCGTGGTGGGCTTGCGGAAATGTGCGCAGACGCGGCGCACCTTGCAGAGCAGGTCAAACAAGTGGGGGTAGTTTTTCAGAAACCGCTGAACCACCAGACTGAAGATGTGGGCTAGGCATGGCATCTGTGTGAGGCTGCCAAGCTGCAGAGCCGCCACCAACTTACGGCCGTTGTCACACACGACCATGCCCGGTTGGAGGCTCAGCGGCAAAAGCCAGAGGTCGGTCTGCTCTGTCAGACCCTGCAACAGCGGGGGGGCTGTGTGCCTCTTGTCACCTAAGCTGATTAGTTTCAGCACGGCTTGCTGACGCTTGCCCACCGCTGTGCTGCCGCGCCACGTGCTACCGACTGCTGGCAATGTGCTCACACTTCTTAATTGAGAGGTAGAGGTGGCAGAGGAAGAGGAGGGGGGTTGGAGGAGGGGCATAAAACGCCGCAGATACCAGCACCGAGGTAGGACCCACTATTCTGGGTGTGGGTAGCATGTGAGCAGTCCCAGGCTCTGACTCGGTCCCAGCCTCCACCAAGCTCACCCAATGTGCCGTCAGGGAGATATAGTGGTCCTGCCCGCCAGTACTTGTCCACGTGTCCGTGGTTAAGTGGGCCTTCCCAGTAACCGCGTTGGTGAGGGCACGATTTATGTTACGGGAGACATGCTGGTGTAGGGTTGGGGCGGCACACCAGGAAAAATAGGGGCGCTGGGGACTGAGGAGCGCGGGACCACCGCCATCATGTTTTTGAAAGCCTCCATTTCCACAAGCCTGTACGGCAGCATCTCCAAGCTGATCAATTTGGCAATGGGCATGTTTAAAGCTTGTGCGTGCGGGTGAGTGGTGGCGTATTTGCGCTTTCGCTCCAACGCTTGTGTTAGCGACAGCTGAACGCTGCGCTGAAAGACATTGTTGGATGGAGTGGAGGACGGTGGAGGTGAGGGTGTGGGTGCAGGCCGGGAGGCGCTCATGCCTGCATCCTGGGAGGAGGATTGGATCTGTGTGGCAGGTTGTGTCACAGGGGAAGAGGCAATGGTGTGACCCGGAGGCGGTGAATGGCCTTCGTGCCACCTTGTGGGGTGCTTGGCCATCATATCCATGCGCATGCTGGTGGTGGTGAGGCTGGAAGTGGTGGTTCCCTGGCTGATCTTGGTGCGACACAGGTTGCACACCACTGTTCGTCGGTCATCCGTGCTCTCACTGAAAAACATCCACACCTTTGAACACCTAGCCCTCTGCATGGAGGCTTGCCGCGAGGGGGTGCTTTGGGAAACAGTTGGGGGATTCTTGGCTGTGGCCCTGCCTCTACCTCTGGCCACTCCACTGCCTCTTCCCACATGTCCTGCTGCTGCACTTGCCCCCCTTCTGAAGCCCTGTCCTCAGTAGGCTTATCAAACCAGGTGGGGTCAGTCACCTCATCGTCCAGCGGCTCTTCCTCTGAATCCTCTGTGCGCTCTTCCCTCAGACTTACTGCCCTTACTACTACCTCACTGACAGACAACTGTGTCTCATCATCATCATCCTCCTCACCCACTGAAAGCTCTTGAGACAGTTGCCGGAAGTCCCCAGCCTCATCACCCGGACTCTGGGAACTTTCCAAAGGTTGGGCATCAGTCACAACAAACTCCTCAGGTGAGAGAGGAACCAGTTTTTCCCACTCATGGCAGGGACCCGAGAACAGTTCCTGGGAGTCTGTCTGCTCCATTATGTCATTTTCATGGAGTGAGGAGGCTGGGAGGAAGGAGGAGCAGCAGCCAGAGGATTCAGAGTTGCAGTCCCTAGGCCAGGAATAGTGGACTGTGTAGAAGACTGGGTGGTCGATTCATTGCTGGAGGCATTTTCTGCCATCCACGACAGGACCTGCTCACACTGCTCTGTTTGTAATAAAGGTCTACCACGTGGAATTATAAATTGTGATATGAAGCTGGGGACCCCAGAAACGTGGCTCTCTCCTAATCCCGCAGCAGCCGGCTGTAATTTACCCCGCCCAGGAACTGTGCCCACACCCTCACTTGGACGTCCATGTTTATGTCCTCGACCCTTACCCCTACTCCTCATCATGGCGGATTAAGAATAGAGCAGGGCCCAAACAAATTACCCCTCTGTAAAGCGCTGACAACTGTGGCTAATTCACCGCACATGGAGACTTGTAGATAGCGGCGGCTCTATGCTGTGACTTGTGTCTTGCGCTGATACCTAGGGGTAATTTACTGCTCGCAGAGACTTGTAGATTATAGAGGCTGTGTGGAGGGGGAGAAGACTCTAAAGCCAGTGGATAGTGCTGGTAACTGCGGCGATCTCAACCCCACCAAGGAAAGGGTATTGTGAGACGCTCTGCACAGCGGCAGAGCTGAAATAGTCTGCAGTGGCCCCGGTAATATTACAGTACTGTTTAGCGGTGAGACCTCTGTCTAATGCACTGCAGACACAGAACGGTATAAACGAAGTAGTTTGCAGTAGGCTAGGAAATATTTGAGTGCAGTTTCACGGTGAGAGCTGGTTGTACGGCACAGCAGCCTGAGAACGCTATTACTGACAGGCTGCGAACAGGCCTAGATGCGTAATACAAAAATGGAAGCACTACTACTCCCAGCCAGCCACAACTATAATGCACACGGTCAGATGTAGCCCTAAGAAGCACCCTTGGGGTTCTTGAAGACTGGATCCTACACTAACACTTTCCCTATATCAGCAGCAGCACTTTCCCTATACTCTCTATTATAGACTGCAGACTGAGATTGCTGTAGATGAAATTCTCTGCACAGCCCGAGATGAAAAAAAAAAAAATTAGTGCACTACTGCTCCCAGCAGCCACAACAGTAATGCACACCATGAAGAGTAGCCCTAAGAAGGACCTTTGGGGTTCTTGAAGACAGGATCCTACACTACCACTGTCTCTATCTCAGCAGCACTTTCCCTATACTCTCCCAGTGTGTCTGAGGCGAGCCGCGGGCGGGGCTGATTTAAGTACTCAGCGGTCACCTGATCAGCCCAGCCACTTACTGCTGGGGGGTGGGATAGGGCTGGCACGTCACAGCAGGAAGTGGTAATGCCTTCCCTGCATGTCTATTGGCCAGAAAATGGCGCTAAACATGAGGGGAAGGAAATGCAATTGACTTGAGTACCACGTGGTGCTCGTCTCAAGTAACGAGCATCTCAAGTACCCTAATGCTCGGACGAGCATCAAGCTCGGACCAGTGTGCTCGCTCATCTCTAGTTGTGACCCCTTTACTTTTCTTATTTAGGACCTAAAGAATGTTTTTGACAAATTTCATGTTTGTGTGACATCGGGAAGTTACAGATTTAGTGGTCAGTCAGGGCTTTGGCCTATATATATATTTATGTTCAGAGGTATATTATGAATCTGAGCAGTCGGAGTGAAGGCATGAGGGTACATAATGTAATGTAGCTGTGTGTGTGAAGAGATGTGGTGTTTGCTAAGGTGACCAGATGACCCGATTTAGGAGAGACAGTCCTGCTTTGGGACTCTGTGTCCCGCTTTCCCCAGAGTCCCTAAGGGGGAACGTTTTTTGAAGGTGATTATCAGCCAGGGTGCCGCAGCTCCAAGGGAGGAGAGGAGAAGGGAGGAGGTGTCAAGGCGTACAGATTTCCACCTGCAGCAGCATCAAGAAGAGGAACAGCAGCACTACTGAGGCCACTGTGGGGGTTACTATTACTACTGCAGATTATATAGGGGACACTTTTACTACTGAGGCCACTATGAGGAGTGGTCACTATTACTACTGGGGCGAATATAGAGGGCACTATTACTACTGATTTCACTGCTGGGACCGCTATTACTACTGGGGCCAATACAAGGAACACTAATTACTACTGAAGCTACTGTGGGGATCACTGTTACTACTGGGGCCAATTCAAGGGACACTATTACTATTGAACACCACTGTGGGGGTCACTATTAAGACTGGGGATAATGTAGGGGACACTTACTACTCGGGCCACTGTAGGGGTCACTATTACTACTGGAGCTAATATTAAGGACACCTTTTCTACTGGGTCTAATATAGGAGGCATTATTGCTACTGAGCCCCCTGTGGAGGTCACTATTGCGACTGGGATCAATATAGGGGACAGTATTACTACTGGGGGCTGATATGGGACTCAATTACTACTAGACCTGATATAAGGGGCACTCTTACTACTGAGGCCATTGTGAGGGTCACTATTACAACTGGGGCCACTATAGGGGACACTATTACAACTGGGGCCAATATAGGGGACACTATTACAACTGAGGCCAATATAGGGGACACTATTACTACTGGGGCCACTATAGGGGACACTATTACAACTGGGGCCACTATAGGGGACACTATTACAACTGGGGCCAACATAGGGGACACTATTACAACTGGGGCCACTATAGGGGACACTATTACAACTGGGGCCACTATAGGGGACACTATTACAACTGGGGACACTATTACAACTGTGGCCAATATAGGGGACACTATTGCAACTGGGGCCAATATAGGGGACACTATTACAACTGGGGACACTATAGGGGACACTATTACAACTTGGGCCAACATAGGGGACACTATTACAACTGGGGACACTATAGGGGACACTATTACAACTGGGGACACTATAGGGGACACTATTACAACTGGGGCCAATATAGGGGACACTATTACAACTGGGGCCACTATAGGGGACACTATTACAACTGGGGCCACTATAGGGGACACTATTACAACTGGGGCCAACATAGGGGACACTATTACAACTGGGGCCAACATAGGGGACACTATTACAACTGGGGCCACTATAGGGGACACTATTACAACTGGGGCCACCATAGGGGACACTATTACAACTGTGGCCACCATAGGGGACACTATTACAACTGGGGACACTATAGGGGACACTATTACAACTGGGGCCAATATAGGGGACACTATTACAACTGGGGACACTATTGGGGACACTATTACAACTGGGGCCAATATAGGGGACACTATTAGAACTGGGGCCACTATAGGGGACACTATTACAACTGGGGCCACTATAGGGGACACTATTACAACTGGGGCCACCATAGGGGACACTATTAGTACATTACTAGCTATGAGAATAATACAAATTAAAAATAAGAATAGAATAGTGATTTTAAAACAACCAGGATACATTTATATAATATTTATTAAACTTATGAAGTTTCATGATCATTTTTATACGTTTTTTATTGGTTTTTTTTATTTTTCTATCAATATGAATTTTAAGGTGTTTACGAATGATTCTATCACTATGTATGTAATAGAACGTTTGCTATTAATGCTATTAGAAAGGCCGAGTCCTAGTAGAATCACCCCTTTAATGAATCGGCTTCAGTGAGCCATCATCTTCTCATTGACAGTGAATGTGGCGCGCACTCTGCACGCCAACCCACCCTCCAAATCAGACGCGAACACGGTTTTCTTTGTACGGGGGGCTGCTGCTAAGTCTTCAGCTTTACCCAGAAAGACACGAGATAGGAGGATGAAGCGTTCCGTTTATTCCACATCCTCTCCACTGATGCCAACACACTTCTTACATCGGGATTCCAAGTTCTGTAAGCCTTGCAAAAAGAAGGATTTGAGTTGTGCCTCAAACCAGTCACCCGTAGCAGCCATGGCATCAGAAATGGTGGGACATTTGGTCCCCTTGAGGTGTTACTTCTGGAAAGAGATGATAGTTGGAGGGAGCTAGATCTGGTGAATAAGGTGGGTGGTCAACCAGATGGAAGCCTAGCTCCACCACTCTTGCTGCGGTCGCTTGTGCAGTGTGAGCGGAGGCGTTGTCTTGCAGGAACAAAATTCCTTTGGACAGCTTGCTGCACCTTTTGGCCTTCAGAGCTGCCTTCAATTGGTCCAAAAGATCAATGTAATCCCTTGCATTGATGGTGGAACCATTGTGAAGGTCGTCCACTAGCAGCACGCCCTCCTCATCCCAGAACACAGACGCCATCACCTTAGTGGCTGAGGACCACTGGGCCTCCATTCCTCTGACTGCTCCCCCTAGTGGTGGCTGTATATATCTGTATGTAGTGAGCTCCCCCTAGTGGCGGCTGTATATATCTGTATGTAGTGAGCTCCCCATAGTGGTGGCTGTATATATCTGTACACAGACGCCATCACCTTAGTGGCTGAGAACCACTGGGCCTCCACTCTCTGACTGCTCCCCCTAGTGGTGGCTGTATATATCTGTACACAGACGCCATCACCTTAGAGGCTGAGAACCACTGGGCTTCCACTCTCTGACTGCTCCCCCTAATGGTGGCTGTATATATCTGTACACAGACGCCATCACCTTAGTGGCTGAGAACCACTGGGCCTCCACTCTCTGACTGCTCCTTGGTTTCAGGGTCATACAAATAAATCCAGGTCTCATCCATGGTGACCGGACCATCCAGGAAGTTCTTATCAGTCTGGAAATGCTGACAAATGGAGCGTTAAGTTGTCACTCGATGCTTTTCTGATCTGTTGTCAGACATTTGGGGACCCACTGTGCAGATCGCTTCTTCATGGACGATGACACAAACACGTTCCCCATAAACCCCCATGATGGCGGCTATTCCTGCCGCCGGCCGATTCTCCAGTATGAGGTTGTGCGCAGCATCGGCGATCTCCGGAACAACCACCTCTCTCGGTCGTCCGGGACGTTCCTCATCATTGTGGCTGAAGTGGCACCCAGATCTTACCTGTAGAATATGAAGGGCATTGATCCCCCGATGTCTGCCACATATCACCAGGAATATCCTGCGCCGACTTTATCACTCCTCTGCTCTCATTGGCTGTGAATATTGCCTTAGACTCCACCATTTTGTTTTCCCGCGTGCCGAGATCACTGTTGCCATAAGCTACACACACATATATTAGACACATAAGGCTGTCATGTGATGTAACATCCGTTACCATAGAAACAAGAACACAAAGCCAAAGACTTATTAGCACCCCCTCGTATACCGCTATAGCCTCCCCCAGATGGTTCTGTTACATTATATAGCCTATAGCCCCACCCACAGATGGTTCTGTTACATTATATATCCTATAGCCCCACCCCCAGACGGTTCTGTTACATTATATACCCTATAGCCACACCCCCAGATGGTTCTGTTACATTATATACCCCCTAGCCCCCCAGACGGTTCTGCTACATTATATACCCCCATAGCCCCACCCCCAGACGGTTCTGTTACATTATATACCCCATAGCCCCACCCCCAGACGGTTCTGTTACATTATATACTCTATAGCCACACCCCCAGATGGTTCTGTTACATTATATACCCCCTAGCCCCCCAGACGGTTCTGCTACATTATATACCCCCATAGCCCCACCCCCAGACGGTTCTGTTACATTATATACCCCATACCCCCACCCCCAGACGGTTCTGTTACATTATATACTCTATAGCCCCTCCCCAGACGGTTCTGTTACATTATATACCCCCATAGCTTCACCCAGACTTTTCATTTACTTTATATACCCCCATCGCCTTACCCAGACTGTTCCGTCATGTTATATAACCCAATAGCCTTACCCAGAGTGTTCTATCACATTCTTTACCCCGATAGACCGCCTGACTGTTCCGTTACATTATATACCCCCATAGCCCCCCAGACTGTTCCGTTATATTGTATAGCCCCACCTGACTGTTCCGTTACATTGTGTACCCCCATAGACCCCCTGACTGTTCCGTTACATTGTATACCCCCATAGCTTCACCCAGACTGTTCCGTTACATTGTATACCCCCATAGCCCCCCCAGACTGTTCTGTTACATTGTATACCACCATAGCCCCCCCCCCCCCAGACTGTTCCGTTACATTGTATACCCCCATAGCTTCACCCAGACTGTTCCGTTACATTATATACCCCCATAGCCCCCCCAGACTGTTCCGTTACATTGCATACCCCCATAGCCCCCCCCCAGACTGTTCTGTTACATTGTATACCCCCATAGCCCCCCCCAGACTGTTCCGTTACATTGCATACCCCCATAGCCCCCCCCCAGACTGTTCTCTTATATTCTATACACCCATAGCCCCCCAGACTGTTCCGTTACATTGTATACCCCCATAGCTTCACCTAGACTGTTCTGTTACATTGTATACCCCCATAGCTTCACCCAGATTGTTCCGTTACATTATATACCACCATAGCCCCCCAGACTGTTCCGTTACATTGTATACCCCCATAGCTTCACCCAGACTGTTCCGTTACATTGTATACCCCCATAGCTTCACCAAGACTGTTCCGTTACATTGTATATCCCCATAGCCCCCCCAGACTAATCTGTTACATTGTATACCACCATAGCCCCCCCAGACTGTTCTGTTACATTGTATACCCCCATAGCCCCCCCCCCCAGACTGTTCCGTTACGTTGTATACCCCCATAGCTTCACCCAGACTGATCTGTTACATTGTATACCACCATAGCCCCCTCAGACTGTTCTGTTACATTGTATACCCCCATAGCCCCCCCAGACTGTTCCGTTACATTGTATACCCCCATAGCTTCACTCAGACTATTCTGTTACATTGCATACCCCCATAGCCCCCCCAGACTGTTTTGTTACATTGTATACCCCCATAGCCCCCCCCAGACTGTCCCGTTACATTGTATACCCCCATAACCCCCCCCCCCCAGACTGTTCTGTTACATTGTATACCCCCATAGCCCCCCCAGACTGTTCCGTTACATGGTGTACCCCCATAGCCCCCCCCAGACTGTTCTGTTACATTGTATACCCGCATAGCTTCACCCAGACTGTTCTGTTACATTGTATAGCCCCCCCCCCAGACTGTTCCGTTACATTGTATACCCCCATAGCCCCCCCAGACTGTTCTGTTACATTGTATACCCCCATAGCCCCACCCCAGACTGTTCTGTTACAATGTATACCACCATAGCCCCCCCACACTGTTCCGTTACATTGTATACCCCCATAGCTTCACCCAGACTGTTCTGTTACATTGTATACCCCCATAGCCCCCCCCCCAGACTGTTCTGTTACATTGTATACCCCCATAGCCCCCCCAGACTGTTCTGTTACATTGTACACCCCCATAGCCCCCCCAGACTGTTCCGTTACATTGTATACCCCCATAGCTTCACCCAGACTATTCTGTTACATTGTATACCCCCACAGCCCCCCCAGACTGTTCTGTTACATTGTATACCCCCATAGCCCCCCCCCCCCAGACTGTTCCGTTACATTGTATACCCCCATAGCCCCCCCAGACTGTTCCGTTACATTGTATACCCCTATAGCCCCCCCCCCAGACTGTTCTGTTACATTGCATACCCCCATAGCCCCCACCCCCCCAGACTGTTCTGTTACATTGTATACCCCCATAGCCCCCCCAGACTGTTCCGTTACATTGTATACCCCCATAGTTTCACCCAGACTGTCCTGTTACATTGTATACCCCCATAGCCCCCCAGACTGTTCTGTTACATTGTATACCACCATAGCCCCCCAGACTGTTCCGTTACATTGTATACCCCCATAGCTTCACCAAGACTGTTCCGTTACATTGTATACCCCCATAGCCGCCCCAGACTGTTCTGTTACATTGTATACCACCATAGCCCCCCCAGACTGTTCTGTTACATTGTATACCCCCATAGCCCCCCCAGACTGTTCCGTTACGTTGTATACCCCCATATCTACACCCAGACTGTTCTGTTACATTGTATAGCCCCCCCCCCCAGACTGTTCTGTTACATTGTATACCACCATAGCCCCCCAGACTGTTCCGTTACATTGTATACCCCCATAGCTTCACCAAGACTGTTCCGTTACATTGTATACCCCCATAGCCGCCCCAGACTGTTCTGTTACATTGTATACCACCATAGCCCCCCCAGACTGTTCTGTTACATTGTATACCCCCATAGCCCCCCCAGACTGTTCCGTTACATTGTATACCCCCATAGTTTCACCCAGACTGTTCCGTTACATTGTATACCCCCATAGCCCCCCAGACTGTTCTGTTACATTGTATACCACCATAGCCCCCCAGACTGTTCCGTTACATTGTATACCCCCATAGCTTCACCAAGACTGTTCCGTTACATTGTATACCCCCATAGCCGCCCCAGACTGTTCTGTTACATTGTATACCACCATAGCCCCCCCAGACTGTTCTGTTACATTGTATACCCCCATAGCCCCCCCCCCCAGACTGTTCCGTTACGTTGTATACCCCCATATTTACACCCAGACTGTTCTGTTACATTGTATACCCCCATAGCCCCCCCAGACTGTTCCGTTACATTGTATACCCCCATAGCCCCCCAGACTGTTGCGTTACATTGTATACCCCCATAGCCCCCCCAGACTGTTCTGTTACATTGTATACCCCCATAGCCCCCCCAGACTGCTCTGTTACATTGTATACCCCCATAGCCCCCCAAGACTGTTCTTTACATTGTATACCCCCATAGCTTCACCCAGACTATTCTGTTACATTGTATACCCCCAATAGCCCCCCCAGGCTGTTCTGTTACATTGTATACCCCCATAGCCCCCGCCCCCAGACTGCTCCATTACATTGCATACGCCCATAGCCCCCCCAGACTGTTCTGTTACATTGTATACCCCCATAGCCCCCCAGACTGTTCTGTTACATTGTGTACCCCCATAGCTTCACCCAGATTGTTCCGTTACATTGTATACCCCCATAGGCCCCCCCCCCCAGACTGTTCCGTTACATTGTATACCCCCATAGCCCCCCCAGACTGTTCTGTTACATTGTATACCCCCATAGCCCCCCCAGACTGTTCTGTTACATTGTATACCCCCATAGCCCCCCCAGACTGTTGCGTTACATTGTATACCCCCATAGCCCCCCCAGACTGTTCCGTTACATTGTATACCCCCATAGCTCCACCCAGACTGTTCTGTTACATTGTATAGCCCCCCCAGACTGTTCCGTTACATTGTATACCCCCATAGCCCCTCCAGACTGTTCTGTTACATTGTATACCCGCATAGCTTCACCCAGACTGTTCTGTTACATTGTATACCCCCATAGCCCCCCCCCCCCCAGACTGTTCTGTTACACTGTATACCCCCATAGCCCCCCCAGACTGTTCCGTTACATTGTATACCCCCATAGCCCCCCCAGGCTGTTCTGTTACATTGTATATCCCCATAGCCCCCCCAGACTGTTCTGTTACATTGTATACCCCCATAGCCCCCCTCCCAGACTGTTCCGTTACATTGTATACCCCCATAGCCCCCCCAGACTGTTCTGTTACATTGTATACCCCCATAGCCCCCCCCCCCGACTGTTCTGTTACATTGTATACCCCCATAGCCCCCCCAGACTGTTCCGTTACATTGTATACCTCCATCGCTTCACCCAGACTGTTCTGTTACATTGTATAGCCCCCCCAGACTGTTCCGTTACATTGTATAGCCCCCCCAGACTGTTCTGTTACATTGTATACCCCCATAGCCCCCCCCCCCCAGACTGTTCCTGTTCCGTTGCATTGTATACCCCCATAGCCCCCCCCCCAGACTGTTCTGTTACATTGTATACCCCCATAGCCCCCCCAGACTGTTCCGTTACATTGTATACCCCCATAGCTTCACCCAGACTATTCTGTTACATTGTATACCCCCATAGCCCCCGCAGACTGTTCCGTTACATTGTATACCCCCATAGCTTCACCCAGACTGTTCTGTTACATTGTATAGCCCCCCCCCCCAGACTGTTCCGTTACATTGTATACCCCCATAGCCCCCCAGACTGTTGCGTTACATTGTATACCCTCATAGCCCCCCCAGACTGTTCTGTTACATTGTATACCCCCATAGCCCCCCCAGACTGCTCTGTTACATTGTATACCCCCATAGCCCCCCCAGACTGTTCCGTTACATTGTATACCCCCATAGCTTCACCCAGACTATTCTGTTACATTGTATACCCCCAATAGCCCCCCCCAGGCTGTTCTGTTACATTGTATACCCCCATAGCCCCCCCCCCCCAGACTGTTCTGTTACATTGTATTTCCCCATAGCCCCCCAAGACTGTTCCGTTACATTGTATACCCCCATAGCTTCACCCAGACTATTCTGTTACATTGTATACCCCCATAGCCCCCGCAGACTGTTCTGTTACATTGTATACCCCCATAGCCCCCCCAGACTGTTCCGTTACATTGTATACCCCCATAGCTCCACCCAGACTGTTCTGTTACATTGTATAGCCCCCCCCCAGACTGTTCCGTTACATTGTATACCCCCATAGACCCCCCGAGACTGTTCTGTTACATTGTATACCCCCATAGCCCCCCCAGATGTTCCGTTACATTGTATACCCCCATAGCCCCCCCCCAGACTGTTCCGTTACATTGTATACCCCCATAGCCCCCCCCCCAGACTGTTCCGTTACATTGTATACCCCCATAGCTTCACCCAGACTTTTCCGTTACATTGTATACCCCCATAGCTTCACCAAGACTGTTCCGTTACATTGTATACCCCCATAGCCCCCCCAGACTATTCTGTTACATTGTATACCCCCATAGCCCCCCCAGACTGCTCCATTACATTGCATACCCCCATAGCCCCCCCAGACTGTTCTGTTACATTGTATACCCCCATAGCCCCCCAGACTGTTCTGTTACATTGTGTACCCCCATAGCTTCACCCAGATTGTTCCGTTACATTGTATACCCCCATAGGCCCCCCCCCAGACTGTTCCGTTACATTGTATACCCCCATAGCCCCCCCAGACTGTTCTGTTACATTGTATACCCCCATAGCCCCCCCAGACTGTTCTGTTACATTGTATACCCCCATAGCCCCCCCAGACTGTTCCGTTACATTGTATACCCCCATAGCTCCACCCAGACTGTTCTGTTACATTGTATAGCCCCCCCCAGACTGTTCCGTTACATTGTATACCCCCATAGCCCCCCCAGACTGTTCCGTTACATTGTATACCCCCATAGCCCCCCCAGGCTGTTCTGTTACATTGTATACCCCCATAGCCCCCCCAGACTGTTCTGTTACATTGTATACCCCCATAGCCCCCCTCCCAGACTGTTCCGTTACATTGTATACCCCCATAGCCCCCCCCCCCCGACTGTTCCGTTACATTGTATACCCCCATAGCCCCCCCCCCCGACTGTTCTGTTACATTGTATACCCCCATAGCCCCCCCAGACTGTTCCGTTACATTGTCTAGCCCCCCCCAGACTGTTCCGTTACATTGTATAGCCCCCCCAGACTGTTCTGTTACATTGTATACCCCCATAGCCCCCCCCCCAGACTGTTCCGTTGCATTGTATACCCCCATAGCCCCCCCCCCCCAGACTGTTCTGTTACATTGTATACCCCCATAGCCCCCCCAGACTGTTCCGTTACATTGTATACCCCCATAGCTTCACCCAGACTGTTCTGTTATATTGTATACCCCCATAGCCCCCCCAGACTGTTCTGTTACATTGTATACCCCCATAGCCCCCGCAGACTGTTCTGTTACATTGTATACCTCCATAGCTTCACCCAGACTGTTCTGTTACATTGTATACCCCCATAGCCCCTCCAGACTGTTCCGTTCCATTGTATACCCCCATAGCCCCCCCCCCCCCAGACTGTTCTGTTACATTGTATTTCCCCATAGCCCCCCCAGACTGTTCCGTTACAATGTATACCCCCATAGCTTCACCCAGACTATTCTGTTACATTGTATACCCCCATAGCCCCCGCAGACTGTTCTGTTACATTGTATACCCCCATAGCCCCCTCAGACTGTTCCGTTACATTGTATACCCCCATAGCTTCACCAAGACTGTTCCGTTACATTGTATACCCCCATAGCCGCCCCAGACTGTTCTGTTACATTGTATACCACCATAGCCCCCCCAGACTGTTCTGTTACATTGTATACCCCCATAGCCCCCCCAGACTGTTCCGTTACATTGTATACCCCCATAGTTTCACCCAGACTGTTCCGTTACATTGTATACCCCCATAGCCCCCCAGACTGTTCTGTTACATTGTATACCACCATAGCCCCCCAGACTGTTCCGTTACATTGTATACCCCCATAGCTTCACCAAGACTGTTCCGTTACATTGTATACCCCCATAGCCGCCCCAGACTGTTCTGTTACATTGTATACCACCATAGCCCCCCCAGACTGTTCTGTTACATTGTATACCCCCATAGCCCCCCCCCCCAGACTGTTCCGTTACGTTGTATACCCCCATATTTACACCCAGACTGTTCTGTTACATTGTATACCCCCATAGCCCCCCCAGACTGTTCCGTTACATTGTATACCCCCATAGCCCCCCAGACTGTTGCGTTACATTGTATACCCCCATAGCCCCCCCAGACTGTTCTGTTACATTGTATACCCCCATAGCCCCCCCAGACTGCTCTGTTACATTGTATACCCCCATAGCCCCCCAAGACTGTTCTTTACATTGTATACCCCCATAGCTTCACCCAGACTATTCTGTTACATTGTATACCCCCAATAGCCCCCCCAGGCTGTTCTGTTACATTGTATACCCCCATAGCCCCCGCCCCCAGACTGCTCCATTACATTGCATACCCCCATAGCCCCCCCAGACTGTTCTGTTACATTGTATACCCCCATAGCCCCCCAGACTGTTCTGTTACATTGTGTACCCCCATAGCTTCACCCAGATTGTTCCGTTACATTGTATACCCCCATAGGCCCCCCCCCCCCAGACTGTTCCGTTACATTGTATACCCCCATAGCCCCCCCAGACTGTTCTGTTACATTGTATACCCCCATAGCCCCCCCAGACTGTTCTGTTACATTGTATACCCCCATAGCCCCCCCAGACTGTTGCGTTACATTGTATACCCCCATAGCCCCCCCGGACTGTTCCGTTACATTGTATACCCCCATAGCTCCACCCAGACTGTTCTGTTACATTGTATAGCCCCCCCAGACTGTTCCGTTACATTGTATACCCCCATAGCCCCTCCAGACTGTTCTGTTACATTGTATACCCGCATAGCTTCACCCAGACTGTTCTGTTACATTGTATACCCCCATAGCCCCCCCCCCCAGACTGTTCTGTTACATTGTATACCCCCATAGCCCCCCCAGACTGTTCCGTTACATTGTATACCCCCATAGCCCCCCCAGGCTGTTCTGTTACATTGTATATCCCCATAGCCCCCCCAGACTGTTCTGTTACATTGTATACCCCCATAGCCCCCCTCCCAGACTGTTCCGTTACATTGTATACCCCCATAGCCCCCCCAGACTGTTCTGTTACATTGTATACCCCCATAGCCCCCCCCCCCGACTGTTCTGTTACATTGTATACCCCCATAGCCCCCCCAGACTGTTCCGTTACATTGTATACCTCCATCGCTTCACCCAGACTGTTCTGTTACATTGTATAGCCCCCCCAGACTGTTCCGTTACATTGTATAGCCCCCCCAGACTGTTCTGTTACATTGTATACCCCCATAGCCCCCCCCCCAGACTGTTCCTGTTCCGTTGCATTGTATACCCCCATAGCCCCCCCCCCCAGACTGTTCTGTTACATTGTATACCCCCATAGCCCCCCCAGACTGTTCCGTTACATTGTATACCCCCATAGCTTCACCCAGACTATTCTGTTACATTGTATACCCCCATAGCCCCCGCAGACTGTTCTGTTACATTGTATACCCCCATAGCCCCCCCAGACTGTTCCGTTACATTGTATACCCCCATAGCTTCACCCAGACTGTTCTGTTACATTGTATAGCCCCCCCCCCCCAGACTGTTCCGTTACATTGTATACCCCCATAGCCCCCCAGACTGTTGCGTTACATTGTATACCCTCATAGCCCCCCCAGACTGTTCTGTTACATTGTATACCCCCATAGCCCCCCCAGACTGCTCTGTTACATTGTATACCCCCATAGCCCCCCCAGACTGTTCCGTTACATTGTATACCCCCATAGCTTCACCCAGACTATTCTGTTACATTGTATACCCCCAATAGCCCCCCCCCAGGCTGTTCTGTTACATTGTATACCCCCATAGCCCCCCCCCCCAGACTGTTCTGTTACATTGTATTTCCCCATAGCCCCCCAAGACTGTTCCGTTACATTGTATACCCCCATAGCTTCACCCAGACTATTCTGTTACATTGTATACCCCCATAGCCCCCGCAGACTGTTCTGTTACATTGTATACCCCCATAGCCCCCCCAGACTGTTCCGTTACATTGTATACCCCCATAGCTCCACCCAGACTGTTCTGTTACATTGTATAGCCCCCCCCCCAGACTGTTCCGTTACATTGTATACCCCCATAGACCCCCGAGACTGTTCTGTTACATTGTATACCCCCATAGCCCCCCCAGATGTTCCGTTACATTGTATACCCCCATAGCCCCCCCCCCAGACTGTTCCGTTACATTGTATACCCCCATAGCCCCCCCCCCAGACTGTTCCGTTACATTGTATACCCCCATAGCTTCACCCAGACTTTTCCGTTACATTGTATACCCCCATAGCTTCACCAAGACTGTTCCGTTACATTGTATACCCCCATAGCCCCCCCAGACTATTCTGTTACATTGTATACCCCCATAGCCCCCCCAGACTGCTCCATTACATTGCATACCCCCATAGCCCCCCCAGACTGTTCTGTTACATTGTATACCCCCATAGCCCCCCAGACTGTTCTGTTACATTGTGTACCCCCATAGCTTCACCCAGATTGTTCCGTTACATTGTATACCCCCATAGGCCCCCCCCCAGACTGTTCCGTTACATTGTATACCCCCATAGCCCCCCCAGACTGTTCTGTTACATTGTATACCCCCATAGCCCCCCCAGACTGTTCTGTTACATTGTATACCCCCATAGCCCCCCCAGACTGTTCCGTTACATTGTATACCCCCATAGCTCCACCCAGACTGTTCTGTTACATTGTATAGCCCCCCCCAGACTGTTCCGTTACATTGTATACCCCCATAGCCCCCCCAGACTGTTCCGTTACATTGTATACCCCCATAGCCCCCCCAGGCTGTTCTGTTACATTGTATACCCCCATAGCCCCCCCAGACTGTTCTGTTACATTGTATACCCCCATAGCCCCCCTCCCAGACTGTTCCGTTACATTGTATACCCCCATAGCCCCCCCCCCGACTGTTCCGTTACATTGTATACCCCCATAGCCCCCCCCCCCCGACTGTTCTGTTACATTGTATACCCCCATAGCCCCCCCAGACTGTTCCGTTACATTGTATAGCCCCCCCCAGACTGTTCCGTTACATTGTATAGCCCCCCCAGACTGTTCTGTTACATTGTATACCCCCATAGCCCCCCCCCCAGACTGTTCCGTTGCATTGTATACCCCCATAGCCCCCCCCCCCAGACTGTTCTGTTACATTGTATACCCCCATAGCCCCCCCAGACTGTTCCGTTACATTGTATACCCCCATAGCTTCACCCAGACTGTTCTGTTATATTGTATACCCCCATAGCCCCCCCAGACTGTTCTGTTACATTGTATACCCCCATAGCCCCCGCAGACTGTTCTGTTACATTGTATACCTCCATAGCTTCACCCAGACTGTTCTGTTACATTGTATACCCCCATAGCCCCTCCAGACTGTTCCGTTCCATTGTATACCCCCATAGCCCCCCCCCCAGACTGTTCTGTTACATTGTATTTCCCCATAGCCCCCCCAGACTGTTCCGTTACAATGTATACCCCCATAGCTTCACCCAGACTATTCTGTTACATTGTATACCCCCATAGCCCCCGCAGACTGTTCTGTTACATTGTATACCCCCATAGCCCCCTCAGACTGTTCCGTTACATTGTATACCCCCATAGCTTCACCCAGACTGTTCTGTTACATTGTATAGCCCCCCCCCCCCAGACTGTTCCGTTACCTTGTATACCCCCATAGCTTCACCAAGACTGTTCCGTTACATTGTATACCCCCATAGCCCCCCCAGACTGTTCTGTTACATTGTATACCCCCATAGCCCCCCCAGACTGCTCTGTTACATTGTATACCCCCATAGCGCCCCAAGACTGTTCTTTACATTGTATACCCCCATAGCTTCACCCAGACTATTCTGTTACATTGTATACCCCCAATAGCCCCCCCAGGCTGTTCTGTTACATTGTATACCCCCATAGCGCCCCCCCCCCAGACTATTCCATTACATTGTATACCCCCATAGCCCCCCAGACTGTTCTGTTACATTGTATACCCCCATAGCCCCCCACCCAGACTGTTCTGTTACATTGTATACCCCCATAGCTTCACCCAGATTGTTCCGTTACATTGTATACCCCCATAGCTTCACCCAGACTATTCTGTTACATTGTATACCCCCATAGCCCCGCCCCAGACTGTTCTGTTACATTGTATACCCCCATAGCCCCCCCCCCATTTTGTTCTGTTACATTGTATACCCCCATAGCTAAACCCAGATTGTTCCGTTACATTGTATACCCCCATAGCCCCCCCCCCCAGACTGTTCCGTTACATTGTATACCCCCATAGCCCCCCCAGACTGTTCTGTTACATTGTATACCCCCATAGCCCCCCAGACTGTTCCGTTACATTGTATAGTCCCCCCCCCCAGACTGTTCCGTTACATTGTATAGCCCCCCCAGACTGTTCTGTTACATTGCATAGCCCCGCCAGACTGTTCCGTTACATTGTATACCCCCATAGCCCCCCCAGACTGTTCTGTTACATTGTACACCCCCATAGCCCCCCCAGACTGTTCTGTTACATTGTATTTCCCCATAGCCCCCCCAGACTGTTCCGTTACATTGTATACCCCCATAGCTTCACCCAGACTGTTCTGTTACATTGTATACCCCCATAGCCCCCCCAGACTGTTCTGTTACATTGTATACAACCATAGCCCCCCCAGATCTTCCGTTACATTGTATACCCCCATAGCCCCACCCCAAACTGTTCCGTTACATTGTATACCCCCATAGCCCGCCCAGACTGTTCTGTTACATTGTATACCCCCATAGCCCCCCCAGACTGTTCCATTACATTGTATACCCCCATAGCTTCACCCAGACTGTTCCGTTACATTGTATACTCCCATAGCTTCACCAAGACTGTTCCGTTACATTGTATACCCCCATAGCCCCCCCAGACTGTTCTGTTACATTGTATACCACCATAGCCCCCCCAGACTGCTCTGTTACATTGTATACCCCCATAGCCCCCCAAGACTGTTCTTTACATTGTATACCCCCATAGCTTCACCCAGACTATTCTGTTACATTGTATACCCCCATAGCCCCTCCAGACTGTTCTGTTACATTGTATACCCCCATAGCCCCCCCTGACTGTTCTGTTACATTGTATTTCCCCATAGCCCCCCCCAGACTGTTCCGTTACATTGTATACCCCCATAGCTTCACCCAGACTATTCTGTTACATTGTATACCACCATAGCCCCCCGCAGACTGTTCTGTTACATTGTATTCCCCCATAGCCCCCCCAGACTGTTCCGTTACATTGCATACCCCCATAGGTTCACCCAGACTGTTCTGTTACATTGTATACCCCCATAGCTTCACCCAGACTGTTCCGTTACATTGTATAACCCCATAGACCCCCCCAGACTGTTCTGTTACATTGTATACCCCCATAGCCCCCCCAGATGTTCCGTTACATTGTATACCCCCATAGCCCCCCCCCCCCAGACTGTTCCGTTACATTGTATACCCCCGTAGCCCCCCCAGACTGTTCCGTTACATTGTATACCCCCATAGCTTCACCCAGACTGTTCCGTTACATTGTATACCCCCATAGCCCCCCCAGACTGTTCTGTTGCATTGTATACCACCATAGCCCCCCCCCCAGACTGTTACGTTACGTTGTATACCCCCATATCTACACCCAGACTGTTCTGTTACATTGTATAGCCCCCCCCCCAGACTGTTCCGTTACATTGTATACCCCCATAGCCCCCCAGACTGTTGCGTTACATTGTATACCCCCATAGCCCCCCCAGACTGTTCTGTTACATTGTATACCCCCATAGCCCCCCCAGACTGCTCTGTTACATTGTGTACCCCCATAGCGCCCCAAGACTGTTCTTTACATTGTATACCCCCATAGCTTCACCCAGACTATTCTGTTACATTGTATACCCCCATAGCCCCCCGCAGACTGTTCTGTTACATTGTATTCCCCCATAGCCCCCCCAGACTGTTCCGTTACATTGTATACCCCCATAGGTTCACCCAGACTGTTCTTTTACATTGTATAGCCCCCCCCCCAGACTGTTCCGTTACATTGTATACCCCCATAGACCCCCCCAGACTGTTCTGTTACATTGCATACCCCCATAGCCCCCCCAGATGTTCCGTTACATTGTATACCCCCATAGCCCCCCCCCCAGACTGTTCCGTTACATTGTATACCCCCATAGCCCCCCCAGACTGTTCTGTTACATTGTATACCCCCATAGCTTCACCCAGACTGTTCCGTTACATTGTATACCCCCATAGCTTCACCAAGACTGTTCCGTTACATTGTATACCCCCATAGCCCCCCCAGACTGTTCTGTTACATTGTATACCACCATAGCCCCCCCCAGACTGTTCCGTTACGTTGTATACCCCCATATCTACACCCAGACTGTTCTGTTACATTGTATAGCCCCCCCCCAGACTGTTCCGTTACATTGTATACCCCCATAGCCCCCCAGACTGTTGCGTTACATTGTATACCCCCATAGCCCCCCCAGACTGTTCTGTTACATTGTATACCCCCATAGCCCCCCCAGACTGCTCTGTTACATTGTATACCCCCAATAGCCCCCCCAGGCTGTTCTGTTACATTGTATACCCCCATAGCCCCCCCCCCCCAGACTGTTCCATTACATTGTATACCCCCATAGCCCCCCAGACTGTTCTGTTACATTGTATACCCCCATAGCCCCCCCCCCAGACTGTTCTGTTACATTGTATACCCCCATAGCTTCACCCAGACTATTCTGTTACATTGTATACCCCCATAGCCCCGCCCCAGACTGTTCTGTTACATTGTATACCCCCATAGCCCCCCCAGACTGTTCTGTTACATTGTATACCCCCATAGCTACACCCAGATTGTTCCGTTACATTGTATACCCCCATAGCCCCCCCCAGACTGTTCCGTTACATTGTATACCCCCATAGCCCCCCCAGACTGTTCTGTTACATTGTATACCCCCATAGCCCCCCAGACTGTTCCGTTACATTGTATAGCCCCCCCCCCCCCCAGACTGTTCCGTTACATTGTATAGCCCCCCAGACTGCTCTGTTACATTGTATAGCCCCGCCAGACTGTTTTGTTACATTGTATACCCCCATAGCCCCCCCAGACTGTTCTGTTACATTGTACACCCCCATAGCCCCCCAGACTGTACTGTTACATTGTATACCCCCATAGCCCCCGCCCCAGACTGTTCCGTTACATTGTATACCCCCATAGCCCCCCCAGACTGTTCCGTTACATTGTATACCCCCATTGCTTCACCCAGACTGTTCTGTTACATTATATAGCCCCCCCCCCCAGACTGTTCCGTTACATTGTATACCCCCATAGCCCCCCCAGACTGTTCCGTTACATTGTATACCCCCATAGCCCCCCCAGGCTGTTCTGTTACATTGTATACCCCCATAGCCCCCCCAGACTTTTCTGTTACATTGGGGGGGGGCTATGGGGGTATACAATGTAACAGAACAGTCTGGGGGGGCTATGGGGGTATACAATGTAACAGAACAGCCTGGGGGGGCTATGGGGGTATACAATGTAACGGAACAGTCTGGGGGGGCTATGGGGGTATACAATGTAACAGAACAGTCTGGGGGGGGGGCTATACAATGTAACGGAACAGTCTGGGGGGCTATACAATGTAACGGAACAGTCTGGGGGGGCTATACAATTTAACGGAACAGTCTGGGGGGGCTATACAATTTAACGGAACAGTCTGGGGGGGCTATGGGGGTATACAATGTAACAGAATAGTCTGGGGGGGCTGTGGGGCTATACAATGTAACAGAACAGTCTGGGGGGGGGCTATGGGGGTATACAGACTGTTCTGTTACATTGTATAGCCCCATAGCCCCCCCAGACTGTTCTGTTACATTGTATACCCCCATAGCCCCCCCAGCCTGTTCTGTTACATTGTATACCCCCATAGCCCCCCCAGACTGTTCCGTTAAATTGTATAGCCCCCCCAGACTGTTCCGTTACATTGTATAGCCCCCCAGACTGTTCCGTTACATTGTATAGCCCCCCCCCCAGACTGTTCTGTTACATTGTATACCCCCATAGCCCCCACAGACTGTTCCGTTACATTGGATACCCCCATAGCCCCCCCCCCAGACTGTTCTGTTACATTGCATACCCCCATAGCCCCCCCAGACTGTTCTGTTACATTGTATACCCCCATAGCCCCCCCCCCAGACTGTTTCGTTACATTGTATACCCCCATAGCTTCACCAAGACTGTTCTGTTACATTGTATACCCCCATAGCCCCCCCAGACTGTTCTGTTACATTGTATACCCCCATAGCCCCCCCAGACTGTTCCGTTACATTGGATACCCCCATAGCCCCCCCCCCAGACTGTTCTGTTACATTGCATACCCCCATAGCCCCCCCAGACTGTTCTGTTACATTGTATACCCCCATAGCCCCCCCCCCCAGACTGTTTCGTTACATTGTATACCCCCATAGCTTCACCAAGACTGTTCTGTTACATTGTATACCCCCATAGCCCCCCCAGACTGTTCTGTTACATTGTATACCCCCATAGCCCCGCACCAGACTGTTCTGTTACATTGTATTTCCCCATAGCCCCCCCAGACTGTTCCGTTACATTGTATACCCCCATTGCTTCACCCAGACTATTCTGTTACATTGTATACCCCCATAGCCCCCCCAGACTGTCCTGTTACATTGTATACCCCCATAGCCCCCCCCAGACTGTTCTGTTACATTGTATACCCCCATAGCTTCACCCAGATTGTTCCGTTACATTGTATAGCCCCCCCCAGACTGTTCCGTTACATTGTATAGCCCCCCCAGACTGTTCCGTTACATTGTATAGCCCCCCCAGACTGTTCCGTTACATTGTATAGCCCCCCCAGACTGTTCTGTTACATTGTATAGCCCCGCCAGACTGTTCTGTTACATTGTATACCCCCATAGCCCCCCCAGACTGTTCTGTTACATTGTACACCCCCATAGCCCCCCCAGACTGTTCTGTTACATTGTATACCCCTATAGCCCCCCCCGACTGTTCCGTTACATTGTATACCCCCCATAGACCCCCCAGACTGTTCCATTACATTGTATACCCCCATAGACCCCCCAGACTGTTCCGTTACATTGTATACCCCCATAGCTTCACCCAGACTGTTCTGTTACATTGTATAGCCCCCCCCCCCCAGACTGTTCCATTACATTGTATACCCCCATAGCCCCCGCAGACTGTTCTGTTACATTGTATACCCCCATAGCCCCCCCAGGCTGTTCTGTTACATTGTATACCCCCATAGCCCCCCCAGACTGTTCTGTTACATTGTATACCCCCATAGCCCCCCCCCCAGACTGTTCCATTACATTGTATAGCCCCCCCAGACTGTTCCATTACATTGTATAGCCCCCCCAGGCTGTTCCGTTACATTGTATACCCCCATAGCTCCCGCAGACTGTTCTGTTACATTGTATACCCCCATAGCCCCCCCAGACTGTTCTGTTACATTGTATACCCCCATAGCCCCCCCAGACTGTTCTGTTACATTGTATACCCCCATAGCTTCACCCAGACTGTTCTGTTACATTGTATAGCCCCCCCCCAGACTGTTCCGTTACATTGTGTACCCCCATAACCCCCCCAGACTGTTCTGTGACATTGTATACCCCCATAGCCCCCCCCAGACTGTTCCGTTACATTGTATACCCCCATAGCTTCACCCAGACTGTTCTGTTACATTGTATACACCCATAGCCCCCCCCAGACTGTTCTGTTACATTGTATACCCCCATAGCTTCACCCAGACTGTTCTGTTACATTGTATACCCCCAGAGCCCCCCCAGACTGTTCCGTTACATTGTATACCCCCATTGCTTCACCCAGACTATTCTGTTACATTGTATACCCCCATAGCCCCCCCAGACTGTTCTGTTACATTGTATACCCCCATAGCCCCACCAGACTGTTCCGTTACATTGTATACCCCCATAGCTTCACCCAGACTGTTCTGTTACATTGTATAGCCCCCCCCCCCCCCAGACTGTTCCTTTACATTGTGTACCCCCATAACCCCCCCAGACTGTTCTGTGACATTGTATACCCCCATAGCCCCCCCCCCCAGACTGTTCCGTTACATTGTATACCCCCATAGCCCCCCCAGACTGTTCTGTTCCATTGTATACCCCCATAGCCCCCCCCAGACTGTTCCGTTACATTGTATACCCGCATAGCCCCCCCAGACTGTTCCGTTGCATTGTATACCCCCATAGCCCCCCAGACTATTCTGTTACATTGTATACCCCCATAGCCCCCCCCCCCCCCCCCGCAGACTGTTCCATTACATTGTACACTTCCAGTATCCATCAATAACCCCGTGTTACCCTTTATGCAATCTGCCATTTCCATGTCTCTGCATATCCCGCCGCACCACCATACTCCCCAGGACCCCTCTATTATTAGATTGTCAGCTTCTGTGGCCAGAGTCTGTGTATAGTGGAGACCTCCTTGATGTGTATATCAGAGACCCCTCTGCCCCCTCCGCCCTTGCACGGTATTGAGGCCTCACTCCCCGGCCGGCTCCCAGGGGTGGGGGGCTGATTTGTGGGGTTGCGCTGGGGACACAGACTGCATTTTTCTTCTTCTGTCTTATTTGATCTCATATTTCCAGATTCTCTTCACATCATCCATCCGTCTTCCACAGGTAACGCTCCCTAATGTGGCTGGGGGGAGGGGGGGCGCTGACAGAGGGGCTTCACTAACTTAACTCCTTCATGGATGAAGGTCAGAGGCAGCAGCAGACTGATCTCATTATCTCCACCATGGACAGAGACTGCTGACAAGAGGTCTGTCCCCCTCCCCATGCCGCTATAGCCCTGTACATACATGACCGCAGAGTGATATGTACCATAGCCTCCTCTTCCAGTATTCCTGCACCCCATTACAGGAACACTGGGGTCCCACTTGGTGACCTTGTTGAAATGAGTCTGACGGAAGGGCTGAAGATCCTCACATCTGATGGACCCCTTCATGGAATTGCTCAGTGCTATTTGGGGTTCTGAAATCTCAATGTCTCCCACAATTTCCTATGCAAAAAGACTCAGACTAGTGTCCACATGGCAAACTGGGCCAGATCCAGCTGCTGCTCCAGGCCTGAAGGCCACCGGTCCTGGGATAGTGTGCCGTAGCCCCCCTGATATGTAGGTCTATTGTCACTTACAACCCAGGGAAGCCTGGAGTGCATGAAGGGACCAGAGCCCTGACGTAGTCCCAGTCAGCCGTGATATTAGCAAGGAGTGAGTCCTCTGTCAGAGCGACCTCCTGCCCAATGTTACTTATTACCGCAGTCAAGTGGTCCCTATTTAAAGATGCCCACCGGAATAGGTTAAAACAGAAGACTTTTTCTTTCTTCACAGTGGCACAACATGCTTGATGGTTAGAGTTTACATAATGGGTCACAATAAGCTTGATGGTTGTAGTGCACTCCAGGTGAGAACCAAACTTTAACAGTCTCTGGAATACAACAGTTATAACTCTCTCACAGGTCACTTGCTGACTTCACCTAGACTTCCGGCCAGCATTGACTTCACTCAGAACTCTATCCAACATGGGCTTCGCCCAAACGTCTCAGAACTTGTCACAGTTAATTAACAGTACAGTTAAACCTTAAAGTCTTTTGCATCTGAACTGGAGGAGGGTCACTACTGCTCCTAGTGCACTTCCCCAAATGACCCTTCTATGCCGCTCCTGTTCAGTAGTAGTACAGGCCTGCTGCTACCGGCACTCCCCAGCCTCTCCCAGGCTAATGTCCCTCGTAGACTCAGCAGCAGCCGCCTGCAGGTAGGAGTTTAGCACCATACAGCAGAAGTTCCCTCCTGGGCTAAAATCCCAGCAGACTCCCCAGAACTGACCCTGCTCCGCTCATACACCCTACTGGCAGAATGCACAGGTTTCCCATGACTAGACTATTCCAGCGCACTCTTCTAAGGCACAAACAAGTCCCCAGGCAGCTCACCATCTACTTTCTGGAATACCTTCCAGGCCTCTCGATGATATTCAGATGGCACGCTGGGTGCCCCACTACGCTGCATCTCCACCGGCCTCCAGCCCCCCACGTTTCTTGCAAAGGACACCCCCATGATGGGATAGTTGTGGTCGTAGAAATAATTTGCACGTTCAGGTAAAGGGTGTGCTTGGATTTTATTGTTGCTAGGACCGCAGTTGTCCTGGTAATGCTGCTTAATCGGCCACAATGGCGTGAGTCTTGTGCGCAGTCTGACATGATTTTAGACCAATACATAAAGGATCCGTGAGCAGCACTACTGTAGGAACCTAATCATAGGTGGGCTATCCAATGCAACAGCTGAAGCAGGAGACCAGATCCAAACTCCCAAAATGTATCCAACAATCAGAAGAAAAGGAGTTCCAGCAGCATCAGAGGTGCTTAAGCTAAAGCTTGAGAAAGGCAACATGCCGAAACGTCGCTGCTTGTTTATGTGATGGGAGAGTAAATCAATATTGGGTTAGCACCACTGATGCTGCTGGAGCTCCTTTTCTTCTGACATGATTTTAGAGACACGAATGGCGGCTGATTGTGGAACAGAGGAGTGTTGTGCCATTCTACCGGCAGACCGATAACATGCCACCTCTCTGACCCCCTCCTTGGGGAAGATGGGGAAGAGCCAAGAGTTGTGGTGTTCCAGTCAGCCTCCGAAATCCTGAAGTGTATGACAAATGTCAGATGTGGTTTTGTCGGATACATAGGACCAACTGGAATTCATAAGAGTCAACCAGCCGGGTCTGTGAGAGGCGAGCTGGTTCTGACCAGCTAGTCACACCAGAACTGTTGATCCTGAGATCATGTTGGGTAACGTCTCACTGCCATGTCATTGGCTGTGGCATTGAATGACACTGCCAAGCCTGAAGAAGCGCTCAGTGCTGCCATTAAAGATTATAGAACTACCAAGCCTGTACCCATTGTGACCATAATCATTAAACTCTGTGTCTCCATTGTGACTGCTCCACAACCGCATGCTATGATTAAAGCGCCGTTTGTAGTGGTCCAAGAATTATTGGAAGCTAGATAGAAAAGAGCCGACTGCTTCGCACATAGGGTCCAGGTCACTCCAGTAACCATATGATAGCCCAATAGTCTGAAGCTCTGATCATACATCTTATCACATTCGAAAGTGGAACCAAAAGCAGCAGACATTACTGGGCGCTTCACCCAGCAGTTGAAGGTAGAACACTGAGGCTGCCGGGGGCGCTATCACCAATACTAACAACTGAACATTACTTGTTCTGATAAACTGTAGTAGTGCCATTCTCTCCTGTAGATTGGCCACCATTCTCTACTGACCTCCAGACCAGCCTGTCCAGGGCCCATAGTCTTCAACAGGACATCAGCAATCATCTCTACTGCCCTCCACACCAGTCTGTCCAAGATGAATACTCTCCAACAGTACATCGGCCACCATTATCTACTTACCTTCAGTCCAACCTGTACAGAGCAAATACTCTTAACCAGGATATAAGCCACCATTATCTTCTGACCTCTATCATGTTGAAGATAATGCGCCACAAAAAGATAAGCCACCAATCATCAATAACCTCCAGTCCAACCTGTACAAGACACTTTCCACCAGGAAATAACTGTCATTCTCCACTGACCTCCAGTCTAATGTATAGACTGTCCACCAGAAAAAGAACCCTGATTCTCTACTGACCTCCAGTCCAGCCTATCCAGGACAGATTATCTCTACCAGGAGATCAGCCATCATTCTACACTGACCACCAGTCCAGCATGTCTAGGTCAAATATTCTTGAACGGGATATAAGCCAGAATTATCTACTCACCTCCAGTTCAGCCTTTCCAAGACAGATATTCTCCACCAGTAGATCAGCCACCAATTTCTAATGACCTCCATTCCAGCCTGTGCCAGACACTTTATCAGGAGAAAAAACACTATTCTCTACTGACCCCCAGTCCAACCTCTCCAGGGGAAACATTCTTCACCAGATCAGTCACTATTCTTTACTAACCTCCAGTCCAGTCTGTCCAGGACAAATCCTCTCCATTGGAGATCAGTCACCATTCACTAATTACCTCCAGTCTAGACTGTCCAATGAACATACTCTCCACCAGGAAATCAATCACCATTTTTGAATGACCTTTAGTCTAGCCTGTACGGTCTGTCCACCGGTAGATCAAGCACCATTTTCTAATGACCTCCAGTCTAGCTTATGCATGAGATCCTCTGCCAGAAGATCAGCCATACATTCTCTACTAACCTCCAGTCCAGCCTGTCCAAGATGCTCTCCACCAGGAAGTAAGACCCCATTCCTTACTGACTTTCAGTCGAACCTGTCCAGGACAAATACTCTCAACCAGGAGATCATCCACCATTCTCCACAGACCAGCAGTCCATCCTGCCCAGGACACATACTCTCCATCATTTCTCTACCTGATGATCTATAGTTATATTCTACTTTCTTTTCCCGTCTTCTCAGGTTTGATTATTCTTAGTTTTTGGAATATGGAAGTTTTATCTGAGATTCTTCTCCACCTACTAAGTGGACATCACATCGGTGGACCTCATCTGGAAGGACTTGACCCTGGTGGAGATGACCCCACTGGGCTTCATCTTAAAGGTCTTGACCCTGGTGGACCTGATTATGAACAGTGCAGACTGCAGTCGCATCTCCTGTAGGTTACAGCCTGTATACTGAGAGTTAAATAGCAGAGGACGAAGGCTGGATGGACAGCGGCCGTTCACCTGGTGGGCTCACACATGGAGCAGTTTAGGGCTAATGTATCCCTCATCTTTTACAAGTGCTTCTATCACAGAGCTATTTGTACGGGGATTTTATAGTGTGTAACTGAAACCCCTCTCTCCTTAATCACTCCCAGCCTCCTCTGCTCTTTGTAGCTATTTACAGGAGAGAATAATAAATTTACCCATAATAGAACATGTATAGAAGATGGGGGGAGGCGGGACCCCGGCTGACCCCAGGCTGGCTGCTCCCTATATAACGTGACAATAGCTGCTTTCTATCGGCACTTTAATAACGTCAAGGACTGGATCTATAAAATGCAACATTATTTTGAGAGGATGAAGAAATCAGGGATGGGGTGGGGGTGGGGGGCCGTTAGTGAAGCCGAGAGTCACACCGATACTCACAGGGGCCCCAAACCTTGCCAAGTTCCTGCCTGTAAAACTATCTTGGAGGAGACTGGTCCCTCCCCCATGTTATCTCGGACAGGACATGACCTGCATCCCATAGACTACCCCAGGGACATGGTCGAAGTAGGGAGGTGTCTACAACCACCAGCAGGCCATCAAAGGTTAATAGATCACTCTGGCTTCTCCTTAGTCTGATCATTTCCTGATGGCTGCAGTGACACTACAGGTAGCCTGAAAGGAGGATGGCAGGGGCGACCCAGGAGCCTGACAGACAGCTATGTACAAGGAGCTCCCCACCACACCCTGCTGCAGGAGTCACTGACTCGCCCCCTCTGTCACAGGAGTCACTGACTCGCCCCCTCTGTCACAGGAGTCACTGACATGCCCCCTCTGTTACAGAAGTCACAGACATGCCCCCTCTGTTACAGAAGTCACAGACACGCCCCCTCTGTTACAGAAGTCACAGACACGCCCCCTCTGCCACAGGGGTCACAGACACGCCCCCTCTGCCACAGGGGTCACAGACACGCCCCCTCTGCCACAGGGGTCACAGATACGCCGCCTCTGCCACAGGGGTCACAGACACCCCCCCCCCCCCTCTGCCAAAGGAGTCACTGACACCCCCCCTCTGCCACAGGAGTCATTGACACCCCCCCTCTGCCACAAGAGTCATTGACACACCCCTCCACCACAGAACTGTGATAATACTGATGGATTTTCCTTTTCTATTTAAAAGGCTACAATTCCCTTTAAAAATAGCATTTGTGATGACGATGAATAAGGCTGAATGGCAAACACTTAAGGCAGCGGGTGTACATCTAGAATAAACATGTTCTTCTCCTGGGCAGCTGTATGTGGCGGATCACGTGTATACAGCCCACAAAACCGCTATATGGTAGCAGAAGATGACGAGACCAAAACCGTCCAGAATGGCGCCGACAGCAGATGCAGGTCTGTCCGATCACTGGTGCAACTTGTTATATTTCAATATACAGCAAAACATAGATTAGATAACAAATACAGATTCCAAGCGGACGACGTCGCAGCTAACAGCTAGTCCCTTATGTCAACTGCTCCCCATTCTGTCTCTTACACAGACTGCTCCTCCGGAGCAGTCTGTCTAAGAGACAGAATGGGGAGCAGGGGAGTGCTGACAGTTCTCTGTGGTGAGCCTATCTAACAAATAGGCTCACCGCGGAGAATCATGGGAGATTGCGGCATGCTGCAATTTAGATCCCGCAAGCAGAGAATCGCTATGATGCTCCGCTCATGGACAGGAGGATTATCACGGCAGGGAATGCAATGAACAATCGCCGGTGGACAGGCAGCCTTACGAAGACTGCTTCATCTCATACGTAAACTGCTCCCCATGTCCCCGTCTCTTATACAGACTGCTCCCAATTTCTCCATCTTTGACACAGACTGCTCTTCATGCCCGATCTGTTATAGAGACTGCTCCCCATGCCCTTCTCTCACAACTTCCCTTGTGTCTTTCACAGACTGCTCCCCATGCCCCTACTGTTACACAGACTGCTCCCCATGACTCTGTCTCTTACACAGTTAGCTCCCCTAATCCTGGTCTCTTACACAGACTGCTCACTATGCCATCTCTTAAGGCCCATTTAGACACAATGATTATCACTCAAAAGATGTCTCTTGAGCGATAATCGTTGTGTCACTTAGAGCGCAATAGGATTACTCAAACGTTGAGTGATCACCTTGCACTGCCAGCAGAGGATGCAGAGAACATGGGATCTTACGCTTTATTAAGACCCTACCAAACTCTTATAAATACCCGACAGACACCAATATTGGATACAGAAGGCCGCGGTGTTTATTAAAGAGCTTACAAACATTGGGGAGGAATGTAACCAATAATAACCAGAACACTTCATGTAAACTCTGTCTTTACCACCACCAAACTCTCCCCAAGTTTACCTCCCCCCCCCCCCCCGCCTAATGTGGGCGACAATCCCCCATTAACTACACCGCGACAACCCTAAGGGAGGGCTGCTGCTTCCTTTCCAGATGATGATGGCCCACATCTCTGCACCTCCATATCTCACTGTTGCTCCTCCCAGCTTGTTCCTCTGGACCAATCACCAGCCACTGTCAGGCCACCGGATTCTGCCTGACAACAACAGGCATTACCTACCATTTTTATTCAGCCAATCATTTGCTGCTGCCAACCAGTCCATCACTGGGCAGAACTCACTCTCTGCCATCTCATCTGACCCAGTAATGACCATTGTAACATGGTTAACCAGAAAACCTTCTCCATAGAAGGTGACATATCATCCATCCATCATGTACATAAAGCTCCCAGATCCCATGAGGCTCCATAGAGAGTGACATATCATCCATCCATCATGTACATAAAGCTCCCAGATCCCATGAGGCTCCATAGAAGGTGACATATCATCCATCCATCATGTACATAAAGCTCCCAGATCCCATGAGGCTCCATAGAGGGTGACATATCATCCATCCATCATGTACATAAAGCTCCCAGATCCCATGAGGCTCCATAGAAGGTGACATATCATCCATCCATCATGTACATAAAGCTCCCATATCCCATGAGGCTCCATAAAGGGTAACATATCATCCATCCATGATGTACATAAAGCTCCCAGATCCCATGAGGCTCCATAGAGGGTGACATATCATCCATCATGTACATAAAGCTCCCAGATCCCATGAGGCTCCATAAAGGGTGACATATCATCCATCCATCATGTACATAAAGCTCCCAGATCCCATAAGGCTCCATAGAAAGTGACATATCATCCATCCATCATGTACATAAAGCTCCCAGATCCCATGAGGCTCCATAGAGGGTGACATATCATCCATCCATCCATCATGTACGTAAAGCTCCCAGATCCCATGAGGCTCCATAGAGGGTGACATATCATCCATCCATCATGTACATAAAGCTCCCAGATCCCATGAGGCTCCATAGAAGGTGACATATCATCCATCACGTACATAAAGCTGCCAGATCCTATGAGGCTCCATAGACGGTGACATATCATCCATCCATCATGTACGTAAAGCTCCCAAATCCCATGAGGCTCCATAGAGGGTGACATATCTTCCATCCATCAAGTACATAAAGCTCCCAGATGCCATGAGGCTCCATAGAAGGTGACATATCATCCATCCATCAAGTACATAAAGCTTCCAGATCCCATGAGGCTCCATAAAGGGTGACATCTCATCCATCTATCATGTACATAAAGCTCCCAGATCTCATGAGGCTCCATAGAGAGTGACATATCATCCATCCATCATGTACATAAGGCTCCCAGATCCCATGAGGCTCCATAGAGGGTGATATATGATCCATCCATCATGTACATAAAGCTCCCAGATCCCATGAGGCTCCATAGAGAGTGACATATCATCCATCCATCATGTACATAAAGCTCCCAGATCCCATGAGGCTCCATATAGAGTGACATATCATATATCCATCTTGTACATAAAGCTCCCAGATCCCATAAGGCTCCATAGAAGGTGACATATCATCCATCCATCATGTACATAAAGCTCCCAGATTCCATGAGGCTCCATAGAAGGTGACATATCATCCATCCATCATGTACATAAAGCTCCCAGATCCCATGAGGCTCCATAAAGGGTGACATATCATCCATCCATCATATACTTAAAGCTCCCAGATCCCATGAGGCTCCATAGAGAGTGACATATCATCCATCCATCATGTACATAAAGCTCCCAGATGCCATGAGACTCCATAGAGAGTGACAGATCATATAACCATCATGTACATAAAGCTCCCAGATCCCATGAGGCTCCATAGAAGGTGACATATCATCCATCCATCATGTACATAAAGCTCCCAGATCCCATGAGGCTCCATAGAAAGTGATATATCATCCATCCATCATGTACATAAAGCTCCTAGATCCCATAAGGCTCCATGGAGAGTGACATATCATCCATCCATCATGTACATAAAGCTCCCAGATCCCATGAGCCTCCATAGAGGGTGACATATCATCCATCCATCCATCATGTACGTAAAGCTCCCAGATCCCATGAGGCTCCATAAAGGGTAACATATCATCCATCCATCATGTACATAAAGCTCCGAGATCCCATGAGGCTCAATAGAGAGTGACATATCATCCATCCATCATGTACATAAAGCTCCCAGATCCCATGAGGCTCCATAGAGAGTGACATATAATCCATCCATCATGTACATAAAGCTCCAAGATCCCATGAGGCTCCATAGAGAGTGACATATCATCCATCCATCATGTACATAAAGCTCCCAGATCCCATGAGGCTCCATAGAAGGTGACATATCATCCATCCATCATGTACATAAAGCTCCCAGATCCCATGAGGCTCCATAGAGAGTGACATATCATCCATCCATCATGTACATAAAGCTCCCAGATCCCATGAGGCTCCATACAGAGTGACATCATATCCATCCATCATGTACATAAAGCTCCCAGATCCCATGAGGCTCCATAGAGGGTGACATATCTTCCATCCATCAAGTACATAAAGCTCCCAGATGCCATGAGGCTCCATAGAAGGTGACATATCATCCATCCATCAAGTACATAAAGCTCCCAGATGCCATGAGGCTCCATAGAAGGTGACATATCATCCATCCATCATGTACATAAAGCTCCCAGATCCCATGAGGCTCCATAGAGAGTAACATATCATCCATCCATCATGTACATAAGGCTCCCAGATCCCATGAGGCTCCATAGAGAGTGACATATCATCCATCCATCAAGTACATAAAGCTCCCAGATCCCATGAGGCTCCATAGAAGGTGACATATCATCCATCCATCAAGTACATAAAGCTCCCAGATGCCATGAGGCTCCATAGAAGGTGACATATCATCCATCCATCATGTACATAAAGCTCCCAGATCCCATGAGGCTCCATAAAGGGTGACATATCATCCATCCATCATGTACATAAAGCTCCCAGATCCCATAAGGCTCCATAGAGGGTGACATATTATCCATCCATCCATCATGTACGTAAAGCTCCCAGATCCCATGAGGCTCCATAGAGGGTGACATATCATCCATCCATCATGTACATAAAGCTCCCAGATCCCATGAGGCTCCATAAAGGGTGACATATCATCCATCCATCATGTACATAAAGCTCCCAGATCCAATGAGGCTCCATAGAAGGTGACATATCATCCATCCATCATGTACATAAAGCTCCCAGATCCCATGAGGCTCCATAGAAGGTGACATACCATCCATCCATCATGTACATAAAGCTCCCAGATCCAATGAGGCTCCATAAAGGGTGACATATCATCCATCCATCATGTACATAAAGCTCCCAGATCCCATGAAGCTCCATAGAAGTTGACATATCATCCATCCATCATGTACGTAAAGCTCCCAGATCCCCTGAGGCTCCATAGAGAGTGACATGTCATATATCCATCATGTACGCAAAGCTCCCAGATCCCATGAGGCTCCATAGAAGGTGACATATCATCCATTCATCACGTACATAAAGCTCCCAGATCCCATGAGGCTCCATACAGAGTGACATCATATCCATCCATCATGTACATAAAGCTCCCAGATCCCATGAGGCTCCATAGAAGGTGACATATCATCCATCATGTACATAAAGCTCCCAGATCCCATGAGGCTCCATAGAGGGTGACATATCATCCATCCATCATGTACATAAAGCTCCCAGATCCCATGAGGCTCCATAGAGGGTGACATATCATCCATCCATCATGTACATAAAGCTCCCAGATCCCATGAGCCTCCATACAGGGTGACATATCATCCATCCATCATGTACATAAAGCTCCCAGATCCAATGAGGCTCCATAGAGAGTGACATATCATCCATCCATCATGTACATAAAGCTCCCAGATGCCATGAGGCTCCATAGAGAGTGACATATCATCCATCCATCATGTACATAAAGCTCCCAGATGCCATGAGGCTCCATAGAAAGTGACATATCATCCATCCATCATGTACATAAAGCTCCCAGATCCCATAAAGCTCCATAGAAGTTGACATATCATCCATCATGTACATAAAGCTCCCAGATCCCATGAGGCTCCATAGAGAGTGACATATCATCCATCCATCATGTACATAAAGCTCCCAGATCCCATGAGGCTCCATACAGAGTGACATCATATCCATCCATCATATACATAAAGCTCCCAGATCCTATGAGGCTCCATAGAAGGTGACATATCATCCATCATGTACATAAAGCTCCCAGATCCCATGAGGCTCCATACAGAGTGACATCATATCCATCCATCATATACATAAAGCTCCCAGATCCCATGAGGTTCCATAGAGAGTTACATATCATCCATCCATCATGTACATAAAGCTCCCAGATCCCATGAGGCTCCATACAGAGTGACATCATATCCATCCATCATATACATAAAGCTCCCAGATGCCATGAGGCTCCATAGAAAGTGACATATCATCCATCCATCATGTACATAAAGCTCCCAGATCCCATAAAGCTCCATAGAAGTTGACATATCATCCATCATGTACATAAAGCTCCCAGATCCCATGAGGCTCCATAGAGAGTGACATATCATCCATCCATCATGTACATAAGGCTCCCAGATCCCATGAGGCTCCATAGAGGGTGATATATGATCCATCCATCATGTACATAAAGCTCCCAGATCCCATGAGGCTCCATAGAGAGTGACATATCATCCATCCATCATGTACATAAAGCTCCCAGATCCCATGAGGCTCCATATAGAGTGACATATCATATATCCATCTTGTACATAAAGCTCCCAGATCCCATAAGGCTCCATAGAAGGTGACATATCATCCATCCATCATGTACATAAAGCTCCCAGATTCCATGAGGCTCCATAGAAGGTGACATATCATCCATCCATCATGTACATAAAGCTCCCAGATCCCATGAGGCTCCATAAAGGGTGACATATCATCCATCCATCATATACTTAAAGCTCCCAGATCCCATGAGGCTCCATAGAGAGTGACATATCATCCATCCATCATGTACATAAAGCTCCCAGATGCCATGAGACTCCATAGAGAGTGACAGATCATATAACCATCATGTACATAAAGCTCCCAGATCCCATGAGGCTCCATAGAAGGTGACATATCATCCATCCATCATGTACATAAAGCTCCCAGATCCCATGAGGCTCCATAGAAAGTGATATATCATCCATCCATCATGTACATAAAGCTCCTAGATCCCATAAGGCTCCATGGAGAGTGACATATCATCCATCCATCATGTACATAAAGCTCCCAGATCCCATGAGCCTCCATAGAGGGTGACATATCATCCATCCATCCATCATGTACGTAAAGCTCCCAGATCCCATGAGGCTCCATAAAGGGTAACATATCATCCATCCATCATGTACATAAAGCTCCGAGATCCCATGAGGCTCAATAGAGAGTGACATATCATCCATCCATCATGTACATAAAGCTCCCAGATCCCATGAGGCTCCATAGAGAGTGACATATAATCCATCCATCATGTACATAAAGCTCCCAGATCCCATGAGGCTCCATAGAGAGTGACATATCATCCATCCATCATGTACATAAAGCTCCCAGATCCCATGAGGCTCCATAGAAGGTGACATATCATCCATCCATCATGTACATAAAGCTCCCAGATCCCATGAGGCTCCATAGAGAGTGACATATCATCCATCCATCATGTACATAAAGCTCCCAGATCCCATGAGGCTCCATACAGAGTGACATCATATCCATCCATCATGTACATAAAGCTCCCAGATCCCATGAGGCTCCATAGAGGGTGACATATCTTCCATCCATCAAGTACATAAAGCTCCCAGATGCCATGAGGCTCCATAGAAGGTGACATATCATCCATCCATCAAGTACATAAAGCTCCCAGATGCCATGAGGCTCCATAGAAGGTGACATATCATCCATCCATCATGTACATAAAGCTCCCAGATCCCATGAGGCTCCATAGAGAGTAACATATCATCCATCCATCATGTACATAAGGCTCCCAGATCCCATGAGGCTCCATAGAGAGTGACATATCATCCATCCATCAAGTACATAAAGCTCCCAGATCCCATGAGGCTCCATAGAAGGTGACATATCATCCATCCATCAAGTACATAAAGCTCCCAGATGCCATGAGGCTCCATAGAAGGTGACATATCATCCATCCATCATGTACATAAAGCTCCCAGATCCCATGAGGCTCCATAAAGGGTGACATATCATCCATCCATCATGTACATAAAGCTCCCAGATCCCATAAGGCTCCATAGAGGGTGACATATTATCCATCCATCCATCATGTACGTAAAGCTCCCAGATCCCATGAGGCTCCATAGAGGGTGACATATCATCCATCCATCATGTACATAAAGCTCCCAGATCCCATGAGGCTCCATAAAGGGTGACATATCATCCATCCATCATGTACATAAAGCTCCCAGATCCCATGAGGCTCCATAGAGAGTGACATATAATCCATCCATCATGTACATAAAGCTCCCAGATCCCATGAGGCTCCATAGAGAGTGACATATCATCCATCCATCATGTACATAAAGCTCCCAGATCCCATGAGGCTCCATAGAAGGTGACATATCATCCATCCATCATGTACATAAAGCTCCCAGATCCCATGAGGCTCCATAGAGAGTGACATATCATCCATCCATCATGTACATAAAGCTCCCAGATCCCATGAGGCTCCATACAGAGTGACATCATATCCATCCATCATGTACATAAAGCTCCCAGATCCCATGAGGCTCCATAGAGGGTGACATATCTTCCATCCATCAAGTACATAAAGCTCCCAGATGCCATGAGGCTCCATAGAAGGTGACATATCATCCATCCATCAAGTACATAAAGCTCCCAGATGCCATGAGGCTCCATAGAAGGTGACATATCATCCATCCATCATGTACATAAAGCTCCCAGATCCCATGAGGCTCCATAGAGAGTAACATATCATCCATCCATCATGTACATAAGGCTCCCAGATCCCATGAGGCTCCATAGAGAGTGACATATCATCCATCCATCAAGTACATAAAGCTCCCAGATCCCATGAGGCTCCATAGAAGGTGACATATCATCCATCCATCAAGTACATAAAGCTCCCAGATGCCATGAGGCTCCATAGAAGGTGACATATCATCCATCCATCATGTACATAAAGCTCCCAGATCCCATGAGGCTCCATAAAGGGTGACATATCATCCATCCATCATGTACATAAAGCTCCCAGATCCAATGAGGCTCCATAGAAGGTGACATATCATCCATCCATCATGTACATAAAGCTCCCAGATCCCATGAGGCTCCATAGAAGGTGACATACCATCCATCCATCATGTACATAAAGCTCCCAGATCCAATGAGGCTCCATAAAGGGTGACATATCATCCATCCATCATGTACATAAAGCTCCCAGATCCCATGAAGCTCCATAGAAGTTGACATATCATCCATCCATCATGTACGTAAAGCTCCCAGATCCCCTGAGGCTCCATAGAGAGTGACATGTCATATATCCATCATGTACGCAAAGCTCCCAGATCCCATGAGGCTCCATAGAAGGTGACATATCATCCATTCATCACGTACATAAAGCTCCCAGATCCCATGAGGCTCCATACAGAGTGACATCATATCCATCCATCATGTACATAAAGCTCCCAGATCCCATGAGGCTCCATAGAAGGTGACATATCATCCATCATGTACATAAAGCTCCCAGATCCCATGAGGCTCCATAGAGGGTGACATATCATCCATCCATCATGTACATAAAGCTCCCAGATCCCATGAGGCTCCATAGAGGGTGACATATCATCCATCCATCATGTACATAAAGCTCCCAGATCCCATGAGCCTCCATACAGGGTGACATATCATCCATCCATCATGTACATAAAGCTCCCAGATCCAATGAGGCTCCATAGAGAGTGACATATCATCCATCCATCATGTACATAAAGCTCCCAGATGCCATGAGGCTCCATAGAGAGTGACATATCATCCATCCATCATGTACATAAAGCTCCCAGATGCCATGAGGCTCCATAGAAAGTGACATATCATCCATCCATCATGTACATAAAGCTCCCAGATCCCATAAAGCTCCATAGAAGTTGACATATCATCCATCATGTACATAAAGCTCCCAGATCCCATGAGGCTCCATAGAGAGTGACATATCATCCATCCATCATGTACATAAAGCTCCCAGATCCCATGAGGCTCCATACAGAGTGACATCATATCCATCCATCATATACATAAAGCTCCCAGATCCTATGAGGCTCCATAGAAGGTGACATATCATCCATCATGTACATAAAGCTCCAAGATCCCATGAGGCTCCATAGATGGTGACATATCATCCATCCATCATGTACATAAAGCTCCCAGATCCAATGAGGCTCCATAAAGGGTGACATATCATCCATCCATCATGTACATAAAGCTCCCAGATCCCATGAGCCTCCATACAGGGTGACATATCATCCATCCATCATGTACATAAAGCTCCCAGATCCAATGAGGCTCCATAAAGGGTGACATATCATCCATCCATCATGTACATAAAGCTCCCAGATCCCATGAGGCTCCATAGAGAGTGACATATCATATATCCATCATCTACGCAAAGCTCCCAGATCCCATGAGGCTCCATAGAAGGTGACATATCATCCATCCATCAAGTACATAAAGCTCCCAGATGCCATGAGGCTCCATAGAAGGTGACATATCATCCATCCATCATGTACATAAAGCTCCCAGATCCCATGAAGCTCCATAGAAGTTGACATATCATCCATCCATCATGTACATAAAGCTCCCAGATCCCATGAGGCTCCATAGAGAGTGACATATCATATATCCATCATGTACGCAAAGCTCCCAGATCCCATGAGGCTCCATAGAAGGTGACATATCATCCATCCATCATGTACATAAAGCTCCCAAATCCCATAAGGCTCCATAGAGAGTGACATATCATCCATCCATCATGTACATTAAGCTCCCAGATCCCATGAGGCTCCATAGAAGGTGACATATCATCCATTCATCATGTACATAAAGCTCCCAGATCCCATGAGGCTCCATAGAGGGTGACATATCATCCATCCATCATGTACATAAAGCTCCCAGATCCAATGAGGCTCCATAAAGGGTGACATATCATCCATCCATCATGTACATAAAGCTCCCAGATCCCATGAGGCTCCATAGAGAGTGACATATCATCCATCCATCATGTACATAAAGCTCCCAGATCCCATGAGGCTCCATACAGAGTGACATATCATCCATTCATCATGTACATAAAACTCTCAGATCCCATGAGGCTCCATACAGAGTGACATCATATCCATCCATCATGTACATAAAGCTCCCAGATCCAATGAGGCTCCATAAAGGGTGACATATCATCCATCCATCATGTACATAAAGCTCCCAGATCCCATGAGGCTCCATAGAGAGTGACATATCATCCATCCATCATGTACATAAAGCTCCCAGATCCCATGAGGCTCCATACAGGGTGACATATCATCCATTCATCATGTACATAAAACTCCCAGATCCCATGAGGCTCCATACAGAGTGACATCATATCCATCCATCATGTACATAAAGCTCCCAGATCCCATGAGGCTCCATAGAAGGTGACATATCATTCATCATGTACATAAAGCTCCCAGATCCCATGAGGCTCCATAGAAGGTGACATATCATCCATCCATCAAGTACATAAAGCTCCCAGATCCCATGAGGCTCTATAGAAGGTGACATATCATCCATCCATCAAGTACATAAAGCTCCCAGATGCCATGAGGCTCCATAGAAGGTGACATGTCATCCATCCATCATGTACACAAAGCTCCCAGATCCCATGAGGCTCCATAGAGAGTGACATATCATCCATCCATCATGTACATAAAGCTCGCAGATCCCATGAGGCTCCATAGAAGGTGATATATCATCCATTCATCATGTACATAAAGCTCCCAGATCCCATGAGGCTCCATACAGAGTGACATCATATCCATCCATCATGTACATAAAGCTCCCAGATCCCATGAGGCTCCATAGAGGGTGACATATCATCCATCCATCATGTACATAAAGCTCCCAGATCCCATGAGGCTCCATAGAGGGTGACATATCATCCATCCATAATGTACATAAAGCTCCCAGATCCCATGAGGCTTTCCCTCCTAACTGTCCCTCAAGCCTTACAAGTGGGGGGGCCACTTGTCTTCTGCATTCAGCTGTTCCCCTGCTGGGAGTGCTTGGCTGTTATACAGCTGAGCGCTCCGAGTGGAGGATCCAGAAGACAAGCGGGATGTCCCCACTTGTCTTCTGCATCCAGCTGTTCCCCGCTCACAGCACCCGGCTGTTATACAGCTGAGCGCTTCATGCTGGGTATGGAGAACAGACCTGGACCGCTGTGTTCTTCATACCCTGCCTGTCATCAGGGAGAGGGATGAAACAATAGTATCAGCTGTATCCCGCTGTGAATCCCTGATGAGGCTCATCCTCAGCACGCTGACAGACAACAATGAGCGACGGCTTAACGAAAACTGCAGGATGTCAGCGCAGCTACACACAATGATTATCGCTCAGAAGACGGCTAAGCGATTTTTGAGCGATAATCGTTGTGTCTGAATCGGCCTTTACACAGAGTGCTCCTCATACTCTTCTCTTTCATAGACTACTCCTCAAATCTCTATCTCTTACACAGACTGCTCCCCATGTCCATGTCTTTTAGACAGACTGCTCCCCATGCCCTCATCTCTTACACAGACTGCTCCCCATGTCCACGTCTTTTAGACAGACTGCTCCCCATGCCCTCATCTCTTACACAGACTGCTCCCCATGTCCACGTCTTTTAGACAGACTGCTGCCCATGCCCTCATCTCTTACACAGACTTCTCCTCATGTCCCCGTCTTTTAGACAGACTGCTCCCCATGCCCTCATCTCTTACACAGACTGCCCCCCATGTCCCTGTCTCTTACGCAGACTGCTCCCCGTGTCCACCTCTTTTAGACAGACTGCTTCCTATGCTCTCATCTCTTACATAAAATTCTCCCAATTTTCTGTTTCTTACACATCTTGCTTCTTATGACCCCATCTTTTACAGAGAGTGCTCTTCATACTCTGTTTCTTACACAGGCTTCTCCGCCTCCCCTCACAATGAGCCTTGTCTCTTACACAGATTACTTCCAATGTCCACATTTCTTATGAAAACTGCCCCTCATAGTTCCTGGTTTACATAGACTGCTCTTCAACCTGCTGTGTCTTACACAGATGACCCATCATGCTGCTCTCTTGCAGACTGCTCCCCATATCCCCATCTCTTACACAGAGTGCTCTGCATGACTCCATCTGTTACAAGGGTTCGGAGGGGTCTCGTCTCTCCTTAAGGAGAGCACTCAAAACATGTGTGGCGACACCTAGGGGGTGAATGGGTCGGGGGATGGCATCATCTCTTCTCAAGGAGATCACCCAGAAGGGGTGTGAGAAGACACTTTAAAAGTGAGTGAGGAAACTTATAAGGCCATGTAAGCTCCTCTGGGTAATTTATGCAAATAAGGAAGATGGAACAAGTCTGTAAAACAAAGGGGTGTCGTCTCTCCTTAAGGATAGTACCCAAAAAGTGAACCCTTCTGGGTGCTCTCCATGGGGAGAGACGATGCCATCCCCCGACCCTCTCACTCCCTAGATGTCTCCATATACCTTTTGGGTGCTCCTTAAGGAGAGACGACACAGGCCTCTCACCAGCCGAGCAAGAAGCCTGCAGCACCCTGATGGGGGGCAAACACCCCGAGCCGCTCTCTGTGGATGGGCTCTGGCTTGGTTTCCTAGTCCCATCATTATTTTATAAACTTGTTAAAAGGTCATACATTGACTTGCAGGAACGCTTCCATCCAATAGGTGGCGCTGCAGAGGGATTGTTCTATCTTCCTTATTTGCATCCATCTATTACACAGACTGCTCCCCATGTCGCCATCTGTTACACAGACTGCTCCCCATGTCCCCATCTCTTACACAGACTGCCCCCCATGTCCCCATCTCTTACACAGACTGCTCCCCATGTCCCCATCTGTTACACAGACTGCCCCCCATGTCCCCATCTCTTACACAGACTGCCCCCCATGTCCCCATCTCTTACACAGACTGCCCCCCATGTCCCCATCTCTTACACAGACTGCCCCCCATGTCCATGTCTCTTACACAGACTGCTCCCCATGTCGCTATCTCTTACACAGACTGCTCGCCATTGTCCCCATCTGTTACAGAAACTGCTCTCCATGTCCATTCTGCTACACAGACTGCCCCTGATGTCTCTTACACAGACTGCTCCCCATGTCCCCGTCTGTTACACAGATTGCTCCCCATTTCCATTCTGCTACACAGAGTAGTCTCTATGCTTCCATCTCTTTCATAGTCTACATTAAACTGCAATAGAGAAGTAATGCGATATATTCTACATCACAGCCTGCCTTCCAGCGCCCTGGAGAAAGGAAAAATAAGTTGGATAACATTTTAAAAAAAAAAATTTTTAAGTAAAAGTTGAAAAGAAAACCCTTCCCTAATAGAAAATCCAAACAACGTGAAGTGAATGTAGTCAGTAAGGCTGCGCCTATAGAAGTCCAAATAAACTATCCCAGTAATCATCCAGCGCAGCGAACGCCATAAAATACTCAACGCCACAATTATTGTTTTTTACCATCTTCGCTGCCTAAAAACTGAAGCAAAAGTAACCAGAAATGATACCAATAAAAGTGCACCTCCCCCCAGAAAAAACCTCACGCCCTCGCCGAGCCCACCGCAGGAACCGTGAGCGCCAAAGTATGGGGACAAAGAGTGAAATATAGAGAAAAACTACCTAAATAGTTTTTACTGCACTGCGAAGATCATAAAAAGAGAACATTGGCGCGATTGTGCATTTTTTCAGTTTCTTATGCGGTACATTAAACTGTATGACGTACTAATACTACTACTCCGATCATACCCACCCCTGTACCTCACTGACCCCCTACTACTACTACTCCGATCATACCCCACCCCTGTACCTCACTGACCCCCTACTACTACTACTCCGATCATACCCACCCCTGTACCTCACTGACCCCCTACTACTACTACTCCGATCATACCCCACCCCTGTACCTCACTGACCTACTACTACTACTACTCCCATCATACCCCCCCTGTACCTCACTGACCTACTATGACTCTGATCATACCCCACCTCTGTACCTCACTGACCCCCTACTACTACTACTACGATCATACCCACCCCTGTACCTCACTGACCTACTACTACTACGATCATACCCCACCCCTGTACCTCACTGACCTACTACTACTACTCCGATCATACCCACCCCTGTACCTCACTGACCTACTACTACTACTACTCCGATCATACCCACCCCTGTACCTCACTGACCAACTACTACTACGATCATACCCACCCCTGTACCTCACTGACCAACTACTACTACGATCATACCCACCCCTGTACCTCACTGACCAACTACTACTACGATCATACCCACTCCTGTACCTCACTGACCCCCTACTACTACTGCTCCGATCATACCCACCCCTGTACCTCACTGACCTACTACTACTACGATCATACCCACCCCTGTACCTCACTGACCTACTACTACTACTACTACTACTACTACTACTCCGATCATACCCACCCCTGTACCTCACTGACCTACTACTACTACTACTCTGATCATACCCACCCCTGTACCTCACTGACCTACTACTACTACTACTCTGATCATACCCACCCCTGTACCTCACTGACCTACTACTACTACTACTCCGATCATACCCACCCCTGTACCTCACTTACCCCCTACTACTACTCCCATCATACCCACCCTGTACCTCACTGACCTACTATGACTCTGATCATACCCCATCCCTGTACCTCACTGACCCCCTACTACTACTACTCCCATCATACCCACCCCTGTACTTCACTGACCTACTACTACTACTACTACTCCGATCATACCCACCCCTGTACCTCACTGACCTACTACTACTACTACTACTACTACTTCGATCATACCCACCCCTGTACCTCACTGACCCCCTACTACTCCTCCCATCATACCCACCCCTGTACCTCACTGACCTACTATGACTCTGATCATACCCCACCCCTGTACCTCACTGACCCCCTACTACTACTACTCCCATCATACCCACCCCTGAACCTCACTAACCTACTACTACTACTACTCCCATCATACCCACCCCTGTACCTTACTGACCTACTACTACTACTACTCCGATCATACCCACCCCTGTACCTCACTGACCCCCTACTACTACTACTCCCATCATACCAACCCCTGTACCTCACTGACCTACTATGACTGTGATCATACCCCACCCCTGTACCTCACTGACCCCCTACTACTACTCCCATGATACCCACCCTGTGCCTCACTGACCTACTACTACTACTACTCCCATCATACCCACCCCTGTACCTCACTGACCTACTACTACTACTCCGATCATACCCACCCCTGTACCTCACTGACCTATGACTACTACTACTCCGATCATACCCACCCCTGTACCTCACTGACCCCCTACTACTACTCCCATCATACCCACCCTGTACCTCACTGACCTACTATGACTCTGATCATACCCCACCCCTGTACCTCACTGACCCCCCACTACTACTACTCCCATCATACCCACCCCTGTACCTCACTGACCTACTACTACTACTCTCATCATACCCACCCCTGTACCTCACTGACCTACTACTACTACTACTCTCATCATACCCACCCCTGTACCTCACTGACCTACTACTACTACTCCGATCATACCCACCCCTGTACCTCACAGACCCCCTACTACTACTCCCATCATACCCACCCTGTACCTCACTGACCTACTACTACTACTACTACTCTCATCATACCCACCCCTGTACCTCACTGACCTACTACTACTACTCCGATCATACCCACCCCTGTACCTCACTGACCCCCTACTACTACTCCCATCATACCCACCCTGTACCTCACTGACCTACTACTACTACTACTCTCATCATACCCACCCCTGTACCTCACTGACCTACTACTACTACTCCGATCATACCCACCCCTGTACCTCACTGACCCCCTACTACTACTCCCATCATACCCACCCCTGTACCTCACTGACCTACTACTACTACGATCATACCCACCCCTATATCTCACTGACCCCCTGCTACTACTCCCATCATACCCCAACCCCTGTACCTCACTGACCCCCTACTACTACTCCCATCATACCCACCCTGTGCCTCACTGACCTACTATGACTGATCATACCCCACCTCTGTACCTCACTGACCCCCTACTACTACTACTCCCATCATACCCACGCCTGTACCTCACTGACCTACTACTACTACTACTCCCATCATACCCACCCCTGTATCTCACTGACCCCCTACTACTACTACTCCCATCATACCCACGCCTGTACCTCACTGACCTACTACTACTACTACTACTCCCATCATACCCACCCCTGTACCTCACTGACCTACTACTACTCCGATCATACCCACCCCTGTACCTCACTGACCTACTACTACTCCGATCATACCCACCCCTGTATCTCACTGACCCCCTGCTACTACTCCCATCATACCCACCCCTGTACCTCACTGACCCCCTACTACTACTCCCATCATACCCACCCTGTGCCTCACTGACCCCCTACTACTACTCCCATCATACCCACCCTGTGCCTCACTGACCTACTATGACTCTGATCATATCCCACCTCTGTACCTCACTGACCCCCTACTACTGCTACTCCCATCATACCCACCCCTGTACCTCACTGACCTACTACGACTCTGATCATACCCTACCCCTGTACCTCACTGACCTACTAGTACTCCGATCATACCCACCCCTGTATCTCACTGCCCCCCTGCTACTACTCCCATCATACCCCACCCCTGTACCTCACTGACCTACAACTACTACTGTTCCCATCATGCCCACCCCTGTACCTCACTGACCTACTACTACGACTCCCATCATACCCATCCTGTACCTCACTGACCCCCTACTACTACTCCCATCATAACCACCCTGTACTTCACTGACCTACTACGACTCTGATCATACCCTACCCCTGTACCTCACTGACCTACTACTCCCATCATACCCACCCTGTACCTCACTGACCTACTACTACTCCCATCATACCCCACCCCTGTACCTCACTGACCTACAACTACTACTACTCCCATCATGCCCACCCCTGTACCTCACTGACCTACTACTACGACTCCCATCATACCCATCCTGTACCTCACTGACCTACTACTACTACTACTCCCATCATACCCACCCCTGTACCTTACTGACCTACTACTACTCCCATCATACTCACACCTGCACCTCACTGACCTACTAGTACTACTACTTCCATAATACCCACCCCTGTACCTCACTGACCTACTACTACTACTACTACTCCCATCATGCCCACCCCTGTACCTCACTGACCTACTACTACTACTACTACGACTCCCATCATACCCATCCTGTACCTCACTGACCTACTACTACTACTCCCATCATACCCACCCCTGTACCTTACTGACCTACTACTACTCCCATCATGCCCACCCCTGTACCTCACTGACCTACTACTACTCCCATCATACTCACCCCTGCACCTCACTGACCTACTAGTACTACTATTTCCATAATACCCCCCCTGTACCTCACTGACCACTAGTACTACTACTCCGATCATACCCACCCCTGTACCTCACTGACCTACTACTACTACTACTACTCCCATCATGCCCACCCCTGTACCTCACTGACCTACTACTACTACTCCCATCATGCCCACCCCTGTACCTCACTGACCTACTACTACTACTCCCATCATACCCACCCTGTATCTTACTGACCTGCTGCTACTACTCCCATCATACCCACCCCTGTACCTTACTGACCTACTACTTCCATCATACCCACCCCTGTACCTCACTGACCTACTACTACTACTACTTCTATCATACACACCCCTGTACCTCAGAGGTGCCAGTAAAGGGGTTGGGTGTATAATAGGAGTAGTAGTTAAGCCAGTAAATGGGTTGGGTGTATGATAGGAGTAGTAGTTGGGCCAGTAGAGGGATTAGGTGTATGATAGGAGTAGTAGTTGGGCCAGTAAATGGGTTGGTTGTATGATAGGAGTAGTAGTTGGGCCAATAAAGGGGTTGGGTGTATGATGGGAGTAGTAGTTGGGCCAGTAGAGGGGTTGGGTGTATGATAGGAGTAGTAGTTGGGCTAGTAAAGGGGTTGGGTGTATGATAGGAGTAGTAGTTGGCCCAGTAGAGGGGTTGGGTGTATGATCGGAGTAGTAGTTGGGCCAGTAAAGGGGTTCTTGTGTATGATCGGAGCAGTAGTTGGGCCAGTAAAGGGGTTGTTGTGTATGATGGGATTAGTAGTGGGGCCAGTAAAGGGGTTGGGTGTATGATGGGAGTAGTAGTTGGGCCAGTAAAGGGGTTGGGTGTATGATGGGAGTAGTAGTTGGGCCAGTTAAGGGGTTGGGTGTATGATGGGAGTAGTAGTTGGGCCAGTAAAGGGGTTGGGTGTATGATCGGAGAAGTAGTTGGGCCAGTAAAGGGGATGGGTGTATGATCGGAGAAGTAGTTGGGCCAGAAAAGGGTTTGGGTATATGATGGGAGTAGTAGTTTGGCCAGTAAAGGCATTGGGTGTATGATGAGAGTAGTAGTTGGGCCAGTAAAGGCATTGGGTTATGATGGGAGTAGTAGTTGGTCCAGTAATGGGGGTGGGTGTATGATCGGAGTAGTAGTTGGGCCAGTAAAGGGGTTAGGTGTATGATAGTAGTAGTAGTTGGCCAGTAAAGGGATTGGGTGTATGATCGGAGTAGTAGTTGGGCCAGTAAAGGGGTTGGGTGTATGATCGGAGTAGTAGTTGGGCCAGTAAAGGGGTTGGGTGTATGATAGGAGTAGTAGTTGGGCCAGTAAAGGGGTTGGGTGTATGATAGGAGTAGTAGTTGGGCCAGTAAAGAGATTGGGTGTATGATAGGAGTAGTCGATGGGCCAGTAAAGGGGTTGGGTGTATGATAGGAGTAGTAGTTGGGCCAGTAAAGTGGTTGGGTGTATGATAAGAGTAGTGGTTGGGCCAGTAAAGAGGTTGGGTGTATGATGGAAGAAGTAGTTGCACCAGTAAAGGGGTTATGTGTATGAAAAGAGTAGTAGTTGGGCCAGTAATGGAATTGGGTGTATGATGGGAGTAGTAGTTGGGTCAGTAAAGGGGTTGGGTGTATGATAGGAGTAGTAGTTGGGCCAGTTAAGGGGTTGGGTGTATGATAGGAGTAGTAGTTGGGCCAGTAAAGGGGTTGGGTGTATGATAGGAGTAGTAGTTGGGCCAGTAGAGGGGTTGGGTGTATGATAGGAGTAGTAGTTAGGCCAGTAAGTGGGTTGGGTGTATGATAGGAGTAGTAGTTGGGCCAGTAAGTGGATTGGCTGTATGACGGGAGTAGTAGTTGGGCCAGTAAAGGGGTTGGGTGTATGATAGGAGTAGTAGTTGGGCCAGTAAATGGGTTGGGTGTATGATCGGAGTAGTAGTTGGGCCTGTAAATGGGATGGTTGTATGATAGGAGTAGTAGTTTGGCCAATAAAGCTGTTGGGTGTATGATCGGAGTAGTAGTTTCGCTAGTAAATGGGTTGGGTGTATGATGGGAGTAGTAGTTGGGCCAGTAAAGGGGTTGCGTGTATGATAGGAGTAGTAGTTGGGCTAGTAAAGGGGTTGGGGTTGGGTGTATGATGGGAGTAGTAGTTGGTCCAGTAAAGGGGTTGGGTGTATGATGGGAGTAGTAGTTGGGCTAGTAAAGGGGTTGGGTGTATGATAGGAGTAGTACCCTGTTTCCCTGAAAATAAGACATCCCCTGAAAATAAGACATAGCATGATTTTCCAGAATTTTTGAAGATGTAAAATGATTTTTCAGGCTTTTTGAGGATGCTTGAAATATAAGCCCCACTCCAAAATTAAGCCCTGCTAACAGTTAAAAAGTCAATTTAAATAGTGTCCAGGCAGCTATTTATGTAAAAAAGATAAACCTTTTTCAACAAAAATTAATATAAGACACTGTCTTATTTTCAGGGAAACACGGTAGTTGGGCCAGTAAAGGGGTTGGGTGTATGATAGGAGTAGTAGTTGGGCCAGTAAAGGGGTTGGGTGTATGATCAGAGTAGTAGTTGGGCCAGTAAAGGGGTTGGGTGTATGATCAGAGTAGTAGTTGGGCCAGTAATGGGGGTGGGTGTATGATCGGAGTAGTAGTTGTGCCACTAAAGGGTTGGGTGTATGATGGGAGTAGTAGTTGGGCCAGTAAAGGGGTTGGGTGTATGATAGGAGTAGTAGTTAGGCCAGTAAAGGGGTTAGGTGTATGATGGAAATAGTAGTTGGACCAGTAAAGGGGTTGGGTGTATGATAGGAGTAGTAGTTGGGCCAGTAAAGGGATTGGGTGTATGATCGGAGTAGTGGATGGGCCAGTGAAGAGGTTGGGTGTATGATGGAAGTAGTAGTTGCACCAGTAAAGGGGTTATGTGTATGAAAGGAGTAGTAGTTGGGCCAGTAATGGAATTTGGTGTATGATGGGAGTAGTAGTTGGGTCAGTAAAGGGGTTGGGTGTATGATAGGAGTAGTAGTTGGGCCAGTTAAGGGGTTGGGTGTATGATAGGTGTAGTAGTTAGGCCAGTAAAGGGGTTGGGTGTATGATAGGAGTAGTAGTTGGGCCAGTAGAGGGGTTGGGTGTATGATAAGAGTAGTAGATGGGCCAGTAAGTGGGTTGGGTGTATGATAGGAGTAGTAGTTGGGCCAGTAAGCGGGTTGGGTGTATGATAGAAGTAGTAGTTGGGTCAGTAAAGGGGTTGGGTGTATGATAGGAGAAGTAGATGGGCCAGTAGAGGGGTTGGGTGTATGATAGGAGTAGTAGTTGGGCCAGTAAATGGGTGGGGTGTACGATAGGGGTAGTATTTGGGCCTGTAGAGGAGTTGGGTGTATGATAGGAGTAGCAGTTGGGCCAGTAAATGGGTTGGGTGTATGATGGGAGTAGTAGTTGGGACAGTAAAGGGGTTGGTTGTATAATCAGAGTAGTAGTTGGGACAGTAAATAGTTTGGTTGTATGATAGGAGTAGTAGTTGGGCCAATAAAGGGGTTGGGTGTATGATCGGAGTAGTAGTTAAACCAGTAAAGGGGTTGGGTGTATGATGGGAGTAGTAGTTGGGCCAGTAGAGGGATTGGGTGTATAATAGGAGTAGTAGTTGGGCCAGTAAATGGGTTGGGTGTATGAAGGAAGTAGTAGTTGGGCCATTAAAGGGGTTGGGTGTATGATAGGAGTAGTAGTTGGGGCAGTAAAGGGGTTGGGTGTATGATAGGAGTAGTAGTTGGGCCAGTGAAGGGGTTGGGTGTATGATAGGAGTAGTAGTTGGGCCAGTAAATGGGTTGGGTGTATGAAGGAAGTAGTAGTTGGGACAGTAAAGGGGTTGGGTGTATGATAGGAGAAGTGGTTGGGCCAGTAGAGGGGTTGGGTGTATGATGGAAGTAGTAGTTGGGACAGTAAAGGGGTTGGGTGTATGATGGAAGTAGTAGTTGGGACAGTAAAGGGGTTGGGTGTATGATAGGAGAAGTGGTTGGGCCAGTAGAGGGGTTGGGTGTATGATCGGAGTAGTAGTTGGGCCAGTAAAGGGGTTGGGTGTATGATGGCAGTAGAAGTTTGGCCAGTAAAAGGGTTGGGTGTATGATGGGAGTAGTAGTTGGAACAGTAAATAGTTTGGTTGTATGATAGGAGTAGTAGTTGGGCCAGTAAAGAGGTTGGTTGTATGATCGGAGTAGTAGTTAAGCCAGTAAAGGCATTGGGTGTATGATGGGAGTAGTAGTTGGGACAGTAAAGGGGTTGGGTGTATGATGGAAGTAGTAGTTGGGACAGTAAAGGGGTTGGGTGTATGATGGAAGTAGTAGTTGGGACAGTAAAGGGGTTGGGTGTATGATAGGAGAAGTGGTTGGGCCAGTAGAGGGGTTGGGTGTATGATCGGAGTAGTAGTTGGGCCAGTAAAGGGGTTGGGTGTATGATGGCAGTAGAAGTTTGGCCAGTAAAAGGGTTGGGTGTATGATGGGAGTAGTAGTTGGAACAGTAAATAGTTTGGTTGTATGATAGGAGTAGTAGTTGGGCCAGTAAAGAGGTTGGTTGTATGATCGGAGTAGTAGTTAAGCCAGTAAAGGCATTGGGTGTATGATGGGAGTAGTAGTTGGGACAGTAAAGGGGTTGGGTGTATGATGGGAGTAGTAGTTGGGACAGTAAAGGGGTTGGTTGTTTGACCAGAGTACTAGTTGGGACAGTAAATAGTTTGATTGTATGATAGGAGTAGTAGTTGGGCCAGTAAAGGGGTTAGGTGTATGATAGGAGTAGTAGTTGGGCTAGTAAAGGGGTTGGGTGTATTATCAGAGTAGTAGTTGGGCCAGTAAATGGGTTGGTTGTATGATCGGAGTAGTAGTTGGGCCAATAAAGATGTTGGGTGTATGATCGGAGTAGTAGTTTGGCCAGTAAAGGGGTTGGGTGTATGATGGGAGTAGTAGTTGGTCCAGTAAAGGGATTGGGTGTATGATAAGAGTAGTAGTTGGGCCAGTAAAGGGGGTGTATGATAGGAGTAGTAGTTGGGCTAGTAAAGGGGTTGGGTGTATGATTGGAGAAGTAGTTGGGCCAGTAAAGGGGTTGGGTGTATGATGGGAGTAGTAGTTGGTCCAGTAAAGGGGCTGGGTGTATGATAAGAGTAGTAGTTGGGCCAGTAAAGGGGGTGTATGATACGAGTAGTACCCTGTTTCCCTGAAAATAAGACATCCCCTGAAAATAAGACATAGCATGATTTTCCAGAATTTTTGAAGAGGCAAAATGAATTTTCAGGCTTTTTGAGGATGCTTGAAATATAAGCCCCACTCCAAAATTAAGCCCTGCTAACAGTTAAAAAGTCAATTTAAATAGTGTCCAAGCAGCTATTTATGTAAAAAAGTTAAACCTTTTTGAACAAAAATTAATATAAGACACTGTCTTATTTTCAGGGAAACACGGTAGTTGGGCCAGTAAAGGGGTTGGGTGTATGATCAGAGTAGTAGTTGGGCCAGTAAAGGGGTTGCGTGTATGATAGGAGTAGTAGTTGGGCTAGTAAAGGGGTTGTTGTGTATGATGGGATTAGTAGTTGGGCCAGTAAAGGGTTGGGTGTATGATGGGAGTAGTAGTTGGGCCAGTAAAGGGGTTGCGTGTATGATAGGAGTAGTAGTTGGGCTAGTAAAGGGGTTGGGTGTATGATAGGAGTAGTAGTTGGGCCAGTAAAGGGGTTGGGTGTATGATGGGAGTAGTAGTTGGTCCAGTAAAGGGGTTGGGTGTATGATAGAAGTAGTAGTTGGGCCAGTAAAGGGGTTGGGTGTATGATGGGAGTAGTAGTTGGTCCAGTAAAGGGGTTGGGTGTATGATAGGAGTAGTAGTTGGGCCAGTAAAGGGGGTGTATAAGAGTAGTAGTTGGGCCAGTAAAGGGGGTGTATGATAGGAGTAGTACCCTGTTTCCCTGAAAATAAGACATAGCATGATTTTCCAGAATTTTTGAAGATGCAAAATGAATTTTCAGGCTTTTTGAGGATGCTTGAAATATAAGCCCCACTCTAAAATTAAGCCCTGCTAACAGTTAAAAAGTCAATTTAAATAGTGTCCAAGCAGCTATTTATGTAAAAAAGTAAAACCTTTTTGAACAAAAATTAATATAAAACACTGTCTTATTTTCAGGGAAACACGGTAGTTGGGCCAGTAAAGGGGTTGGGTGTATGATCAGAGTAGTAGTTGGGCCAGTAAAGGGTTGGGTGTATGATGGGAGTAGTACTTGCACCAGTAAAGGGGTTATGTGTATGAAAGGAGTAGTAGTTGTGCCAGTAAAGGGGTTGGGTGTATGATAGGAGTAGTAGTTGGGCCAGTAGAGGGGTTGGGTGTATGATAGGAGTAGTATTTGGGCCAGTAGAGGGATTAGGCGTATGATGGGAGTAGTAGTTGGGCCAGTAAAGGGGTTGGGTGTATGATAGGAGTAGTAGTTGGGCCAGTGGAGGGGTTGGGTGTATGATAGGAGTAGTATTTGGGCCAGTAGAGGGATTAGGCGTATGATGGGAGTAGTAGTTGGGCCAGTAAAGGGGTTGGGTGTATGATAGAAGTAGTAGTTGGGCCAGTAGAGGGGTTGGGTGTATGATAGGAGTAGTAGTTGGGCTAGTAAAGGGGTTGGGTGTATGATAGGAGTAGTAGTTGGCCCAGTAGAGGGGTTGGGTATATGATAGGAGTAGTAGTTGGGCCAGTAAAGGGGTTGGGTGTATGATCGGAGTAGTAGTTGCGCCAGTAAAGGGGTTCTTGTGTATGATCGGAGTAGTAGTTGGGCCAGTAAAGGGGTTGTTGTGTATGATGGGATTCGTAGTGGGGCCAGTAAAGGGGTTGGGTGTATGATGGGAGTAGTAGTTGGGCCAGGAAAGGGGTTTGGTGTATGATGGGAGTAGTAGTTGGGCCAGTAAAGGGGTTGGGTGTATGATCAGAGAAGTAGTTGGGCCAGTAAAGGGGTTGGGTGTATGATGGGAGTAGTAGTTGGGCCAGTAAAGGGGATGGGTGTATGATCGGAGAAGTAGTTGGGCCAGTAAAGGGTTTGGATAAATGATGGGAGTAGTAGTTTGGCCAGTAAAGGTATTGGGTGTATGATGAGAGTAGTAGTTGGGCCAGTAAAGGCATTGGGTTATGATGGGAGTAGTAGTTGGTCCAGTAATGGGGGTGGGTGTATGATCGGAGTAGTAGTTGGGCCAGTAAAGGGGTTGGGTGTATTATCGGAGTAGTAGTTGGGCCAGTAAAGGGGTTGGGTGTATGATCGGAGTAGTAGTTGGGCAAGTAAAGGGGTTGGGTGTATGATAGGAGTAGTAGTTGGGCCAGTTAAGGGGTTGGGTGTATGATAGGAGTAGTAGTTAGGCCAGTAAAGGGGTTGGGTGTATGATAGGAGTAGTAGTTGGGCCAGTAAAGTGGTTGGGTGTATGATAGGAGTAGTAGTTGGGCCAGTAAAGTGGTTGGGTGTATGATAGGAGTAGTGGTTGGGCCAGTAGAGAGGTTGGGTGTATGATGGAAGAAGTAGTTGCACCAGTAAAGGGGTTATGTGTATGAAAAGAGTAGTAGTTGGGCCAGTAATGGAATTGGGTGTATGATGGGAGTAGTAGTTGGGTCAGTAAAGGGGTTGGGTGTATGATAGGAGTAGTAGTTCGGCCAGTTAAGGGGTTGGGTGTATGATACGAGTAGTAGTTAGGCCAGTAAAGGGGTTGGGTGTATGATGGGAGTAGTAGTTGGGCCAGTAGAGGAGTTGGGTGTATGATAGGAGTAGTAGTTAGGCCAGTAAGTGGGTTGGGTGTATGACGGGAGTAATAGTTGGGCCAGTAAAGGGGTTGGGTGCATGATAGCAGTAGTATTTGGGCCTGTAGAGGAGTTGGGTGTATGATAGGAGTAGTAGTTGGGCCAGTAAATGGGTTGGGTGTATGATGGAAGTAGTAGTTTGGCCAGTAAAGGGGTTGGGTGTATGATAGGAGTAGTAGTTGGGCCAGTAAAGGCGTTGGGTTATGATGGGAGTAGTAGTTGGGCCAGTAATCGGGTTAGGTGTAGGATGTCAGTAGTAGTTGGGCTAGTAAAGGGTTGGGTGTATGATAGGAGGAGTAGTTGGGACAGTAAAGGGGTTGGGTGTATGATGGGAGTAGTAGTTGGGACAGTAAAGGGGTTGGTTGTATGATCAGAGTAGTAGTTGGGACAGTAAATAGTTTGGTTGTATGATAGGAGTAGTAGTTGGGCCAGTAAAGGGGTTAGGTGTATGATAGGAGTAGTAGTTGGGCTAGTAAAGGGGTTGGGTGTATGATCGGAGTAGTAGTTGGGCCAGTAAATGGGTTGGTTGTATGATAGGAGTAGTAGTTGGGCTAGTAAAGGGGTTGGGTGTATGATAGGAGTAGTAGTTGGGCCAATAAAGATGTTGGGTGTATGATGCGAGTAGTAGTTGGGCCAGTAAAGAGGTTGCGTGTATGATAGGAGTAGTTGGGCTAGTAAAGGGTTTGGGTAAATGATGGGAGTAGTAGTTTGGCCAGTAAAGGTATTGGGTGTATGATGAGAGTAGTAGTTGGGCCAGTAAAGGCATTGGGTTATGATGGGAGTAGTAGTTGGTCCAGTAATGGGGGTGGGTGTATGATCGGAGTAGTAGTTGGGCCAGTAAAGGGGTTGGGTGTATGATAGGAGTAGTAGTTGGGCCAGTTAAGGGGTTGGGTGTATGATAGGAGTAGTAGTTAGGCCAGTAAAGGGGTTGGGTGTATGATAGGAGTAGTGGTTGGGCCAGTAAAGTGGTTGGGTGTATGATAGGAGTAGTGGTTGGGCCAGTAAAGGGGTTGGGTGTATGATCGGAGTAGTAGTTTGGCCAGTAAAGGGGTTGGGTGTATGATGGGAGTAGTGGTTGGGCCAGTAAAGAGGTTGGGTGTATGATGGAAGAAGTACTTGCACCAGTAAAGGGGTTATGTGTATGAAAAGAGTAGTAGTTGGGCCAGTAATGGAATTGGGTGTATGATGGGAGTAGTAGTTGGGTCAGTAAAGGGGTTGGGTGTATGATAGGAGTAGTAGTTCAGCCAGTTAAGGGGTTGGGTGTATGATACGAGTAGTAGTTAGGCCAGTAAAGGGGTTGGGCGTATGATGGGAGTAGTAGTTGGGCCAGTAGAGGGGTTGGGTGTATGATAGGAGTAGTAGTTAGGCCAGTAAGTGGGTTGGGTGTATGACGGGAGTAGTAGTTGGGCCAGTAAAGGGGTTGGGTGTATGATAGCAGTAGTATTTGGGCCTGTAGAGGAGTTGGGTGTATGATAGGAGTAGTAGTTGGGCCAGTAAATGGGTTGGGTGTATGATGGAAGTAGTAGTTTGGCCAGTAAAGGAGTTGGGTGTATGATAGGAGTAGTAGTTGGGCCAGTAAAGGGGTTGGGTGTATGATAGGAGTAGTAGTTGGGCCAGTAAAGGGGTTGGGTGTATGATAGGAGTAGTAGTTGGGCTAGTAAAGGGGTTGGTTGTATGATAGGAGTAGTAGTTGGGCTAGTAAAGGGGTTGGGTGTAAGATAGGAGTAGTAGTTGGGCCAATAAAGATGTTGGGTGTATGATGCGAGTAGTAGTTGGGCCACTAAAGAGGTTGCGTGTATGATAGGAGTAGTTGGGCTAGTAAAGGGGTTGGGTGTATGATTGGAGTAGTAGTTGGGCCAGTAAAGGGGTTGGGTGTATTATAGGAGTAGTAGTTGGGCCAGTAAAGGGGTTGGGTGTATGATGGGAGTAGTAGTTGGTCCAGTAAAGGGGTTGGGTGTATGATAGGAGTAGTAGTTGGGCCAGTAAAGGGGGTATATGATAGGAGTAGTACCCTGTTTCCCTGAAAATAAGACATCCCCTGAAAATAAGACATAGCATGATTTTCCAGAATTTTTGAAGATGCAAAATGATTTTTCAGGCTTTTTGAGGATGCTTGAAATATAAGCCCCTCTCCAAAATTAAGCCCTGCTAACAGTTAAAAAGTCAATTTAAATAGTGTCCAGGCAGCTATTTATGTAAAAAAGATAAACCTTTTTCAACAAAAATTAATATAAGACACTGTCTTATTTTCAGGGAAACACGGTAGTTGGGCCAGTAAAGGGGTTGGGTGTATGATGGGATTAGTAGTTGGGCCAGTAAAGGGTTGGGTGTATGATGGGAGTAGTATTTGGGCAAGTAAAGGGGTTGCGTGTATGATAGCAGTAGTAGTTGGGCCAGTAAAGGGATTGGGTGTATGATGGAAGTAGTACTTGCACCAGTAAAGGGGTTATGTGTATGAAAGGAGTAGTAGTTGTGCCAGTAAAGGGGTTAGGTGTATGATGGGAGTAGTAGTTGGGCCAGTAAAGGGGTTGGGTGTATGATAGGAGTAGTAGTTGGGCCAGTAGAGGGGTTGGGTGAATAATAGCAGTAGTATTTGGGCCTGTAGAGGAGTTGGGTGTATGATAGGAGTAGTAGTTGGGCCAGTAAAGGGGTTGGGTGTATGATAGGAGTAGTAGTTGGGCCAGTAGAGGGGTTGGGTGAATGATAGCAGTAGTATTTGGGCCTGTAGAGGAGTTGGGTGTATGATAGGAGTAGTAGTTGGGCCAGTAAAGGGGTTGGGTGTATGATAGGAGTAGTAGTTGGGCCAGTAAAGGGGTTGGGTGAATGATAGGAGTAGTAGTTAGGCCAGTAAAGGGGTTAGGTGTATGATGGAAATAGTAGTTGGGCTAGTAATGGAATTTGGTGTATGATGGGAGTAGTAGTTGGGTCAGTAAAGGGGTTGGGTGTATGATCGGAGTAGTAGTTGGGCCAGTAAAGGGGTTGGGTGTATGATCGGAGTAGTAGATGGGCCAGTAAAGGGGTTGGGTGTATGATGGGAGTAGTAGTTGGGTCAGTAAAGCGGTTGAGTGTATGATAGAAGTAGTAGTTGGGCCAGTAAAGGGGTTGGGTGTATGAAAAGAGTAGTAGTTGGGCCAGTAATGGAATTGGGTGTATGATGGGAGTAGTAGTTGGGTCAGTAAAGGGGTTGGGTGTATGATAGGAGTAGTAGTTAGGCCAGTAAAGGGGTTGGGTGTATGATAGGAGTAGTAGTTAGGCCAGTAAAGGGGTTGGGTGTATGATAGGAGTAGTAGTTGGGCCAGTAGAGGGGTTGGGTGTATAATAGGAGTAGTAGTTAGGCCAATAAGTGGGTTGGGTGTATGACAGGAGTAGTAGTTGGGCCAGTAAGTGGGTTGGCTGTATAACGGGAGTAGTAGTTGGGCCAGTAGAGGGGTTGGGTGTATGAAAGCAGTAGTATTTGGGCCTGTAGAGGAGTTGGGTGTATGATGGGAGTAGTATTTGGGCCAATAAAGGGGTTGGGTGTATGATCGGAGTAGTAGTTGGCCCAGTAAAAAGGGTTGGGTGTATGATAGGAGTAGTAGTTGGGCCAGTAAAGGGATTGGGTGTATGATGGAAGTAGTACTTGCACCAGTAAAGGGGTTATGTGTATGAAAGGAGTAGTAGTTGTGCCAGGAAAGGGGTTGTTTGTATGATGGGAGTAGTAGTTGGGCCAGTAAAGGGGTTGGGTGTATGATAGGAGTAGTAGTTGGGCCAGTAAAGGAATTGGGCGTATGATGGGAGTAGTAGTTGGGCCATTAAAGGGGTTGGGTGTATGATCGGAGTAGTAGTTGGGGCAGTAAAGGGGTTGTGTGTATGATAGGAGTAGTAGTTGGGCCAGTAGAGGGGTTGGGTGAATGATAGCAGTAGTATTTGGGCCTGTAGAGGAGTTGGGTGTATGATAGGAGTAGTAGTTGGGCCAGTAAAGGGGTTGGGTGTATGATAGGAGTAGTAGTTGGGCCAGTAGAGGGGTTGGGTGAATGATAGCAGTAGTATTTGGGCCTGTAGAGGAGTTGGGTGTATGATAGGAGTAGTAGTTGGGCCAGTAAAGGGGTTGGGTGTATGATCGGAGTAGTAGTTGGGCCAGTAGAGGGATTAGGTGTATGATAGGAGTAGTAGTTGGGCCAGTAAATGGGTTGGTTGTATAATAGGAGTAGTAGTTGGGCCAATAAAGGGGTTGGGTGTATGATGGGAGTAGTAGTTGGGCTAGTAAAGGGGTTGGGTGTATGATAGAAGTAGTAGTTGGGCCAGTAAAGGGGTTGGGTGTATGATGGGAGTAGTAGTTGGGCAAGTAAATGGGTTGGGTGTATGATAGCAGTAGTATTTGGGCCTGTAGAGGAGTTGGGTGTATGAAGGAAGTAGTAGTTGGGACAGTAAAGGGGTTGGGTGTATGATAGGAGAAGTGGTTGGGCCAGTAGAGGGGTTGGGTGTATGATAGAAGTAGTAGTTGGGCCAGTAAAGGGGTTGGGTGTATGATAGGAGAAGTGGTTGGGCCAGTAGAGGGGTTGGGTGTATGATGGCAGTAGTAGTTTGGCCAGTAAAAGGGTTGGGTGTATGATCAGAGTAGTAGTTGGAACAGTAAATAGTTTGGTTGTATGATAGGAGTAGTAGTTGGGCCAGTAAAGAGGTTGGTTGTATGATCGGAGTAGTTGGGCCAGTAAAGGGTTTGGGTATATGAAGGGAGTAGTAGTTGGGCCAGTAAAGGCATTGGGTGTATGATGAGAGTAGTAGTTGGGCCTGTAGAGGAGTTGGGTGTATGATGGGAGTAGTAGTTGGTCCAGTAATGGGGGTGGGTGTATGATCGGAGTAGTAGTTGGGCCAGTAAAGGGTTGGGTGTATGATGGGAGTAGTAGTTGGGACAGTAAAGGGGTTGGGTGTATGATAGGAGTAGTAGTTGGGCCAGTAAACGGGTTGGGTGTATGATGGGAGTAGTAGTTGGGACAGTAAAGGGGTTGGTTGTATGATCAGAGTAGTAGTTGGGCCAGTAAAGGGGTTGTTGTGTATGATGGGATTAGTATTTGGGCCAGTAAAGGGTTGGGTGTATGATGGGAGTAGTAGTTGGGACAGTAAAGGGGTTGGGTGTATGATAGGAGTAGTAGTTGGTCCAGTAAAGGGGTTGGGTGTATGATAGGAGTAGTAGTTGGGACAGTAAAGGGGTTGGGTGTATGATGGAAGTAGTAGTTGGGCCAGTAAAGGGGTTGGGTGTATGATAGGAGTAGAAGTTGGGACAGTAAAGGGGTTGGGTGTATGATGGGAGTAGTAGTTGGGACAGTAAAGGGGTTGGTTGTATGATCAGAGTAGTAGTTGGGCCAGTAAAGGGGTTGTTGTGTATGATGGGATTAGTAGTTGGGCCAGTAAAGGGTTGGGTGTATGATGGGAGTAGTAGTTGGGACAGTAAAGGGGTTGGGTGTATGATAGGAGTAGTCGATGGGCCAGTAAAGGGGTTGGGTGTATGATGGGAGTAGTAGTTGGGCCAGTAAAGGGGTTGGGTGTATGATGGGAGTAGTAGTTGGTCCAGTAAAGGGGTTGGGTGTATGATAGGAGTAGTAGTTGGGCCAGTAAAGGGGTTGTTGTGTATGATGGGATTAGTAGTTGGGCCAGTAAAGGGTTGGGTGTATGATGGGAGTAGTAGTTGGGACAGTAAAGGGTTGGGTGTATGATGGGAGTAGTAGTTGGTCCAGTAAAGGGGTTAGGTGTATGATAGGAGTAGTAGTTGGGCTAGTAAAGGGGTTGGGTGTATGATAGGAGTAGTAGTTTGGCCAGTAAAGGGGTTGGGTATATGATGAGAGTAGTAGTTGGTCCAGTAAAGGGGTTAGGTGTATGATAGGAGTAGTAGTTGGGCTAGTAAAGGGGTTGGGTGTATGATAGGAGTAGTAGTTGGGCCAGTAAAGGGGGTGTATGATAGGAGTAGTAGTTGGGCCAGTAAAGGGGGTGTATGATAGGAGTAGTAGTTGGGCCAGTAAAGGGGGTGTATGATAGGAGTAGTACCCTGTTTCCCTGAAAATAAGACATCCCCTGAAAATAAGACATAGCATGATTTTCCAGAATTTTTGAAGATGCAAAATGATTTTTCAGGCTTTTTGAGGATGCTTGAAATATAAGCCCCACTCCAAAATTAAGCCCTGCTAACAGTTAAAAAGTCAATTTAAAAAGTGTCCAAGCAGCTATTTATGTAAAAAAGTTAAACCTTTTTGAACAAAAATTAATATAAGACACTGTCTTATTTTCAGGGAAACACGGTAGTTGGGCCAGTAAAGGGGTTGGGTGTATGATAGGAGTAGTAGTTGGGCCAGTAAAGGGATTGGGTGTATGATGGAAGTAGTACTTGCACCAGTAAAGGGGTTAGGTGTATGATTGGAGTAGTAGTTGGGCCAGTAAAGGGTTGGGTGTATGATAGGAGTAGTTGGCCCAGTAGAGGGGTTGGGTGTATGATAGGAGTAGTCGCTGGACCAGTAAAGGGGTTGGGTGTATGATCGGAGTAGTAGTTGTGCCAGTAAAGGGGTTCTTGTGTATGATCGGAGTAGTAGTGGGGCCAGTAAAGGGGTTGGGTGTATGATGGGAGTAGTAGTTGGGCCAGTAAAGGGGTTGGGTGTATGATCGGAGAAGTAGTTGGGCCAGTAAAGGGGTTAGGTGTATGATAGTAGTAGTAGTTGGGCCAGTAAAGGGGTTGGGTGTATGATCGGAGAAGTAGTTGGGCCAGTAAAGGGGTTAGGTGTATGATAGTAGTAGTAGTTGGCCAGTAAAGGGATTGGGTGTATGATCGGAGTAGTAGTTGGGCCAGTGAAGGGGTTGGGTGTATGATCGGAGTAGTAGTTGGGCCAGTAAAGGGGTTGGGTGTATGATAGGAGTAGTAGTTGGGCCAGTAAAGGGATTGGGTGTATGATGGGAGTAGTAGTTGGGCCAGTAAAGGGGTTGGGTGTATGATGGGAGTAGTAGTTGGGCCAGTAAAGGGGTTGGGTGTATGATCGGAGAAGTAGTTGGGCCAGTAAAGGGGTTAGGTGTATGATAGTAGTAGTAGTTGGCCAGTAAAGGGATTGGGTGTATGATCGGAGTAGTAGTTGGGCCAGTGAAGGGGTTGGGTGTATGATCGGAGTAGTAGTTGGGCCAGTAAAGGGGTTGGGTGTATGATAGGAGTAGTAGTTGGGCCAGTAAAGGGATTGGGTGTATGATGGGAGTAGTAGTTGGGCTAGTAAAGGGGTTGGGTGTATGATCGGAGTAGTAGATGGGCCAGTAAAAGGATTGGGTGTATGATAGGAGTAGTAGATGGGCCAGTAAAGGCGTTGGGTGTATGATAGGAGTAGTAGTTGGGCCAGTAAAGAGGTTGGGTGTATGATGGTAGTAGTAGTTGCACCAGTAAAGGGGTTATGTGTATGAAAGGAGTAGTAGTTGGGCCAGTAATGGAATTGGGTGTATGATGGGAGTTGCAGTTGGGTCAGTAAAGGGGTTGGGTGTATGATAGGAGCAGTAGTTGGGCCAGTAAAGGCGTTGGGTGTATGATAGGAGTAGTAGTTGTGCCAGTAAAGGGGTTTGGTGTATGATGGGAGTAGTAGTTTGTGCAGTAAAGGGGTTGGGTGTATGATCGGAGTAGTAGTTAAGCCAGTAAAGGGGTTGGGTGTATGATCGGAGTAGTAGTTGGGCCAGTAAATGGGTTAGGTGTATGATAGGAGTAGTAGTTTTGCCAGTAAAGGGGTTGGGTGTATTATGGGAGTAGTAGTTGGTCCAGTAAAGGGGTTGGGTGTATGATAGGAGTAGTAGTTGGGCCAGTAAAGGGGTTGGGTGTATGATAGGAGTAGTAGTTGAGCCTGTAAATGGGTTGGTTGTATGATAGGAGTAGTAGTTTGGCCAATAAAGGTGTTGGATGTATGATCGGAGTAGTAGTTAAGCCAGTAAAGGGGTTGGGTGTATGATAGGAGTAGTAGTTTTGCCAGTAAAGGGGTTGGGTGTATGATGGGAGTAGTAGTTGGTCCAGTAAAGGGCTTGGGTGTATGATGGGAGTAGTAGTTGGTCCAGTAAAGGGGTTGGGTGTATGAGAGGAGTAGTAGTTGAGCATGTAAAGGGGTTGGGTGTATGATAGGAGTAGTAGTTTGGCCAATAAAGGTGTTGGGTGTATGATCGGAGTAGTAGTTTGGCGAGTAAAGGGGTTGGGTATATGATGGGAGTAGTAGTTGGGCCAGTAAAGGGGTTGCGTGTATGATAGGAGTAGTAGTTGGGCTAGTAAAGGGGTTGGGTGTATGATGGGAGTAGTAGTTGGTCCAGTAAAGGGGTTGGGTGTATGATGGGAGTAGTAGTTGGTCCAGTAAAGGGGGTGTATGATAAGAGTAGTAGTTGGGCCAGTAAAGGGGGTGTATGATAAGAGTAGTAGTTGGGCCAGTAAAGGGGGTGTATGATAGGAGTAGTACCCTGTTTCCCTGAAAATAAGACATCCCCTGAAAATAAGACATAGCATGATTTTCCAGAATTTTTGAAGATGCAAAATGAATTTTCAGGCTTTTTGAGGATCCTTGAAATATAAGCCCCACTCCAAAATTAAGCCCTGCTAACAGTTAAAAAGTCAATTTAAATAGTGTCCAAGCAGCTATTTATGTAAAAAAGTTAAACCTTTTTGAACAAAAATTAATATAAGACACTGTCTTATTTTCAGGGAAACACGGTAGTTGGGCCAGTAAAGGGGTTGGGTGTATGATCAGAGTAGTAGTTGGGCCAGTAAAGGGATTGGGTGTATGATGGAAGTAGTACTTGCACCAGTAAAGGGGTTGGGTGTATGATGGGAGTAGTAGTAGGGCTAGTAAAGGGATTGGGTGTATGATGGAAGTAGTACTTGCACCAGTAAAGGGGTTATGTGTATGAAAGGAGTAGTAGTTGTGCCAGTAAAGGGGTTAGGTGTATGATGGGAGTAGTAGTTGGGCCAGTAAAGGGGTTGGGTGTATGAAAGGAGTAGTAGTTGTGCCAGTAAAGGGGTTAGGTGTATGATAGGAGTAGTAGTTGGGCCAGTAGAGGGGTTGGGTGAATGATAGGAGTAGTATTTGGGCCAGTAAAGGGGTTGGGTTATGATAGGAGTAGTAGTTGGGCCAGTAAAGGGGTTGGGTGTATGATAGGAGTAGTAGTTGGGCCAGTAAAGGGGTTGGGTGTATGATGGGAGTAGTAGTTGGGCCAGTAAAGGTGTTAGGTGTATGATAGGGGTAGTAGTTGGGCCAGTAAAGGGGTTGGGTGTATGATAGGAGGAGTAGTTGGGCCAGTAAAGGTGTTAGGTGTATGATAGGAGTAGTAGTTGGGCCAGTAAAGGGGTTGGGTGTATGATGGGAGTAGTAGTTGGGCCAGTAAAGGTGTTAGGTGTATGACGGGAGTAGTAGTTGGGCCAGTAAAGGGGTTGGGTGTATGATAGGAGTAGTAGTTGGGCCAGTAGAGGGGTTGGGTGAATGATAGCAGTAGTATTTGGGCCTGTAGAGGAGTTGGGTGTATGATAGGAGTAGTAGTTGGGCCAGTAAAGGGGTTGGGTGTATGATGGGAGTAGTAGTTGGGCCAGTAAAGGGGTTGGGTGTATGATAGGAGTAGTAGTTGGGCAAGTAAAGGGGTTGGGTGTATGATAGGAGTAGTAGTTGGGTCTGTAGAGGGGTTGGATGTATGATAGGAGTAGCAGTTGGGCCAGTAAAGGGGTTGGGTGTATGATCGGAGTAGTAGTTAAGCCAGTAAAGGGGTTGGGTGTATGATAGGAGTAGTAGTTGGGCCAGTAGAGGGATTAGGTGTATGATAGGAGTAGTAGTTGGGCCAGTAAAGGGGTTGGGTGTATGATGGGAGTAGTAGTTGGGCCAGTAAAGGGGTTGGGTGTATGATAGGAGTAGTAGTTGGGCCAGTAAAGGGGTTGGGTGTATGATGGGAGTAGTAGTTGGGCTAGTAAAGGGGTTGGGTGTATGATCGGAGTAGTAGTTGGGCCAGAAGAGGGATTAGGTGTATGATAGGAGTAGTAGTTGGGCCAGTAAATGGATTGGTTGTATAATACGAGTAGTAGTTGGGCCAATAAAGGGGTTGGGTGTATGATGGGAGTAGTAGTTGGGCCAGTAAAGGGGTTGGGTGTATGATAGGAGAAGTGTTGGGCCAGTAGAGGGGTTGGGTGTATGATGGAAGTAGTAGTTGGGCCAGTAAAGGGGTTGGGTGTATGATGGAAGTAGTAGTTGTGTCAGTAAAGGGGTTGGGTGTATGATAGGAGTAGTAGTTGGGCCAGTAGAGGGGTTGGGTGTATGATAGGAGTAGTAGTTGGGCCAGTAAAGGGGTTGGGTGTATGATGGCAGTAGTAGTTTGGCCAGTAAAAGGGTTGGGTGTATGATCAGAGTCGTAGTTGGAACAGTAAATAGTTTGGTTGTATGATAGGAGTAGTAGTTGGGCCAGTAAAGGCGTTGGGTGTATGATGGGAGTAGTAGTTGGGCCAGTAAAGGCATTGGGTGTATGATGAGAGTAGTAGTTGGGGCTGTAGAGGAGTTGGGTGTATGATGGGAGTAGTAGTTGGTCCAGTAATGGGGGTGGGTGTATGATCGGAGTAGTAGTTGGCCAGTAAAGGGATTGGGTGTATTATCGGAGTAGTAGTTGGGCCAATAAAGGGGTTGGGTGTATGATCGGAGTAGTAGTTGGGCCAGTAAATGGGTTGGGTGTATGATAGGAGTAGTAGTTGGGCCAGTAAAGGCGTTGGGTTATGATGGGAATAGTAGTTGGGCCAGTAATGGGGTTAGGTGTATGATGGAAGTAGTAGTTGGGCCAGTAAAGGAGTTGGGTGTATGATGGGAGTAGTAGTTGGGCTAGTAAAGGGGTTAGGTGTATGATGGGAGTAGTAGTTGGGCCAGTAAAGGGGTTGGGTGTATGATAGGAGTGGTAGTTGGGACAGTAAAGGGGTTGGGTGTATGATGGGAGTAGTAGTTGGGACAGTAAAGGGGTTGGGTGTATGATAGGAGTGGTAGTTGGGACAGTAAATGGGTTGGTTGTATGATAGGAGTAGTAGTTGGGCCAATAAAGATGTTGGGTGTATGATCGGAGTAGTAGTTGTGCCAGTAAATGGGTTGGTTGTATGATAGGAGTAGTAGTTGGGCCAATAAAGTGGTTGGGTGTATGATGGGAGTAGTAGTTGGGCCATTAAAGGGGTTGCGTGTATGATAGGAGTAGTTGGGCTAGTAAAGGGGTTGGGTGTATGATTGGAGTAGTAGTTGGGCCAGTAAAGGGGTTGGGTGTATGATAGGAGTAGTAGTTGGGCCAGTAAAGGGGTTGGGTGTATGATGGGAGTAGTAGTTGGTCCAGTAAAGGGGTTGGGTGTATGATAGGAGTAGTAGTTGGGCCAGTAAAGGGGGTGTATGATAGGAGTAGTAGTTGGGCCAGTAAAGGGGGTGTATGATAGGAGTAGTACCCTGTTTCCCTGAAAATAAGACATCCCCTGAAAATAAGACATAGCATGATTTTCCAGAATTTTTGAAGATGCAAAATGAATTTTCAGGCTTTTTGAGGATGCTTGAAATATAAGCCCCACTCCAAAATTAAGCCCTGCTAACAGTTAAAAAGTCAATTTAAAAAGTGTCCAAGCAGCTATTTATGTAAAAAAGTTAAACCTTTTTGAACAAAAATTAATATAAGACACTGTCTTATTTTCAGGGAAACACGGTAGTTGGGCCAGTAAAGGGGTTGGGTGTATGATGGGATTAGTAGTTGGGCCAGTAAAGGGTTGGGTGTATGATGGGAGTAGTATTTGGGCAAGTAAAGGGGTTGGGTGTATGAAAGGAGTAGTAGTTGGGCAAGTAAAGGGGTTGGGTGTATGATAGGAGTAGTAGTTGGGCAAGTAAAGGGGTTGGGTGTATGATAGGAGTAGTAGTTGGGCCAGTAGAGGGGTTGGGTGAATGATAGGAGTAGTAGTTGGGCCAGTAGAGGGGTTGGGTGAATGATAGCAGTAGTATTTGGGCCTGTAGAGGGGTTGGGTGTATGATAGGAGTAGCAGTTGGGCCAGTAAAGGGGTTGGGTGTATGATCGGAGTAGTAGTTAAGCCAGTAAAGGGGTTGGGTGTATGATAGGAGTAGTAGTTGGGCCAGTAGAGGGATTAGGTGTATGATAGGACTAGTAGTTGGGCCAGTAAAGGGGGTGTATGATGGGAGTAGTAGTTGGGCCAGTAAAGGGGTTGGGTGTATGATAGGAGTAGTAGTTGGGCCAGTAAAGGGGTTGGGTGTATGATGGGAGTAGTAGTTGGGCCAGTAAAGGGTGAAAGGGTGGAAGTTTGATGAGAGTAGTAGTTGGTCCAGTAAAAGGGGTTGGGTGTATGATCGGAGTAGTAGTTGGGCCAGTAAAGGTGTTGGGTGTATGATGGGAGTAGTAGTTGGGCTAGTAAAGGGGTTGGGTGTATGATAGGAGTAGTAGTTGGGCCAGTAAAGGGGTTGGGTGTATGATGGGAGTAGTAGTTGGGCCAGTAAAGGGTGAAAGGGTGGAAGTTTGATGAGAGTAGTAGTTGGTCCAGTAAAAGGGGTTGGGTGTATGATCGGAGTAGTAGTTGGGCCAGTAAAGGTGTTGGGTGTATGATGGGAGTAGTAGTTGGGCCAGTAAAGAGGTTGGGTGTATGATAGGAGTAGTAGTTGGGCCAGTAAGTGGATTGGCTGTATGACGGGAGTAGTAGTTGGGCCAGTAAAGTGGTTGGGTGTATGATAGGAGTAGTAGTTGGGCCAGTAAAGGGGTTGGGTGTATGATGGGAGTAGTAGTTGGGCCAGTAAAGGGGGTGTATGATGGGAGTAGTAGTTGGGCCAGTAAAGGGGTTGGGTGTATAATGGGAGTAGTAGTTGGGCCAGTAAAGTGGTTGGGTGTATGATAGGAGTAGTAGTTGTGCCAGTAAAGGGGTTGGGTGTATGATGGGAGTAGTAGTTGGGCCAGTAAAGGGGGTGTATGATGGGAGTAGTAGTTGGGCCAGTAAAGGGGTTGGGTGTATGATGGGAGTAGTAGTTGGGCCAGTAAAGGGGTTGGGTGTATGATGGGAGTAGTAGTTGGGCCAGTTAAGGGGTTGGGTGTATGATGGGAGTAGTAAATGGGCCAGTAAAGGGTGAAAGGGTGGGTGTATGATGAGAGTAGTAGTTGGTCCAGTAAAAGGGGTTGGGTGTATGATCGGAGTAGTAGTTGGGCCAGTAAAGGTGTTGGGTGTATGATGGGAGTAGTAGTTGGGCCAGTAAAGGGGTTGGGTGTATGATCGGAGTAGTAGTTGGGCCAGTAAAGGGGTTGGGTGTATAATGGGAGTAGTAGTTGGGCCAGTAAAGGGGGTGTATGATGGGAGTAGTAGTTGGGCCAGTAAAGGGGTTGGGTGTATGATCGGAGTAGTAGTTGGGCCAGTAAAGGTGTTAGGTGTATGATCGGAGTAGTAGTTGGGCCAGTAAAGGGGTTGGGTGTATGATAGGAGTAGTAGTTGGGCCAGTAAAGGGGTTGGGTTATGATGGGAGTAGTAGTTGGGCCAGTAAAGGGGTTGGGTGTATGATCGGAGTAGTAGTTGGGCCAGTAAAGGGGTTGGGTGTATGATGGGAGTAGTAGTTGGGCCAGTAAAGGGGTTGGGTGTATGATGGGAGTAGTAGTTGGGCCAGTAAAGGGGTTGGGTGTATGATGGGAGTAGTAGTTGGGCCAGTAAAGGGTGAAAGGGTGGGTGTATGATGAGAGTAGTAGTTGGTCCGGTAAAAGGGGTTGGGTGTATGATCAGAGTAGTAGTTGGGCCAGTAAAGAGGTTGGGTGTATAATGGGAGTAGTAGTTGGGCCAGTAAAGGGGTTGGGTGTATGATAGGAGCAGTAGTTGGGCCAGTAAAGGGGTTGGATGTATGATAGGAGTAGTAGTTGGGCCAGTAAAGGGGTTGGGTGTATGATGGGAGTTTTAGTTGGGCCAGTAAAGGTGTTGGGTGTATGATAGGGGTAGTAGTTGGGCCAGTAAAGGGGTTGGGTGTATGATGGGAGTAGTAGTTGGGCCAGTAAAGGGGTTGGGTGTATGATAGGAGTAGTAGTTGGGCCAGTAATGAGGTTGGGTGTATAATGGGAGTAGTAGTTGGGCCAGTAAAGGGGTTGGGTGTTTGATAGGAGTAGTAGTTGGGCCAGTAGAGGGGTTGGGTGTATGATAGGAGTAGTAGTTGGGCCAGTAAAGGGGTTGGGTGTATGATGGGAGTAGTAGTTGGGCCAGTAAAGGTGTTAGGTGTATGATAGGGGTAGTAGTTGGGCCAGTAAAGGGGTTGGGTGTATGATAGGGGTATTAGTTGGGCCAGTAAAGAGGTTGGGTGTATGATGGGAGTAGTAGTTGGGCCAGTAAAGGGGTTGGGTGTATGATAGGAGGAGTAGTTGGGCCAGTAAAGGTGTTAGGTGTATGATAGGAGTAGTAGTTGGGCCAGTAAAGGGGTTGGGTGTATGATGGGAGTAGTAGTTGGGCCAGTAAAGGTGTTAGGTGTATGACGGGAGTAGTAGTTAAGCCAGTAAAGGGGTTGGGTGTATGATAGGAGTAGTAGTTGGGCCAGTAAAGAGGTTGGGTGTATGATGGGAGTAGTAGTTGGGCCAGTAAAGGGGTTGGGTGTATGATGGGAGTAGTAGTTGGGCCAGTAAAGGGGTTGGGTGTATAATGGGAGTAGTAGTTGGGCCAGTAAAGGGGTTGGGTGTATGATGGGAGTAGTAGTTGGGCCAGTAAAGGGGTTGGTGTATAATGGGAGTAGTAGTTGGGCCAGTAAAGGGGTTGGGTGTATGATGGGAGTAGTAGTTGGGCCAGTAAAGGGGTTGGGTGTATGATAGGAGTAGTTGGGCCAGTAAAGGGGTTGGGTGTATAATGGGAGTAGTAGTTGGGCCAGTAAAGGAGTTGGGTGTATGATAGGAGTAGTAGTTGGGCCAGTAAAGGGGTTGGGTGTATGATGGGAGTAGTAGTTGGGCCAGTAAAGAGGTTGGGTGTATGATGGGAGTAGTAGTTGGGCCAGTAAAGGGGTTGGGTGTATGATCAGAGTAGTAGTTGGGCCAGTAAAGGGGTTGGGTGTATAATGGGAGTAGTAGTTGGGCCAGTAAAGGAGTTGGGTGTATGATAGGAGTAGTAGTTGGGCCAGTAAAGGGGTTGGGTGTATGATGGGAGTAGTAGTTGGGCCAGTAAAGAGGTTGGGTGTATGATGGGAGTAGTAGTTGGGCCAGTAAAGGGGTTGGGTGTATGATCAGAGTAGTAGTTGGGCCAGTAAAGGGGTTGGGTGTATAATGGGAGTAGTAGTTGGGCCAGTAAAGGAGTTGGGTGTATGATAGGAGTAGTAGTTGGGCCAGTAAAGGGGTTGGGTGTATGATAGGAGTAGTAGTTGGGCCAGTAAAGGAGTTGGGTGTATGATAGGAGTAGTAGTTGGGCCAGTAAAGGGGTTGGGTGTATGATGGGAGTAGTAGTTGGTCCAGTAAAGGGGTTGGGTGTATGATAGGAGTAGTAGTTGGGCCAGTAAAGGGGGTGTATGATAGGAGTAGTAGTTGGGCCAGTAAAGGGGTTGGGTGTATGATAGGAGTAGTAGTTGGGCCAGTAAAGGGGTTGAGTGTATGATGGGAGTAGTAGTTGGGCCAGTAAAGAGGTTGGGTGTATGATGGGAGTAGTAGCATGCAGATCTTATTGGTGGGGCGGAGGGGAATCCTCTTTTTGGCCGCACTCCGGTCATTCCCCAGCTCTCAGCCCGGCACGGGTGTTGAATGAGCCCCCTGTGTGGAGGGGTGACCCTGCGGGTGGGAATGCTGATGAGGTTGTGATGGGAAGAGGGTCAGATAAGACTGGAGGTGAGGAAGGGGTCGCCCTGACTGAAGGGCAGCTGTGGATGGGTGACCCTGGTAAGGGGGTGGGAAGGGGTGAGCAGGGGGTGTTTTGGGGTGTAGTCGGGGAGTATGTGAGGAGGGGTGACCCGGCTGGGTGGTGCGGGGGCGGCACTGGGTGGGATGCTGAGAGCTCCGATCAGGCAGTGAGAAGTCGGGGGGAGCAGCCAGCTATGAGCTCTGGAGGGGACACGAAGGATCGGGGAGCCCGAGGGGCGATGGACCCCAATACCAAACCCTTCACCCCCTTCAGCATAGAGGACATCCTCAGCCGCCCTAGCGCCGCCCGCAGTAGCCCCCCGACACAGCTCCGGACGAGAGGGGGCGCCCCGCAGTCCTCCCCGCTCTGCGCCCTCCAGGAGATGGCCAGCAAGACCTTCCAGGGGCTGGAGCTCACCGTGCTGCAGGCTGCCGAAGGTGCAGTATATATATATACTCTATGCTAGCCTTATATACTGTATATATACTGGAGATCACCGTGCTGCAGGCTGCCGAAGGTGCAGTATATATATATACTCTATGCTAGCCTTATATACTGTATATATACTGGAGATCACTGTGCTGCAGGCTGCCGAAGGTGCAGTATATATATATATACACTCTATACTAGCCTTATATACTGTATATATACTGGAGCTCACCGTGCTGCAGGCTGCCGAAGGTGCAGTATATATATATACTCTATGCTAGCCTTATATACTGTATATATACTGGAGATCACTGTGCTGCAGGCTGCCGAAGGTGCAGTATATATATATACTCTATGCTAGCCTTATATACTGTATATATACTGGAGCTCACCGTGCTGCAGGCTGCCGAAGGTGCAGTATATATATATACTCTATGCTAGCCTTATATACTGTATATATACTGGAGATCACCTTGCTGCAGGCTGCCGAAGGTGCAGTATATATATATACTCTATGCTAGCCTTATATACTGTATATACACTGGAGATCACCGTGCTGCAGGCTGCCGAAGGTGCAGTATATATATATATATATATATATACTCTATGCTAGCCTTATATACTGTATATATACTGGAGCTCACCGTGCTGCAGGCTGCCGAAGGTGCAGTATATATATATACTCTATGCTAGCCTTATATACTGTATATATACTGGAGATCACCTTGCTGCAGGCTGCCGAAGGTGCAGTATATATATATACTCTATGCTAGCCTTATATACTGTATATACACTGGAGATCACCGTGCTGCAGGCTGCCGAAGGTGCAGTATATATATATATATATATATACTCTATGCTAGCCTTATATACTGTATATATACTGGAGATCACTGTGCTGCAGGCTGCCGAAGGTGCAGTATATATATATACTCTATGCTAGCCTTATATACTGTATATATACTGGAGATCACCGTGCTGCAGGCTGCCGAAGGTGCAGTATATATATATATATACTCTATGCTAGCCTTATATACTGTATATATACTGGAGATCACCGTGCTGCAGGCTGCCGAAGGTGCAGTATATATATATACTCTATGCTAGCCTTATATACTGTATATATACTGGAGATCACTGTGCTGCAGGCTGCCGAAGGTGCAGTATATATATATACTCTATGCTAGCCTTATATACTGTATATATACTGGAGATCACCGTGCTGCAGGCTGCCGAAGGTGCAGTATATATATATATACTCTATGCTAGCCTTATATACTGTATATATACTGGAGATCACCGTGCTGCAGGCTGCCGAAGGTGCAGTATATATATATATACTCTATACTAGCCTTATATACTGTATATATACTGGAGATCACCGTGCTGCAGGCTGCCGAAGGTGCAGTATATATATATACACTCTATGCTAGCCTTATATACTGTATATATACTGGAGATCACCGTGCTGCAGGCTGCCGAAGGTGCAGTGTATATATATATATATATATATATATATATATATATATATATATATATATATATATATATATATATATATATATACATATATATACACTCTATGCTAGCCTTATATACTGTATATATACTGGAGATCACTGTGCTGCAGGCTGCCGAAGGTGCAGTATATATATATATACTCTATGCTAGCCTTATATACTGTATATATACTGGAGATCACCGTGCTGCAGGCTGCCGAAGGTGCAGTATATATATATATATATATATATATATATATATATATATACACTCTATACTAGCCTTAAAAACTGTATATATACTGGAGCTCACCGTGCTGCAGGCTGCCGAAGGTGCAGTATATATATATATATATACTCTATACTAGCCTTAAAAACTGTATATATACTGGAACTCACCATGCTGCAGGCTGCCGAAGGTGCAGTGTGTGTGTGTGTATGTATATATATATATATATATATATATATATATATATACACACATATACACTGCACCTTCGGCAGCCTGCAGCCTTATATACTGTATATATACTGGAGCTCACAGTGCTGCAGGCTGCCGAAGTTGCAGTGTGCGTATATATATATATATATATATATATATATATATATATACACACACACACATATGTACACACTCTATACTAGCCTCATATACTGTGTATGTATACTGGAGCTCACCGTGCTGCAGGCTGCCGGAGGTGCAGTGTATATGTGTGTGTATATATATATATATATATATATATATATACACACACACATATACACTGCACCTTCGGCAGCCTGCAGCCTTATATACTGTATATATACTGGAGCTCACAGTGCTGCATGTTGCCGAAGTTGCAGTGTGTATGTATGTATGTATGTATGTATGTATGTATGTATGTATATATATATATGTGTATATATATATATATATACATACATACATATACACATACACTCTATACTAGCCTCATATACTGTGTATGTATACTGGAGCTCACCGTGCGGCAGGCTGCCGGAGGTGCAGTATATATATATATATACTCTATACTAGCCTTATATACTGTATATATACTGGAGCTCACCGTGCTGCCGGAGGTGCAGTATACACGTACTTTCTACTAGCCTCATATATACTGTACTTTCAGCAGCCTCCTGAACGATGAGCTTCACTATATATACAGCAGATGAGGGCAATACATTCGGTCGGTCGCATCCTTTATATGTATACTGTGTATATACCAGAACTCACTGTGCCGTAAGCTGTATATACTCACATAATATATATTCTGTACTCCTCTATCAGCTTATATTCTATACTGTCCCGATATACTTTGTATATACTTCAATATACTGGAACTGAGCGTTCTGCAGGCTGCCGCGACCTAGTATATCACCTGTGTTGTGTATATACCCTTACCCTAAAGTGCAGTATAGAGGATGTTGTGCTAGATGCCCTATACAGGCGGACAGCTGTGTACTATAAATACGGCAATATGCTGACGCTGGGGGTTATATAATATACGGCACTATATACGGGTGCATTGCTGTACACTAGATATATAAGTCTATAGAGACCGCAGGTGTATATATGGAGGGGGTCAATATATGCTATATATACGCCTGGAACTGCTACAGTATTTGGGAGCCCCTCTGGTAAGATACAGAAGATGAAGTTAGGGGATATGTCTAGGATATAGTTTCCGAGCCCCGGACATATGTAGCCTCCCGTATCCCCGGTAATGACTGCAGTGACTATGGAATAAAGATGGAGTCCCAGTAATAACAATATAATAATAGCAGCTAAATGTATGTAATGAGAACAACATCAGGCCGAGAGGAGGAGGAGGAGGAGGAGGAGGATTATTAGGATTATTAGGATCCGTTCCTTTATTCGTTTCTGTTCTTATTGTTCAGTTTCTTCTGTTGCTGAATGCCGGGAGGATATAGAGGGACGTGTGATAACAATGTATCAGCACCCACAATCACACAAGGGGTCACCGGGACAATCCCTCTCATCGTCACTGCCCATCACACTGGGGATTTCTATGGACCAGAGATCGCTGGAAGATCGATACACACAAAAATATACACAAACCGGGTAGATATACAATACATAGGTATATCCCACTCACAAGAGCGATAATACTGTAACACAATAATCCTAATAATACACAGCACAATAATAATCATCATTATAATACTCACGATCTAATGATAGTACACACAATACACAGCACAACGTATCATCATCATCATCATCATCATCATCATCATCATCATCGGCCGTCTGACTGCAATCACACAATAATCGGCGTAATAAGACAACACGCAGCCAAGTAATGATAGTCAGACTAGATACAACACAGCAATGAGATTGGTAACATACTAGCACAATAATACACCCAACACAATAATAGTCACAGAATCCTCGGAATACTTGAACACAGTAATGGTAATAAGAAGGTGACCCAGGCAATAATAGTAATAAGAAGGTGACCCGGCCAATAATAGTAATAAGAAGGTGACCCGGCCAATAATAGTAATAAGAAGGTGACCCAGCCAATAATAGTAATAAGAAGGTGACCCGGCCAATAATAGTAATAAGAAGGTGACCCGGCCAATAATAGTAATAATGCGCACAGGGGAGCGGATCAGCGAACCAGTAATATATTCAGAACGGCAATAGAAAAGAGTACGAATCAATACGATTTAGCATAAAAACAGCGAATATAGAACGAAACATAGTAGCTATACTGTTACTACTACAATGCTACTAGGGCTTCTACTGCCACTAGTGATATAAGTACTAATGCTTCAACCACTAGTAATATAACTATACTATCAGTACTGTACTAATGCTTCTATTACTACTGCTAATAAGAATATAACTATGCGATTACCACTAACGACAGTAATAATATTACTATTACAATACTACCGATGCTTCCATTACTACTAATAATAATATAACTATACTATTACTACTAATGACAGTAATAATATAATAATATCACTGCTACAATACTACCGATGCTTCTATTACTACTAATAATATAACTATTCTATTACCACTAATGCTTCTATTACTACTGCTACTAATAATAATAGTAGTAATAATATAACGATACTATTACAGCTACAAAAGGCAGAAATCAGAGGCAGCGCTCCGGTGGGGCAATGAAGCAGTTAATAATGTATGCAAAGAGGGATCGACTCACCCTGACGTGAGCGATCTATTATATAAGGAGTAGATACCGGTCCGTCATCTAATCCAAGCTGGTGTTGAACACTCTTGTGATCCACCGGCCTGTACACGGTTAATCTCTTGTGATCCACCGGCCTGTACAGTGTTAATCTCTTGTGATCCACCGGCCTGTACAGTGTTAATCTCTTGTGATCCACCGGCCTGTACAGTGTTAATCTCTTGTGATCCACCGGCCTGTACAGTGTTAATCTCTTGTGATCCACCGGCCTGTACACGGTTAATCTCTTGTGATCCACCGGCCTGTACAGTGTTGATCTCTTGTGATCCACCGGCCTGTACAGTGTTGATCTCTTGTGATCCACCGGCCTGTACAGTGTTAATCTCTTGTGATCCACCGGCCTGTACACGGTTAATCTCTTGTGATCCACCGGCCTGTACAGGCATGCCCTCAGGAGAGCGCCATGGGGAGATATTATATGCCAGAGGGAATAAATATATGTACGTGGGATCAATCAAAATGCTCAGCGCCCCCATGGCGGAGGGGTTAGAATGCTGGAAAAGCCAGAGCACTTGTCAGGGTGCCGGCTCCAGTGGCCCCCGATCCCAGAAGGATGGCAGTAAATCTTAGGAGATCGTCCAAGGAATTACCATGGCATTTTTATTTTTTTGCTTGAGAAAGGCTTATGTGTTATTACGTTGCTGCAATAAAAATGCCATGGTAATTCCTTGGACGTCTCCTAAGATTACTGCACGCCTTCTGGGATCGGGGGCCACTGCACCAGGCACCCTGACAGGTAAGTGCTCTTGCTTTTCCAGTATTCTAACCCCTCTGCCATGGGGGCGCTGAGCATTTTTATTGATCTCACGTACATTACAGCTACAAAACTACTGATGCTGATAATAATATAAACATACTATTCCTCCTACAATGCTTCCACTACTAATACTATAACTAAATTATCACTAATACTATAACTATATTATCACTAATATTATAACTATATTATCACTAATGCTTCTACTACTAATATTATAACTATATTATCACTAATACTATAAATATATTATCACTAATGCTTCCACTACTAATACTATAACTAAATTATCACTAATACTATAACTATATTATCACTAATATTATAACTATATTATCACTAATGCTTCTACTACTAATATTATAACTATATTATCACTAATACTATAAATATATTATCACTAATGCTTCCACTACTAATACTATAACTATATTATCACTAATGCTTCCACTACTAATATTATAACTATATTATCACTAATGCTTCCACTACTAATATTATAACTATATTATCACTAATGCTTCCACTACTAATACTATAACTATATTATCACTAATGCTTCCACTACTAATACTATAACTATATTATCACTAATGCTTCTACTACTAATATTATAACTATATTATCACTAATGCTTCCACTACTAATATTATAACTATATTATCACTAATGCTTCCACTACTAATATTATAACTATATTATCACTAATGCTTCCACTACTAATATTATAACTATATTATCATTAATACTATAACTATATTATCACTAATGCTTCCACTACTAATACTATAACTATATTATCACTAATGCTTCTACTACTAATATTATAACTATATTATCACTAATGCTTCCACTACTAATATTATAACTATATTATCACTAATGCTTCCACTACTAATATTATAACTATATTATCACTAATGCTTCCACTACTAATATTATAACTATATTATCATTAATACTATAACTATATTATCACTAATGCTTCCACTACTAATACTATAACTATATTATCACTAATGCTTCCACTACTAATATTATAACTATATTATCACTAATGCTTCCACTACTAATATTATAACTATATTATCACTAATGCTTCTAATACTAATACTATAACTATATTATCACTAATGCTTCCACTACTAATATTATAACTATATTATCACTAATGCTTCTACTACTAATATTATAACTATATTATCACTAATGCTTCTACTACTACTATTATAACTATATTATCACTAATGCTTCCACTACTAATATTATAACTATATTATCACTAATGCTTCCACTACTAATACTATAACTATATTATCACTAATGCTTCCACTACTAATACTATAACTATATTATCACTAATGCTTCCACTACTAATATTATAACTATATTATCACTAATGCTTCCACTACTAATATTATAACTATATTATCACTAATGCTTCCACTACTAATATTATAACTATATTATCACTAATGCTTCTAATACTAATACTATAACTATATTATCACTAATGCTTCCACTACTAATATTATAACTATATTATCACTAATGCTTCTACTACTAATATTATAACTATATTATCACTAATGCTTCTACTACTAATATTATAACTATATTATCACTAATGCTTCCACTACTAATACTATAACTATATTATCACTAATGCTTCCACTACTAATACTATAACTATATTATCACTAATGCTTCTACTACTAATATTATAACCGTATTATCACTAATGCTTCCGCTACTAATATTATAACTATATTATCACTAATGCTTCCACTACTAATATTATAACTATATTATCACTAATGCTTCTACTACTAATATTATAACTATATTATCACTAATGCTTCCACTACTAATATTATAACTATATTATCACTAATACTTCCGCTACTAATATTATAACTATATTATCACTAATGCTTCCGCTACTAATATTATAACTATATTATCACTAATGCTTCCACTACTAATATTATAACTATATTATCACTAATGCTTCTACTACTAATATTATAACTATATTATCACTAATGCTTCCACTACTAATATTATAACTATATTATCACTAATGCTTCCACTACTAATACTATAACTATATTATCACTAATGCTTCTAATACTAATACTATAACTATATTATCACTAATGCTTCCACTACTAATATTATAACTATATTATCACTAATGCTTCCACTACTAATATTATAACTATATTATCACTAATGCTTCTACTACTAATATTATAACTATATTATCACTAATGCTTCTACTACTACTATTATAACTATATTATCACTAATGCTTCCACTACTAATATTATAACTATATTATCACTAATGCTTCCACTACTAATACTATAACTATATTATCACTAATGCTTCCACTACTAATATTATAACTATATTATCACTAATGCTTCTACTACTAATATTATAACTATATTATCACTAATGCTTCCACTACTAATATTATAACTATATTATCACTAATGCTTCCACTACTAATACTATAACTATATTATCACTAATGCTTCCACTACTAATACTATAACTATATTATCACTAATGCTTCCACTACTAATATTATAACTATATTATCACTAATGCTTCCACTACTAATATTATAACTATATTATCACTAATGCTTCCACTACTAATATTATAACTATATTATCACTAATGCTTCCACTACTAATACTATAACTATATTATCACTAATGCTTCCACTACTAATATTATAACTATATTATCACTAATGCTTCCACTACTAATATTATAACTATATTATCACTAATGCTTCCACTACTAATATTATAACTATATTATCACTAATGCTTCCACTACTAATATTATAACTATATTATCACTAATGCTTCCACTACTAATATTATAACTATATTATCACTAATGCTTCCACTACTAATACTATAACTATATTATCACTAATGCTTCCACTACTAATATTATAACTATATTATCACTAATGCTTCCACTACTAATATTATAACTATATTATCACTAATGCTTCCACTACTAATATTATAACTATATTATCACTAATGCTTCCACTACTAATATTATAACTATATTATCACTAATGCTTCTACTACTAATATTATAACTATATTATCACTAATGCTTCTACTACTACTATTATAACTATATTATCACTAATGCTTCCACTACTAATATTATAACTATATTATCACTAATGCTTCCACTACTAATACTATAACTATATTATCACTAATGCTTCCACTACTAATACTATAACTATATTATCACTAATGCTTCTACTACTAATATTATAACCGTATTATCACTAATGCTTCCGCTACTAATATTATAACTATATTATCACTAATGCTTCCACTACTAATATTATAACTATATTATCACTAATGCTTCTACTACTAATATTATAACTATATTATCACTAATGCTTCCACTACTAATATTATAACTATATTATCACTAATACTTCCGCTACTAATATTATAACTATATTATCACTAATGCTTCCGCTACTAATATTATAACTATATTATCACTAATGCTTCCACTACTAATATTATAACTATATTATCACTAATGCTTCTACTACTAATATTATAACTATATTATCACTAATGCTTCCACTACTAATATTATAACTATATTATCACTAATGCTTCCACTACTAATACTATAACTATATTATCACTAATGCTTCTAATACTAATACTATAACTATATTATCACTAATGCTTCCACTACTAATATTATAACTATATTATCACTAATGCTTCCACTACTAATATTATAACTATATTATCACTAATGCTTCTACTACTAATATTATAACTATATTATCACTAATGCTTCTACTACTAATACTATAACTATATTATCACTAATGCTTCCACTACTAATATTATAACTATATTATCACTAATGCTTCCACTACTAATACTATAACTATATTATCACTAATGCTTCCACTACTAATATTATAACTATATTATCACTAATGCTTCCACTACTAATATTATAACTATATTATCACTAATGCTTCCACTACTAATATTATAACTATATTATCACTAATGCTTCCACTACTAATATTATAACTATATTATCACTAATGCTTCCACTACTAATATTATAACTATATTATCACTAATGCTTCCACTACTAATACTATAACTATATTATCACTAATGCTTCCACTACTAATATTATAACTATATTATCACTAATGCTTCCACTACTAATACTATAACTATATTATCACTAATGCTTCCACTACTAATATTATAACTATATTACCACTAATGCTTCCACTACTAATACTATAACTATATTATCACTAATGCTTCCACTACTAATATTATAACTATATTATCATTAATACTATAACTATATTATCACTAATGCTTCCACTACTAATACTATAACTATATTATCACTAATGCTTCTACTACTAATATTATAACTATATTATCACTAATGCTTCCACTACTAATATTATAACTATATTATCACTAATGCTTCTACTACTAATATTATAACTATATTATCACTAATGCTTCCACTACTAATATTATAACTATATTATCACTAATGCTTCCACTACTAATATTATAACTATATTATCACTAATGCTTCCACTACTAATACTATAACTATATTATCACTAATGCTTCCACTACTAATACTATAACTATATTATCACTAATGCTTCTACTACTAATATTATAACTATATTATCACTAATGCTTCCACTACTAATATTATAACTATATTATCACTAATGCTTCTACTACTAATACTATAACTTTATTATCACTAATGCTTCTACTACTAATACTATAACTATATTATCACTAATGCTTCTACTACTAATACTATAACTTTATTATCACTAATGCTTCTACTACTAATACTATAACTATATTATCACTAATGCTTCCACTACTAATACTATAACTATATTATCACTAATGCTTCCGCTACTAATATTATAACTATATTATCACTAATGCTTCCACTACTAATATTATAACTATATTATCACTAATGCTTCTGATACTAATACTATAACTATATTATTACTAATGCTTCTACTAATAATACTATAACTATATTATCAGTAATGCTTCCACTACTAATATTATAACTATATTATCACTAATGCTTCCACTACTAATACTATAACTATATTATCACTAATGCTTCCACTACTAATATTATAACTATATTATCACTAATGCTTCCACTACTAATACTATAACTATATTATCACTAATGCTTCTACTACTAATACTATAACTATATTATCACTAATGCTTCTACTACTAATACTATAACTATATTATCACTAATGCTTCTACTACTAATATTATAACTATATTATCACTAATGCTTCCACTACTAATACTATAACTATACCATCCCTAGCACAGTCATACTGATGCTCTGAGTACTATAACTATATTATGTCTACAGATGCTTTTATTACTACTATATCACGATACTATTACAACCACAATACTAGTAATGCCCCTACTAATAATAGAACAAAGCTCATACTCTTAATGTTCTACTGCTACAATACTACTGATGCTTCTACTAAGAATCATCATATAAATCATTAATGCTTCAACTAAAATTAATAATACTATTACTACGACAATAAAACTGATGCATCTACTGCTTTTACTAAAAAGAATGTGACAATGCCATCACTAGTACAATGCTACTGATAATAGAGCGACTATATTAGTATTAATACTACTAATAAAACAAATTACTAAAACTACAATACTACTGATACGTCTAATAAGTAAAAAGGCCATTACTGCTGATGCTTCTCCTACTATTACAAATAATAATAAGACAATACTATGACTGCTACAATATTACTGATGCTTCTACTAATATAACAATACTATTACTACTACAACAATACTGCTGGTGCTACTACTACTAATAATAATACTAATACTACCCCAATATTACTGATGCTTCTACTACTAATAATAATACTAATACTACCCCAATATTACTGATGCTTCTACTACTAATATAACAATACTATTACTACTACAACAATACTGCTGGTGCTACTACTACTACTAATAATACTAATACTACCCCAATATTACTGATGCTTCTACTACTAATAATAATACTAATACTACCCCAATATTACTGATGCTTCTACTACTAATATAACAATACTATTACTACTACAACAATACTGCTGGTGCTACTACTACTAATAATAATACTAATACTACCCCAATATTACTGATGCTTCTACTACTAATAATAATACTAATACTACCCCAATATTACTGATGCTTCTACTACTAATATAACAATACTATTACTACTACAACAATACTGCTGGTGCTACTACTACTAATAATAATACTAATACTACCCCAATATTACTGATGCTTCTGCTACTAATATAACAATACTATTACTACTACAACAATACTGCTGGTGCTACTACTACTACTAATAATACTAATACTACCCCAATATTACTGATGCTTCTACTACTAATATAACAATACTATTACTACTACAACAATACTGCTGGTGCTACTACTACTAATAATAATACTAATACTACCCCAATATTACTGATGCTTCTGCTACTAATATAACAATACTATTACTACTACAACAATACTGCTGGTGCTACTACTACTACTAATAATACTAATACTACCCCAATATTACTGATGCTTCTACTACTAATATAGCAATACTATTACTACTACAACAATACTGCTGGTGCTACTACTACTACTACTAATAATACTAATACTACCCCAATATTACTGATGCTTCTACTACTAATATAACAATACTATTACTACTACAACAATACTGCTGGTGCTACTACTACTAATAATAATACTACCCCAATATTACTGATGCTTCTACTACTAATATAACAATACTATTACTACTACAACAATACTGCTGGTGCTACTACTACTACTACTAATAATACTAATACTACCCCAATATTACTGATGCTTCTACTACTAATATAACAATACTATTACTACTACAACAATACTGCTGGTGCTACTACTACTAATAATAATACTACCCCAATATTACTGATACTTCTGCTACTAATAATAATACTATTACTACTACAACAATACTGCTGGTGCTACTACTACTAATAATAATACTAATACTACCCCAATATTACTGATGCTTCTACTACTAATATAACAATACTATTACTACTACAACAATACTGCTGGTGCTACTACTACTACTGTCCTCTGCAGCGCCGGGCGGCCCGCCCTGTCCTCTGCAGCATGTAGGTGGCTCCATTATATGTTTTAGGTAGATGGCTCTTTTGTTTGTAGCAGGTAGGTGCCTATGTTCTCTATAGCAGGTAGGTGGTTCTCTTCTCTCTAGTGGTAGCTTGATGGCTTTGTTGCTTGTAGCAGCAAAATGGCTCTTTTCTCAGTAGGGGTGATGTAGTAGTGTTGTTGGTGTAGTAATAGTGATGGTATAGTGGTGATGTAGCAGTGTTGGTGGTGTAGTAATAGTGATGGTATAGTGGTGATGTAGCAGTGTTGGTGGTGTAGTAATAGTGATGGTATAGTGGTGATGTAGCAGTGTTGGTGTAGTGATAGTGATGGTATAGTGGTGATGTAGCAGTGTTGGTGGTGTAGTAATAGTGATGGTATAGTGGTGATGTAGCAGTGTTGGTGGTGTAGTAATAGTGATGGTATAGTGGTGATGTAGCAGTGTTGGTGGTGTAGTAATAGTGATGGTATAGTGGTGATGTAGCAGTGTTGGTGGTGTAGTAATAGTGATGGTATAGTGGTGATGTAGTAGTGTTGTTGGTGTAGTAATAGTGATGGTATAGTGGTGATGTAGCAGTGTTGGTGGTGTAGTAATAGTGATGGTATAGTGGTGATGTAGCAGTGTTGGTGGTGTAGTAATAGTGATGGTATAGTGGTGATGTAGCAGTGTTGGTGTAGTAATAGTGATGGTATAGTGGTGATGTAGTAGTGTTGTTGGTGTAGTAATAGTGATGGTATAGTGGTGATGTAGCAGTGTTGGTGGTGTAGTAATAGTGATGGTATAGTGGTGATGTAGCAGTGTTGGTGGTGTAGTAATAGTGATGGTATAGTGGTGATGTAGCAGTGTTGGTGTAGTAATAGTGATGGTATAGTGGTGATGTAGTAGTGTTGTTGGTGTAGTAATAGTGATGGTATAGTGGTGATGTAGCAGTGTTGGTGGTGTAGTAATAGTGATGGTATAGTGGTGATGTAGCAGTGTTGGTGGTGTAGTAATAGTGATGGTATAGTGGTGATGTAGCAGTGTTGGTGTAGTGATAGTGATGGTATAGTGGTGATGTAGCAGTGTTGGTGGTGTAGTAATAGTGATGGTATAGTGGTGATGTAGCAGTGTTGGTGGTGTAGTAATAGTGATGGTATAGTGGTGATGTAGCAGTGTTGGTGGTGTAGTAATAGTGATGGTATAGTGGTGATGTAGCAGTGTTGGTGGTGTAGTAATAGTGATGGTATAGTGGTGATGTAGTAGTGTTGTTGGTGTAGTAATAGTGATGGTATAGTGGTGATGTAGCAGTGTTGGTGGTGTAGTAATAGTGATGGTATAGTGGTGATGTAGCAGTGTTGGTGGTGTAGTAATAGTGATGGTATAGTGGTGATGTAGCAGTGTTGGTGTAGTGATAGTGATGGTATAGTGGTGATGTAGCAGTGTTGGTGGTGTAGTAATAGTGATGGTATAGTGGTGATGTAGCAGTGTTGGTGGTGTAGTAATAGTGATGGTATAGTGGTGATGTAGCAGTGTTGGTGGTGTAGTAATAGTGATGGTATAGTGGTGATGTAGCAGTGTTGGTGGTGTAGTAATAGTGATGGTATAGTGGTGATGTAGCAGTGTTGGTGGTGTAGTAATAGTGATGGTATAGTGGTGATGTAGCAGTGTTGGTGGTGTAGTAATAGTGATGGTATAGTGGTGATGTAGTAGTGTTGGTGGTGTAGTAATAGTGATGGTATAGTGGTGATGTAGCAGTGTTGGTGGTGTAGTAATAGTGATGGTATAGTGGTGATGTAGCAGTGTTGGTGGTGTAGTAATAGTGATGGTATAGTGGTGATGTAGTAGTGTTGGTGGTGTAGTAATAGTGATGGTATAGTGGTGATGTAGCAGTGTTGGTGGTGTAGTAATAGTGATGGTATAGTGGTGATGTAGTAGTGTTGTTGGTGTAGTAATAGTGATGGTATAGTGGTGATGTAGCAGTGTTGGTGGTGTAGTAATAGTGATGGTATAGTGGTGATGTAGCAGTGTTGGTGGTGTAGTAATAGTGATGGTATAGTGGTGATGTAGTAGTGTTGGTGGTGTAGTAATAGTGATGGTATAGTGGTGATGTAGCAGTGTTGGTGGTGTAGTAATAGTGATGGTATAGTGGTGATGTAGCAGTGTTGGTGATGTAGTAATAGTGATGGTATAGTGGTGATGTAGCAGTGTTGGTGGTGTAGTAATAGTGATGGTATAGTGGTGATGTAGCAGTGTTGGTGGTGTAGTAATAGTGATGGTATAGTGGTGATGTAGCAGTGTTGGTGGTGTAGTAATAGTGATGGTATAGTGGTGATGTAGCAGTGTTGGTGGTGTAGTAATAGTGATGGTATAGTGGTGATGTAGCAGTGTTGGTGGTGTAGTAATAGTGATGGTATAGTGGTGATGTAGCAGTGTTGGTGGTGTAGTAATAGTGATGGTATAGTGGTGATGTAGCAGTGTTGGTGGTGTAGTAATAGTGATGGTATAGTGGTGATGTAGCAGTGTTGGTGTAGTAATAGTGATGGTATAGTGGTGATGTAGCAGTGTTGGTGGTGTAGTAATAGTGATGGTATAGTGGTGATGTAGCAGTGTTGGTGGTGTAGTAATAGTGATGGTATAGTGGTGATGTAGCAGTGTTGGTGTAGTAATAGTGATGGTATAGTGGTGATGTAGCAGTGTTGGTGGTGTAGTAATAGTGATGGTATAGTGGTGATGTAGCAGTGTTGGTGGTGTAGTAATAGTGATGGTATAGTGGTGATGTAGCAGTGTTGGTGGTGTAGTAATAGTGATGGTATAGTGGTGATGTAGCAGTGTTGGTGGTGTAGTAATAGTGATGGTATAGTGGTGATGTAGTAGTGTTGGTGGTGTAGTAATAGTGATGGTATAGTGGTGATGTAGCAGTGTTGGTGGTGTAGTAATAGTGATGGTATAGTGGTGATGTAGCAGTGTTGGTGGTGTAGTAATAGTGATGGTATAGTGGTGATGTAGCAGTGTTGGTGGTGTAGTAATAGTGATGGTTTAGTGGTGATGTAGCAGTGTTGGTGGTGTAGTAATAGTGATGGTATAGTGGTGATGTAGCAGTGTTGGTGGTGTAGTAATAGTGATGGTATAGTGGTGATGTAGCAGTGTTGGTGGTGTAGTAATAGTGATGGTATAGTGGTGATGTAGCAGTGTTGGTGGTGTAGTAATAGTGATGGTATAGTGGTGATGTAGTAGTGTTGGTGGTGTAGTAATAGTGATGGTATAGTGGTGATGTAGCAGTGTTGGTGGTGTAGTAATAGTGATGGTATAGTGGTGATGTAGCAGTGTTGGTGGTGTAGTAATAGTGATGGTATAGTGGTGATGTAGCAGTGTTGGTGGTGTAGTAATAGTGATGGTATAGTGGTGATGTAGCAGTGTTGGTGGTGTAGTAATAGTGATGGTATAGTGGTGATGTAGCAGTGTTGGTGTAGTAATAGTGATGGTATAGTGGTGATGTAGCAGTGTTGGTGGTGTAGTAATAGTGATGGTATAGTGGTGATGTAGCAGTGTTGGTGGTGTAGTAATAGTGATGGTATAGTGGTGATGTAGCAGTGTTGGTGTAGTAATAGTGATGGTATAGTGGTGATGTAGCAGTGTTGGTGGTGTAGTAATAGTGATGGTATAGTGGTGATGTAGTAGTGTTGGTGGTGTAGTAATAGTGATGGTATAGTGGTGATGTAGCAGTGTTGGTGGTGTAGTAATAGTGATGGTATAGTGGTGATGTAGCAGTGTTGGTGGTGTAGTAATAGTGATGGTATAGTGGTGATGTAGCAGTGTTGGTGGTGTAGTAATAGTGATGGTATAGTGGTGATGTAGCAGTGTTGGTGGTGTAGTAATAGTGATGGTATAGTGGTGATGTAGCAGTGTTGGTGTAGTAATAGTGATGGTATAGTGGTGATGTAGCAGTGTTGGTGGTGTAGTAATAGTGATGGTATAGTGGTGATGTAGCAGTGTTGGTGGTGTAGTAATAGTGATGGTATAGTGGTGATGTAGTAGTGTTGGTGGTGTAGTAATAGTGATGGTATAGTGGTGATGTAGCAGTGTTGGTGGTGTAGTAATAGTGATGGTATAGTGGTGATGTAGTAGTGTTGTTGGTGTAGTAATAGTGATGGTATAGTGGTGATGTAGCAGTGTTGGTGGTGTAGTAATAGTGATGGTATAGTGGTGATGTAGCAGTGTTGGTGGTGTAGTAATAGTGATGGTATAGTGGTGATGTAGCAGTGTTGGTGGTGTAGTAATAGTGATGGTATAGTGGTGATGTAGCAGTGTTGGTGGTGTAGTAATAGTGATGGTATAGTGGTGATGTAGCAGTGTTGGTGGTGTAGTAATAGTGATGGTATAGTGGTGATGTAGCAGTGTTGGTGGTGTAGTAATAGTGATGGTATAGTGGTGATGTAGCAGTGTTGGTGGTGTAGTAATAGTGATGGTATAGTGGTGATGTAGTAGTGTTGGTGGTGTAGTAATAGTGATGGTATAGTGGTGATGTAGTAGTGTTGGTGGTGTAGTAATAGTGATGGTATAGTGGTGATGTAGCAGTGTTGGTGGTGTAGTAATAGTGATGGTTTAGTGGTGATGTAGCAGTGTTGGTGGTGTAGTAATAGTGATGGTATAGTGGTGATGTAGCAGTGTTGGTGGTGTAGTAATAGTGATGGTATAGTGGTGATGTAGCAGTGTTGGTGGTGTAGTAATAGTGATGGTATAGTGGTGATGTAGCAGTGTTGGTGGTGTAGTAATAGTGATGGTATAGTGGTGATGTAGCAGTGTTGGTGGTGTAGTAATAGTGATGGTATAGTGGTGATGTAGCAGTGTTGGTGGTGTAGTAATAGTGATGGTATAGTGGTGATGTAGCAGTGTTGGTGGTGTAGTAATAGTGATGGTATAGTGGTGATGTAGCAGTGTTGGTGGTGTAGTAATAGTGATGGTATAGTGGTGATGTAGCAGTGTTGGTGGTGTAGTAATAGTGATGGTATAGTGGTGATGTAGCAGTGTTGGTGTAGTAATAGTGATGGTATAGTGGTGATGTAGCAGTGTTGGTGGTGTAGTAATAGTGATGGTATAGTGGTGATGTAGCAGTGTTGGTGTAGTAATAGTGATGGTATAGTGGTGATGTAGCAGTGTTGGTGGTGTAGTAATAGTGATGGTATAGTGGTGATGTAGTAGTGTTGGTGGTGTAGTAATAGTGATGGTATAGTGGTGATGTAGCAGTGTTGGTGGTGTAGTAATAGTGATGGTATAGTGGTGATGTAGCAGTGTTGGTGGTGTAGTAATAGTGATGGTATATTCGTGATGTAGCAGTGTTGGTGGTAGCGGTGCGCTTATCTGTGGCCCCTTAACTCCAGTTCATGCACTCTGTTCTCCCCGACTCCTCCGCTGTCTCCTGCACTCGCAGTGCTGTACGTACCAGAGACGGGGGGAATCAGTTAGCATGGAGTGCATAAAGATAGTTGCAGTGCCAGCTGGAGGTCCAGGAGCAGGGTTGGGGTCGCCTGCTTGGGCTCCCCTACTCCATGGTACCCCATTAGAGGATCTCCAGTTCTCCTGATGCTGATTTCCGTAAGCTCACAATGTAATGCACTGATGGCAGTCTGGGTCCCTCAGAGACCACATGGTCCCGTCCACCCAGGACATACTGGATCCAAAACCTGCAGATCCCACACAAATGTGCGCAAAAACAAACCGGAATATGGGAACTTTTTACCTATCAAAATAATCTCAGGGACGGGGACCTGGCTAAACGCAGGCAAATCGCCCTGACAGGGACGTACCTGACCTTGTACCTCGGCCCTTAGTTAACCCTACGTGGGACAGGGGAAGCAAACAGCACAAAAACAAAATAAACACAAACTTAGCTTTGTGATGCAGCAGGCAAATAAACGAACCAGAAGAGACCACAGTCAGAGCTAGACCGAAGATTCAACAGCAATGCTGTGCAGCCTCAGCCAGACTAAATAGCCCTGACAATTCCCCACAGGTGCAGCTTAAGCATGTCTCATCCCACACCCACCAGGGCCAAAGGATGGAGAATTACCTGCAAAACCTGCAGCAGCCGAGCAGCATGGCAGCAATCCCAGAGGCGTGGCAGCACACGGGCCCCGCAGCACCCACCATGGCAGTAGTTCCAGCAGTGGTGTCTGTCCTTACACGTTTTAGACCTGAGTGTGTGACCCGAACCCCCTTGAGGATTGTACAATAACACAGACACAGCAGGGTTCACTAGGACAGTCCTTTACTCACTAGGAGCCTGCGGTGTGGAGGTTACAGTCTCTCAGTGAGGTGTTACGGTTATACATCTTTATAGAGGCACACTACTTGCTGGTTTGTAGTATAAACTCTGCTCAGCCTTCGCCACACTGCAGTGTGGTTTGCCTCAATGTACAGTCTCTCAGGTCATTCTCCAATTAACAGGAGTCCCTTTTGCCTGTGTTCTTCTGTGCCGCTCTTCATACTCCCAGAGGCCTCAGTGCGGCTCCCACGTCACGTGCAGCCCAGCCCGATCCTAGGGAGGCAAGCTGGCAGGATGGCACAGGTCACACAGAGCAGCTCTGATCTATGGAAAGGGATGGTCGTGGGATCTGCTGCATTACTAGGGATCATCATACTGATGTTGGGATCTATTCTGCATACAAAGGACTGTTATTGTGATATGGGATCTGCTCTTAGATATTAGATGGGGATCAATGAGTGGAACAGGTTGCCATGGGAGGTGGGGAGTTCTCCATTAATGAAAGTGTTCAGAGGTGGACTGGGATGATTTAGTGATCCAGCACTGAGCAGGGGATTGGACCCGATGACCCCGGAGGACACGATGACCCCGGAGGAGCCGATGGCCCCGGAGGACCTGATGAGCCTGGGGGGTCCCTTCCAGCTCTACTATTCTAGGATAGTATATTTTCTGCATCTGCTTTACGCACTCTTACAGTCGGTTCCTCCCCCAGTACATGATACTAAGATCTTATTCATGTGCTTGGGATGGTCAGTTGTGATGCGGCGATCTGTTCCATGTAGTAAGTTTTGACTCTTCCTCTGCTGCACGGATTAGGGAGGGTTGTTTCTGACTCTGGGACCCACTACATGTGCTGCACGACGGAAGATTCGTTCTGTTGCTGGGATTAGCTGCGTATAAAAGGGATGGTAAATTCTAAATCACAGATCAACTTCATGTGCCAGAGATAGTGGATTCTGATGCTGGGATCTACTCCCTGCATTCAGGATGGGTGGTCAGGTGTCTAGTACATGATACTGGGATCTACTCCCTGCATTCAGGATGGGTGGTCAGGTGTCTAACACATGATACTGGGATCTACTCCCTGCATTCAAGAGGGGTGGTCAGATGTCTAGTACATGATGCTGGGATCTACTCCCTCCATTCAGGATGGGTGGTCAGGTGTCTAGTACATGATGCTGGGATCTACTCCCTTCATTCAGGATGGGTAGTCAGGTACCTAGTACATGATGCTGGCATCTACTCCCTGCATTCCTGATGGGTGATCTGGTGTCTAGTACATGATGGTTGAATCTAGTCTGCATTCAGGATGGGTGGTCAGGTGCCTAATACATGAGGCTGGGATCTACTCCCTGCATTCAGGATGGGTGGTCAGGTGTCTAACACATGTTACTGGGATCTACTCTCTGCATTCAGGATGGGTGGTCAGGTGTCTAGTACATGATGCTGACATCTACTCCCTCATTCAGGATGGGTGGTCAGGTGCCTAGTACATGATGCTGGGATCTACTCCCTGCATTCAGGATGGGTGGTCAGGTGTCTAGTACATGATGCTGGGATCTACTCCCTGCATTCGGGATGAGTGGTCAGGTGTCTAGTACATGATGGTTGAATCTACTCTGCATTCAGGATGGGTGGTCAGGTGCCTAATACATGATGCTGGGATCTACTCCCTGCATTCAGGATGGGTGGTCAGATGTCTAGTACTTGATGCTGGGATCTACTCCCTGCATTCGGGATGGGTGGTCAGGTGTCTAGTACATGATGCTGGGATCTACTCCCTGCATTCAGGATGAGTGGTCAGGTGTCTAGTACATGATGCTGGGATCTACTCCCTGCATTCAGGATGAGTGGTCAGGTGTCTAGTACATGATGCTGGGATCTACTCCCTGCATTCAGGATGGGTGGTCAGGTGTCTAGTACATGATGCTGGGATCTACTCCCTGCATTCAGGATGAGTGGTCAGGTGTCTAGTACATGATGCTGGGATCTACTCCCTGCATTCAGGATGGGTGGTCAGGTGCCTAGTACATGATACTGGGATCTTCTCCCTGCATTCAGCATGGGTGGTCAGGTGCCTAGTACATGATGCTGGGATCTACTTTCTGCATTCGGGATTGGTGGTCAGGTGTCTAGTACATGATGCTGAGATCTACTCCCTGCATTCAGGATGGGTGCTCAGGTGTCTAGCACATGATCCTGAGATCTACTCCCTGCATTCGGGATGGGTGGTCAGGTGTCTAGTACATGATGCTGGGATCTACTCCCTGCATTCAGGATGGGTGGTCAGATGTCTAGTACTTGATGCTGGGATCTACTCCCTGCATTCGGGATGGGTGGTCAGGTGTCTAGTACATGATGCTGGGATCTACTCCCTGCATTCAGGATGGGTGGTCAGGTGTCTAGTACATGATGCTGGGATCTACTCCCTGCATTCAGGATGGGTGGTCAGGTGTCTAGTACATGATGCTGGGATCTACTCCCTGCATTCAGGATGGGTGGTCAGGTGCCTAGTACATGATGCTGGGATCTACTCCCTGCATTCAGGATGGGTGGTCAGGTGTCTAGTACATGATGGTTGAATCTAGTCTGCATTCGGGATGGGTGGTCAGGTGTCTAGTACATGATGCTGGGATCTGCTCCCTGCATTCAAGATGGGTGGTCAGATGTCTAGTACATGATGCTGGGATCTACTCCCTGCATTCGGGATGGGTGGTCAGGTGTCTAGTACATGATGCTGGGATCTACTCCCTGCATTCAGGATGGGTGGTCAGGTGTCTAGTACAAGATGCTGGGATCTACTTCCTGCATTCGGGAGGGGTGGTCAGGTGTCTAGTACATGATGGTTGAATCTAGTCTGCATTCAGGATGGGTAGTCAGGTGCCTAATACATGATGCTGGGATCTACTCCCTCATTCAGGATGGGTGGTCAGGTGTCTAGTACATGATGCTGGGATCTACTCCATGCATTCCGGATGGGTGATCTGGTGTCTAGTACATGATTCTGGGATCTACTCCCTGCATTCAGCATGGGTGGTCAGGTGTCTAGTACATGATGCTGGGATCTACTCCCTCATTCAGGATGGGTGGTCAGGTGTCTAGTACATGATGCTGGGATCTACTCCATGCATTCCGGATGGGTGATCTGGTGTCTAGTACATGATAGTTGAATCTAGTCTGCATTCAGCATGGGTGGTCAGGTGTCTAGTACATGATGCTGGGATCTACTCCCTGCATTCAGGATGGGTGGTCAGGTGTCTAGTACATGATGCTGAGATCTACTCCCTGCATTCGGGATGGGTAGTCAGGTGCCTAGTATATGATGCTGGATGCTGGGATCTACTCCATGCATTCCGGATGGGTGGTCAGGTGTCTAGTACATGATGCTGGGATCTACTCCCTGTATTCAGGATAGGTGCTCAGGTGTCTAGTACATGATGCTGGGATCTACTACCTGCATTCGGGATGGGTGGTCAGTTGTCTAGTACATGATGCTGGGATCTACTCCCTACATTCAGGATGGGTGGTCAGCTGTCTAGTACATGATGCTGGGATCTACTCCCTGCATTCTGGATAGGTGGTCAGGTGTCTAGTACATGATGCTGGGATCTACTCCCTGCATTCGGGATGGGTGGTCAGGTGTCTAGTACATGATGCTGAGATCTACTCCCTGCATTCGGGATGGGTAGTCAGGTGCCTAGTATATGATGCTGGATGCTGGAATCTACTCTCTGCATTCAGGATGGGTGGTCAGGTGTCTAGTACATGATGCTGCGATGTACTCCATGCATTCCGGCTGGGTGGTCAGGTTCCTAGTACATGATGCTGGGATCTACTCTCTGCATTCCGGATGGGTGGTGAGGCGCCTAGTACATGATGCTGAGATCTACTCCCTGCATTCAGGATGGGTAGTCAGTTGCCTAGTACATGATGCTGGGATCTACTCCCTCATTCGGGATGGGTGGTCAGGTGTCTAGTACATGATGCTGGGATCTACTCCCTCATTCAGGATGGGTGGCAGGTGTCTAGTACATAATGCTGGGATCTATTCCATGCATTCCGGATGGGTGATCTTGTGTCTAGTACATGATGGTTGAATCTAGTCTGCATTCGGATAGGTGGCCAGGTGTCTAGTACATGATGCTGGGATCTACTCCCTGCATTCAGGATGGGTAGTCAGGTGCCTAGTACATGATGCTGGGATCTACTCCATGCATTCCGGATGGGTGATCTGGTGTCTAGTACATGATGGTTGAATCTAGTCTGCATTCAGGATGGATGGCCTGGTGTCTAGTATATGATGCTGAGATCTACTCCCTGCATTCGGGATGGGTAGTCAGGTACCTACTACATGATGCTGGATGCTGGGATCTACTCCCTGCATTCGGGATGGGTGGTCAGGTTTCTAGTACATGATGCTGGGATCTACTCCCTGCATTCAGGATAGTTGGTCAGGTTTCTAGTACATGATGCTGGGATCTACTCCCTGCATTCGGGATGGGTGGTCAGGTGTCTAGTACATGATGCTGGGATCTACTCCATGCATTCCGGCTGGGTGGTCAGGTTCCTAGTACATGATGCTGGGATCTACTCTCTGCATTCCGGATGGGTGGTGAGGCGCCTAGTACATGATGCTGAGATCTACTCCCTGCATTCAGGATGGGTAGTCAGTTGCCTAGTACATGATGCTGGGATCTACTCCCTCATTCAGGATGGGTGGTAGGTGTCTAGTACATGATGCTGGGATCTACTCCCTCATTCAGGATGAGTGATCTTGTGTCTAGTACATGATGGTTGAATCTAGTCTGCATTCGGATAGGTGGCCAGGTGTCTAGTACATGATGCCGAGATCTACTCCCTGCATTCAGGATGGGTAGTCAGGTGCCTAGTACATGATGCTGGGATCTACTCCATGCATTCCGGATAGGTGGTCGGATGTCTAGTACATGATGCTGGGATCTACTCCCTGCATTGAGGATGGGTAGTCAGGTGCCTAGTACATGATGCTGGGATCTATTCCATGCATTCCGGATGGGTGATCTTGTGTCTAGTACATGATGGTTGAATCTAGTCTGCATTCGGATAGGTGGCCAGGTGTCTAGTACATGATGCCGAGATCTACTCCCTGCATTCAGGATGGGTAGTCAGGTGCCTAGTACATGATGCTGGGATCTACTCCATGCATTCCGGATAGGTGGTCGGATGTCTAGTACATGATGCTGGGATCTACTCCCTGCATTCAGGATGGGTAGTCAGGTGCCTAGTACATGATGCTGGGATCTACTCCATGCATTCCGGATGGGTGATCTGGTGTCTAGTACATGATGGTTGAATCTAGTCTGCATTCAGGATGGATGGCCTGGTGTCTAGTATATGATGCTGAGATCTACTCCCTGCATTCGGGATGGGTAGTCAGGTACCTACTACATGATGCTGGATACTGGGATCTACTCCCTGCATTCGGGATGGGTGGTCAGGTGTCTAGTACATGATGCTGGGATCTACTCCCTGCATTCCGGATGGGTGGGGAAGCGCCTACTACATCATGCTGGGATCTACTCCATACATTCCGGCTGGGTGGTCAGGTTCCTAGTACATGATGCTGGGATCTACTCCCTGCATTCCGGATGGGTGGTGAGGCACCTAGTACATGATGCTGGGATCTACTCACTGCATTCAGGATGGGTAGTCAGTTGCCTAGTACATGATGCTGAGATCTACTCCCTGCATTTGGGATGGGTGGTCAGGTGTCTAGTACATGATGCTGGGATCTACTCCCTGCATTCAGCATGGGTGGTCAGGTATCTAGTACATGATGCTGGGATCTACACCCTGCATTCGGGATGGGTGGTCAGGTGTCTAGTACATGATGGTTGAATCTAGTCTGCATTCTGGATGGGTGGTCTGGCGCCTAATACATGATGCTGGGATCTACTCCCTGCATTCAGGACGGATGGTCAGATGTCTAGTACATGATGCTGGGATCTACTCCCTGCATTCGGGATGGGTGGTCAGGTGTCTAGTACATGATGCTGGGATCTACTCCCTGCATTCAAGATGGGTGGTCAGGTGTCTAGTACATGATACTGGGATCTACTCTCTGCATTCAGGATGGGTAGTCAGGTGCCTAGTACATGATGCTGAGATCTACTCCCTGCATTCAGGATGGGTAGTCAGGTGCCTAGTACATGATGCTGGGATCTACTCCCTGCATTCCTGATGGGTGATCTGGTGTCTAGTACGTGATGGTTGAATCTAGTCTGCATTCAGGATGGAAGGCCATGTGTCTAGTACATGATGCTGAGATCTACTCCCTGCATTCAGGATGGTTAGTCAGGTGTCTAGTACCTGATACTGGGATCTACTCCCTGCATTCAGGATGGGTGGTCAGGTGTCTAGTACATGATGCTGGGATCTACTCCCTGCATTCAAGATGGGTGGTCAGGTGTCTAGTACATGATACTGGGATCTACTCTCTGCATTCAGGATGGGTGGTCAGGTGTCTAGTACATGATGCTGGGATCTACTCCCTCATTCAGGATGGGTGGTCAGGTGTCTAGTACATGATGCTGGGATCTACTCCATGCATTCCGGATGGGTGATCTGGTGTCTAGTACATGATGGTTGAATCTAGTCTGCATCCAGGATGGAAGGCCATGTGTCTAGTACATGATGCTGAGATATACTCCCTGCATTCAGGATGGGTAGTCAGGTGTCTAGTACCTGATACTGGGATCTACTCCCTGCATTCAGGATGGGTGGTCAGGTGTCTAGTACATGATGCTGGGATCTACTCCCTGCATTCAAGATGGGTGGTCAGGTGTCTAGTACATGATACTGGGATCTACTCTCTGCATTCAGGATGGGTGGTCAGGTGTCTAGTACATGATGCTGGGATCTACTCCCTCATTCAGGATGGGTGGTCAGGTGTCTAGTACATGATGCTGGGATCTACTCCATGCATTCCGGATGGGTGATCTGGTGTCTAGTACATGATGGTTGAATCTAGTCTGCATTCAGGATGGATGGCCAGGTGTCTAGTACATGATGCTGAGATCTACTCCCTGCTTTCGGGTTGGGTAGTCAGGTGCCTAGTACATGCTGCTGGATGCTGGGATCTACTCCATGCATTCGAGATGGGTAATCATGTGCCTAGTACATGATGCTGAGATCTACTCCCTGCATTCAGGATGGGTAGTCAGGTGCCTAGTACATGATGCTGGATGCTGGGATCTACTCCCTGTATTCCGGATGGGTGATCTGGTGTCTAGTACATGACGGTTGAATCTAGTCTGCATTCAGGATGGATGGCCAGGTGTCTAGTACATGATGCTGAGATCTACTCCCTGCATTCAGGATGGGTGGTCAGGTGTCTAGTACCTGATACTGGCATCTACTCCCTGCATTCAGGATGGGTGGTCAGATGTCTAGTACATGATGCTGGGATCTACTCCCTCATTCAGGATGGGTGGTCAGGTGTCTAGTACATGATGCTGGGATCTACTCCATGCATTCCGGATGGGTGATCTGGTGTCTAGTACATGATGGTTGAATCTAGTCTGCATCCAGGATGGAAGGCCATGTGTCTAGTACATGATGCTGAGATATACTCCCTGCATTCAGGATGGGTAGTCAGGTGTCTAGTACCTGATACTGGGATCTACTCCCTGCATTCAGGATGGGTGGTCAGGTGTCTAGTACATGATGCTGGGATCTACTCCCTGCATTCAGCATGGGTGGTCATGTGTCTAGTACATGATGCTGGGATCTACTCCATGCATTCCGGATGGGTGATCTGGTGTCTAGTACATGATGGTTGAATCTAGTCTGCATTCAGGGTGGGTGGCCAGGTGTCTAGTACATGATGCTGAGATCTACTCCCTGCATTCGGGATGGGTAGTCAGGTGCCTAGTACATGATGCTGGATGCTGGGATCTACTCCATGCATTCGGGATGGGTAGTCAGGTGCCTAGTACATGATGCTGAGATCTACTCCCTGCATTCGGTATGGGTGGTCAGGTGTCTGGTACATGATGCTGAGATCTACTCCCTGCATTCAGGATAGGTGGTCAGATGTCTAGTACATGATGGTTGAATCTAGTCTGCATTCAGGATGGGTGGTCAGGTGCCTAATACATGATGCTGGGATCTACTCCCAGCATTCAGGATAGGTGGTCAGATGTCTAGTACATGATGCTGGGATCTACTCCCTCATTCGGGATGGGTGGTTAGGCGTCTAGTACATGATGCTGTGATCTACTCCATGCATTCCGGATGGGTGGTCAGATGTCTAGTACATGATGGTTGAATCTAGTCTGCATTCAGGATGGGTGGTCAGGTGCCTAATACATGATGCTGGGATCTACTCCCAGCATTCAGGATAGGTGGTCAGATGTCTAGTACATGATGCTGGGATCTACTCCCTCATTCGGGATGGGTGGTTAGGCGTCTAGTACATGATGCTGTGATCTACTCCATGCATTCCGGATGGGTGGTCAGATGTCTAGTACATGATGGTTGAATCTAGTCTGCATTTAGGATGGGTGGTCAGGTGCCTAATACATGATGCTGGGATCTACTCCCTGCATTCAGGATAGGTGGTCAGATGTCTAGTACATGATGCTGGGATCTACTCCCTCATTCAGGATGGGTGGTCAGGTGTCTAGTACATGATGCTGGGATCTACTCCCTGCATTCGGTATGGGTGGTCAGGTGTCTAGTACATGATACTGGGATCTACTCTCTGCATTCCGGATGGGTGGTGAAGCGCCTAGTACATGATGCTGGGATCTACTCCATGCATTCCGGCTGGGTGGTCAGGTGTCTAGTACATGATGCTGGGATCTACTCCCTGCATTCGGGATGGGTGGTCAGGTGTCTAGTACATGATGCTGGGATCTACTCCCTACATTCGGGATGGGTGGTCAGGTGTCTAGTACATGATGCTGGGATCTACTCCCTGCATTCAGCATGGGTGGTCAGCTGTCTAGTACATGATGCTGGGATCTACTCCCTCATTCAGGATGGGTGGTCAGGTGTCTAACACATGATACTGGGATCTACTCTCTGCATTCAGGATGGGTGGTCAGGTGTCTAGTACATGATGCTGGGATCTACTCCGTGCTTTCCGGATGGGTGATCTGGTGTCTAGTACATAATGGTTGAATCTAGTCTGCATTCAGGATGGATGGCCAGATGTCTAGTACATAATGCTGAGATCTATTCCCTGCATTCGGGATGGGTGGTCAGGTGTCTAGTACATGATGCTGGGATCTACTCCGTGCTTTCCGGATGGGTGATCTGGTGTCTAGTACATAATGGTTGAATCTAGTCTGCATTCAGGATGGATGGCCAGATGTCTAGTACATAATGCTGAGATCTATTCCCTGCATTCGGGATAGGTGGTCAGGTGTCTAGTACATGATGCTGCGATCTATTCCCTGCATTCAGGATGGGTGGTCAGATGTCTAGTACATGATGCTGGGATCTACTCCCTGCATTCTGGTTGGATTGTCAGGTGCCTAGTACATGATGCTGGGATCTACTCCCTGCATTCAGGATAGGTGGTCAGGTGTCTAGTACATGATGCTGGGATCTACTCCCTGCATTAAGGATAGGTGGTCAGGTGTCTAGTACATGATGCTGGGATCTACTCCCTGCATTCAGGATGGGTGGTCAGGTGTCTAGTACATGATGGTGGGATCTACTCCCTGCATTCGGGATGGGTGGTCAGATGTCTAGTACATGATGCTGGGATCTACTCCCTGCATTCGGGATGGGTGGTCAGGTGTCTAGTACATGATGCTGGGATCTACTCCCTGCATTCAGGATGGGTGGTCAGGTGTCTAGTACAAGATGCTGGGATCTACTTCCTGCATTCGGGAGGGGTGGTCAGGTGTCTAGTACATGATGGTTGAATCTAGTCTGCATTCAGGATGGGTAGTCAGGTGCCTAATACATGATGCTGGGATCTACTCCCTCATTCAGGATGGGTGGTCAGGTGTCTAGTACATGATGCTGGGATCTACTCCATGCATTCCGGATGGGTGATCTGGTGTCTAGTACATGATTCTGGGATCTACTCCCTGCATTCAGCATGGGTGGTCAGGTGTCTAGTACATGATGCTGGGATCTACTCCCTCATTCAGGATGGGTGGTCAGGTGTCTAGTACATGATGCTGGGATCTACTCCATGCATTCCGGATGGGTGATCTGGTGTCTAGTACATGATAGTTGAATCTAGTCTGCATTCAGCATGGGTGGTCAGGTGTCTAGTACATGATGCTGGGATCTACTCCCTGCATTCAGGATGGGTGGTCAGGTGTCTAGTACATGATGCTGAGATCTACTCCCTGCATTCGGGATGGGTAGTCAGGTGCCTAGTATATGATGCTGGATGCTGGGATCTACTCCATGCATTCCGGATGGGTGGTCAGGTGTCTAGTACATGATGCTGGGATCTACTCCCTGTATTCAGGATAGGTGCTCAGGTGTCTAGTACATGATGCTGGGATCTACTACCTGCATTCGGGATGGGTGGTCAGTTGTCTAGTACATGATGCTGGGATCTACTCCCTACATTCAGGATGGGTGGTCAGGTGTCTAGTACATGATGCTGGGATCTACTCCCTGCATTCTGGATAGGTGGTCAGGTGTCTAGTACATGATGCTGGGATCTACTCCCTGCATTCGGGATGGGTGGTCAGGTGTCTAGTACATGATGCTGAGATCTACTCCCTGCATTCGGGATGGGTAGTCAGGTGCCTAGTATATGATGCTGGATGCTGGAATCTACTCTCTGCATTCAGGATGGGTGGTCAGGTGTCTAGTACATGATGCTGCGATGTACTCCATGCATTCCGGCTGGGTGGTCAGGTTCCTAGTACATGATGCTGGGATCTACTCTCTGCATTCCGGATGGGTGGTGAGGCGCCTAGTACATGATGCTGAGATCTACTCCCTGCATTCAGGATGGGTAGTCAGTTGCCTAGTACATGATGCTGGGATCTACTCCCTCATTCGGGATGGGTGGTCAGGTGTCTAGTACATGATGCTGGGATCTACTCCCTCATTCAGGATGGGTGGTCAGGTGTCTAGTACATGATGCTGGGATCTACTCCATGCATTGAGGATGGGTAGTCAGGTGCCTAGTACATGATGCTGGGATCTATTCCATGCATTCCAGATGGGTGATCTTGTGTCTAGTACATGATGGTTGAATCTAGTCTGCATTCGGATAGGTGGCCAGGTGTCTAGTACATGATGCCGAGATCTACTCCCTGCATTCAGGATGGGTAGTCAGGTGCCTAGTACATGATGCTGGGATCTACTCCATGCATTCCGGATAGGTGGTCGGATGTCTAGTACATGATGCTGGGATCTACTCCCTGCATTGAGGATGGGTAGTCAGGTGCCTAGTACATGATGCTGGGATCTATTCCATGCATTCCAGATGGGTGATCTTGTGTCTAGTACATGATGGTTGAATCTAGTCTGCATTCGGATAGGTGGCCAGGTGTCTAGTACATGATGCCGAGATCTACTCCCTGCATTCAGGATGGGTAGTCAGGTGCCTAGTACATGATGCTGGGATCTACTCCATGCATTCCGGATAGGTGGTCGGATGTCTAGTACATGATGCTGGGATCTACTCCCTGCATTCAGGATGGGTAGTCAGGTGCCTAGTACATGATGCTGGGATCTACTCCATGCATTCCGGATGGGTGATCTGGTGTCTAGTACATGATGGTTGAATCTAGTCTGCATTCAGGATGGATGGCCTGGTGTCTAGTATATGATGCTGAGATCTACTCCCTGCATTCGGGATGGGTAGTCAGGTACCTACTACATGATGCTGGATACTGGGATCTACTCCCTGCATTCGGGATGGGTGGTCAGGTGTCTAGTACATGATGCTGGGATCTACTCCCTGCATTCCGGATGGGTGGGGAAGCGCCTACTACATCATGCTGGGATCTACTCCATACATTCCGGCTGGGTGGTCAGGTTCCTAGTACATGATGCTGGGATCTACTCCCTGCATTCCGGATGGGTGGTGAGGCACCTAGTACATGATGCTGGGATCTACTCACTGCATTCAGGATGGGTAGTCAGTTGCCTAGTACATGATGCTGAGATCTACTCCCTGCATTTGGGATGGGTGGTCAGGTGTCTAGTACATGATGCTGGGATCTACTCCCTGCATTCAGCATGGGTGGTCAGGTTTCTAGTACATGATGCTGGGATCTACACCCTGCATTCGGGATGGGTGGTCAGGTGTCTAGTACATGATGGTTGAATCTAGTCTGCATTCTGGATGGGTGGTCTGGCGCCTAATACATGATGCTGGGATCTACTCCCTGCATTCAGGACGGATGGTCAGATGTCTAGTACATGATGCTGGGATCTACTCCCTGCATTCGGGATGGGTGGTCAGGTGTCTAGTACATGATGCTGGGATCTACTCCCTGCATTCAAGATGGGTGGTCAGGTGTCTAGTACATGATACTGGGATCTACTCTCTGCATTCAGGATGGGTAGTCAGGTGCCTAGTACATGATGCTGAGATCTACTCCCTGCATTCAGGATGGGTAGTCAGGTGCCTAGTACATGATGCTGGGATCTACTCCCTGCATTCCTGATGGGTGATCTGGTGTCTAGTACGTGATGGTTGAATCTAGTCTGCATTCAGGATGGAAGGCCATGTGTCTAGTACATGATGCTGAGATCTACTCCCTGCATTCAGGATGGTTAGTCAGGTGTCTAGTACCTGATACTGGGATCTACTCCCTGCATTCAGGATGGGTGGTCAGGTGTCTAGTACATGATGCTGGGATCTACTCCCTGCATTCAAGATGGGTGGTCAGGTGTCTAGTACATGATACTGGGATCTACTCTCTGCATTCAGGATGGGTGGTCAGGTGTCTAGTACATGATGCTGGGATCTACTCCCTCATTCAGGATGGGTGGTCAGGTGTCTAGTACATGATGCTGGGATCTACTCCATGCATTCCGGATGGGTGATCTGGTGTCTAGTACATGATGGTTGAATCTAGTCTGCATCCAGGATGGAAGGCCATGTGTCTAGTACATGATGCTGAGATATACTCCCTGCATTCAGGATGGGTAGTCAGGTGTCTAGTACCTGATACTGGGATCTACTCCCTGCATTCAGGATGGGTGGTCAGGTGTCTAGTACATGATGCTGGGATCTACTCCCTGCATTCAAGATGGGTGGTCAGGTGTCTAGTACATGATACTGGGATCTACTCTCTGCATTCAGGATGGGTGGTCAGGTGTCTAGTACATGATGCTGGGATCTACTCCCTCATTCAGGATGGGTGGTCAGGTGTCTAGTACATGATGCTGGGATCTACTCCATGCATTCCGGATGGGTGATCTGGTGTCTAGTACATGATGGTTGAATCTAGTCTGCATTCAGGATGGATGGCCAGGTGTCTAGTACATGATGCTGAGATCTACTCCCTGCTTTCGGGTTGGGTAGTCAGGTGCCTAGTACATGCTGCTGGATGCTGGGATCTACTCCATGCATTCGAGATGGGTAATCATGTGCCTAGTACATGATGCTGAGATCTACTCCCTGCATTCAGGATGGGTAGTCAGGTGCCTAGTACATGATGCTGGATGCTGGGATCTACTCCCTGTATTCCGGATGGGTGATCTGGTGTCTAGTACATGACGGTTGAATCTAGTCTGCATTCAGAATGGATGGCCAGGTGTCTAGTACATGATGCTGAGATCTACTCCCTGCATTCAGGATGGGTGGTCGGGTGTCTAGTACCTGATACTGGCATCTACTCCCTGCATTCAGGATGGGTGGTCAGATGTCTAGTACATGATGCTGGGATCTACTCCCTCATTCAGGATGGGTGGTCAGGTGTCTAGTACATGATGCTGGGATCTACTCCCTGCATTCGGGATGGGTGGTCAGGTGTCTAGTACATGATGGTTGAATCTAGTCTGCATTCGGGATGGGAGGTCAGGTGCCTAATACATGATGCTGGGATCTACTCCCTGCATTCAGGATAGGTGGTCAGATGTCTAGTACATGATGCTGGGATTTACTCCTTGCATTCGCGATGGGTGGTCAGGTGTCTAGTACATGCTGCTGGGATCTACTCCCTGCATTCAGCATGGGTGGTCATGTGTCTAGTACATGATGCTGGGATCTACTCCATGCATTCCGGATGGGTGATCTGGTGTCTAGTACATGATGGTTGAATCTAGTCTGCATTCAGGGTGGGTGGCCAGGTGTCTAGTACATGATGCTGAGATCTACTCCCTGCATTCGGGATGGGTAGTCAGGTGCCTAGTACATGATGCTGGATGCTGGGATCTACTCCATGCATTCGGGATGGGTAGTCAGGTGCCTAGTACATGATGCTGAGATCTACTCCCTGCATTCGGTATGGGTGGTCAGGTGTCTGGTACATGATGCTGAGATCTACTCCCTGCATTCAGGATAGGTGGTCAGATGTCTAGTACATGATGCTGGGATCTACTCCATACATTCCGGATGGGTGGTCAGATGTCTAGTACATGATGGTTGAATCTAGTCTGCATTCAGGATGGGTGGTCAGGTGCCTAATACATGATGCTGGGATCTACTCCCAGCATTCAGGATAGGTGGTCAGATGTCTAGTACATGATGCTGGGATCTACTCCCTCATTCGGGATGGGTGGTTAGGCGTCTAGTACATGATGCTGTGATCTACTCCATGCATTCCGGATGGGTGGTCAGATGTCTAGTACATGATGGTTGAATCTAGTCTGCATTTAGGATGGGTGGTCAGGTGCCTAATACATGATGCTGGGATCTACTCCCTGCATTCAGGATAGGTGGTCAGATGTCTAGTACATGATGCTGGGATCTACTCCCTCATTCAGGATGGGTGGTCAGGTGTCTAGTACATGATGCTGGGATCTACTCCCTGCATTCGGTATGGGTGGTCAGGTGTCTAGTACATGATACTGGGATCTACTCTCTGCATTCCGGATGGGTGGTGAAGCGCCTAGTACATGATGCTGGGATCTACTCCATGCATTCCGGCTGGGTGGTCAGGTGTCTAGTACATGATGCTGGGATCTACTCCCTGCATTCGGGATGGGTGGTCAGGTGTCTAGTACATGATGCTGGGATCTACTCCCTACATTCGGGATGGGTGGTCAGGTGTCTAGTACATGATGCTGGGATCTACTCCCTGCATTCAGCATGGGTGGTCAGCTGTCTAGTACATGATGCTGGGATCTACTCCCTCATTCAGGATGGGTGGTCAGGTGTCTAACACATGATACTGGGATCTACTCTCTGCATTCAGGATGGGTGGTCAGGTGTCTAGTACATGATGCTGGGATCTACTCCGTGCTTTCCGGATGGGTGATCTGGTGTCTAGTACATAATGGTTGAATCTAGTCTGCATTCAGGATGGATGGCCAGATGTCTAGTACATAATGCTGAGATCTATTCCCTGCATTCGGGATGGGTGGTCAGGTGTCTAGTACATGATGCTGGGATCTACTCCGTGCTTTCCGGATGGGTGATCTGGTGTCTAGTACATAATGGTTGAATCTAGTCTGCATTCAGGATGGATGGCCAGATGTCTAGTACATAATGCTGAGATCTATTCCCTGCATTCGGGATAGGTGGTCAGGTGTCTAGTACATGATGCTGCGATCTATTCCCTGCATTCAGGATGGGTGGTCAGATGTCTAGTACATGATGCTGGGATCTACTCCCTGCATTCTGGTTGGATTGTCAGGTGCCTAGTACATGATGCTGGGATCTACTCCCTGCATTCAGGATAGGTGGTCAGGTGTCTAGTACATGATGCTGGGATCTACTCCCTGCATTAAGGATAGGTGGTCAGGTGTCTAGTACATGATGCTGGGATCTACTCCCTGCATTCAGGATGGGTGGTCAGGTGTCTAGTACATGATGGTGGGATCTACTCCCTGCATTCGGGATGGGTGGTCAGATGTCTAGTACATGATGCTGGGATCTACTCCCTGCATTCGGGATGGGTGGTCAGGTGTCTAGTACATGATGCTGGGATCTACTCCCTGCATTCAGGATGGGTGGTCAGGTGTCTAGTACATGATGCTGGGATCTACTCCCTGCATTCGGGATGGGTGGTCAGGTGTCTAGTATATGATGCTGGGATCTATTCTTTGCATTCCGGATGGGTGGTGAAGCGCCTAGTACATGATGCTGGGATCTACTCCATGCTTTCGGCTGGCTGGTCAGGTTCCTAGTACATGATGCTGGGATCTACTCTCTGCATTCCGGATGGGTGGTGAGGCGCCCAGTACATGATGCTGGGATCTACTCCATGCATTCCGGCTGGGTGGTCAGGTGTCTAGTACATGATGCTGGGATCTCCTCCCTGCATTCGGGATGGGTGGTCAGGTGTCTAGTACAAGATGGTTGAATCTAGTCTGCATTCAGGATGGGTGGTGAGGTGCCTAATACATGATGCTGGGATCTACTCCCTGCATTCAGGATAGGTGGTCAGATGTCTAGTACATGATGCTGGGATCTACTCCCTGCATTCGGGATGGGTGGTCAGGTGTCTAGTACATGATGCTGGGATCTACTCCCTGCATTCGGGATGGGTGGTCAGGTGTCTAGTACATGATGCTGGGATCTACTCCCTGCATTCAGCATGGGTAGTCAGCTGTCTACTACATGATGCTGGGATCTACTCCCTCATTCAGGATGGGTGGTCAGGTGTCTAACACATGATACTGGGATCTACTCTTTGCATTCAGGATGGGTGGTCAGGTGCCTAGTACATGATGCTGTGATCTACTCCCTGTATTCCGGTTGGGTGGTCTGGTGTCTAGCGCATGATGCTTGGATCTAGTCTGCATTCAAGATGGTTGGTCAGGTGTCTAATACATGATACTGGGATCTACTCTTTGCATTCAAGAGGGGTGGTCAGGTGCCTAGTACATGATGCTGGGATCTACTCCCTGCATTCGGGATGGGTGGTCAGGTGCCTAGTACTTGATGCTGTGATCTACTCCCTGCATTCGGGATGGGTGGTCAGGTGCCTAGCACATGATGCTGTGATCTACTCCCTGCATTCGGGATCGGTGATCAGGTGCCTAGTACATGATGCTGTGATCTACTCCCTGCATTCGGGATGGGTGGTCAGGTGCCTAGTACATGATGCTGTGATCTACTCCCTGCATTCGGGATGGGTGATCAGGTGCCTAGTACTTGATGCTGTGATCTACTCCCTGCATTCGGGATGGGTGGTCAGGTGTTTAGTACATGATGCTGGGATCTACTCCCTGCATTCAGGATGGGTGGTCACGTGTCTAATACATGACACTGGGATCTACTCTCTGCATTCAAGAGGGGTGGTCAGGTGCCTAGTACATGATGCTGTGATCTACTCCCTGCATTCGGATTGGGTGGGCAGGTGCCTAGTACCTAATGCTGTGATCTACTCCCTGCATTCGGGATGGGTGGTCAGATGTCTAGTACATGATGCTGGGATCTACTCCCTGCATTCGGGATGGGTGGTCAGGTGTCTCGTACATGATGCTGGGATCTACTCCCTGCATTCAGCATGGTTGGTCAGGTGTCTAGTACATGATGCTGGGATCTACTCCATACATTCCGGATGGGTGGTCAGATGTCTAGTACATGATGGTTGAATCTAGTCTGCATTCAGTATGGGTGGTCAGATGTCTAGTACATGATGCTGGGATCTACTCCCAGCATTCAGGATAGGTGGTCAGATGTCTAGTACATGATGGTGGGATCTACTCCCTGCATTCAGCATGGGTGGTCAGGTGTCTAGGACATGATGCTGGGATCTACTCCATGCATTCCGGATGGGTGGTCAGATGTCTAGTACATGATGGTTGAATCTAGTCTGCATTCAGGATGGGTGGTCAGGTGCCTAGTACATGATGCTGGGATCTACTCCCTCATTCTGGATGGGTGGCAGGTGCCTAGTACTTGATGCTGTGATCTACTCCCTGCATTCGGGATGGGTGGTCAGGTGCCTAGTACATGATGCTGTGATCTACTCCCTGCATTCAGGATGGGTGGCAGGTGTTTAGTACATGATGCTGGGATCTACTCCCTGCATTCAGGATGGGTGGTCAGGTGTCTAGTACCTGATGCTGGGATTTTCTCCCTGCATTCGGAATGGGTGGTCAGCTGTCTAGTACATGATGCTGGGATCTACTCCCTGCATTCGGGATGGGTGGTCAGCTGTCTAGTACATGATGCTGGGATCTACTCCCTGCATTCAGGATGGGTGGTCAGCTGTCTAGTACATGATGCTGGGATCTACTCCCTGCATTCTGGATGGGTGGTCAGGTGTCTAATACATGATACTGGGTGCTGGGATCTACTCCCTGCATTCGGGATGGGTGGTCAGGTGTCTAGTACCTGATGCTGGGATCTACTCCCTTATTCAGGATGGGTGGCAGGTGTCTAGTACATGATGCTGGGATCTGCTTGGCTAGGCCTCACTTTTGTCTGTACTTGTATTGGTCCTCTGTGTGAATTTTTTAGGCCCTCAGGAGATCCCGTGCTGCTGCTGATCTGATCACAAGTTCTGTCGGTATGAGATATAGAAACACTTTTCTCTGATTCCGCCTACAGAAGTTGCAGATTTAGTTCATGAATCCAGTTTCCTTTAGCTGTAGCTTGGGGTTCACTACAAGCAGCTATGAAGTCCTCGGCCATCCTACAGAAATGTCCTTCAATGTCTTTATTACCTGACACTGGATCTTCCCGTCCAGAATGTGTTTATCGCTGTCTTGAGTCCATCCTGGAGCAGCTGGGATGCTCGATGATGGATCATATCTTTACCTTGTTGTCCGTGTCTCATTGCCAGCAATATAAATATCCCGTCTGGGAAAAATTGCCTGATCTGTCAGTGATCACATATCAAGCTTAACACGAGTGGAACGTCTTACCCTGCCAACACTCCCCATGACATCCCCTGCCCGACCTCCTCCAGTGACCCAATGTGGGCACAGTACCAGGATGAAACATAGACCTGCCATACAGGCAGTCCTCTGCCTGAGGAGGAGATATGGATCAGAGTTATAGAACATTGTAATCCTATGAGCAGCTTGTGGGCAAACAAACCGCAAGAAAAGGACGGTAAACTACTACCGCTAGAAGAGGAATGAAGACTGTGATCTAGAGAAGCAAGAGAACAATGATCTACTGCAAGAATAAGAGGGCAGTGATCTACTGCAAGAATAAGAGGGCAGCGATCTACTGGAAATAAAAGCTGACAATAATCGAATGTGAGAACACTGATCTACTACAGGAATAAGAGAACAGAGATCTACTACAGGAAGAAGAGGACAGTGATCTACTACAGGAAGAAGAGGACAGTGATCTACTACAGGCATAAGATGACAGTGATCTACTACAGGCAGAAGAGGACAGTGATTTACTACAGGCAGAAGAGGACAGTGATTTACTACAGGAAGAAGAGGACAGTGATCTACTACAGGCAGAAGAGGACAGTGATCTACTACAGGAAGAAGAGGACAGTGATCTACTACAGGTAGAAGAGGACAGTGATCTACTACAGGCAGAAGAGGACAGTGATTTACTACAGAAATAAGAGGATTGTGATCTACTACAGGTAGAAGAGGACTGAGATGGTCTGCAAAAATAACAGGATAATACAAGAAGATGACTATGATCTACAGGAGAAGACTACAACAATCTACTACAGGTATACAAGTGCTACAATCTATTAGTGAAATAAGAGGACAATTGATCCATTATATAAGTAAGAGGACAATGATCTACTATTGGAATAAGAGAACCGTGCTCTACTACAGGAATAACAGAACAGTGATCTACTGCAGGTAGAAGAAAACAGTGATCTACTACAGGAAGAAGAGGACAGTGATCTACTACAGGAAGAAGAGGACAGTGATCTACTACAGGAAGAAGAGGACAGTGATCTACTACAGGTAGAAGAGGACAGTGATCTACTACAGGTAGAAGAGAACAGTGATCTACTACAAGTAGAAGAGAACAGTGATCTACTACAAGTAGAAGAGAACAGTGATCTACTACAGGAATAAAATGACTGCAAGAGAACACTGATTTACTACAGGAATAAGAGAACAGTGATCTACTACAGGAAGAAGAGGACAGTGATCTACTACAGGAAGAAGATAACTGCAAGAGAACAGTGATCTACTACAGGAATAAGAGAACAGTGATCTACTACAGGTAGAGGAGGACAGTGATCTACTACAGGAATAAGAGAACAGTGATCTACTGCAGGAATAAAATGACTGCAAGAGAACAGTGATCTACTACAGGCACAAGAGAACAGTGATCTACTACAGGAATAAGAGAACCGTGATCTACCACAGGCAGAAGAGGACAGTGATCTACCACAGGCAGAAGAGGACAGTGATCTACTACAGGCATAAGATGACAGTGATCTACTACAGGCAGAAGAGGACAGTGATTTACTACAGGCAGAAGAGGACAGTGATCTACTACAGGAAGAAGAGGACAGTGATCTACTACAGGAAGAAGAGGACAGTGATCTACTACAGGTAGAAGAGGACAGTGATCTACTACAGGCAGAAGAGGACAGTGATTTACTACAGAAATAAGAGGATTGTGATCTACTACAGGTAGAAGAGGACTGAGATAGCCTGCAAAAATAACAGGATAATACAAGAAGATGACTATGATCTACAGGAGAAGACTACAACAATCTACTACAGTTATACAAGTGCTACAATCTATTAGTGAAATAAGAGAAAAGAGAGGACAATAATCTATTACAGGCACAAATATGATCTACTACAGGTAAAAGATTACATTGATCTACCATAAAAATAAGAGAACAGTGATCTATGAAGAGTAATGTGCTACAGGGGGAAGACAATGATCTATTACAGTAAAAAGGAGGACAATAATTTACTAAAGGGATAAGAGGACAGTAATTTATTACATGAATAAGATGGCAGTGATCTACTACAGTTAGAAAGGGAGAGTGATCTACTACACACAGAAGAGGATAGAAACCTACTAAAAAAAAACATGTATCTACCACAGGAATAGGTGGACATTAATTTATTGCGGGAACAAGAGGAATGTGATCTACTAAAGTAAAAGATTACATTGATCTACTACAAAAATAAGTAAACAGTGATCTACTACAGGAAGAATATGGCTATTCTAGAAAAAAAGGACAATAGTTTACTAATGGAATAGGAAGGAAGTGGTCTGTTACATGGAGAAGATTACAATAATCTACTCTAGGAATAAGAGGACAGTGATCTACTACAAAAAAATGCCAATTATCTACTATAGGTAGAACAGGACTGTAATCTACAGTAAGAATAAGAGGATAATGATCTACTACAAGAAGATCACCATTATCTATAGTAGAAAAGGACATATCTACTACAGGTATAAAAAGACTATGATCTACTAGTAGAATAAGAGGACATTGATCTACTAAAGAAATAAGAAAGTGATCTACTATAGGAATAAAAGAACAGTAATCTGCTGGATGTGGAAGATGGAAATTATCTACTACAGGTAGAAGAGGACAGTGATCTACTACAGGTAGAAGATGATACTGGCCTAAAGGTAGAAGATGATAGTGATCTACTACAGGTAGAAGGGGACATTGATCTACTACAGGTAGAAGATGATAATGGTCTACAGCTAGCCAACGACAGAGGAAGAAGTCTCCAGGCTCCTTTCCACTGCCCGCCCCACCACCTGCGCTAGCGACCCTCTCCCCTCTCACCTCCTCCGCTCCCTTTCCCCAGCTCTCATTACCCACCTCTCCACCATCTTCAACCTCTCCCTAACCTCTGGCACTTTTCCCTCCTCATTTAAACACTCCATCATATCCCCTCTGCTTAAAAAACCAACCCTGGACCCAACTGATGCTGCCAACTACCGACCCGTCTCAAACCTCCCCTTCATCTCCAAATTACTGGAACGCCTGGTCTACTCCCGCCTTACTCGCTTTCTCTCTGACAACTCGCTCCTCGACCCCCTCCAGTCTGGTTTCCGCTCTCTACACTTGACCGAAACTGCCCTTACAAAAGTAACAAATGACCTGATGACTGCAAAGTGGAGAGGTGATTACTCCCTACTGATCCTCCTTGACCTGTCTGCTGCATTTGACACTGTCGACCATAATCTCCTTCTCACTATGCTCCACTCTATTGGTCTAAAGGATACTGCTCTCTCCTGGTTCTCCTCCTACCTCTCTGACCGCTCTTTCAGTGTCTCCTTTGCTGGTTCTATCTCTGCTCCACTTCCTCTCGCTGTCGGGGTCCCCCAGGGCTCGGTCCTTGGTCCCCTTCTCTTCTCTATCCACACAGCCCCAATTGGACAAACCATCCACAAATTTGGCCTCCAATACCATCTCTATGCTGATGACACCCAACTATACACCTCCTCTCGTGAGATCTCTGGACCATTCCTCCAAAATATCACCGACTGTCTGTCCGCTGTCTCTAACACTATGTCCTCCCTTTCTAAAACTAAAGAAAAAAAGAATAGACAAAAAACAACAATTAGCAATAAAAGGATTAACAGAAAACTCCAATATTGTCATAAAAAAAGCCGACAAGGGAGGGGGGGTTGTAATCATGAATCACGATTACTATCATTTTGAATCCCTGAGAATTTTGGAGGATCCTGTATATTACCAGAAATTAGATAAAGACCCTACATCCCTTATTTCTTCCAAACTACAACTAATGGTAGATTTAGCTGTGGAAAATAATTGTTTAACAAAAAAAAGAGAGGGATTACATCTGTATCCCTAACCCTGAAATACCATTTTTTAATTTCCTACCGAAGATTCATAAAGACGCAAACACTCCCCCTGGCCGTCCGATAATCGCAGGAATTAACTCAATCACGAGTAATTTATCTCATTTTATAGACCATCATTTACAGAAATTCGTTACAGCATTACCATCATATATTAGAGACACTGGCCATATGTTGTCAACGAGCAAACAAATACCATGGAAAGAAAACTATGTGTGGTGTAGTCTGGATGTCACCTCCCTATATTCCAATATCCACCATCATCAGGGAATTAGGGCGGTACGACATTTTTTAGAACAAGACCCTTTGATGCCAATACAACAAAGGAAGTTTATATTAGATGCGATCTACTTTATATTAACAACTATTTTACCTACAGTAAAGTCTTTTTTTCAACAAATTAACGGTACCGCTATGGGTACCAAATTTGCACCAAGTTACGCAAATTTGCTAATGGGGTTTTTTGAAGAAAAAGCTTTCAAGGATGATCATATTATTTTACATCGGTGTTTTATAGACGATATTTTGTTAATTTGGGAGGGCGAAGTAAACTATTTAGAACAGTTTATTATAGGGTTAAATTGTAAGGATTTTAACCTGAAGTTCACAAGTCATATCAGTAAAACGGAAATCATTTTTTTAGACCCAGTTTTATCATCTGAGAGTGGCCACATTAACACCAAAACACACTTTAAGCCCACTGATTGTAACAGCTACCTGAATTTTGGTAGCTGTCACCAAAAGAGCTGGAAACTGAATATACCCCAAGGGCAAGTCAAAAGAATTAAAAGAAATTGTTCCTCATTGGGAGACTAGAAACAACAATCAAAAGTCCTTATAACCAGATTTCAAGAAAAAGGCTATCCCTCTGAATTATGTCCGCATATGAAAAAAAATCCCATGAGGAATAGGGACAGTATTGACAAAACTGAGAGTTTAATAACAAAAACCCTTGTTTATCACCAAATGTAATGTACAATACAAGAGAATTGAAAATATTATGAAAAAGCATTGGTCTATTCTAAAACAAGACCCGTTCCTTCAGGATAATATCTTGGATAATCCAAAAATGATCTACCGTAAAAATAGGACCCTGCAGAATATCCTGGCCCCTTCGAATCCAGATAAATCCCATCGGAAAGAACGGAGGTTGGCACATTCCAATATGGTGGTCGGTACTTACAAATGCCTGAAGGCTCGGTGCAGGTGCTGTTCGGTAATAGTACAAGGGAAGAAAGACATCTTTGTCAATCGGGAGAAGAAGTTGATGGGGATCAGTCAATTTTTGAACTGTGGTTCATCCTTCCTTATATACCTTTTAGAATGTCCGTGCGGCCTACAATATATTGGGCGCACAACTAAGACATTAAGAACTGGAATTAATCAGCATAGACACAATATTTAAAGGGTTTTCAAAAACACAGCGTCTCACGACACGTTTCAGAGAAGCAATTGTTATGAATAGTGCTGCCCTTTATGTACATACACCCAGAAATAGAGCAGCCTATATTTAAAAGAATAATCAAATAGATATAGAAAATATATAGTGAGATCCATGCGTCATGTAGTAGATGGAAGCACGTTGCGTTCCATCTGTACGGCACTCTACCGTGGCCACATGACCGTTCTAATGGAAGGCATCGCTGCGCTCCTTCTGCACTCCAGGGAAGCGTGTCTCCGTTCACGGGTCACGTGGGACGGCCCCTGACGTCGGTCCCAGGACGCTCTACAGCGCGTCACTCTTGAGGGAAACGTCATCTTCCGTCGCCAAAATGGCGCGGTACATCGGAAGCAGGCACACTTCTAGTGACCTTCAGGAAAGGGTATGGAATTAACTTTTGTGCTAGTTATACCAAGTTTTATCTACTCTGTTTATGCTTGAGAAAGGCGTCTAGCACGTCGAAACGCGTCGCATATTGTTCCGCAAGTATTGTCTGCTTTTCTATGAGGCTCTGACCTCTTGTTGTGCTAATAAATGTTTTCGTTTCTAACCGGAGGCTGACCGTTGAAACATTTAACAATCGGTCCTCTCTAATGATAAGCAGCGCAGGATTACTGGGTTTCTCTTTTCTTTTGTACTATCCGACCTCTTATGAGGAACGGAGTTTGGTAAAACCTGCAGCTCTCCAGTGATTTGAATTCAGTGGATTAGTGGATCTATTTATAAAGCAAATACTGTAAGCCCACCGGGACACTGGGTGCTGAATGATCACCTTAGGGTGACGTCTGGCACCAGGGGAGTTGTCCCATTTTACTATATTGATTGCCTCTAAAGCTTTTGGCCCTCTCCTTGACTGTTATCCCTCTCTAAAACTGACCTCCTTGTCTTTCCACCTTCTAACCGACCTCCCCTCAACATCTCCATCCCAGTGTCTGGCACCATCATAACCCCCAGATGGCATGCCCGATGCCTTGGGGTCACACTGGACTCTGACCTCTCCTTTGCCCCCCATATCCAATCTCTGGCCCAAACATGCCACATGCACCTCAGAAATATTGCTAAATACGTCCGTTCCTCACCACGGACACGCTAAAGACGCTCGTGGTCGCCCTCATCCACTCCCGGCTTGACTACTACAACTCGCTACTCATCGGCCTCCCCCGCACCAGACCCGCTCCACTCCAATCCATACTAAATGTGGCAGCTAGACTCATTGTTCTATCCAGCCATTACTCAGACGCCTCTGCATTATGCCAGTCGCTGCATTGGCTGCCCATCCACTGCAGAACTAAATGTAAACTCCTCTACCTCACTCACAAAGCTCTACATGGCGCTGCGCCACCATACATCGCCTCCCTACTGTCAGTATACCACCATACATCGCCTCCCTACTGTCAGTACACCACCATACATCGCCTCCCTACTGTCAGTACACCACCATACATCGCCTACCTCCTGTCCGTACACCACCATACATCGCCTCCCTCCTGTCAGTACACCACCATACATCGCCTCCCTACTGTCAGTACACCACCATACATCGCCTCCCTACTGTCAGTACACCACCATACATCGCCTCCCTCCTGTCAGTACACCACCATACATCGCCTCCCTACTGTCAGTACACCACCATACATCGCCTCCCTCCTGTCAGTACACCACCATACATCGCCTCCCTACTGTCAGTACACCACCATACATCGCCTCCCTACTGTCAGTACATCACCATACATCGCCTCCCTACTGTCAGTACACCACCATACATCGCCTCCCTCCTGTCAGTACACCACCATACATCGCCTCCCTACTGTCAGTACACCACCATACATCGCCTCCCTACTGTCAGTACACCACCATACATCGCCTCCCTACTGTCAGTACACCACCATACATCGCCTCCCTCCTGTCAGTACACCACCATACATTGCCTCCCTACTGTCAGTACACCACCATACATCGCCTCCCTCCTGTCAGTACACCACCATACATCGCCTCCCTCCTGTCAGTACACCACCATACATCGCCTCCCTACTGTCAGTACACCACCATACATCGCCTCACTCCTGTCAGTACACCACCATACATCGCCTCCCTCCTGTCAGTACACCACCATACATCGCCTCCCTACTGTCAGTACACCACCATACATCGCCTCCCTACTGTCAGTACACCACCATACATCGCCTCCCTACTGTCAGTACACCACCATACATCGCCTCCCTCCTGTCAGTACACCACCATACATCACCTCCCTACTGTCAGTACACCACCATACATCGCCTCCCTACTGTCAGTATATCACCATACATCGCCTCCCTACTGTCAGTACGCCACCATACATCGCCTCCCTCCTGTCAGTACACCACCATACATCGCCTCCCTACTGTCAGTACACCACCATACATCGCCTCCCTACTGTCAGTACACCACCATACATCGCCTCCCTACTGTCAGTACACCACCATACATTGCCTCCCTCCTGTCAGTACACCACCATACATCGCCTCCCTACTGTCAGTATATCACCATACATCGCCTCCCTACTGTCAGTACACCACCATACATCGCCTCCCTCCTGTCAGTACACCACCCAGCCCGCTCACTCCGATCGGCTAACACACTCAGACTAAACACCCCTGTAATACGAACCTCTCATGCTCGCCTACAGGACTTCACCAGAGCAGCACCCATCCTCTGGAACGCTCTACCCCAAGGCATCCGGACAATTCCCGATGCACGGAACTTCAGACATGCCTTAAAACCGCACCTCTTCAGGGAAGCATACCAAATCTCCTGACCTAGTCCCTCGCCCCTCCCTATGGTGCTCCACCCTGTTTGCCTATCACATACGACCTCTACCCCTGCACCTCCTTACCACCCCACCCCGTTTGCTTCCTAATAACTGGTCTCCACATGAAATCCCCTACTGCCTGTGTTCCCCATGCACCCCTCCCCCTTTGCACCTCTTGTACCACCCCCATCCCATTTGTCAAACTGCTTGTACCCCACATTGTACTTGTTGTATTGTCTATGTTCTCCCAGGCCTGAAAGCGCTGCGGGATGAGTTGGCGCCATACAAATAAAGATGATTATTATTATAGAAGAGGACAGTGATCTACTACAGGGATATCTGTAACAAGATGACTGCTGTTTGTGCAGCCTGTGGACACCAGTCCTAGAATGGGGGGTTCATGTGCAGACCGGAGGGGTTAGAGGCGGAGCCTAACACAACTGCAGCCATTTTGTGCCATTCCTGGACCAGTATACAGTACTCATTACCAACAAGCATTGGGCAAGCGATCAGCCTTCACCCCCTCCAGCACTGCTCTATCCCTTCACTATGGCATTCCGCATGGCCCAATGCCATCACCCCGCTCTTGCGCCAACGTGCCTAACACTGATGATAATGGTGTGCACACGGCTCAGCGCCAATCATTAGTTTGTATCCGCTGCTTGTTGCTTCAGTCTGTTGTCTTCCTCTCTGATTCATCCTTCTGCATCTAAGTGTTCACACACAGGGGTATAGCTATAGCGGGTACAGAAGTAGCAGTCCCCCCTGGGCCATAGAGCCTGATGGGGCCCAGAGCCTCGGTATCATGGACCATGGCACATGGTAGGTGGGGGCACTAACACAGATTGTGCACTGGGGCCCGCGAGCTTCACGCTACCTCTCTGGTTATACTGGCTTATGACCTCTGCCATATTCCAGGCGAGGACAGTAGCTGATGATTGCCGTTATCTGTCCCGCTCTGACTATGGTCCTTGCTGCGCGAGACCCAGAACTCCTCTCATTCAAGTCAACAGAATTTAGATCGCCATCTAGTCATATAGGGCTCTTCTATATTGCAGCCATCAGTTGTGTCTCATCCTGCGTACCCAGAGGTTGGCACACTCCTGACCTCGCCATGTTGTCCTTACATTGCAGATTACACATTCCCAGTCCTGCTAGTGACAACTTCACATCCAGTATTCACTATATATGGATAGATATGTAGGTGGAAGATATAGAGATGACTGGTGAATGGATGGCCCTGGATACATAGGTGATGAATGAATGGTTCTATAGACGGATGATGAAGACGCGACTGATGGGATGACTCGATGGCTGTTGATTGTCATGCCTTTTGTACATTGATCATCATAATCCGTTCTTCCTTTCTGGTAGGTCGCGATCCGCTGGGTTCACTTGGACATCGGCCGAGCTCCAAGAAGAGACGTAAATCTCGAACAGCCTTCACCAATCACCAGATCTATGAGTTGGAGAAACGTTTCCTCTACCAGAAATATCTGTCCCCTGCTGACCGGGACCACATCGCCCAGCAGCTGGGACTCAGCAATGCCCAAGTCATCACCTGGTTTCAAAACCGAAGAGCCAAGCTGAAGAGGGATCTAGAGGAGATGAAGGCTGATGTGGAGTCGTTGAAGAAGCTGCCACCACGTGCACTGGAGAAATTGGTGTCCATGCCTGATGGCAGGCCAGGGGAGGAGGACGAGGATGAGGACATTAGACCGTGTTCTCCAACCTCACAAGAACTATTTCTTCAGTTGCCACAATATCCGTCCATGGAGCACACGATCAACGAGTTCTCGGAAGATGAAGAGATCGAGGTGGATGACTAAGACTGGAGGCAATGAAGTGCAAAGGACCCTTAATGTGAGAAAGGAAGGAAAGGGAAAAGAAGGGAGGAAGGAAGGTGAGAAAAGAAAAGAAGGAAGAAAGGGAGGAAAGGAAGGAATGCGGGAAGTGAGGTAGTTAAGGAGAGGGTGTAAGTGTAAGAAAAGAAAGGTAATAGAAGAAGAGAGAAGGTTGAGGAAAGAAACAAAGGAATGAAGGATGGAAAGAAGGATGGTTAAGGACAGAAGAAAGGAAGGAAGGGATGAAGGTAGGTAGGTTAAGGAAAGGAAGGCAACAGGAAGAAAAAATGAAGGAAGAAAGATTTTCTAGGAAGGGAAGGAAAGGAAAGGAAAGGAAGGCAATGGAAGAAGAAAGAAGGTTAGGGAAAGAAAAGAACAAATGAAGGAGGAAAAGGAAGGAAGGATTGAAAAAAGAGGAAGGATTAGGAAAGGAAAGAAGGAAGGAAGTCAGGAAAGAAGCCCTTTTCATAGCCAATGACTTTACTCCCAGCCCAAACTTATCAGCTAGTCTGATGCATGTAAAGAGAGACATGGCCTCCAGTGATAATCCTGCTGTGCGGGAAGCTACAAGATACAGTCCAGCCACATATGGACACGGTATATACCATAGGCACAGAGCTGCAGAGGAGAAGAGTCTGTACATACAGCAGATACTGAGGAGTTGTACTGTGCGCGGTCCTCATCCCTCGTCATGGACTGACATGGTTCTCCCATGAGGGGCATTTTAATGAGATTTCTCTGGAGCATCTGACCCTGGAATTCGTCTTCCGTACACCCCAGCAGATCCGGCCGCTCCGCTCTCCGTGTATAGAAATGTATTTATTTTATTTAAATTCCTCGCCTCAGGAGACCCATCCTACTCCTCTGTCACCCAGCGAGGTCTACAATGGGCCCCTGGGGCCCCTTACACTGAGCTTAGTGGAGTTCTGTGACTACATTGTGGGTGAGGCGAGCAGTGGGACATATGGTCTGTGATCATTCAATAAATTATCATCACTTTCCTATAGTTGTCTCCGATGTGTGATATCTAAGGCCAAGCATCACAGGGCATCCATGGGGTTAATAGTCAACCCTGAGGAGTGTGGGATGATACAAGCAGCAAATACAATCATAGACATAGAAAGTAGTAACAAGAAATCTCCACTAGTGATAATAATAATAACATGATCTTCATATCCGCTGAAGGAGAAAATACCACAAAACAAATCCTCATGTTATAAGTAATGCATGCAAACGGACCAAAGGGACAAATAATGAATAATACCAATAGGAGGCGCAACAAACATAATAAACTAGAAACAAATGAATGTAACAATACTATCAAACAGCCGGAGCAGAACGGGCCGAGGGGTCAGATGATCATCAAATATCCACAGCACATAAGATCACATCTGATCGCCAACTGATGAGGCTGTAGGGGAAGTCACGTGGATGGGAGTAGGAGGGGGCCCAGGACCACCGGATACCCCTCTGGGAGGAAACAACAGAAGTGTGCCCCATGCTCACTGTACAGAGAGCCATCCCTGTGGTGTGGCTGCAGAAGACAAGGGCATCCGCCACACCAGTCCTCCAGCGGGTCTCTGGTCAATGGGGCAGAAATGTGACAGGAGGGACAGACATTTGGGAACAGCTTCATACACTACAGACAGGACAGAAAGAGATAAGCCGCCCACCCGGCAGTCGGCACACCGAAATATGGATCCTAAAACTGTCATGGAAGTGTAAGAGCTGCGTACAAAAACATCATGTAATAACTGTGAAGTATCAGAAGACAGAATATATAATGTCTGCGTAATAATAGATAGGGAAAAATAATGGAATAAATTACAAAACTGAGCATGTAATATCAAAGCAGAATATAAAATAACATAAAGGAAGAGTATAAAGGCTGCGACTAAAAGTACGATCTAACATTTGTGGGGAATATATAAACTAATGTAACAGAAGAGGAGGAATAGAAGAGTTGTATATCCTGAACATATCTAATGTGCGTATATAATATATACAGCAACACAAATGACAAAAACAAAGATAATCCAAAGGTAAAAATGTTACAGCGCTGTTTAATAAAAGATCTAATATCGCTGTAGAGTAATAGGGGATAAAAGGAGAGCTATGTGTATAATAACACAACCATCATCTACATAGAATACAGCAAAAAGATCATCTAATATCGCTGCTTAATGAATAATACAAATGCTAAAAACTATGGTTGATATTTATAATCCAAGAGTAAGACTGAGGAGAGAACAGCAGCCGTGCGGCAGAAGGAACGCTGATGAGATAGAACATGGTAATGCAGCAGGACTGATAACTGCGTTATAACATGCCCGCTGCCCAGCATAGTGCACCAAACTGTTTTCATTCATGTGTTTTTGTAAACGTGTTGCCGCGTTCATCAGTTATCCACACGTGATACTTTCTTACACTACACGTCTACCTCTCTTCAAGTAGAATGGAGGTTTTGGAAACAAGCTCTTCTGATCGAGATGGCAAGGGGTCATATAATACAAGACAGCAGCGATATAAAAGCGGAGGATACTATGAATGTGTATGGAAAGAGAGACTGAAGACTAGTTTAGGGTTATTTTTTGGCGATCAATTATATAAACAGTAACAGGATTACACTGAGAGCGCTGGCCCTTTAACAAATAATGCAGGAGAAACCATCAAAGACGATGGAGGGAAGGCAAACCTATTAGTTTCTTTTTCCTCAAGTGTATTCACAAAGGAAAAAGTAATGTCACACAAGAGGCAGGGGAATAAAATAACCCCCACAAAACATCACCTGCCTAACAGAGGAGGGGAGCAGAGCCGGTAAAAGGGGATCAAAATCAGCAAATCACCAGCCCAGAGGGAATACACCAAAGGTGCTAAGGGAACTAAAGGCCCATTCACACGGGATGAATGTGGGGCACACGATAGCCACCCCTCGTCCCGCACATACTGGCTGCGGTGCTCCTACATAAACGATGGCCGCCCCTCGTCCTGTACATACTGGCTGCGGTGCTCCTACATAAACGATGGCCGCCCCTCGTTCCCCACATACTGGCTGCGGTGCTCCTACATAAACGATGGCCGCCCCTCGTCCTGTACATACTGGCTGCGGTGCTCCTACATAAACGATGGCCGCCCCTCGTCCCGCACATACTGGCTGCGGTGCTCCTACATAAACGATGGCCGCCCTTCGTCCCCCACATACTGGCTGCGGTGCTCCTACATAAACGATAGCCACATCTCGTCCCACACATACTGGCTGCGGTGCTCCTACATAAACGATGGCCGCCCCTCGTCCCCCACATAAACGATGGCCGCCCCTCGTCCCCCACATACTGGCTGCGGTGCTCCTACATAAACGATGGCCGCTCCTCGTCCCCCACATACTGGCTGCGGTGCTCCTACATAAACGATGGCTGCCCCTCGTCCCCCACATACTGGCTGCGGTGCTCCTACGTAGACGATGGCTGCCCCTCGTCCCCCACATACTGGCTGCGGTGCTCCTACATAAATGATGGCCGCCCCTCGTCCCCCACATAAACGATGGCTGCCCCTCGTCCACACATACTGGCTGCGGTGCTCCTACATAAACGATGGCCGCCCCTCGTCCACACATACTGGCTGCGGTGCTCCTACATAAACGATGGCCGCCCCTCGTCTCCCACATACTGGCTGCGGTGCCCCTACATAAACGATGGCCGCCCCTCGTCCCCCACATACTGGCTGCGGTGCTCCTACATAAACGATGGCCGCCCCTCGTCCCCCACATACTGGCTGCGGTGCTCCTACATAAACGATGGCCGCCCCTCGTCCCCCACATACTGGCTGCGGTGCCCCTACATAAACGATGGCTGCCCCTCGTCCCCCACATACTGGCTGCGGTGCTCCTACATAAACGATGGCCGCCCCTCATCCCCAACATACTGGCTGCGGTGCTCCTACATAAATGATGGCCGCCCCTCGTCCCACACATACTGGCTGCGGTGCTCCTACATAAACGATGGCCGCCCCTCGTCCCCACATACTGGCTGCGGTGCTCCTACAAAAACGATGGCCGCCCCTCGTCCTGCACATACTGGCTGCGGTGCTCCTACATAAACGATGGCCGCCCCTCGTCCTGTACATACTGGCTGCGGTGCTCCTACATAAACGATGGCCGCCCCTCGTCCCGCACATACTGGCTGCGGTGCTCCTACATAAACGATGGCCGCCCCCCGTCCTGTACATACTGGCTGCGGTGCTCCTACATAAACGATGGCCGCCCCTCGTCCCCCACATACTGGCTGCGGTGCTCCTACATAAACGATGGCCACCCCTCGTCCCCCACATACTGGCTGCGGTGCTCCTACATAAACGATGGCCGCCCCTCGTCCCCCACATACTGGCTGTGGTGCTCCTACATAAACGATGGCCGCCCCTCGTCCCCCACATACTGGCTGCGGTGCTCCTACATAAACGATGGCCGCCCCTCGTCCTGTACATACTGGCTGCGGTGCTCCTACATAAACGATGGCCGCCCCTCGTCCCCCACATACTGGCTGCGGTGCTCCTACATAAACGATGGCCGCCCCTCGTCCCCCACATACTGGCTGCGGTGCTCCTACATAAACGATGGCCGCCCCTCGTCCTGCACATACTCGCTGTGGTGCTCCTACATAAACGATGGCCGCCCCTCGTCCCCCCACATACTGGCTGAGGTGCTCCTACATAAACGATGGCCGCCCCTCGTCCCCCACATACTGGCTGCGGTGCTCCTACATAAACGATGGCCGCCCCTCGTCCCCCACATACTGGCTGCGGTGCTCCTACATAAACGATGGCCGCCCCTCGTCCCCCACATACTGGCTGCGGTGCTCCTACATAAACGATGGCCGCCCCTCGTCCCCCATATACTGGCTGCGGTGCTCCTACATAAACGATGGCCGCCCCTCGTCCTGCACATACTGGCTGCGGTGCTCCTACATAAACGATGGCCGCCCCTCGTCCCCCACATACTGGCTGCGGTGCTCCTACATAAACGATGGCCGCCCCTCGTCCCCCACATACTGGCTGCGGTGCTCCTACATAAACGATGGCCGCCCCTCGTCCTGCACATACTGGCTGCGGTGCTCCTACATAAACGATGGCCGCTCCTCGTCCTCATATACTGGCTGTGGTGCTCCTACATAAACGATGGCCGCCCCTCGTCCCCCACATACTGGCTGCGGTGCTCCTACATAAACGATGGCCGCCCCTCGTCCCCCACATACTGGCTGCGGTGCTCCTACATAAACGATGGCCGCCCCTCGTCCCCCACATACTGGCTGCGGTGCTCCTACATAAACGATGGCCGCCCCTCGTCCCACACATACTGGCTGCGGTGCTCCTACATAAACGATGGCCGCCCCTCATCCCGTACATACTGGCTACGGTGCTCCTACATAAACGATGGCCGCCCCTCGTCCCCCACATACTGGCTGCGGTGCTCCTACATAAACGACGGCCGTCCCTCGTCCCCCACATACTGGCTGCGGTGCTCCTACATAAACGATGGCCGCCCCTCGTCCCACACATACTGGCTGCGGCGCTCCTACATAAACGATGGCCGCCCCTCGTCCCACACATACTGGCTGCGGTGCTCCTACATAAACGATGGCCGCCCCTCGTCCCACATATACTGGCTGCGGTGCTCCTACATAAACGATGGCCGCCCCTCGTCCTGTACATACTGGCTGCAGTGCGCCTACATAAACGATGGCCGCCCCTCGTCCCCCACATACTGGCTGCGGTGCTCCTACATAAACGATGGCCGCCCCTCGTCCCCCGCACATACTGGCTGCGGTGCTCCTACATAAACGATGGCCGCCCCTCGTCCCCCATATACTGGCTGCGGTGCTCCTACATAAACGATGGCCGCCCCTCGTCCTGTACATACTGGCTGCGGTGCTCCTACATAAACGATGGCCGCCCCTCGTCCCCCACGTACTGGCTGCGGTGCTCCTACATAAACGATGGCCGCCCCTCGTCCCCCACATACTGGCTGCGATGCTCCTACATAAACGATGGCCGCCCCTCGTCCCCCACATACTGGCTGCGGTGCTCCTACATAAACGATGGCCGCCCCTCGTCCCGCACATACTGGCTGCGGTGCTCCTACATAAACGATGGCCGCCCCTCGTCCCGCACATATTGGCTGCGGTGCTCCTACATAAACGATGGCCGCCCCTCGTCCCCCACATACTGGCTGCGGTGCTCCAACATAAACGATGGCCGCCCCTCGTCCCCCACATACTGGCTGCGGTGCTCCTACATAAACGATGGCCGCCCCTCGTCCGCCATATACTGGCTGCGGTGCTCCTACATAAACGATGGCCGCCCCTCGTCCCCCACATACTGGCTGCGGTGCTCCTACATAAACGATGGCCGCCCCTCGTTCCCCATATCCTGGCTGCGGTGCTCCTACATAAACGATGGCCGCCCCTCGTCCCCCAAATACTGGCTGCGGTGCTCCTACATAAACGATGGCCGCCCCTCGTCCTCCACATACTGGCTGCGGTGCTCCTACATAAATGATGGCCGCCCCTCGTCCCGCACATACTGGCTGCGGTGCTCCTACATAAATGATGGCCGCCCCTCGTCCCCACATACTGGCTGCGGTGCTCCTACATAAACAATGGCCGCCCCTCGTCCCCCACATACTGACTGTGGTGCTCCTACATAAACGATGGCCGCCCCTCGTCCCCCACATACTGGCTGTGGTGCTCCTACATAAACGATGGCCGCCCCTCGTCCCCCACATACTGGCTGCGGTGCTCCTACATAAACGTTGGCCGCCCCTCGTCCTCCACATACTGGCTGCAGTGCTCCTACATAAACGATGGCCGCCCCTCGTCCTGCACATACTGGCTGCGGTGCTCCTACATAAACGATGGCCGCCCCTCGTCCTGCACATACTGGCTGCGGTGCTCCTACATAAACGATGGCCGTCCCTCGTCCCCCACATACTGGCTGCGGTGCTCCTACATAAACGATGGCCGCCCCTCGTCCCCCACATACTGGCTGCGGTGCTCCTACATAAACGATGGCCGCCCCTCGTCCCCCACATACTGCCTGTGGTGCTCCTACATAAACGATGGCCGCCCCTCGTCCCCCACATACTGGCTGCGGTGCTCCTACATAAACGTTGGCCGCCCCTCGTCCTCCACATACTGGCTGCAGTGCTCCTACATAAACGATGGCCGCCCCTCGTCCTGCACATACTGGCTGCGGTGCTCCTACATAAACGATGGCCGCCCCTCGTCCCGCACATATTGGCTGCGGCGCTCCTACATAAACGGTGGCCGCCCCTCGCCCCGCACATATTGGCTGCAGTGCTCCTACATAAACGATGGCCGCCCCTCGCCCCGCACATACTGGCTGCGGTGCTCCTACATAAACGGTGGCCGCCCCTCGCCCCGCACAAACTGGCTGCGGTGCTCCTACATAAACGATGGCCGCCCCTCGTCCCCCACATACTGGCTGCGGTGCTCCTACATAAACGATGGCCGCCCCTCGTCCTGCACATACTGGCTGCGGTGCTCCTACATAAACGATGGCCGCCCCTCGTCCCCCACATACTGGCTGCGGTGCTCCTACATAAACGATGGCCACCCCTCGTCCCCCACATACTGGCTGCGGTGCTCCTACATAAACGATGGCCGCCCCTCGTCCCTCACATACTGGCTGCGGTGCTCCTACATAAACGATAGCCGCCCCTCGTCCCCCACATACTGGCTGTGGTGCTCCTACATAAACGATGGCCGCCCCTCGTCCCCCACATACTGGCTGCGGTGCTCCTACATAAACGTTGGCCGCCCCTCGTCCTCCACATACTGGCTGCAGTGCTCCTACATAAACGATGGCCGCCCCTCGTCCTGCACATACTGGCTGCGGTGCTCCTACATAAACGATGGCCGCCCCACGTCCCGCACATACTGGCTGCGGTGCTCCTACATAAACGATGGCCGCCCCTCGTCCTGTACATACTGGCTGCGGTGCTCCTACATAAACGATGGCCGCCCCTCGTCCCGCACATACTGCCTGCGGTGCTCCTACATAAACGATGGCCGCCCCTCGTCCCGCACATATTGGCTGCGGCGCTCCTACATAAACGGTGGCCGCCCCTCGTCCCCACATACTGGCTGCGGTGCTCCTACATAAACGATGGCCGCCCCTCGCCCCGCACATACTGGCTGCGGTGCTCCTACATAAACGGTGGCCGCCCCTCGCCCCGCACAAACTGGCTGCGGTGCTCCTACATAAACGATGGCCGCCCCTCGTCCTGTACATACTGGCTGCGGGGCTCCTACATAAAACGATGGCCGCCCCTCGTCCTGCACATACTGGCTGCGGTGCTCCTACATAAACGATGGCCGCCCCTCGTCCCCCACATACTGGCTGCGGTGCTCCTACATAAACGATGGCCACCCCTCGTCCCCCACATACTGGCTGCGGTGCTCCTACATAAATGATGGCCGCCCCTCGTCCTGCACATACTGGCTGCGGGGCGCCTACATAAACGATGGCCGCCCCTCGTCCTGCACATACTGGCTGCGGTGCTCCTACATAAACGATGGCCGCCCCTCGTCCCCCACATACTGGCTGCGGTGCTCCTACATAAACGATGGCCACCCCTCGTCCTGTACATACTGGCTACGGTGCTCCTACATAAACGATGGCCACCCCTCGTCCTGCACATACTGGCTGCGGGGCGCCTACATAAACGATGGCCGCCCCTCGTCCTGTACATACTGGCTGCGGTGCTCCTACATAAACGATGGCCGCCCCTCGTCCCCCACATACTGGCTGCGGTGCTCCTACATAAACGATGGCCGCCCCTCGTCCCGCAGATATTGGCTGCGGCGCTCCTACATAAACGGTGGCCGCCGCTCGCCCCGCACATATTGGCTGCAGTGCTCTTACATAAACGATGGCGGCCCCTCGCCCCGCACATACTGGCTGCGGTGCTCCTACATAAACGGTGGCCGCCCCTCGCCCCGCACACACTGGCTGCGGTGCTCCTACATAAACGATGGCCGCCCCTCGTCCCGCACATACTGCCTGCGGTGCTCCTACATAAACGATGGCCGCCCCTCGTCCCGCACATATTGGCTGCAGTGCTCCTACATAAACGATGGCCGCCCCTCGCCCCGCACATACTGGCTGCGGTGCTCCTACATAAACGATGGCCGCCCCTCGTCCTGTACATACTGGCTGCGGTGCTCCTACATAAACGATGGCCGCCCCTCGTCCCCCACATACTGGCTGCGGTGCTCCTACATAAACGGTGGCCGCCCCTCGCCCCGCACATACTGGCTGCGGTGCTCCTACATAAACGATGGCCGCCCCTCGTCCCGCACATACTGCCTGCGGTGCTCCTACATAAACGATGGCCGCCCCTCGTCCCGCACATACTGCCTGCGGTGCTCCTACATAAACGATGGCTGCCCCTCGTCCCCCACATACTGGCTGCGGTGCTCCTACATAAACGATGGCTGCCCCTCGTCCCCCATATACTGGCTGCGGTGCTCCTACATAAACGATGGCCGCCCCTCGTCCCCCACATACTGGCTGCGGTGCTCCTACATAAACGGTGGCCGCCCCTCGCCCCGCACATACTGGCTGCGGTGCTCCTACATAAACAATGGCCGCCCCTCGTCCCGCACATACTGGCTGCGGTGCTCCTACATAAACGATGGCCGCCCCTCGTCCCCCACATACTGGCTGCGATGCTCCTACATAAACGATGGCCGCCCCTCGTCCTGTACATACTGGCTGCGGTGCTCCTACATAAACGATGGCCGCCCCTCGTCCCCCACATACTGGCTGCGGTGCTCCTACATAAACGATGGCTGCCCCTCGTCCTGCACATACTGGCTGCGGTGCTCCTACATAAACAATGGCCGCCCCTCGTCCCCACATACTGTCTGCGGTGCCCCTACATAAACGATGGCCGCCCCTCGTCCCCCACATACTGGCTGCGGTGCTCCTACATAAACGATGGCCGCCCCTCGTCCTGTACATACTGGCTGCGGTGCTCCTACATAAACGATGGCCGCCCCTCGTCCTCCACATACCGGCTGCGGTGCTCCTACATAAACGATGGCCGCCCCTCGTCCTACACATACTGGCTGCGGTGCTTCTACATAACCGATGGCCGCCCCTCGTCCTCCACATACCGGCTGCGGTGCTCCTACATAAACGATGGCCGCCCCTCGTCCCGCACATACTGGCTGCGGTGCTCCTACATAAACGATGGCCGCCCCTCGTCCCCCACATACTGGCTGCGGTGCTCCTACATAAACGATGGCCGCCCCTCGTCCCGCACATACTGGCTGCGGTGCTCCTACATAAACGATGGCCGCCCCTCGTCCCCCACATACTGGCTGCGGTGCTCCTACATAAACGATGGCCGCCCCTCGTCCCCCACATACTGGCTGCGGTGCTCCTACATAAACGATGGCCGCCCCTCGTCCCCCACATACTGGCTGCGGTGCTCCTACATAAACGATGGCCGCCCCTCGTCCCGCACATACTGGCTGCGGTGCTCCTACATAAACGATGGCCGCCCCTCGTCCCCCACATACTGGCTGCGGTGCCCCTACATAAACTATGGCCGCCCCTCGTCCCCAACATACTGGCTGCGGTGCTCCTACATAAATGATGGCCGCCCCTCGTCCCACACATACTGGCTGCGGTGCTCCTACATATACGATGGCCGCCCCTCGTCCCCCACATACTGGCTGCGGTGCTCCTACATAAACGATGGCTGCCCCTCGTCCTGCACATACTGGCTGCGGTGCTCCTACATAAACGATGGCCGCCCCTCGTCCCCCACATACTGGCTGCGGTGCTCCTACATAAACGATGGCCGCCCCTCGTCCCCACATACTGGCTGCGGTGCTCCTACATAAACGATGGCCGCCCCTCGTCCCCCACATACTGGCTGCGGTGCTCCTACATAAACGATGGCCGCCCCTCGTCCTGTACATACTGGCTGCGGTGCTCCTATATAAACGATGGCCGCCCCTCGTCCCCCACATACTGGCTGCGGTACACCTACATAACCGATGGCTGCCCCTCGTCCCCCACATACTGGCTGCGGTGCTCCTACATAAACGATGGCCGCCCCTCGTCCCCCCACATACTGGCTGCGGTGCTCCTACATAAACGATGGCCGCCCCTCGTCCTCCACATACTGGCTGCGGTGCTCCTACATAAACGATGGCTGCCCCTCGTCCCCCACATACTGGCTGCGGTGCTCCTACATAAACGATGGCCGCCCCTCGTCCCCCACATACTGGCTGCGGTGCTCCTACATAAACGATGGCCGCCCCTCGTCCTCCACATACTGGCTGCGGTGCTCCTACATAAACGATGGCCGCCCCTCGTCCCGTACATACTGGCTGCGGTGCTCCTACATAAACGATGGCCGCCCCTCGTCCCCCACATACTGGCTGCGGTGCTCCTACATAAACGATGGCCGCCCCTCGTCCCCCACATACTGGCTGCGGTGCTCCTACATAAACGATGGCCGCCCCTCGTCCTGTACATACTGGCTGCGGTGCTCCTACATAAATGATGGCCGCCCCTCGTCCTGCACATACTGGCTGTGGTGCTCCTACATAAACGATGGCCGCCCCTCGTCCCCACATACTGGCTGCGGTGCTCCTACATAAACGATGGCCGCCCCTCGTCCTGTACATACTGGCTGCGGTGCTCCTACATAAACGATGGCCGCCCCTCGTCCTCCACATACTGGCTGCGGTGCTCCTACATAAACGATGGCCACCCCTCGTCCCCCACGTACTGGCTGCGGTGCTCCTACATAAACGATGGCCGCCCCTCGTCCCCATATACTGGCTGCGGTGCTCCTACATAAACGATGGCCGCCCCTCGTCCCCCACATACTGGCTGCGGTGCTCCTACATAAACGATGGCCGCCCCTCGTCCCCCACATACTGGCTGCGGTGCTCCTACATAAACGATGGCCGCCCCTCGTCCCCCACATACTGGCTGCGGTGCTCCTACATAAACGATGGCCGCCCCTCGTCCCCCACATACTGGCTGCGGTGCTCCTACATAAACGATGGCCGCCCCTCGTCCCCCACATACTGGCTGCGGTGCTCCTACATAAACGATGGCCGCCCCTCGTCCCCACATACTGGCTGCGGTGCTCCTACATAAACGATGGCCGCCCCTCGTCCCCCACATACCGGCTGCGGTGCTCCTACATAAACGATGGCCGCCCCTCGTCCTGTACATACTGGCTGCGGTGCTCCTACATAAACGATGGCCGCCCCTCGTCCCCCACATACTGGCTGCGGTGCTCCTACATAAACGATGGCCGCCCCTCGTCCCCCACATACTGGCTGCGGTGCTCCTACATAAACGATGGCCGCCCCTCGTCCCCCACATACTGGCTGCGGTACTCCTACATAAACGATGGCCGCCCCTCGTCCCCCACATACTGGCTGCGGTACTCCTACATAAACGATGGCCGCCCCTCGTCCTGTACATACTGGCTACGGTGCTCCTACATAAACGATGGCCGCCCCTCGTCCTGCACATACTGGCTGCGGTGCTCCTACATAAACGATGGCCGCCCCTCGTCCTGTACATACTGGCTGCGGTGCTCCTACATAAACGATGGCCGCCCCTCGTCCCCCACATACTGGCTGCGGTGCTCCTACATAAACGATGGCCGCCCCTCGTCCCCCACATACTGGCTGCAGTGCTCCTACATAAACGATGGCCGCCCCTCGTCCTGTACATACTGGCTGTGGTGCTCCTACATAAACAATGGCCGCCCCTCGTCCCCACATACTGGCTGCGGTGCTCCTACATAAACGATGGCCGCCCCTCGTCCTGTACATACTGGCTGCGGTGCTCCTACATAAACGATGGCCGCCCCTCGTCCCCCACATACTGGCTGCGGTGCTCCTACATAAACGATGGCCGCCCCTCGTCCTCCACATACTGGCTGCGGTGCTCCTACATAAACGATGGCCGCCCCTCGTCCCGTACATACTGGCTGCGGTGCTCCTACATAAACGATGGCCGCCCCTCGTCCCCCACATACTGGCTGCGGTGCTCCTACATAAACGATGGCCGCCCCTCGTCCCCCACATACTGGCTGCGGTGCTCCTACATAAACGATGGCCGCCCCTCGTCCTGTACATACTGGCTGCGGTGCTCCTACATAAATGATGGCCGCCCCTCGTCCTGCACATACTGGCTGTGGTGCTCCTACATAAACGATGGCCGCCCCTCGTCCCCACATACTGGCTGCGGTGCTCCTACATAAACGATGGCCGCCCCTCGTCCTGTACATACTGGCTGCGGTGCTCCTACATAAACGATGGCCGCCCCTCGTCCTCCACATACTGGCTGCGGTGCTCCTACATAAACGATGGCCACCCCTCGTCCCCCACGTACTGGCTGCGGTGCTCCTACATAAACGATGGCCGCCCCTCGTCCCCATATACTGGCTGCGGTGCTCCTACATAAACGATGGCCGCCCCTCGTCCCCCACATACTGGCTGCGGTGCTCCTACATAAACGATGGCCGCCCCTCGTCCCCCACATACTGGCTGCGGTGCTCCTACATAAACGATGGCCGCCCCTCGTCCCCCACATACTGGCTGCGGTGCTCCTACATAAACGATGGCCGCCCCTCGTCCCCCACATACTGGCTGCGGTGCTCCTACATAAACGATGGCCGCCCCTCGTCCCCCACATACTGGCTGCGGTGCTCCTACATAAACGATGGCCGCCCCTCGTCCCCACATACTGGCTGCGGTGCTCCTACATAAACGATGGCCGCCCCTCGTCCCCCACATACCGGCTGCGGTGCTCCTACATAAACGATGGCCGCCCCTCGTCCTGTACATACTGGCTGCGGTGCTCCTACATAAACGATGGCCGCCCCTCGTCCCCCACATACTGGCTGCGGTGCTCCTACATAAACGATGGCCGCCCCTCGTCCCCCACATACTGGCTGCGGTGCTCCTACATAAACGATGGCCGCCCCTCGTCCCCCACATACTGGCTGCGGTACTCCTACATAAACGATCGCCGCCCCTCGTCCCCCACATACTGGCTGCGGTACTCCTACATAAACGATGGCCGCCCCTCGTCCTGTACATACTGGCTACGGTGCTCCTACATAAACGATGGCCGCCCCTCGTCCTGCACATACTGGCTGCGGTGCTCCTACATAAACGATGGCCGCCCCTCGTCCTGTACATACTGGCTGCGGTGCTCCTACATAAACGATGGCCGCCCCTCGTCCCCCACATACTGGCTGCGGTGCTCCTACATAAACGATGGCCGCCCCTCGTCCCCCACATACTGGCTGCAGTGCTCCTACATAAACGATGGCCGCCCCTCGTCCTGTACATACTGGCTGTGGTGCTCCTACATAAACAATGGCCGCCCCTCGTCCCCACATACTGGCTGCGGTGCTCCTACATAAACGATGGCCGCCCCTCGTCCTGTACATACTGGCTGCGGTGCTCCTACATAAACGATGGCCGCCCCTCGTCCCCCACATACTGGCTGCGGTGCTCCTACATAAACGATGTTACTATACGGAGAAGGGACGCAGAGCATCAGACTATACAGCGTGCAGATCACTGATCACAACTCACAGTTATGTCTATTAATGGGGTACAGGAAGGAGCACAGGGGTATGCGATGTCACTATTCTGGGGTACACAGCAGTCATTACTATTATAGGGGTACAGTTGGTACTATTCTGGGGTACACAGTAGTCATTATTATGGGGGTACAGTTGGTACTATTCTGGGGTTCACAGCAGTCATTATTATGGGGGTACAGTTGCTTCTATTCTGGGGTACTCAGCAATCATTACTACTATTATGGGGGTACAGTTGGTACTATTCTGGGGTACACAGCATTCATTATGGGGGTACAGTTGGTACTATTCTGGGGTTCACAGTAGTCATTACTATTATGGGGGTACAGTTGGTACAATTTTGAGGTTCACAGTAGTCATTACTATTATGGGGGTACAGTTGGTACTATTCTGGGGTACACAGTCGTGATTCTGTTGTGGGGGTACAGTTGGTACTATTCTGGGGTACACAGCAGTCATTACTATTATGGGGGTACAGTTGGTTCTATTCAGGGGTATGCAGCAGTCATTTTGTTGTGGGGGTACAGTTATTCTGGGGTACACAGCAGTCATTACTATTATGGGGGTACAGTTGGCACTATTCTGGGGTACACCGTAGTCACTATTATAGGGGTACAGTTGGTACTATTCTGGGGTACACAGCAGTCATTATTATGGGGGTACAGTTGGTACTATTCTGGGGTACACAGCAGTCATTATTATGGGGGTACAGTTGGTACTATTCTGGGGTACACAGCAGTCATTTTGTTGTGGGGGTACAGTTATTATTCTGGGGTACACAGCAGTCATTACTATTATGGGGGTACAGTTGGTACTATTCTGGGGTACACAGCAGTCATTACTATTATGGGGGTACAGTTGGTACTATTCTGGGGTACACAGTCGTGATTCTGTTGTGGGGGTACAGTTGGTAGTATTCCGGGGTACACAGCAGTCACTCTGTTGTGGAGGTACAGTTGGTACTATTCTGGGGTACACAGCCGTCATTCCTATTATGGGGGTACAGTTAGTATTATTCTGGGGTACACAGCAGTCATTACTATTATGGAGGTACAGTTGGTACTATTCTGGGGTACACAGCAGTCATTACTATTATGGAGGTACAGTTGGTACTATTCTGGGGTACACAGCAGTCATTACTATTATGGGGGTACAGTTGGTTCTATTCAGGGGTATGCAGCAGTCATTTTGTTGTGGGGGTACAGTTATTATTCTGGGGTACACAGCAGTCATTACTATTATGGGGGTACAGTTGGTAGTATTCTGGGGTACACCGTAGTCACTATTATAGGGGTACAGTTGGTACTATTCTAGGGTACACAGCAGTCATTATTATGGGGGTACAGTTGGTACTAGTCTGGGGTACACAGCAGTCATTTTGTTGTGGGGGTACAGTTATTATTCTGGGGTACACAGCAGTCATTACTATTATGGGGGTACAGTTGGTACTATTCTGGGGTACACAGCAGTCATTACTATTATGGGGGTACAGTTGGTTCTATTCTGGGGTACACAGCAGTCATTCTGTTTGCCTACAGTTGGTACTATTCTGGGGTACACAGCAGTCATTACTATTATGGGGGTACAGTTGGTAGTATTCTGGGGTACACAGCAGTCATTACTATAATGGGGGTACAGTTAGTATCATTCTAGGGTACACAGTAGTCATAACTATTATGGGGGTACAGTTGGTAGTATTCTGGGGTATAAAGCAGTCATTTTGTTGTGGGGGTACAGTTGGTACTATTCTGGAGTACACAGCAGTCATTACTATTATGGGGGTACAGTTAGTATTATTCTGGGGTACACAGCAGTCATTACCATTATGGGGTACACAGCATTCTGTTGTGGGGGTACAGTGAGCACTATTCAGGGGTACACAGCAGTCCTTACTATTATGGGGGTACAGTTAGTATTATTCTAGGGTACACAGTAATCATAACTATTATGGGGGTACCGTTGGTACTGTTCTGGGGTATAAAGCAGTCATTTTGTTGTGGGGGTACAATTGGTACTATTCTGGGGTACACAGCAGTCATTACTATTATGGGGGTACGGTTGGTACTATTCTGGGTACACAGCAGTCCTTACTATTATGGGGGTACAGTTGGTTCTATTCTGGGGTACACAGCAGTCATTCTGTTTGGCTACAGTTGGTACTATTCTGTCGTACTCAGCAGTCATTACTGTTTTGGGGGTACAGTTGGTACTATTCTGGGGTTCACAGTAGTCATTACTATTATGGGGGTACAGCTGGTACTATTCTGTCGTACTCAGCAGTCATTACTGTTTTGGGGGTACAGTTCGTTCTATTCTGGGGTACACAGCAGTCATTACTATTATGGGGGTACAGCTGGTACTATTCTGGGGTACACAGCAGTCATTACTATTATGGGGGTACAGTTTGTATTATTCTGGGGTACACAGCAGTCATTACCATTATGGGGTACACAGCATTCTGTTGTGGGGGTACAGTGAGCACTATTCAGGGGTACACAGTAGTCATTACTATTATGGGGGTACCGTTGGTACTGTTCTGGGGTATAAAGCAGTCATTTTGTGTGGGGGTACAATTGGTACTATTCTGGGGTACACAGCAGTCATTACTATTATGGGGGTACGGTTGGTACTATTCTGGGGTACACAGCAGTCATACTGTTTGGCTACAGTTGGTACTATTCTGTCGTACTCAGCAGTCATTACTGTTTTGGGGGTACAGTTGGTACTATTCTGGGGTACACAGCAGTCATTACTATTATGGGGGTACAGTTGGTACTATGGGGGACACAGCAGTCATTATTATTATGGGTGTACAGTTTGTATTATTCTGGGGTACACAGCATTTACTATTATGGGGGTACAGCTGGTACTATTCTGGGGTACACCGCAGTCATTACTATTATGGGGGTACAGTTGGTACTACTCTGGGGTACACAGCAGTCATTACTATAATGGGGGTACAGTTGGTACTACTCTGGGGTACACAGCAGTCATTACTATTATGGGGGTACAGTTTGTATTATTCTGGGGTACACAGCATTTATTACGATTATGGGGGTACAGTTGGTACTACTCTGGGGGGCACAGTAGTCATTATTATTATGGGGGTACAGTTAGTATTATTCTGGGGTAGGCAGCAGTCATTACTATTTTTGGGCTGCAGTTGGTTCTATTCTGGGTACACAGCAGTCATTTGGCTGTGGGGGTACAGTTGGTACTATTCTGGGGTACACAGCAATCATTCTGTTGTGGGGGTACAGTGAGTACTATTTTGGGGTACACAGCAGTCATTACTATTCTGGGGGTACAGTTGGTACTATTCTGGGGTACACAGCAGTCATTACTATTATAGCGGTATAGTCGGTACTCTTCTGGGGGTACAGTTGGTACTGCTCTGGGCTACACAGCAATCATTCTGTTGTGTGGGTGCAGTTGGTATTATTCTGGGGGACATAGCTGTCATTCTGTTGTTTGGGTACCGTTAGTAATGACTACTGTGTACCCCATAATAATACTATTATGGGGGTACAGTTGGTATTATTCTGGGGTACATAGCAGTCATTCTGTTGTGGGGGTACCGTTAGTATTATTCTGGGGTACACAGCAGTCATTACTATTATGGGGTACAGTTGGTATTCTGGGGTACACAGTAGTCATTACTGTTATAGGGGTACATTTAGTATTATTCTGGGCTACTCAGCAGTCATTACTATTATGGGGGTACAGTTAGTATGATTCTGGGGTACACAGCAGTCATTACTATTATGGGGGTACAGTTAGTTTTATTCTGGGGAACACCGGAGTCATTACTATTATAGGGGTACAGCTGGTACTATTCTGGGGTACACAGCAGTCATTACTATTATGGGAGTACAGCTGGTACTATTCTGGGGTACACAGCAGTCATTAATATGGGGGTACAGTTAGTATTATTCTGGGGTACACAGCCATCATTATTATGGGGGTACAGTTGGTATAATTCTGGAATACACAGCAGTCATTACTAGTATGGGGGTACAGTTAGTATTATTCTGGGGTACACAGCAGTCATTACTATTATGGGGGTACAGTTAGTATTATTCTGGGGTACACAGCAGTCATTACTATTATGGGGGTACAGTTAGTTTTATTCTGGGGAACACCGGAGTCATTACTATTATAGGGGTACAGCTGGTACTATTCTGGGGTACACAGCAGTCATTACTATTATGGGGGTACAGCTGGTACTATTCTGGGGTACACAGCAGTCATTAATATGGGGGTACAGTTAGTATTATTCTGGGGTACACAGCCATCATTATTATGGGGGTACAGTTGGTATAATTCTGGAATACACAGCAGTCATTACTAGTATGGGGGTACAGTTAGTATTATTCTGGGGTACACAGCAGTCATTACTATTATGGGGGTACAGTTAGTATTATTCTGGGGTACACAGCCATCATTCTGCTGTGGGGGTTTCCAGCTGGCGATTCCTGTGCTCAGCCGTTCCCTCCGTCACAGCGCTGTCACACACATGCAATTCAATTAGATGTAATGAAGAGGCGCCATATGCAGTGTGTTCTGCTGATGAAGATTGATGGGCGCCCCCCATTAGCCCCCCTTCATCTGCACCTCCGGGAGCTCATGAATAACAATTCATTATAATGAATAGCCCCCTCACCTTCCTCCCCGAGGATGGAGGCGTCATCACTGCCGAGCCTCCGACCTCCGAGCGAGCTGCAGAAGACGAGACAAAGATGTGCCCCAACATCTAGTAGAACCCCAGATGTTACGCCATACAACCCCAGAAGTTACTCTATTGAACCCCAAATATTACTCTATAGAACCCCAGATGTTACTCCATAGAACCCCAGATGTTACTCCGTAGAACCCCAGATGTTACTCCGTAGAACCCCAGATGTTACTCCATAGAACCCCAAATGTTACTCCATAGAACCCCAGATGTTACTCCGTAGAACCCTTCCTACTACTTTATGTAACTCCTGTTAAGACTACTCTTTAACTATTTCAGCTAGTACATATAAACCCCTCCTACTCCATATCACTCCTACTACTCCTTCATATAACCCCTCCAACTATTACTCCATATAACTCTTAGGTTGTGCTGCTGGGACCTGTAGTTCTTCAGGTTTCCAGGAGCACACTGCCACAGGTGTGGGATATATGTGGAGTTCTCCTGCCAGCCAATCACCACCGGTCTGCTGCACATATATACCAGCCCTCTGCCTAGAGAGTGCTGCTTTCCTCAGTTCCCTCACAATACCCTTGTGTTTGCCTTCATGCATGTTGTGCGGTAGGTGGGACTTGTTCTGTGTGTCCGTGAAGGTGGTCTACAATCAGTCCATATAACCCCTCCTACTACTCCATATGACTCATAGTAACATAGTAGGTAAGGCCGACAACAAGACCCATGTTTATCCAGTTCAGCCTATTACCCCTCAATGTTGATCCAGAGGAAGGCAAAAAAAAAAACCAAGGTGGAAGTCAATTTTCCCCTTTTAAGGGAAAAAAAAATTCCTTCCCAACTCCAATCTGGCAATCGGAATATTTCCCGGATCACCGACACTCCTGAGTAATCAGTTACATAACATGTAATATTGTATTATTATACTGCAGGCCTCTATTATACACGTCCTCAGGCAGAGACTTCCATAGTCTCACTGCTATTACAGTAAAGAACCCTCTTCTATGTTGTGTACAAGCCTTATTTTCTCTAGATGTAGAGAGCGCCCCCTTAAAACAGTCAAGGTCCTGGGTATAATAGATTATGGGAGAGATCTCTGTACTGATCCCTGATATATCTATACATAGTTATTAGAGCGCCCCCTTGTTACACTCCTGGGTATAATACATGATGGGAGAGATCTCTGTACTGATCCCTGATATATCTATACATAGTTATTAGAGCGCCCCCTTGATACAGTCCTGGGTATAATAGATTATGGGAGAGATCTCTGTACTGACCCCTGATATATTATACATAGTTATTAGAGCGCCCCCTTGTTACACTCCTGGGTATAATACATGATGGGAGAGATCTCTGTACTGATCCCTGATATATCTATACATAGTTATTAGAGCGCCCCCTTGATACAGTCCTGGGTATAATAGATTATGGGAGAGATCTCTGTACTGACCCCTGATATATTATACATAGTTATTAGAGCGCCCCCTTGTTACACTCCTGGGTATAATACATGATGGGAGAGATCTCTGTACTGATCCCTGATATATCTATACATAGTTATTAGAGCGCCCCCTTGATACAGTCCTGGGTATAATAGATTATGGGAGAGATCTCTGTACTGACCCCTGATATATTATACATAGTTATTAGAGCGCCCCCTTGTTACAGTCCTGGGTATAATAGATGATGGGAGAGATCTCTGTGCTGATCCCTGATATATTATACATAGTTATTAGAGCGCCGCCTTGTTACAGTCCTGGGTATAAAAAATGATGGGAGAGATCTCTGTACTGACCCCTGATATATCTATACATAGTTATTAGAGCGCCCCCTTGTTACACTCCTAGGTATAATACATGATGGGAGAGATCTCTGTACTGATCCCTGATATATCTATACATAGTTATTAGAGCGCCCCCTTGATACAGTCCTGGGTATAATAGATTATGGGAGAGATCTCTGTACTGACCCCTGATATATTATACATAGTTATTAGAGCGCCCCCTTGTTACACTCCTGGGTATAATACATGATGGGAGAGATCTCTGTACTGATCCCTGATATATCTATACATAGGAATTAGAGCGCCCCCTTGATACAGTCCTGGGTATAATAGATTATGGGAGAGATCTCTGTACTGACCCCTGATATATTATACATAGTTATTAGAGCGCCCCCTTGTTACAGTCCTGGGTATAACAGATGATGGCAGAGATCTCTGTACTGATCCCTGATATATTATACATAGTTATTAGAGCGCCGCCTTGTTACAGTCCTGGGTATAATAAATGATGGGAGAGATCTCTGTACTGACCCCTGATATATCTATACATAGTTATTAGAGCGCCCCCTTGTTACACTCCTAGGTATAATACATGATGGGAGAGATCTCTGTACTGATCCCTGATATATCTATACATAGTTATTAGAGCGCCCCCTTGATACAGTCCTGGGTATAATAGATTATGGGAGAGATCTCTGTACTGATCCCTGATATATTATACATAGTTATTAGAGCGCCGCCTTGTTACAGTCCTGGGTATAATAGATGATGTGAAATCGCCCTACTGGCCCCTGATACATCTATACATAGTTATTAGAGCTCCCCCTTGTTACAGTCCTGGGTATAATTGATGATGGGAGAGATCTCTGTACTGACCTCTGATATAACTATACATAATTATTAGAGTGCCCCCCCCCCCTTGTTACAGTCCTTGGTATAATAGATGATTGGAGAGATCTCTGTATTATCCCCCGATATATCTATACATAATTATTAGAGCGCCCCCTTGTTACAGTACTGGATATAATAGATGATGGGAAAGATCTCTGTAATGACCCCTGATATATCTAGACATAGTTATTAGAGCGCCCCCTTGTTACAGTCCTGGGTATAATAGATGGTGGGAGAGATCTCTGTACTGACCCTGATATATCTATACATAGTTATTAGAGCGCCCCCTTGTTACAGTCCTGGTATAATAGATGATGGGAGGGATCTCGGTACTGATCCCTGATATATTATACATACTTATTAGAGCGCCCCCTTGTTACAGTCCTGGGTATAATAGATGATGGGAGAGATCTCTGTACTGACCCCTGATAGATCTATACATAGTTATTAGAGTGTCCCATTGTTACAGTACTGGATATAATAGATGATGGGAGAGATCTCTATACTGACCCCTGATATATTATATATAGTTATTAGAGCGCCCCCTTGTTACAGTCCTGGGTATAATACATGATGGGAGAGATCTCTGTACTGACCCCTGATAGATCTATACATAGTTATTAGAGCGTCCCATTGTTACAGTACTGGATATAATAGATGATGGGAGAGATCTCTATACTGACCCCTGATATATTATATATAGTTATTAGAGCGCCCCCTTGTTACAGTCCAGGGTATAATACATGATGGGAGAGTTCTCTGTATTGACGCCTGATACATTAAACATAGTTATTAGAGCGCACCCTTGTTACAGTCCTGGGTATAATAGATGATGGGAGAGATCTCTGCACTGACCCCTGATATATTATACATAGGTATTAGAGCACCCCCCCTTGTTACAGTCCTTGGTATAATAGATAATGGGAGAGATCTCTATACTGACCCCTGATATATCTATACATAGTTATTAGAGCGCCCCCTTGTTACAGTCCTGGGTATAAATACACGATGGGAAAGATCTCTGTACTGACCCCTGATATATCTATACATAGTTATTAGAGCGCCCCCTTGTTACAGTCCTGGGTATAATAGATGATGGGAGAGATCTCTGTACTGACCACTGATATATCTATACATAGTTATTATAGCGCCCCCTTGTTACAGTCCTGGGTATAAATACACGATGGGAAAGATCTCTGTACTGACCCCTGATATATCTATACATAGTTATTAGAGCGCCCCCTTGTTACAGTCCTGGGTATAAAAGATGATGGGAGAGATCTCTGTACTGACCCCTGATATATTATACATAGTTATTAGATCACCCCCTTGTTACAGTCCTGGGTATAATAGATGATGGCAGAGATCTCTGTACTGTCCCCTGATATATCTATACACAGTTATTAGAGCGCCCCCTTGTTATAGTCCTGGGTATAATAGATGATGTGAGATCTCTGTACTGACCCCTGATATAATTGTACATAGTTATTAGAGCGCCCCCTTGTTACAGTCCTGGGTGTAATAGATGATGGGAGAGATCTCTGTACTGACCCTCATATATCTATACATAGTTATTAGAGCGCCCCCTTGTTACAGTCTTGGATATAATAGATGATGGCAGAGATCTCTGTACTGACCCCTGATAGATCTATACATAGTTATTAGAGCGTCCCATTGTTACAGTACTGGATATAATAGATGATGGGAGAGATCTCTATACTGACCCCTGATATATTATACATAGTTATTAGAGCGCCCCCTTGTTACAGTGCTGGGTATAATACATGATGGGAGAGAGCTCTGTGCTGACCCCTCATATATTATACATAGTTATTAGAGCGCCCCTTGTTACAGTCCTGGTATAATAGATGATGGGAGAGATCTCTGTACTGACCCCTGATATATCTATACCTAGTTATTAGAGCGCTCCCTTGTTACAGTCCTGGGTATAATAGATGATGTGAGACCTCCCTACTGAACCCTGATATATCTATACATAGTTATTAGAGCGCCCCCTTGTCATATTCCTGGGTATATTAGATGATGGGAGAGTTCTCTGTATTGACGCCTGATACATTAAACATAGTTAGTAGAACGCCCCTTGTTACAGTCCTGGGTATAATAGATGATGGGAGAGATCTCTGTACTGACCCATGATATATCTATACATAGTTATTAGAGCGCCCCCTTGTTATAGTCCTGGGTATAATAGATGATGTGAGATCTCTGTACTGACCCCTGATATATCTGTACATAGTTATTAGAGCGTCCCCTTGTTACAGTCCTGGGTATAATAGATGATGGGAGAGATCTCTGTACTGACCCTCATATATCTATACATAGTTATTAGAGCGCCCCCTTGTTACAGTCTTGGGTATTATAGATGATGGGAGAGACCTCTGTGCTGACCCATGATATATTATACATACTTATTAGAGCGCCCCCTTGTTACAGTCCTGGGTATAATAGATGATGGGGGAGATCTCTGTACTGATGCCTGATATATCTATACATAGTTATTAGAGCACCCCCTTGTTACAGTTCTGGGTATTATAGATGATGGGAGAGATCTCTGTACTGATCCCTGATATATCTATACATAGTTATTAGACTGCCCCCTTGTTACAGTCCTGGTTATATTAGATAATGGGAGAGATTTCTGTACTGACCCCTGATATATTATACATAGTTATTAGAGCGCCCCCTTGTTACAGTCCTGGGTATAATAGATGATGGGAGAGATCTCTGTACTGACTCCTGATATATTATACATAGTTATTAGAGTGCCCCCTTGTTACAGTCCTGGGTATAATAGATGATGGAAGAGATCTCTGTACTGACCACTGATATATTATACATAGTTATTAGAGCGCCCCCTTGTTATAGTCCTGGGTATAATAGATAATGGCAGAGATCTCTATACTGACCCCTGATATATTATACATAGTTATTAGAGCGCCCCCTTGTTATAGTCCTGGGTATAATAGATAATGGCAGAGATCTCTGTGCTGACCCCTGATATATCTATACATAGTTATTAGAGAGCCCCCTTGTTACAGTCCTGGGTATAATAGATGATGGAAGAGATCTCTGTACTGACCCCTGATATATCTATACATCGTTATTAGAGCCCCCCTTGTTACAGTCCTGGGTGTAATAGATGATGGGAGAGATCTCTGTACTGACCCTCATATATCTATACATAGTTATTAGAGCGCCCCCTTGTTACAGTCTTGGATATAATAGATGATGGGAGAGATATTTGTACTGACTCCTGATATATGTACACATAGTTATTAGAGCGCCCTCTTGTTACAGTGCTGCGTATAATAGATGATGTGATATCTCCGTACTGACCCCTGATATATTCGTACATAGTTATTAGAGCGCCCCCTTGTTACACTCCTGGGTATAACAGATGATGGGAGATATCTCTGCACTGACCCCTGATATATTATACATAGGTATTAGAGCGCCCCCTTGTTACAGTCCTGGGTATAATAGATAATGGGAGAGATCTCTATACTGACCCCTGATATATCTATACATAGTTATTAGAGCGCCCCCTTGTTATAGTCCTGGGTATAATAGATAATGGCAGAGATCTCTGTGCTGACCCCTGATATATCTATACATCGTTATTAGAGCGCCCCCTTGTTACAGTCCTGGGTATAATAGATGATGGGAGAGATCTCTGTACTGACTCCTGATATATTATACATAGTTATTAGAGTGCCCCCTTGTTACAGTCCTGGGTATAATAGATGATGGAAGAGATCTCTGTACTGACCACTGATATATTATACATAGTTATCAGAGCACCCCTTTGTTATAGACCTGGGTATAATAGATAATGGCAGAGATCTCGGTACTGACCCCTGATATATTATACATAGTTATTAGAGCGCCCCCTTGTTACAGTCCTGGGTATAATAGATGATGGAAGAGATCTCTGTACTGACCCCTGATATATCTATACATAGTTATTAGAGCGCCCCCTTGTCATATTCCTGGGTATAATTGATGATGGGAGAGATCTCTGTACTGACCCCTGATATATTATACATAGTTATTAGAGCGCCCCCTTGTTACAGTACTGGGTATAATAGATGATGGGAGAGATCTCTGTACTGACCACTGATATATTATACATAGTTATTAGAGCGCCCCCTTGTTACAGTCCTGGGTATAATAGATAATGGCAGAGATCTCTGTACTGACCCCTGATATATTATGCATAGTTATTAGAGCGCCCCCTTGTTATAGTCCTGGGTATAATAGATGATGGGAGAGATCTCTGTACTCACACCTGATATATCTATACATAGTTATTAGAGCGCCCCCTTGTTACAGTACTGGGTATTATAGATGATGGGAGAGATCTCTGTACTGACCCCTGATATATCTATACATAGTTATTAGAGCGCCCTCTTGTTACAGTCCCGGGTATATATAGATGATGGGGGAGATCTCTGTACTGACCCCTGATATATCTATACATAGTTATTAGAGCGCCCTCTTGTTACAGTCCCGGGTATAAATAGATGATGGGAGAGATCTCTGTACTGATCCCTGATAGATTTATACATAGTTATTAGATAACCTTCTTGTTACAGTCCTGGGTATAAGATAGTAACATAGTATGCAAGGCTGAATGAAGACAATGTCCATCTAGTTCAGCCTGTTTATCCTCCTGTGTTGTTGATCCAGAGGAAGGCAAAAAAAAACCCAGAGCCAGAAGCCAATTAGCCCATTTGGGGGAAAATTCCTTCCCGACTCCCTAACGGCAATCAGACTGTTCCCTGGTCCAACCCCTAATAGTTCCTACCTGCCTGTATACCCGGATTAACAATTAACCTAAGATTTATATCCTGTAATATCCTTCCGCTCCAGAAAGACATTTAGTCCCTCTTAAACTCCTCTACGGATCCTGCCATCACCACTTCCTCAGGCAAAGAGTTCCACAGTCTCACTGCTCTTACAATAAAGAACCCCCTTCTGTGTTGGTGATGAAACTTGCTTTCCTCTAGACGTGGCGGATGCCCTCTTGTTACCGTCGCTGTCCTGGATATATACAGATCATGGGAGAGATCCCCCGGCTTATCTCGGTCTGTTTGTAGCCGCACATTGTCCTCCGTTGTATTAATTATCTTGTATAATTTTGTATCGTCTGCAGATATTGATATTTTGCTGTGCAGCCCCTCTATCAGGTCGTTGATAAATATATTGAACAGAATGGGGCCAATACTGAACCCTGGGCCCCCCACTAGTAACAGGGGCCCAATCAGAGTACGAACCATTTATTACCACCCTCTGCTTTCTATCTCTGAGCCAGTTCCTTACCCAATCCGAGCTTCTCATTTTGTATATCAGCCTATTATGTGGCACGCTGTCAAATGCTTTAGAGAAGTCCAGATATACGAGATCAATAGATTCTCCCTGGTCCAGCCTAGAACTTACATCATGGTAGAAGCTGATCAGATTGGTCTGACATGATCGACCCTTCATGAACCCATGCTGGTGAGGAGTTATTACATTGTTCTCCTTGAGGTATTCTACGATGGCGTCTCTCAGAAACCCCTTGAATATTTTTCCCGTTATTGAAGTGAGACTTACCGGCCTGTAGTTACCAGGCTCACTTTTGGACCCCTTTTTGTAAATTGGAACCACGTTGGCAATGCACCAATCCAGTGGTACAACCCAGTTATTGATAGTATCCATATATATTAGAAAAAGCGGTCTAGCTATCCCATCACTTAGTTCCCTTGGGTGTAATCCATCTGGGCCTGGCGATTTATCGATTTTAATCTTCTTTAACCGGTTCCGCACTTTCTCTTGTGTTAGGTATGACATATTTTGTGATGGGTTCATTTTATTCCCCTGCATCTCGTGTGGCATTTCCTTTTCGTTTGTGAATACGCTAAAAAGAAACTGTTTAATAGATTTGCCTTCCCTCCATCATCTTCAATGATTTCTCCTGAATTATTTGTTAAAGGGCCAGCGCTCTCCCTGCAAATCCTTTTGCTGTTAATATAGTTGAAAAATAGCTTCGGGTTGTTTTTTGCTCTCTTTGACGATCAGTCTTTCTGCCTCCTCCTTAGCAATTTTGATCTTATCTTTGCATATTTTGTTTTTTTTCCTGTATGATTTTAGCGCTTCTTCGCTTCCTTCTTGCTTTAGTAGTTTGAACGCTTTCTTTTTTTCGTTTATTGCCCCTCGTACCGTCTTGTCGAGCCACATTGGTTTCATTTTACTCGAAGTTTTTATTTTTAAAGGAAGTGAACTGCTCACATGAGGTGATTAGGATCCTTTTAAACTTTTCCCATTTGTTCTCTGTACTGATATTTTTGAGGGTGTTGTCCCAATTAATGTTACTGATAGTAGTTCTAAGCTGATCACATTTAGCCTTTAGTTTAGTTTCTTTGTCGCCCCCTGATAAGGCTTCTTATTGAATGACAGCTGGAGGTTGATTATATTGTGGTCACTGTTCCCCAAGTGCCCCTCAACCTGTACCCCCTTTATTCGGTCTGGTTTGTTCGTTAGTACTAAGTCCAGAGTGGCCCTCCCTCTAGTTGGCTCCCGCACAAGTTGGGTAAGGTAATTATCTTTAGTTGTTCTCAAGAACTTATCACCCCTGTGAGATTTGCAGGTTTCTCCCATGTTATATCTGGATAATTAAAGTCCCCCATGATAATTACTTCATTGCGGTTTGACACCTCTTCTATCTGCCTTAGTAGTAAGTTTTCAGTTTCTTCTGTTGCTTTTGGTGGTCTATAGAAGACCCCTATCAGGATTTTGTTATTTTTTCCTCCCTGTATTTCTACCCACAGAGATTCCACCTGTTCGTCTCCTACCCCTATATCCTTCCATAGTCTCGGCTTTAAGTACGATTTAACATACAGACATACCCCCCCCCCCCCTTTCTGGTTCCTTCGGTCTGTACCCCTGCAAATTCACCGCCCAATCGCACTTATCATCCAGCCATGTTTCCGTTATTCCGACTATTTCATAGTTTTCATCGGCCATTCTCGCTTCAAGCTCACCCACTTTGCCGATCAGACTTCTTGCATTCGTGGTCAGTTTATCCAGTTTTTTTGTTCTTTAAATTTGTTTTGTTGCTATTTGTACTATTGGCTGATCTGTCAGTTCTAACTGTACTAACCCCTCCTCCAGGTCGACCCCCATTCCCAGGTCGGTAGCTACACTGACTACCCCCCTTTCTCTTTTTGCCCTCCCCCCAGTCCCTAGTTTAAACACTCCTCCAGCCTTCTAGCCATCTTCTCCCCCCAGCACAGCTGCACCCTCCCCATTAAGATGGAGCCCGTCCCTACGGTAGAGCCTGTAGCCGACAGCAAAGTCGGGAATGCAGCACAATGGATAGTGTAGATGCATAGGGACTGTGGGCAAAAAGGGGTTAAGGGTAGAGCGAGGCTGGAGTTAAGGTGGAGCCGAAACAGGAAGAGGAGGAGCTTAGAGGAAGAAGAAGAAGGAAGACGTGGGAAGAAGAGAGAGGAAGAAAGAAGGGGAAAAGAAGAGAGAAAACCCGCCCGCCCAGCCCAGTTAGAAGGGAAGGGAGGAAAGGGCGTTGGTGTCAAGGAAGGTTAGGAGTTAGGAAGTCGTCACAGCTGGAATGGCGTAAAGCTTCCATGCCTGAGGTGTTTTATCGAGGATGGTTGGCAAGCATGTAATGAGTACGGGGCTTTCAAACACCTCAGGATGGATTGGGTTTTCCTACTAAAAGAAAGTGTTTTTCAAGCATGGAAGATTGTTGGTGATATTAAAGTTGAAGTTAAAGTTTATGATAATTAATAAAGCTGTGGCCTACCCACAAAAATTAGCAAAAAGAAGGAGTAAGAGTTTTCTTGTTTAAGATAATCGAGCTCATTAGGAGGTAAGATAGTGGGTGCACACAGTCAGCCCAGTTTTCCAGGAACCCAAATCCCTCCTCCTTACACCAACTCCGGAGCCACTTGTTTACCTCCCTAAGATCCTGCTGCCTTTCTAGTGTGGCTTTAGGTGCAGGTAGTATTTCCGAGAAAACTACCCTGGAGGTCCTCACCCTGAGTTTGGACACTAGGTCCCTGAAATCATTTTTGAGGGCCCTCCATTGACCTCTAACTTGTTCATTGGTGCCAACGTGCACCATGACCGCTGGATCCTCACCAGCCCCTCCCAGTAATCTGTAAATCCGATCCGCGATGTGTCGAACTCGAGCGCCAGGAAGGCAACACACTGTTCAACGATCCCGGTCTTTATGGCAGATCGCACTGTCTGTCCCCCTTATAATTGAGTCCCCAACCACTAGGACCTGTCTAGCCTGCCCTGCACTCCCCGTCCCCGTCTCACTGGAGCAGTCATCCCCCTGGTGGTCAGAGGGCATGTCGTGCTGCAGCGGTGCTGGCTCTGTAATGGCATCCCCCTTATCTGCCAACATTGCGGAGTTGTTGGGTTGTGCCAGTTCAGGACCAGCCTCCCGGATTCTCTTCTCTCTATCCCTCCTCCTGTCACCCAGCTGACTGCCTGCTCCCCCTGCACTTCCGTACTACCATCCGCCCCCGCCTCTACCCCAGCGAGTGCCTGTTCAGTGAGCACCAAACTCCTTTCCATGATGTCAATGGCTCTCAGTGTTGCCAGTTGCTCATTTAGATCCAGGATTTGGGCTTCTAAATGTGCAACGTGCATGCATCTTGCGCAACAGTATGCACCCTCGATCGGCTGGTCAAGGACCGCATACATTGCACAAGTAGCACACTGGATGACATTGCCAGGCATGGAGCTCATCCTAATGGGGATCTACAATTTACTTGTGGAAGTAGTGAAGATAGACTTGCTCACACTCCGCTCACACGCTGCCGCCTATGCGCAACCGCTCACACTTTTTTTTTTTCTCTCTCTCTCTCACACTCAATCACCCAATCCTGCTGCACTTACACCTTGCACACAGCCACTGATACACTCACACTCTAATACACTCTAATACCCCTTCCCTTAGTCACAGACACACACCAAGACCCACAGACACACACACTAAGACACACAGAGTACACTTATCTGGTCTGGTCGGCAGCTCCTCCGCAGCTCTGGTCATGTCACCTGCAGTCTCACCGGCAGGACCTCTCTCCCGGCGGCCGCGCTCCCTGTGCTCTGGGAACACGCTCCTCCGCTTCTGCCTGCTGACCGTCCGCTCCCTCGGACTCCTGATGGCGCCAGCTCCTGCGCTGCTCCCCTGCTCCCGGCGCCCGTTACCTGGCGTCTGACATCATTTCCGCTCCACAAGTAAAGAGCAGCAGTTTGGTATTATTTAGGGTCAGTATCTGAGGGTGTTGAGGGGAGCAGCCCCTCTCTACAGTCGGCTTAGGTGGCCCTTCTCTGTGCCATGGGGGTCAGTATGTGATGGTGTTGGGGGTATGTGGACCCTCTCGGGCAGGGGGGATGATTCTGTGATGGATTTAGGGTGAGTGGACCTACTTTCTTTGATGGGGGATGAGTAACTGATGGTGTTGGGTGAGCAGCCTCACTCTAGCAGTTGGGGTCAGTATGTGATCGTATTGGGGTGAGTGGCCTCTTTCTGTGCAGTGGGCATCAGTATGTGATGGTGTTGAGGTAAGTTGCCCCTATCTGGGCTGTGGGCATCAGTATGTGATAGAGTTGGGCAAGTAGCCTCTCTCTAGGCAGTGGGGGTCAGTTTGTGATGGTGTTGGGGTGAGCGGCCTCTCTCTGAGCAGTGGGGGCAGTATGTGATAATGTCAGGGTGAGTGGCCCCTCTCTGGGCAGTGGGGTTAATATATGATGGTTTTAGAGTAGACCTGCTCTTGGTGGTTGGGGATCAGTCTGTGATAGTGTAATGGGCATCAGTATGTAATGGCATCAGGGTGAGTGGCCATTCTCTGGACTGTAGGCATCAGTATGTGATAGAGTTGGGCAAGTAGCCTCTCTATGGGCAATGGGGCTCAGTTTGTGATGATGTTGGGGTGAGCGGCGGCTCTGCAGTGGGGGCAGTATGTGATGGTGCTGGGGTGAGTGGCCCCTCTCTGGGCAGTGGGTTCAATATATGATGGTTTTGGGTGAGTGGACCTGTTCTTGGTGGTGGGGATCAGTCTGTGATAGTGTTGGGGTGAGAGGCCCTCTCTGCAGTGTGTCAGTACATGATGTAGTTGGGGTGAGTGGCCCCTCTCTGGGTGGTGGAGGTCAGTATGTGATGGAGTTGGAGTAAGTAACCCCTCTCTGGGCTAAGGGGGACATCATGTCATGCTGTTGGGGTGAGCAGACATTCTCTGGGTGGTGGGGGTCAGTATGTGATATTGGGGGAGCGACTGCTCTGCAGTGGGCATCAGTTTGTGATGGTGTTGGGCGGAGTGGCCCCTCTCTGGGCGTTGGGCGACAGCATGTGATGGAGTTGGGGTGAGCGAATGCTCTGCACTATGGGTCAGTATGTGATGGTGTTTGGTTGAGCGGTTGCTCTGCGGCGGTGGTCATCAGTATGTGATGGTGTTAGGGTAAGTGTCCCCTCTTAGTGGTTGGGGTCAGTATGTGATAGTGCTGGGGTAAGCGGACACTTTCTGGGCGGTGGAAATCAATACACTTTGGTGTTGGGTGAGTGGACCCCTCTCTGGTTGGTGAGGGTTAGTATGTGATGGAATTAAGATAAGCAAGATGTTAGGGTGAGCAGACACTCTCTGGGTGGTGGGCATCAATATGTGATGGTGTTAGTGGTCCCTCTCTGGGCAGTGGGTATCAGTATGTGATGGAGTTAGGGTAAGTGGCCTCTCTCTGGGTAGTGGGGGTCAGTATGTGATGGTGTTTTGGTCAATATGTCAAGATGTTGTGGTGAGCAGCCCCTCTCTGAAGTGGGGATCAGTATGTGATGGTGTTGGGTGAGTGGCCCCTCTCTGCGGTGGGGATCAGTATGTGATGGTGTTGGGTGAGCAGCCCCTCTCTGTGGTGGGGATCAGTATGTCATGGTGTTGGGTGAGCAGCCCCTCTCTGCAGTGGGGATCAGTATGTGATGGTGTTGGGTGAGTGGCCCCTCTCTGCGGAGGGGATCAGTATGTGATGGTGTTGGGTGAGCAGCCCCTCTCTGTGGTGGGGATCAGTATGTCATGGTGTTGGGTGAGTGGCCCCTCTCTGCAGTGGGGATCAGTATGTGATGGTGTTGGGTAAGCGGTCCCTCTCTGTGGTGGGGATCAGTATGTGATGGTGTTGGGTGAGCGGCCCCTCTCTGCGGTGGGGATCAGTATGTGATGGTGTTGGGTGAGCGGCCCCTCTCTGCGGTGGGGATCAGTATGTGATGGTGTTGGGTGAGTAGCCCCTTTCTGCAGTGGGGATCAGTATGTGATGGTGTTGGTTGAGCAGCCCCTCTCTGCGGTGGGGATCAGTATGTGATGGTGTTGGTTGAGCAGCCCCTCTCTGCGGTGGGGATCAGTATGTGATGGTGTTGGTTGAGCAGCCCCTCTCTGCGGTGGGGATCAGCATGTGATGGTGTTGGGTGAGCAGCCCCTCTCTGCGGTGGGGATCAGCATGTGATGGTGTTGGGTGAGCAGCCCCTCTCTGCAGTGGGGATCAGTATGTGATGGTGTTGGGTGAGTAGCCCCTTTCTGCGGTGGGGATCAGTATGTGATGGTGTTGGTTGAGCAGCCCCTCTCTGCGGTGGGGATCAGTATGTGATGGTGTTGGGTGAGCAGCCCCTCTCTGTGGTGGGGATCAGTATGTGATGGTGTTGGTTGAGCAGCCCCTCTCTGTGGTGGGGATCAGTATGTGATGGTGTTGGTTGAGCAGCCCCTCTCTGTGGTGGGGATCAGTATGTGATGGTGTTGGGTGAGCAGCCCCTCTCTGTGGTGGGGATCAGTATGTGATGGTGTTGGTTGAGCAGCCCCTCTCTGTGGTGGGGATCAGTATGTGATGGTGTTGGTTGAGCAGCCCCTCTCTACGGTGGGGAATCAGTGTGTGAAATTGGGGTGAGCGGCTCCTCTACGGTAGTGGTCGGTATGTGATATTGGGGTAGCCGCCGCTCTGCAGTGACGGTCAGTATGTAATGTTGGAGGCAGCGGCCGCTCTGCGGTGGGGGTGGGGGTCAGTATGTGAAGTTGGGGGGAGCGGCCGCTCTGCGTTGAGGGTCAGTATGTGAAGTTGGGGGAGCGGCCGCTCTGTCGTGGGGGGGGGGGGGTCAGTATGTGAAGTTGGGGGAGCGGCCGCTCTGCGGTGGGGTGGGTCAGTATGTGAAGTTGGGGGAGCTGCCGCACTGCATTGGGGGTATGTGATGTTGGGGGGAGCGATCGCTCTGCGGTGGGGGGGTCAATATGTGAAGTTGGGGGGAGCGGCCGCTCTGCGGTGGGGGTCAGTATGTGAAGTTGGGGGAGCGGCCGCTCTGCGGTGGGGGGGGGGGGGTCAGTATGTGAAGTTGGGGGGAGCAGTCGCTCTGCGGTGGGGCATCAGTATGTGAAGTTGGGGAGAGAGGCGGCTCTGCGGTGGGGGTATGTGATGTTGGGGGGAGCGGCTGCTCTGCGTTGAGGGTCAGTATGTGAAGTTAGGGGGAGTGGCCGCTCTGTGGTGGGGGGGGGTCAGTATGTGAAGTTGGGGGAGCGGCCGCTCTGCGGTGGGGTGGGTCAGTATGTGAAGTTGGGGGAGCTGCCGCTCTGCATTGGGGGTATGTGATGTTGGGGGGAGCGGCCGCTCTGCGTTGAGGGTCAGTATGTGAAGTTGGGGGGAGCAGTCGCTCTGCGGTGGGGCATCAGTATGTGAAGTTGGGGAGAGAGGCGGCTCTGCGGTGGGGGTATGTGATGTTGGGGGGAGCGGCCGCTCTGCGTTGAGGGTCAGTATGTGAAGTTGGGGGGAGTGGCCGCTCTGTGGTGGTGGGGGGGTCAGTATGTGAAGTTGGGGGAGCGGCGGCTCTGCGGTGGGGGTGGGTCAGTATGTGAAGTTGGGGGAGCTGCCGCTCTGCATTGGGGGTATGTGATGTTGGGGGGAGCGGCCGCTCTGCGTTGAGGGTCAGTATGTGAAGTTGGGGGAGCGGCTGCTCTGCGGTGGGGTGGGTCAGTATGTGAAGTTGGGGGGAGCGGCCGCTCTGCGGTGGGGGGGTCAGTATGTGAAGTTGGGAGGAGCAGCCGCTCTGCGGTGGGTGGGGGGAGGGGGGTCAGTATGTGAAGTTGGGGGGGAGCAGCCGCTCTGCGGTGGGGCATCAGTATGTGAAGTTGGGGGGAGCGGCGGCTCTGCGGTGGGGGTATGTGATGTTGGGGGGAACGGCAGCTCTATGGTGGGGCGTTAGTATGTGAAGTTGGGGGGAGCGGCCGCTCTGCGGTGAAAGTCAGTATGTGAAGTCGGGGGGAGCGGCCGCTCTGCGGTGGGAGTCAGTATGTGAAGTTGGGGGGAGCGGCCGCTCTGTGGTGGGGGGTCAGTATGTGATGTTGGGGGGAGCGATCGCTCTGCGGTGGGGGGGTCAGTATGTGATGTTGGGGGAGCGATCGCTCTGTGGTGGGGGGGTCAGTATGTGATGTTGGGGGAGCGATCGCTCTGTGGTGGGGGGGTCAGTATGTGATGTTGGGGGGAGCGATCGCTCTGCGATGGGGGTCAGTATGTGATGGGGGAGCGATCGCTCTGCGGTGGGGGGTCAGTATGTAATGTTGGGGGGAGCGATCGCTCTGCGGTGGGGGGTCAGTATGTAATGTTGGGGGGAGCGATCGCTCTGCGATGGGGGGTCAGTATGTGATGGGGGGAGCGATCGCTCTGCGATGGGGGGTCAGTATGTGATGGGGGGAGGGATCGCTCTGCGGTGGGGGGTCAGTATGTAATGTTGGGGGGAGCGATCGCTCTGCGATGGGGGGTCAGTATGTGATGGGGGGAGCGATCGCTCTGCGATGGGGGGTCAGTATGTGATGGGGGGAGGGATCGCTCTGCGGTGGGGGGGTCAGTATGTAATGTTGGGGGGAGCGATCGCTCTGCGGTGGGGGGGTCAGTATGTAATGTAGGGGAGAGCGATCGCTCTGTGGTGGGGGGTCAGTATGTGATGTTGGGGGGGCGATCGCTCTGCGGTGGGGGGGTCAGTATGTGATGTTGGGGGGAGCGATCGCTCTGCGGTGGGGGGTCAGTATGTGATGTTGGGGGGGAGCGATCGCTCTGCAGTGGGGGGGGGGGGGAGGAGTAGGTGATGTTGGGGGGAGCTGCCACTCTGCGGTGGGGGGGGGGGTCAGTATATGATGTTAGGGGAGTGGTCGCTCTGCGGTGGGGGGTCAGTAAGTGATGTTCGGGGGAGCAATTGCTCTGCGGTGGGGGATTAGTATATGATGTTAGAGGAGCGTCCGCTCTGCAGTGGGGGATCAGTATGTGATGCCGGGGGGAGCGGCCACTCTGCGATGGGGGTCAGTATGTGA